>OY998182.1:87044425-88244425 GCA_963921935.1 Galeruca laticollis
TCAGATTTCTTAAAATTTTATCAATATATTGTGGAATTATTTAGAAACAGTTAGTTTCGTTTAAAACCGTAATAATTGTGCTTTAATATAACTGTATATTTCATCATTTTAGTACAAACTATTCATGGATTGTATTCTTAAGTTGACAAACATCTAAGTTAAAATCATGTTCTTTTTAACAAGATATTATTTTGTTTTTCCAACTTTCAACGCACAGTATCTCATTTACTAAGCATTTGAAGGGTCTATGTTCGTTCCTATCTCAATTTTCATCATTTGTCAAGGGCTATAACCTGTAAAACGTCGTCGGTCGAATATCGTAACATGGAAGTGATCCACCCCTAATCTTCCATGCGAGTTTCCTGGGAGGGGTTGCCCTACCCGACACGGCGCGTCCCAATGGCTCATAGGGTGTCTCCATGTGGAGTGGGTGGTCGTGGGACCTGCGCTCTTGTAAGAGCTGTGAGACCCACCAACTACATGGATATGCGATGAATAAGAACGACGAGTTCTGAATAATCGCCCGCGGATCAAAAGGGATAGAGGAGTAAACCTGACAAAAAATCATCGTCACTGACCTCCTCGCCTCTGCTGATCATCTTACAATCAGTTAAGGGGACGGAAAACTTCTTTCTTCATGACTATCACGTCTCATCTACTCTAAGTAACCCCTCAATTTCTTGTACTTTCTCCGTCTTTCTATTCTTTTCTACTCTTCCATATTAGTACAATAGTCTTCTCTTCACTTTGGAATGCATGTCTGTCTCTCTTCTTTTCTTTCGCCAACCAGGTCACTTAACCCTCCGCTACTCGCGCGGGGTATTTTAGTACCCCACGGACATATCCTGTCAATATCTTGGTGGGGGAATCGCGAAATTCCACGTCGCCTCGTGTATTCTTCAAGCATAGTGTGTAGATATCTGTGCTAGGGAGTGGTCGCTATCGAGTCACTAACTTTTACGAAATACGCTATTGAACCTCGTTGGGGTATTTAAATACCCCACGTGAGTGGTCGTGTCATATTTTTGGTAAGTGTACTATATACTATAAATCTGCTATTACTTGAACATAGGTTATTATATATAGGTTAAAACATGACAAATCAATCCAAGGATCCAGAACAGTGGTTGAAATGGTATGAGGAACTTGACGAGGAGCCGGAGGTATATGGCGAAGAAGATCCCAACGAGTTCGAAGTTGACGCGATTGAAGTACAGGATGAACGCACAGATAGTGAGCAAGACGCAGATCCTGATTATATGGAAGATCCTGTAGCACAAGATGTTGCTGACGAATCTGCGAGTGCGTTCGAAGATCCGCTTACACAGGCTGATGATTCTGGTGAATCTACGGGTCCATACTTCATAGGAAAGGATAAACAGAGTAAGTGGAATAAAATGAAACCACCTTCTTCAAGAACAAAATCTCATAACATAGTTTTGAAAGTTCCTGGTCCAGTGGGCAATGCAAAAAATGCCAAGTCTTATATGGAATGTTTTTATAATTTCATTGACGACACTATGTTTGCTATAATTGTGGATTGTACCAACATATATATATCGCACATTCAACAAAATTTTGCTCGAGAAAGAGACGCACAGAAAACTGATGTTTGTGAAATTAAAGCTTTTGTAGGGATTTTGTATCTTGCCGGCGTCTTGAAATCTGGTAGACCAAATGTTTTATCTTTATGGAACACGAATGGTACAGGCATTGAACATATATTTATTACAATGACATATAACCGTTTTAGATTTCTTTGTCGATGTATCAGATTTGATGATATTTCTACCAGGCAGGAGAGGCGCAATTTGGACAAGTTGGCACCTATTAGAGACATATTCGAACGTTTTGTCTCAAAGTGTCAATCTTCAGTCACACCAAGTGCGTATCTAACAATAGACGAGCAGCTTGTGGCATTTAGAGGAATATGCCCGTTTAAACAATATATACCGAGTAAACCAAGTAAATACGGGCTAAAGGTATATGCACTCGTGGATGTAAAGACCATGTATACGTATAAGTTAGAAATGTACGCTGGAGTGCAACCCGATGGCCCATACTTCCTTAGTAATAAGCCCGCCGACGTCGTCATGCGCCTCGTGGAGGATCTAAAAGGAACCGGACGCAATATTACTATGGATAACTGGTTCTCCAGTATCCCCCTAGCTTTCGAATTGCTCAGAAATAAGCTGACAATGATTGGAACTATCCGCAAAAATAAAAAGGAAATTCCTCTCGAATTTACCAATACGCGTTCTAGACCTGTACAGAGCAGCATGTTTGCGTTTAAAGACCATTGCACATTGGTTTCTTATGTACCAAAGAAATATAAGAATATCCTATTGATTTCCACAATGCATCACGATGATGAAGTGGATGAAGCTTCTTTGAAACCAGAGATTATACTTGAATATAATCGTACAAAGTCTGGAGTGGACGTTGTAGATAAGATGTGCGCTCATTATGATGTGGCTAGGAATACCAAGCGTTGGCCACTTACAGGTTTTTTCAATATCCTCAATATTGCAGGAATTAATGCCATATGTTTATATGCACTGAACAATGGATTCCAAAAACCCACTAGAGAATGTTTTTTGAGGAGTATCGCTGAAGGATTAGTTCGTCCACAAATTCTGAAAAGAATATATGCCAAAAATATTCCAAGAAATATAAAGAAGCGGGGATTCCTTCTTCTAAATATCGAAGAACCATCAACAACTGCAAGAGCTCAAGATCCTGAAACACATATGCCAAAGAGGCCAAGAACGGGTAAAGGAAGGTGTTATTTGTGTCCCAGAAGTCTTCACAGAAAAACCCCAGTAAGTTGCCTCAAATGCAAGTGGATATGTAAGAACCACCAACAAATTGTTTGCAACAGTTGCCTGAAACATGGAGCGGATGACGATTCTGAATCGGAAAACTCAGTCAATTAATGTTTTGTTGCCATTTTTTTGAATTTTTACCTTGTGCTTCTAAATGTTTATAATTATAAATTTTTGTGATTATGAAGTTTGGTTTATTTTGTAAAGCATACAAGTAGGTGTTTTTACGTAATTTGCCATATAATAAATAACCCAAAGAACTCTTTTTTAATGTTTCCCATTAAAATAAAATTGGGGTATCAAAATACCCCACGCGAGTACTCAAGTAAAAAATGTAGGCGCGAGTAGCGAAGGGTTAACTTCTTTCCTTCTTGCCTCCTTTTTCTGCTTTCTTTTCCCCCTGCCATATTCTTCAATTTCTTCATGGAACATCTCAGACTATTCCCCAGATGATCAATTCAATTTAAAGACCACACTTAGGGGAGGCAGCTAAGTGGGCCTACCCGTTGGCAAATCTGCGTCCGGAGGCAACCGTTGATAAAACCTAGAGGAGTATACCTCGATAAAAGAACCCGTAATCCTCGTTGTCAGCCACCGTGGCCATTGATGAATGGCTGCACGAAACGCAGTCAGAAACGGTGCCTCTGGGATACCTGGCGACCTCCCAGAGTATTTAGCCTTAGCGAGGTAAGGGCGCACTGCCTCGCCGGACCTTCATTCGACCCTTCTCGTGGGAACAGATATGGAAAGAAAAAATAAAAATAAAAAGAAGAGGAGATCAAATGGTGATGTAAAGGATAATGGAAATAAGGATAATGATCGGTAACGATTGTAAGTGACGATATGGAGGAGTTTAACGCTGAAGACCAAAAAAGAGGTATTAAGGAATGGGAAGTTGGGAGCAGAGTTGAAGACAGGAGGTTCCCCTCTTTGGGGGTCGGGGGAAAAGATAGTCCCAAGTCAGGACCATTTGCTCTCCCTCCAATTGACGAGAGCTATAGTACAGACGAGATAGAAGACGAACATGTAGCCGGGGATGAAAATAAGAAGGATAAGGATGAACCGAAGAGGACGGTAGCGATGAGACAAATAATTTGGATAGACTCGATAGCTGGGAGAAGCAAGATACGGCGGAATCATTAAAAACGCTAGGTGAGGACCTGCATTCTACCCAAATCGAAATGGATAGCTCTAGCGATAGGTTAACCAGCGGCCTACTGAATATACTAGAATTAGGGACAGGAGAGGATAAAGGCATCAATAAAAGGAAAAAGATGGATCATAGTGCGGAGATTATACAGGATAACAAAAAAGGGAAAAGGGACAACGGGAATTCGAATGGGAATGAGGATCAGGAAGATGTGATAAATGAAAGTGAGGGCGAAAAAAATAACATCGAGATATGTATGGGTAAACTGGAGGGAGTACTGGATGTACTATAAAAGAGTAAGGGCAATGACGAGGTAATGGGAATGATCAGGGAAACCTTAAATCTCTTGGGAACTACTGATCCAAACATGGCGAAATGCAAGGCATGCAGGGAGGAAATTGAAAGGGAACAGAGGAAGCTCCGTATGGAAGAAATCAAAAAGAGGATCGAAAATGGGGGACTTCGCGGACTTCCAGGAGCTGGTTATGAATGACACCTGGGATGAGGAGGTAAATAGATGTACCAGATTTAAAAATGTTGGATTCGAGGAGGCACTGGAAAGAAGTGATTGTCTGATTCTGGTAGATAATAAGAGGGTAACATCGCCCTTGATGACTTACATTAAGGATAAAAAGGCTGAAATTATGGATATGATGGAAAGCCTGGAAATAGGTGAGCACGATCAGCTGATCAATACGATTAGGACATCGAAAATTAACAAAGAGTGGTATCATTACGTGGGTAAATTGGATAATGAGATGGAGGGTGCTCAACTGCATAGATTGCTCTGCAAGATGCAGGAGAGTATCAAAAACAGGGAAGGCAGGCCAGAGTGGATTAACGTAGTGTTCACGGAAAGCATTGAGGAGGATCACGCAAGAATGCTACTAGAGTTTGTGGCATATAAAGAGGGATGCAAATTCGAGATAATTAGCAGAAAGTACCAAGGTGTATTTGCAAGAGGCGGAGGAAGAGAGGCGGTCCGCGTAAGGACTGGGGAACGTCCCTATGCGGAGGTGTTGAAGGAGATCAAAGCTGCCGTCAATGTCCAGACACTAGGAATCACAGTAGACAATGTCACCAAGACAAATGGAGGGGACATTCTAATCAAATTAAAGGGAAGTGGGAACGCGGAAACACTGAAAAATGAAATCAAGGGTAAAATGAAGGAAACGAAGGTTGTGGTTAGGAAGCGAGAGGCGATCTTTAATATTTTGGATCTGGATCCTTCAATTACGGAAGATGAGATCAGGGAGGCGGTGGAGATACAAGCCGGTCTCAATAAAGGGGAGATATCAGTGACGGGAATCAGGGGCACTAGATTTGGCGGGCAGATCGGAACCATAAGCGTTGCTATAAATAGGGCTGACCAGGTCAAAAGGCTCGGTAACGTAAGGCTGGGCATGGTATCATGCAGAGTAAGGGAAAATATAACGCCCCTAAGATGTTTTCGATGTCTGGAATATGGGCATAATGCTCAGGCATGTAGGGGGATTGATAGAACTAGACAATGTTTGAATTGCGGGATGGAGGGCCACAGGGCGCAAGAGTGCAGGCAGGAATCGTATTGTAGGGTATGCGACACGGGAGGACACAGGATGGATTCAATGAGTTGTCCGGCGTTTCGAGAAATTGTGTATGGCCGGATAAGGTAAGACTGGTACATTCCATTCACTCATTAAATTATATCAGGGCTTTAAATGTTTGGTTAGGTGTGGTGGGTACAGGCTACGTTTGGGCTCGCTGCGAGGGTATTTAATCCTTATTTTATTATTGGTGATTTGTAAATTTTTATATTTTATCATTTTTATTTATGCGCTCTGTGCAGGACCTTTTACATCCTGCACAGAAACTGTAGATATAATTAAGTTTGGATTAAGAGCGAATAGTCAGGATATTGGGAGGGGTAATTTCTAATGGCGGGAAGTAAGAAGAAGAATAGTCTGGATATTCTGCAGGTGAACCTGGGTAGGGCTAGGCTCGCCCACGACATATTTTTTGATGAGTTGGGTAAGCTGGATACGGATATCTCAGTGATCTCAGAGCCGAACAAGAAAATCGCGGGGGACAAAGGCTGGATCGTGGACAAGAGTTTGGACGTGGCCATTATGGTAGTAAATAAGGATTTAGAAGTGGATAAGGTTGAAAAGGGCAATGGATACGTGGTGTTGAATACATGTGGAGTGAGTAATGTTATTGCGGTTTCCATATCACCAAACTTAAGGATAGAGGATTACACGAGAAAGGTGGACTTGTTGTTCGATATGGCTTGTAAGTTGGTGGGGAAAACTATTATTGCTGGTGACTTGACTCTAAATCTATATGGGGCTCAACGATAACTGACGCCAGGGGGCAGGTGGTTTTGAAGACTGGCTGGCTCAATTGAACTGCCAATAATGGCAAACATACTTTTGAGAGAGGGTCATCCAAAACCCATATTGATGTGACTTTGGGATCCGTGAGCACCTGTAGGGAAATACAAGAATGGAGGGTGGAACATCGTAACCCGTTTACACACCACGGCCATATAAGTTTTAGTATTAAAATAAAGGTGAAAATAAGAAAAGATAATACTAAGAACAAGGTGTACTTGGACGTGGAAAAATACGTCAGCTTAGTAAAACAAGGCAAGGGTACTTATGAGGATATTGTTCAGGCATATAGGGAGGCTACGACACAGGATAGCGGATTGCCAGTAATTAAACCATATTGGT
The DNA here is from genome assembly GCA_963921935.1 of Galeruca laticollis. Lineage (NCBI taxonomy): Eukaryota > Metazoa > Arthropoda > Insecta > Coleoptera > Chrysomelidae > Galeruca > Galeruca laticollis. Next base: position 87,051,115 of record OY998182.1, read on the forward strand.
GGAGCACGGATATTAAACAAGACAGAGTTGAATACACGGCGGCTAGAAGAAAACTAGCTCGGGAAAAAACAATTTAGCCAGAGAGGCATTGATTACGGAAATGAAGGAGAAAAGAAAGAAACTGAATAAGGAGATTTTGGCGGCGAAGAGGGCTAGCTGGGACAACTTGATCGCGGAACTGGAGAGCGATATATGGGGGCAAGGCTATCGGATTGTGACCAGGAAGCTCTGCAATAACAACTGCGGGAAAATGTCGGTGAAGGGAAGGAAACGTATCCTTGATAAGCTCTTCTCCACAACGAAACCGAGGATAGCGTCGACCTGCGACCGAGATCCGGAAGATGTCTCCGATTTTTCTCTGGAAGAACTAGTATCAGCGGTTAACAATATGAAGAATGGAAAGGCCCCGGGTCCGGATGGGCTCACGGTGGAGGCACTGAAAATTGCCGTGAATTTAAAACCCATGGAGTTGCTAGGATATTTTAACGGGGTTTTGCGTAGGCAAGTTTTTCCAGATGTACATAAGAAGGCCAAAGCGGTGCTGTTGTTAAAAGAAATCAGTTTTGAATCAAAAACTTAAACGTATAAAAAAGAAAGACATTAAATTGCAAAGACTTGTAAAAGAGTTAGAGAAGAAAAATTTAATATCTTCCGAAAATTTATTGTTTTTGGAAAATATGCCCAATGTCGCCAAAGAACTAAATGAACGTAAATTGAAAAAAAATGTTAGGTATTCACTAGAATTGCGTAAATTTGCGATCACTCTTAGTTTCTTTTCGCCAAAAGCATACGATTATGTCAGGCGAGTTTTTGACACATGCTTACCTCATATTAGTACTATCGGAAACTTTAGAAATGTTGATGTTGAGCCTGGTTTCACAAAAGAGTCATTTAATACTTTAAAAAAATATATTGATCAGTCGGACAGGCCTGTCATTCTTTGTCTAATTATTGACGAAATCTCTATACGAAAACAAATTGAGTGGGATGGGGCAAAATTTCATGGCTATGTAAATTGAAGGTTTGATTTTGATAACGACCTAAATGAAGTAGCCAGAGAAGCATTTGTTGTGATGGCTGTTTGTTTGAATGGGACATGGAAGCTACCACTAGTTTATTTTTTTGCTAACGGTTTAAGTGGAAATCAAAAAACTACAATTGTAACTCATTGTGCAAATTTAATATCAAATGCAGGGGCTCATTTACTCTCGTTAACTTTTGATGGAGCGCCATCGAATATTACAATGGCTCGTATCCGCGCGGAATTAGAATCCAGAGGGTTAGTTTCGACGGGAAAAATGACAGAACTGTGAGCTAGGCTAGTGGACCACTTACGGACGGCCGTCAAAGATACACCAGATATCCAGGACAAAAGTAATGTTACTTTAGGACCAGTAATACCTACCCAACCACAGGAGGACAAGGATTTACAGGCTCTAGATATAATTAGAAAATGGGGTATATATTATGATGGATCCAGAGACCCAATAGAATTCCTGGAATCGGTTAATGAACTCAAAGATTGCTACAACTAACAAAATAAACACCTATTTCAGGCACTTCCTATTATTCTGAAGGGAAAGGCAACATTGTGGTACTGAAACAATAAAAACCAATGGACAGATTTTATAGGGGACATTAAAACATTTTTCAACCGAGACAACAACTGGAAGACATTATACGTAACCGTCGACAACAGACATGAAAGCTTCAAATAATTCCTGTCAGACATCCATCAGGAGACACAACGGTTTTTCCGAAACCCAAGCCATAGATAGAATATTTTCAAACATGCTCCCCAATCATCGCTTATACGTAAGAAGAGAGGAATGCAAGACGATTATTCTCGACAATGCTCACCCGCTATTTTTTCCAGCAAATTCAGACATGTTTAAAATGGGTCAGTAACATTTATGTTGAACCAATTGTATAAATCATCTCCATTATTTTAAACAACATTGGGAGTACTAAAATATTTACGATCTACTAATTCCACATCATCATCATTAGTAAATAGATTGTTATCAACAGGTTGTGATAGTTTACTTTACCTAGAATCCTGGCACAAACTGAGCTCTCACTCATGGTGAGTGAGAATTTTTACGACCCTGAATTAGAGTAATATAACTACCTTAACGAGTCTCATGACAACTAATATTGCATTCAGTCATAGAAGTCTTTCTTCTTGGTACTAACTATTCATAACTTTAGGGGCATTCCGCATACAGGAATTTTGCACTGTTACATTTGGCGCCCCAACTTTGAAAGGATCCAATAGTGTAAAGAATTGTTTTACCGCAGCTCTTTGATTAAATCCGAAACTCCAACGGTTTTATAAACTTAAAAAACATTTACTTAAAAATTCAAACTCCGCAATGGCAGACCCCAATAAGACTATCATTCTTGAGCAAATCGAGAAAGTAAGAGACTTAGATCTTGAAACTGAAAAGCCCCGCTTGACCACGTCAAAGCCACATCAGGCTAAGAAAAACAAGCCCAATCCCGCTTCCCTGGCTCTAACCGCGATCCGCACCCATTGTTAGTTTTTCACTACTTAAGCAAGTAAATCTACAGACACTATATTTAACTAGAACTAAAAAATAAAGAATAATGAATAAACTTAAGCGTAAGGTAATAAACAAAACTCAAAATCACTGATCAAAATATCAAAACAAACCAATGCAAACATTTACATGGATGGAGGTTAGTGTGCTGTTGCCAAGTCTATTCATCTTCTCTGTGTAATTTCGTACTCTGTTGTTTAATTATTCAGCCAGTTGTCACGTTTTAGATTCATTTTTCTATTTTGGATGTGGATTTTTTTGAAAACACTCCTTTTCTTATCGAGTCATATACATATTATGATTATTTTAGCAATACACTTTCATAAATAATGAAAAATTAATTTTCACAAAACTGCAATCAAAATTGCAACATAGTAGCGATTTCAGCGCCCTCTACTTTATTATTTCCTCTTACAGAAAACGAGAAACTTCTTTCAAAGAATATATGACAAACAAGGACAATGTATTTCACTTATTAACTGTGCTATCGAACTAATTTGCCCATTGAAGTTACACGTCTCGTGTGTTGTCTCGGATTCTGTGGTTATACGTCTCGTGTGTTGTGTCCAGAGACAACGTTGTGTGTTTAAAGTAAAAAGTCTGTTTAAAATTTTATCTCCCTACCTCCGCAGCCCTTTCACAGGCAAAGCAGAGTCGAATGTTTCCGCATACACTCCGTGTGCGTTCCACATGTACTATACCCTACATTTACTGGACGACATTCTTCAAAGAAAACCTACTTTAAAAAGCAGGTAGATGCTTGGCATCCCCTCCTTTCTAGGCTCTAATTCGGTATCCTCTTTATCATTCAAACCCTCCGTGCTGAACTACCAGCAGGAACGATTTCTCCTGGACACAATAGATTCTTTTTCAAATTTCTACGTGACTATTCTCCTGACGTACTCGTCGAACCCGGACCCCTTCACGCTATATTTGAATCCCTTAATTCCTGTAACCCATCTAACAAGTTATACGGAACAGTCATCCCCTCCATCTACTCCATGATTGGCAACCTCAAAGCCAATGAGCTCATCCTCTTCAATGAAGGAAACAGCTTCACGTTGTCGCTCCCATATATCCCTGGTATTATAGGTTTCCTCAACACTATCATACTTGCCGACAAAGCAGCCATCCCCGACTATACACTACCTGCAACCTTCAGTTCCGCTGACAACCGTCTCCTAAACAGTCACATTTTCCACGCTAACGATTGGACAGAACTCGAAAGAACGGCACTCCTCATGCCCGGTATGTTGTACACCCTCGAGACCAACAGAGAGATTGATTCCAACTTCAATCTTTATGGTCGCAGACAAAACATCCCAGTCCTCACTGCGAACTCACGAATCTCCAAGATTCCTGAATTCTGCTGTCTAGCCGATGATAACTCGTGGTTTGGTAACGTGATTCAGATCATGTTCAACTACTGCAGTTATTTCACTGGACTTAGTTCCTTAGCACAATGCCAACTCCGTGGCACTATCGCTCCCCTAGTCACATCAGAGTTGACCACCAGTTCCACGCATTTCCAGACAACGGCGTCTTTGCTTCCATCTACCAGCACAAGACCACAGAGGTTGATGTACCCGCAGCCGCGTCCGTGACTGCCGACGGTATCAAGACGAAATGCTTCACAGAAGTTAAGAACCTTGGGTTCTTTTCTAACCATGGCCTATACCAACTGTCCCGAAACGATCCTTACTGGACACATTTCCCAGAACACCGCGTATCCGCGAAGAAAGAAACATCCAAAACCCTTGGAGCTATCACAAGCTCAAAGTTCGCTCTCGCAAACCGCACAACTGTACGTTCATAAAAGAGACCTAAAGCGAAATGAAGTAAAGCCAGTTCAATAGATAGACGTTAAAAATAGAAGGGAGCAAGGTTTAGAATATTCGGGAACAAGAAAAATTGACGTCGAATGGAAATATAATATCCCCAAAAATGAAAAAGAGATAAAACCTAGATGTGACTGTGGACCCGGTAAAATAAAAAATTGTCAATTACAGTGTCGAGCAGTCGATGAATCTGTTAGGTTGAGCATATTTTCGTAATTTTGGAAGATGTCGTGGAAGGAGAAGAAAATGTAAGAGAAAACACTTTTGCTCAATCAACCAACCCGAAGGAAACGAGGTTTACAAGAAAACTCAAGGAGGCACAACTCGACCAAATATTATTTAAAATGGTAAGATCGTAGTTACAGAATCTGCAAAATAATATTTTTAAACACCTTAGGTCTAAGTAGATGGGCTATTCAAAAGTGGACAAGATCGATTTTGCAACAAACAGAGCAGGAAGAACAAAAAGAACGAACCCAATAAAAAATTAATTCAATTTTTAGATAACTTACCAAAACTCGAGTCACATAATTGCCGATCTTCCAGCTCCAAATTATACTTGGAGCCACAGTGGGAAAATGAAGCAGTTATATAGAGAGTATAAGTCTGCTGTGTAGAAAACAATGAAGTGCCGTTATCTTGTGAGACATTTAGTAATGTATAGCTCTCTATCTGTCAAAAAAAGATAGATGCGACATTTGCGTTGCGTATGAAACTCGCAATTTAGCAGAGGATGAGTTTAAACTACACATTCAGTTAACCTTCCATCGCTCGCACCGTTAGAAAAAATCTAACAATTTTTAAAAATGTTAAATCATTTTTGTAATTTTGCTTTTTGTTTGTCGTGCGCCCAGGAATACCATGACGACGTGGTCTACTATGCACATGTATAGTGGGGAGGGGAAAAGTATTTGTTTAGATGCTGTAATTACATATTGTTAGTATAAATCTAACACGCGAGCGATCACGTACGGCGGACTGTTAGAAAAATTCTAACGACGCGAGTGAAGGCGTCTGTTATTTTTTGTGTTGCGTATGTTATTTTTTTGTGTTTTGTAAAAAATTGGTAAGGTTTTTTTTTAATTTAAGCGTAATTTTTATTAGTATAAATAAATTTTGTAGTAGTAAAACATGGATGAAAATACTAAAAATAAGTTGCTGAAATGGTATGAAGAGGTTCCGACCGATGAAGAAGCGTTTGATTCTGATGGTGATCTGAGTGACAATGCTTCAGAACATAAAGACTATCAGACAGACACATAGCAATCTGCAGATGAAACGGATGATGTATTACCTGGTCTACAGACCAATCCATATGATGGGATTCCTAAATTTTATGGAAAATATAAGACCCCTTGGTACAAACATAAACCTCTTGAACCTAGAGGAAAAGTAAAAGCCCGCAATATAGTTACAAGGTTGCCTGGCGTAAAAGGTTTGGCAAAACAGGCTAAAAATATATTGGATTGCTGGAAGTTATTTATTTCAGAAGAAATGATAAATAACATTGTAAAATATACCAATCAAAAATTAGACTTGATGGTATTGTCATTTAAATATACGTTAAAAAGATTTCATTTTTCCCGGAAACTGAAAAGTCACATTTACACTAGGCAACAACAACTGTCCCAGTTTTTTTTCGCCGCAACTGTCCTGAAGCATTGAAATTTTTTGAATTTTCGGTTAAACAAAAGCATAAAATTCAATCAAAAATAGCACACATGAAGCGCATGAGAGGTTTAATAGAAGTAGGGAATGGGGAGAAACAACAACATGTCATTGATGCTAGTGAAAAACAGTCCAATAGGGTCAAATGGGAAATCATAAATGCCGCCTTTGATAGTAGATTAAAAACGGGGAATATTATAAACTTGAGTCATAAAGATATTAATTCATTCTTTACAGACGCTTCTAGAATTAAAAAAAAATATCTGTGGTTTTCAAGAAATTATAAATTATAAAAGCAAACACTACATTTTGTGGGGATTTTGTTAAGCAATCAAATGATGATGTGGAATTAGTAGATCGTAAATATTTTAGTACTCCCAATGTTGTTTTAAATAATGGAGATGATTTATACAATTGGTTCAAAATAAATGTTACTGATCCCATTTTAAACAACATGTCTGAATTTGCTGAAAAAAATAGCGGGTGGGCATTGTCGAGAATAATCGTCTTGCATTCCTCTCTTCTTACGTATAAGCGATGATTGGGGAGCATGTTTGAAAATATTCTATCTATGGCGTGGGTTTCGGAAAAACCGTTGTGTCTTCTGATGGATGTTTGACAGGAATTCTTTGAAGCTTTCATATGTCTGTTGTCGACGGTTACGTATAACGTCTTCCAGTTGTTGTAAACTTTTGGAATAAAGTTGTTGCTGAACTTGTGATAAATTTTATTGCAGTAAGTTTTTCATGAATTTTTTTTTGTATTTGAATTTCTCCATTTTCCCAATTTTTTTAGATGGATTTAAAAGAACTAAATAAAGTGTCTCTTTTAGAGAGGAAAGAAACAAGAAGACTACACGAATTAACTCAAGATACGCCATATCCAATTTTAAGTGCACATGTAGTGAACACTCGTTTTGGTAAAGCAGTCGTATTGGTGTTAGAAGAGGTGCAAGTATTTTTACCAAATAGAGCAACAAACATTTATGAGGATAAAGTTGAATATCTCACGGAAAAGAAGTACTCCCTAGTTTTTCGAGGAAAAATCGAAACAGGAAAACCAAATCTCGTTTGAAATTATTCAAAATTAATTTTTCTGGTGAGTTTTATTTTATTATATTAAAAGTGAAATGGCAAATTTAATGAACAAACACCAACTTTCATGCCCTTCCGCAGAGAATTGTGCTCAAAATTCGTCAGAACAGACAATAGTACAGGTTATACGTCCGCACTCGAGATCCCGCTGTCAAAACACAATGGAACCGTCTCAACGCCCAGGTTCTGTACGAAACAGAAGAAATTAAAGAAACAGTTGATCCTTTAGAGGATTTTGAAACTTTCGTTCACAGGAGAAAATGACAATCAAGAACAAAATCAAAATTTTCGGTAGGCTCCTCAGAAAAGAAATCCGAGGTAGCACAAATTAAAATTATTTCAAATGAACCGTTAGAATACATTAAAATGAAAACCTAGAATTAAAATATTTTCCAGATAATAAAACGCATTTAACTAATGCTAAATTTGCGTCTAAATCTTTATCAAGTATAAAACCAAATTATAATAAGAAAAATCAAATAGATTTTATACCTGATTTGTCAAATCTATTTAATATTGATAATGTTATGGAAAATAACGAAATTGAAAATAATGAAGTAGATTTAGTACCTGATTTATCAAATTTATTCAATATTGAGAATAATGTAGAAAAGAATTCAATTAAAAATAATGAAAATGATATTAATAAAATTTATATATCCCATATTCAATCAACAAATAAAAGTATTATATTGAATGACATTGATTTCAAAATAAAAAGATATACAATATAAATGGATAAGGAGATAATGAAAGCAAATGAAAATATACAGGTTCTTATGGAAAAAGAAGTAAATCAAGTGAATGGAAATGATATGAAAAATGAAAACTTCAACAAGAAGATAAAAGGAAACAATCAAATTAAAAATAATGAAATAGATGAAAGAAACAAGTATATAAATGAAACTATAAATAAGAAAATAGAAGAAAGTTATAAGAAAATTAATGAATATATGAAAAAGAATACAAATAAGAAAATAGATGAAATTAATGAGAAAACAAATGAAAATTTAAAGAAGAATAGAAATAAGAAAATATATGAAATTAATGAGGAAACAAATGAAAATATAAATAAGAATAGAAGAAAATTGTTGACAGAAATACGAAGATAGAAGAAAGTAACAAGAGCGTAAACCAGAGAAATGAAGAAAGTATAGAAGTAAACAAGAAAATTCAAAACCGTGAAAATAAAATAAGAAGATAAATAGATATTCAAGGATTGCAAGAGTTTATAAGCTGATCTAAAAAATCATTTGGCAAGAAAAAAAATTAATAAGACTTGGCCCAATTTTTGGTATAAGGCTGCAGAAATAAAGTAAGACACATTACAATATAGTTGTCAAGGTACGTACTCTTTTGAAAATTCATAACTACGTTTATTCTATTCGTCACCTTTAATGTCAATTTAGTATTGTCACTGTTTTACAAATTATGTATTTTATATTTTGAATTTATAATAAAAACTTTTGAAAAAGCCTTATATTCAAGGCGAAACGTCAAGTTAACATACGAAAGTTTTTGTAATCTTTCGAGTAATAACTTATAAAAAATATAAATACTGAGGCGTCCAAATAACTGTTCCATATTCCAGTTGAGATCTGACCAGCCCAACATAAACAGACCTCACAGCTTCCAGAGATAGATCATTACAATTCCTCAAAGTAAATCCCAACATCCTTTGAGACCCAACCACCAATTGATTGATATGCTCACCAAAACTTAAGAGAGAGTCAAAAAATATTCCCAAATCCTTAGCCAATTCTTTACTTATCAGCAATTGACCATCTATTGAATACGAGAATGGGATCATAGTTTCCTTTTTCCTAAAAGAGATCTTAAAGCATTTTCCAACAAGTTTACCCGACACCATTCAGACAGATTATCTAGCTTCATTTGAATTAAACCAATATCGATGTCATTTCAAACCACTAAGAATAATTTGAGATCATCAGCGAACATTAAAAACTCACTCCTTTATATCATCTTTGAGATCATTAACAAACAGGCTAAACAACAACGGAGAACAGTGATCCCCCCCGAGGGACCCCAGCGCTTACACCAATCACTCTTGACAAAAAATTTCCAATTTTTACCTCCAAATTTCTCCCACTAAGAAAACTAAACACCCAGTTCGCTAATTTGTCTGAAAAACCTTATTTTTTTAATTCCTCAATCAACAAGTGATTAACTCTGTCGGAAGCTTAGGAAAAATCAGTATATATGGCATCAACCTGATCCCCTCTCTCTAAGGCAGCAGACAGCTTACCATTGTATATAAGCATATTAGTTAACGTAAATCATCGGAACTGCATTGAAAGAACCAATGGAATGCTCAAAGGTGTGCAATACGATCCTGCATTTGTGTCAAGAATTATATATGCTTGTGTTATGCTCCACAACATTATTATAAAAAGGATTATACCTTCTTCATCTTCTTCGACATTTTCCTATATTATGAGTTCGCTGTTATTTCCATTCACAGTTTCCTTAAGTTAAAATCTCCTTCTTTCGGAATATACAAATTGATGAATATCTAATTTTATAGGAAGATGACAACAATTTTGTCGATGAAGATGATATTGGCCGATTGGACGATGCTCATTTATTAAATAGGGTTAATAATATAGTTTGGAATTAAATTATAAATAATCTCTTTAATTGAGCAAGACTTATTGTATATTTTAATACAATAATTGAAGAACAATTTTCTTAAGTTTCTTGTGTTATGGCTCTTACATGGTACCATTTATAAGAATCAAAACAAAAAAAATCAATTATTAAAATAACAATTCCAGAAAATTCACAATTTCCATTTTAATACGATAATGTACTATAAATTCAAATTAACTCTTATATAGGAAGATAATTGAAGTTGTTTTAGTGAATTATTTTTTTTATGTTATTTTACTAAACATGACAATGCAAGTTTTTTAAAACCTTACATAGGACAACTTTTTATTCGAAGTGATAGAGTAGTACTCCTCAAGGCAGAGTAGTAGAAAATAATTTAACTACGTAGGAAGTACTACTCTATCACTTCGAATAAAAAAATTGGTCTGTCGGGTTTTAAAGAACTTGCACTGTATACGATTTATCCCAATAATACTGATTGAAGTATATATAACAGTTTGAAACAGAAAGTGAAATAATACTAGACTCAGGTGGCTGTAACTCTGCAAGTGAGTATTAAATTCAATTGCTAACAACTTTTTAAAGTGCAATTTTTTGATATTTTCAAAAATAAAAGTACTTTCCTCTTGAGCTATATTGATACTTTATGACGAATCTTGTTTACTACTAATAAATATTGATATTAGGTTATCGCGTTTTAGGATTTAGAACATGTAGAAATGAAGAATAACTTAATAACTAAAATCAATACCAAAAAAGTTGACACCAACTTACGGACAGGCACAGTGTGGGCAATTTAAGAAAATGAATCCAAGTCCAACACAAAAGATTGAATTAACGCAGGTTTAGCATTTTTTCCTCTATTACCCTCCTTTCTTTGACATTTTTTGCAATTTCTTGCAGGATTGTTATTTTTTCACTTTCATCATTACAATTAGGTACTTTCTTTTAAAGTCTTGCACCCCAGTACTTGACTTTTTTATTTCTTTGATGGTCTTTTAAGTGACTCTTCAACCGAGTGTTCAACTGGTTGATTCTTAGGAATCTTACTTTGATTTGGGGACTCTTTCTCTGATTTTCTCTAATTTCTTCAATATTTGGTATGTCTGCAATTTTAAAATTTAAGTGGATATAACCAAATTTAAAGAACCACGTAATTCATAACTATTCCTATTTCATGGACATGGGTTTTGCCGTTGACTACTACCCAACCTTTAACATCTAGTAATCGTTCTTCAGTATCTGATAAAGGTTTAATAGGATACCCTATGTTTCCTGTATCTTTTGTAATAATTCTATTCTTTCTTGTCTTTGCTTTAACTTGACACTTCCAGTCGGTAAATGTCTGAAATTGGTAAAAACTATAACAAAAAACATATGTTATTACTGCTTTTATGGATAATGCTAATAAAAAAAGAAAATCAAGTATTATACGTACATTTTTCCATTCTGCAGAATCCTTAATAGAACCACCTAAACTATTAAATTTATCTGACAGCTGTTTCCCTATTTTTTTAATAATACCTGTTTAATAATAACAGGGCTTATAGCATCAAATTTGTTATTCCTAAACGGTTCATTTTTGTATTCAATTCATCCAAATACATTATACATTGTGCCTATATTGTCTTGGTGTTTTAACTTTGTCTTTATCCATAATAAAAGTTACGTGAGTAAGTGAATAAAAATCTTATTTAAGAAAACTTCTATAAACAAATATATAGGTAATCTTTGCCAACCTAACACAAGTACACAATATGTCAAAAATATACCAACCTTTATAAAATTGTAAAAATATTATCGTTATGTTTTGTCTTTAGATTTTAAAGCAACGATATTATTACAGAATCTACTCTGAAAAAGTATCCTTAACATAATAATCGTTACCGTAACGAGAAGTTACAGAATAGCTTTTGCTGTTGCACTAAATACACTTCATGAAAATGTTCCAAATGAGTAAATTATTATTATTTCTTTGCCTCTTCAATTTGGGTTTGTGGAATTCATTTTTATAAAAGAAATTGATAAACATATTTGAAAAACTTGTTTATTTTTATATTTGACATAACAAAATGACAAATGACATTTGTATTGTAACGTCAACTGACGCTGTTGTGAGGGACGATACAATTCGATGATTGTAGGAACGGTGCTCGAGAATATCATTTTTAGGAACTATTCGCAAATAGAGCACTCACAGCCTTGCGTATGCATGACGTTGGGAACGACGTCAAGAATAACGAGATTCAGGGCATCAGGATGAATGAAATTTAATCATCGACCACCACACCTGCAATAAATGAATCACCGGTAGCGACATTGATTTTTTTAGCGAAATATCGAAACCACACATGACAAACGTTCAACTTAGAAATATTTTTACTTTTATTTTTTAGAACTGAATATCTTTTTAATAAATAAATGGAAAATTATCATTGATGCTGCAAATGGAAGATCATATATGAATTATATGGCAAAAGTATGCATACTTTGCCTGTAGATAATATACTTTTTAATTAATTAAAAAAATAGAATTGCGGGGAGAGGGAAAAGACAAAATTTTCGGTATAAGGTGTCTGAGTGAAACATTCAATTTTTCATTTTAAACTCTATTCATTTTGTTAAAATGTAAATTGAAGATCTTGATTCGATAATTCAAAAAAGAAATTGGTTATTTACCAGATTTATCATATTTAGATAACTTAGAAGTCCTTCTAAGAAATGAAAGAAAAGAAAAAAATATATCAGACATTCAAATAAAACCACATTTTGTAGAAAACGATTTTTTAACCCTTTTGATTTCGATGATCATTCAGTACTATCTCACTATATACAAAATCACAAAGAATTCTCCAAGTTATTATACAAAGAAAATTTAGAGATAAAAAAAATACCAAAATATATGAAAACAGAAATTATTAAAGATTCAAAAATAATCCTAGAAACGAATAAAGGAATTTATCAAAAACAAATATAATTAAAAAATCCAAAACTGATTCTAGCAAATTGTTACAGCAAAATGAAATTGATGAGAATGGTAGCCCTGTTCCTGGTTCTTCATACCGAATGTAGAACCGAAGACATACAAGTTACCAAATTGAATAACTTCATATTACTAATTAATTTAGAATTATGTAAGCTCATTTATACTAAACATACTTTTATATATTATATAAATTTAAAAGAAATAATTGAGCAAATAGAAACAGTTAAACAATATTTCTACAAGTCAAGAAATCGTCTACTAGTCTAGTAGAAGCTAATGCGACAAACCCTATTTCATACCATAATTTGGCCGAGCAAATGATGGAAAGAACGAAAAGTTTAATCAATACATTGGATAGAAAATCAGAAAATATTTACCCTCATATTAGAGCAAAAAGAGGATTAATAAACGCTGTTGGAAAAATTGATAAATGGCTTTTTGGTAGTCTTGATTCAGATGATGAAGAGAGGTATGAAAACGTGATAAATATATTACAACAACACCAAAAACAAATCATTCAAGGGATTAATATGCAGATATCTTTAAATAAGAAATTAATCGATCATTATAATAAATCATCAACTACCTTGTGGCATAATCATCAGAAATTACCAGATAATTTGCAAAAATTCCATATATCGAGAGAAAGTAAAATAATAACTTTAAATAATTTTATCACCTTTTATAGTACGATTTCACAGCTTAACTTGGAAGTTTAATCACGTTAATTGACAATATGGAAAATTCCATTACATTGTCCAAATTAAATTCTATTCATAGTTCAGTGATTTCAAATCAAGAAATTGTAGAAATGATAAAGTATTTATACATACAATATATGAAGAACAAATTCCGAAATTTAATAATATTTCAACATACTATCTATTTTTGGGTACTCAAGTAACTTTTTCAAAGTCCAAAATAATTTTTGCTATCCATGTACCCATCCTGAAATCCAGAACTGCAGAATTCTATCACTTATGCCCCATCATTCAAAACCACAAAATATTTATCCAATTACAACCTTACTTGGTAAAAACTCCGGAAGAAATCACATTCTTCGAAAGAACACCTACTGTAAAAAGCATGGCTCTACTTCGGTATCCTCTTTATCATTCAAACCCTCCGTGCTGAACTATCAGCAGGAACGATTTCTCCCCAACACAAGAGATTCCTTATCAAATTTCTACGTGACTATCCTCCTGACGTACTCGTCGTACCCGGACCCTTTCACGCTATATTTGAATCCCTTAATTCCTGTAACCCATCTAACAAGTTATACGGAACAGTCACCCCGTCCAACTACTTCATGATTGGCAACCTCAAAGCCAATGAGCTCATCCTCTTCAATGAAGGAAACAGCTTCACGTTGTCGCTTCCATACATCCCTGGTATTATAGGTTTCCTCAACACTATCATACTTGCCGACAGAGCAGCCATCCCCGACTATACACTACCTGCAACCTTCAGTTCCGCTGACAACCGTTTCCTAAACGGTCACATTTTCCAAGCTAACGCTTGGACAGAAAACGAAAGAACGGCACTCCTCATGCCCGGTATGTTGTAAACCCCCGAGACCAACAGAGAGATTGATTCCAACTTCAATGTTTATGGTCGCATACAAAACATCCCAGTCCTGACTGCGAACTCACGAATCTCCAAGATTCCTGAATTCTGCTGTCTAGTCGACAGTTCTGGTTTGGTAACGTGATTCAGATCATGTTCACCTACTGCAGTTATTTCACTGGACTTAGTTCCTTAGCACAATGCCAACTCCGTGGCATTATCGCTCCCCTAGTCCCATCAGAGTTTACCACCAGTTCCACGCACCCTCAAGACCCTAATCCCGTTCACGCACTCACCCGCGCATTTCCAGATAACGGCGTCTTTGCTTCCATCTACCAGCACAAGACCACAGAGGTTGATGTACCCGCAGCCGCGACTATGACTGCCGAAGGTACCAAGACGAACTGCTTCACAGAAGTTAAGAACCTTGGGTTCTTTTCTAATCTTGGCCTATAACAACTGTCCCGAAACGGTCCTTACTGGACACATTTCCCCGAACACCGCGTATCCGCGAAGGAAGAAACATCCAAAACCCTTGAAGCTATCACCAGGCCAAAACAGCCCAAAGAGCAAAACTGAACTTCGTTCACCCCCCACTTCTTAGTATTATAATATATTTTGATATCGTGTTCAAAACTACTTGACACGACAGCCCATTCGAATGGATATGTTTTTTTACTTTGTTAGTTTCTAGTTAAGACTTAAGACGTTGATTTTCACGTCCACCTTTCTAGTAGTACTAATTTTATTCGGGCTTTGAACGCCTTCGTTTTTTTTTAATAAATTAGCCTAACAATCCCTAATAAAACAAAAACAAAAGACACCAAATGTAACAGTGCAAAATTCCTATAAGCGGAATGCCCCTAAAATTATGAACAGTTAGTGCCAAGAAGAAAGGCTTCTATGATTGAATGAAATATTAGTTGTTATGAGACTCGTTAAGGTGGTTATATTACTCTAATTCAGGGTCGTAAAGATTCTCACTCACCATGAGCGAGAGCTCATAGTTTGTGCCAGGATTCTAGGTAAAGTAAACTATCACAAGCTGTTGATAACAATCTATTTACTAATTAAAATGGTTCTTTCTATACGCTCTATATACAAAGAAACGAACCATGCGGTGCGGATTGAATTAATAGCAATAAAATATATTGACTAAGTAAACCGAGTACAACTAATAAGGTTACAAAGCTATAGGGTACTACAGAATTACATATATAATAAATCAATGAGGAAAATATAAATGGTACACTGAATATTCTGTGCTAGCTAGCTGACTAATATATTACAATGTGGAAGGTGAATTTACACAATAAAACAATATTTAAGAATACTTAAACCTAAACACGTGGTTAACCAAAATAACACC
This sequence comes from Galeruca laticollis, assembly GCA_963921935.1. Classification (NCBI taxonomy): domain Eukaryota; kingdom Metazoa; phylum Arthropoda; class Insecta; order Coleoptera; family Chrysomelidae; genus Galeruca; species Galeruca laticollis. The sequence continues at coordinate 87,066,831 of OY998182.1, forward strand.
GGAGGTCAGAATATTGGCAAGCCGTCAAGACTTTTAATGTCGAAACATCATCCCTCACAATAAAATCAAAACCTCACGACTAGTCCTAAAATTTTTAAAATTAAGGAAGTACTAATCTTGTATACTGAAGCTTGAAAAGTCGATGTATGGAGTTCGGGTATATGTTACGTCTTCCAGATGAAATATATACATAAGAGAAGTAAGATCCAACGGTTCTGCAGTGGATTAATGTACAACAAAAGAATCCCCTGTGTGTCGTCCATTTTTTATCCTGTAGATTTTATCGAATAATTTTTTTGCTATGAGTGAGATTCGAGCCCACGCCCTCCTCGCTCCCAGCCTATACCACTACATTTATGCTATGAGGGTGCCCCTGTATTTCATTCTTATTGAAATTTACTTTTAGCCATTGGTGACCTCACGAGTAGATGAAAAATGCTTTTTATGCGTATACGTGTGGGTTCCACGTTAAAAGAAGATGCCGGTAAATGTCCTTCACGACGACGAGTGAAAAGTATTGAATGATTTCTAATATTGTAGTGAACGCTTTTGTCTAGATGAAAAGTGATGGCTTCGATCATCACGACATACGAGTGCAAAAGTTTATTTTTATCTCCATATTATAGAAAAAAGCACCCTTGTTTTTTAGCATTTTATATACAGATGAAATACGCACGCGTGCGCGGTCTTAACGTATACCATTCCAAGATGTACTCAGAAAATGACAAGGATATATGCGGGGGTGTTTCGCCTAAGTTATTTAATTGTTAAGCGTAGAAATCGTCTTACTTTATTCGACAAAGCCGACATTCAAAGTATATCAGGCTATCGCAAATGGGGGGATAGTATGAATGCAGTTGGATTTTACTAAGAGTGAAATATTTCCACGAGGGAATGCGCGGTCTCTATCGTTCCTAACAGAATTCTTAACAGTTGTGCAACGAGAATCTTATACACAAATTCGTCGTACACAGTTTTTATTCGTTATTTTTATGAAATTTCAACAGAATATCATCGGCTGTGAGACATCAATTTGAGGACTCTTATTGAAATATACAAGTTTCTTGTCTTTGATATTTGAACGATGTAAAAATGTACGCGCATGAGATATTATTTGATAATTGTATAATCAGTAATAACATAAAACTTCAGTTTTATCATAATAATACACCTGAGAGAGAAATTAATATGTAAGAAATAATTTACTGAAACGAGTCCAAATTTTACGACGCTATTGTTATTTTTCATATAAAATCTGCGACTGACAGGTAATAAAAATAACAATAGCCGGGGGGTGCGGTGAACGTTTTATTTCTCACACAACCTGTGTGTATATTTTTTCCAATAAATATTAGACATAGTTATGAGCCGTTTGAATATCGAGGGTTCTAATTAAATTTTATTTCTGTAATATATTTTTAACGACTAAATCGTAGTGTCAGCCCTTAAGATATTGGCAGGCGATTCGTAAGATTTTATGTGAAAAATAACAATAGCATCCTTATCGTGGGGGGTGCGTTTTATTGCTCGCCCAACCTGTGTATATCTTTTTTCCAATCAAATATTAAACACAGTTATGAGCCGTTTGAATATTAAGGGTTCTAATTTTATGCACATGCTTGTAATATATTTTTAACGACTAACTCATAGTGTCAACCCTTAGGATATTTATTAGACACAAAACATTGTTTGAATGCCATGCCGCGTTCTAATAACAGTAATTTTCCGAACCATTAATTTTAATTGGATTCAAACAAGTTTCATCTTGACTGGACGTGAAGCAAAAAGTGGAGAAGGGGTCCGCATATATAATTACGAACACAGATGTGATTATCAAAAGTATCGTCTCACAAGCGCGCCATTACCCCTGCCGAGTGTTTGCATCGTGATAAATTGCAATTTTGTTTAAACGAAGAAAGGAAGAAAAGGAATCAATGTAAGTACTAACAAAGTGTTTCTCTACTTTATAATACAGTGTTTTTTTACTAGAAATCTAGTTTTTAACGCAAATTTTTTGTAGATGGATCTAAATGTATTAAACGCAAAATGTTTTGCAGTGACAAACCTCCAATCAAAGCAGAATGGAAAGCTGAAAGAACTTACAGTGGGCATCAATAATCCAATTCTTGGAGCTCGGCTGACAAACGGACAATTCGGTAAAAGCATTTTGTTGGAGTTACAAGATAAGATGGTGTTTTTACCGAATCGTGTGACGGACAAATTCGTTCCAAATTTAATCCATTTTCAACCAAACAACTACGGGCTGGTATTCAAAGGATTAAAGGAGACACGAAAACCACACTCTGCAGCATTCTTCGAGATTGTCGAGATATAATCGGTGAGTTTTTATATATACTAAAGTTAAGTGATGGATAACTAAGTTGATTGGAGGATAGCTTTCCTAAAAACAACATTATTCTGAACTGCTATGTATTACAACAATCAACTGAAAACTTTTGTTTAAATGTATTAATAAATATTTCAGGCTATATTGGAGAAGAATCATCACCTCTCCCCCAACCGCAACTCTACGACTATATTGGAATCACCTCCTGCAACTCCAAGAATCATCACCTCTCCGCAGCTCTACGTCTATATTGGACATCGCCTCCCGCAACTCTACTTCTATATTGAACATTACCTTTCCACAACTCTACGTCTATATTGGACATCACCTCCTGTAACTCTACGTCAAGAATCATCACCTCTCCGCAGCTCTACGTCTATATTGAACTCTATGTCAAGATTCATCACCTCTCCGCAGTTCTACGTCTATATTGAACTCTACGTCAAGAATCATCACCTCTCCGCAGCTCTACGTCTATATTGGACATCGCATCCCGCAACTTTACGTCTATATTGGACATCACCTCTCCACAACTCTACGTCTATATTGGAAAAATCATCCTTCGTCGACACACACCATCCCTTCATCATCAAAGTGAGTACATTTCTCGTAATAATATTTCAAAAATTGTCTAACTTCAGTGGTGAAAGTTTACAACAAATTGATGAAGTTCTAAATTCATTGAACAAAATTCAACGATTTTCAAGTAAAAATAAATGGATTTTAATAATTAATGGTCATATTAGAAAATGTACTCAAGCATTGAAATTTTTTGAATTTTCGGTTAAACAAAAGCATAAAATTCACTCAAAAATAGCACACTTGAAGTGCATGAGATGTTTAATAAAAGTAGGGAATGGGGAAAAACAACAACATGTCATTGATGGTAGTGGAAAACAGTCCAATAGGGTCAAATGGGAAATAATAAATGCCGCCTTCGATAGTAGATTAAAAACGGGGATTATTATAAACTTGAGTCATAAAGATATTAATTCATTCTTTACAGACGCTTCTAAAATTAAAAAAAAATGTCTGTGATATTCAAGAAATTACAAATTATAAAAGCAAACACTACATTTTGTGGGGATTTTGTTAAGCAATCAAATGATGATGTGGAATTAGTAGATCGTAAATATTTTGGTACTCCCAATGTTGTTTTAAATAATGGAGATGATTTATACAATTGGTTCAAAATAAATGTTACTGATCCCATTCTAAACATGTCTGAATTTGCTGAAAAAAATAGCGGGTGGGCATTGTCAAGAATAATCGTCTTGCATTCCTCTCTTCTTACGTATAAGCGATGATTGGGGAGCATGTTTGAAAATATTCTATCTATGGCGTGGGTTTCGGAAAAACCGTTGTGTCTTCTGATGGATGTTTGACAGGAATTCTTTGAAGCTTTCATATGTCTGTTGTCGACGGTTACGTATAACGTCTTCCAGTTGTTGTAAACTTTTGGAATAAAGTTGTTGCTGAACTTGTGATAAATTTTATTGCAGTAAGTTTTTCATGAATTTTTTTTTGTATTTGAATTTCTCCATTTTCCCAATTTTTTTAGATGGATTTAAAAGAACTAAATAAAGTGTCTCTTTTAGAGAGGAAAGAAACAAGAAGACTACACGAATCAATGTCTTCCAGTTGTTGTAAATTGTTGTCTCGGTTGAAAAATGTTTTAATGTCCCCTATAAAATCTGTCCATTGGTTTTTATTGTTTCTGTACCACAATGTTGCCTAACCCTCTGGATTCTATTCCGCGCGGATATCTGTTTGTCGTAGTCTGTAAACCCATCCAACCTTCTCGTCCGTAACTTCCAATCCATACACTCCATCATCGCTATCGGATGCCATTGTCAGCGTTTATTATAATGTCCTACAACTTCGCCTTTTAAATTTAAATTAATTGTCTGGTTTTAAAAACTCTTTTGTTTCGTTAGTCTCCGTTAACAAGGGCAAAAAAAAACATTGATACCGGGTATACGCAATTTAATTTTACTGCTCGGGCGCCATTGTCTAATGCGTATCGCCAAGGTAAGCCCAAAGGAGACAGAGTCCAATTAAATTAACTGTTTTATTTCTGAAAATAATATGTACAACGATAAAAATAAATTAAGATGAAATAATTCAATATTCTATATAATACTTCAGTACGTAAATATTTCGAAGGTCACGCTTTGTCGATTCGTATCCTTCAACTCAGCAGCGAGCGACCAGCCCAGCCCAAGCGTATGAAACACCGGTCCAAGAAACAAATTCTTCCCGACCAAAACAGAGAAAGGGGAAGGGATTTAAAGATTCGGTCCCAAAGGATACCAACGATGATGCCTTTAAACCAAACAACATATCCCAGAAAGACTCTCATCAGAAGAATGATCCTTGCGTCACTGATGCAGTGCTCCTTGATGGTATAACAACACTTGTCGCAAGTAGACCGTTAACGTATAATATGGACGTATCACAGTTTTTTAACATAATCAGAAGCTTTTATCTTGCATTGACGCGTGACAAGCAGTTTCAGGCACAAATATCGAGGAAAACCTCAACGGGAGTTTACCCGATATGGCGGTCCCGCACGAAATAGGACACTACCTTGACTGCGTCGGCAATGTTACGAATTCAAGTGGTCGCAGTGTGTTTCTAACTCTATACCGCGAGTTAAGTGGACAAATCGTCAACGGAATTACCGGACATTACGGTAAGGTTGATACTGATACCCACACCGCGTACGAGACTATGCCCGCGCCCTTTGTCGCGGCATATCGCATGCTTTATGATTCATTGTATACATACGCTAATAACGAGGGTCAACCGATACCTCGTGACTGGAATTTACCTGATGACCTCGCAGCAAACGGAGTCGTGAACCGGAACTTATAAGGCTATGATAGATACCAGACATTAACATCCAGGCAGCAGGATATCCTGTTCGACAATCTAACCTTAGATGACAATGGTGTCCCATTAGATCCGCCCTTAGCTAACAACAGAGTAAGGAATGTGGAAGGGATTCCAATATTTTATGATTTGCTGAAGCAAGTTGACACCTTGCTTAGGACAGCTAAATCCAATGCCAACCTAAATGTCTATTCCCCCAAGGAACTTTTTTTAAGGGTTAGTAGATAGTCTAGGAGAGTTCTGGAACGGACGTCGGAATCGGAGAGTTCTAGAACCTAAGTCGACCATGTTGGATTTGCCGGCTGCGCTCTCGGATAGCGTGACGTAAGCATTGAATATTTTTTTAATTAAATAAATGTTTCGTCTTGACGGCGATTCGAACCCACCGCGTCGTATTTATTAATTCCGCGAGTATTCCAACTACACCATTTGATCACGATACAATCGAATGCGAGATGTAGCTATAAGAGTTATAAAAACATGTGCGCGAGGGTTCGTTACATTTAATAATTGTGGAAAAGGCGTAGTATTTTTTTATAACGCGGCGTAGTATTTTTTTATAACGCCATAAGGGCATTAGAAATGTATGTTATTGTTGGTCTACATCAAACAAACGTCATTGTGATATAGCTTTTTTATATATATAGAATGTACCAAAAAAGATGCAATAAAGGCGTTAGAAATTTGTGGGGAAGTTATATATTTCTTATATACAGGGCGAAGTCATAAAATATGTTTAATGCACAGTCGTTATGGCATTATTTTGGGCAAGCGACGCATCAGTTGGATGAGCAGAGAGAAAAATGGCATTATTTTGGACATGCGCAATGGTTGCAGAAGTGCTTATGATTTTTTTTGTTATCAGAAGAGTATAGACGCAAATTGGAGGAATTTACTAAAAAGTGTTCGAGAGTTGAATACAGATATTTCATTTTATGAGAATAAGATTAAAGCAATTGGAGCGAATGTCTGATGTTTGATGTAGCATTTATTTTAATAACGAAAATTATATTTCAAATTGTACAAACAAAGATTAATTCTCCGTGTAATATAATCATAAATTGTGTTACAATGTATATTTCCTGAATTTTTCAAATATCATTTAATGAAGCAAAAATAATTGATTTATCACAGTAAACTATTATTTCCTGTAAGAGAATATATCTCGGAACAATAATTATTTCCTAAATGAAAATTAATCATGTTGGCTAATTACACAGGAAACCATTATTTTCTTATCTCAAACAATTTGTGATAAATGGTGCTGTTTTTTTAATCAAATTTCCCCAATTTACGTTTAGTATATAACATTCACCGTTGAGGAGAAATAATATTGTCAGTCATCATCGACAAGTCAACAAGCTAGTAGTGTTTGCTTGCGTGTCTCAAAATCATCTTCAAAAACCATATTTAGAAGTATATTACTAAACTTTTACAATAAAGTTGTTGCTGAACTTGTGAACACTCGTTTTGGTAAATCAGTCGTATTGGTGTTAGAAGAGGTGCAAGTATTTTTACCAAATAGAGCAACAAACATTTATGAGGATAAAGTTGAATATCTCACGGAAAAGAAGTATTCCCTAGTTTTTCGAGGAAAAATCGAAACAGGAAAACCAAATCTCGTTTGAAATTATTCAAAATTAATTTTTCTGGCGAGTTTCATTTCATTATATTAAAAGTGAAATGGCAAATTTAATGAACAAAGTGGATGAGACGCTAGCGTTCCTAAGACAAAATTATTCTAAACCTTTAGCTGATTCAATAATTAAATTAATAGACCGACATGTTAGGAAATGTGTGTTTTGATATCTAATAAGTGATATACCATCATAATATTGGCATGTTACTTTATACAATGCAAAGTGTTTGTTTTAGATTCAGAAGAAGAAAATGGGGAGTGAGGACAAAGGACAGACAGAACAATTGGCTTGAGTAATACCAGCGAATGTTTTTATTTCAACAGCGGCGATTTTTCAGCATGTGGTTTTTATTACATCTTGTGTATGCAAGCATATTTTTTTAATATAAACAGCAGTGTTATTGTAGCTTACGTTTTTTGTATATCGGCGGAGTTTTCAATTTTCATCAAATGGTTTTAGTAGGAATAGAGAGTTGATATTATTCACAATGACAGACTTTGCCATAATACAGTTAGATAGTGGATTTTTAAAGTAGTAGCCAAAGACGAATGTAAAGAGGCACAAATAAATATCAACGGCAACGTTTTGAATTACAAAACAATTTGTATTTGTGATGTTAGTACAAATGAGCACCTATTATGGCACATAGTAGACAAATTAAATGAAAATTTACCCATAGTGTTATTGAAAGTTGAACGTAATGAAAATGACTTTAAAACCCCAGAACAGCAAATTATGGTTGGGCCTGACGTTGCCCCAAAGCTTTCTAAAAAAAAATTATATTAGAAATGCTCATTAAAAAAAAAGATTCGTTTCGATTAAGTCAAATGTATGCTTTAGTGAAATATAGTGACTACAATCCTTTATTTGAGGTAGTACCTCATTCTAAGTTACAGTACAAGGATGGTAGGTACTGTTTCGTCGATATGGTGTAACAGTAACCTGTGGGTATGAGGATGAACTTTTGTTGCATAATTTATTGTTCTACATACAAAATAACCTTCTTTGTATCATATTGGACCAAGCAAAACAACTATCTCCTACAAAAAAGGGACCAACTTCCCCATTACCAATAGTCGAAACTCGCCCTCAATACAACCTATGGTCAACAGAAATTGAGGTTAAAGGCACATCAACATCACCACATTCCATATGGAGTCCCCCAGAACCAATTATAATTCCCGTGCCGCCACCAGAACCAATTGTAAGTACTACATTAGAGCCCTGTCCAACCACAATGTTCGCGCATGAGATATTATTTGATAATTGTTTGTATAATCAGTAATAACATAAAACTTCAGTTTTATCTTAATAATACACCTGAGAGAGAAATTAATATGTAAGAAATAATTTATTGAAACGAGTCCAAATTTTACGATGCTATTGTTATTTTTCGTATAAAATCTGCGACTGGCAGGTAATAAAAATAACAATAGCCGGGGGTGCGGTGAACGTTTTATTTCTCAACCAACCTGTGTGTATCTTTTTTCCGATAAATATTAGACATAGTTATGAGCCGTTTGAATATCAAGGGTTCTAATTAATTTTTTCTGTAATATATTTTTAACGACTAAATCATAGTGTCAGCCCCTAAGATATTGGCAGGTGATTCGTAAGATTTTATGTGAAACATAACAATAGCATCCTCATCGTGGGGGGTGCGTTTTATTAGGCAAAAAACATTGTTTGAATGCCATGCCGCGTTCTAATAACAGTATTTTTCCGAACCATTAATTTTAATTGGATTTAAACAAGTTGCATCTTGACTGGACGTGAAGCAAAAAGTGGAGAAGGGGTCCGCATATATAATTACGAACACAGATGTGATTATCAGTTAGTATCGTCTCACAAGCGCACCATTACCTCTGCCGAGTGTTTGCATCGTCATAAATTGCAATTTTGTTTAACCGAAGAAAGGAAGAAAGGGAATCAATGTAAGTACTAACAAAGTGTTTCTCTACTTTATAATACAGTGTTTTTTTACTAGAAATCTAGTTTTTAATGCAAATTTTTTGTAGATGGATTTAAATGTATTAAACGCAAAATGTTTTGCAGTGACAAACCTCCAATCAAAACAAATTGGAAAGCTGAAAGAACTTACAGTGGGCATCAATAATCCAATTCTTGGAGCTCGGCTGACAAACGGACAATTCGGTAAAAGCATTTTGTTGGAGTTACAAGATAAGATGGTGTTTTTACCGAATCGTGTGACTGACCACTTCGTTCCAAATCTAATCCATTTTTAACCAAACAAGTACGGGCTGGTATTCAAAGGATTGAAGGAGACGGGAAAACCACACTCTGCAGCACTCTTCGAGATTGTCGAGATATAATCGGTGAGTTTTTATAAATACAAAAGTTGAGTGATGGATTGAACAAAGTTGATTGGACGATAGCTTTCCTAAAAACAACATTATTCTAAACTGCTATGTAACACAACAATCAACTATAAAACTGTTGTTTAAATGTATTAAAAATATATTTCAGGCTATATTGAAGAAGAATCATCACCTCTCCCCCAAGCGCAACTCTACGATTATATTGGACATCGCCTACTGCATCTCTACGTCAAGAATCATCACCTCTCCGCAACTCTACGTCTATATTGGACATCGCCTCCCGCAACTCTACGTCTATATTGGACATCACCTCTCCACAACTCTACGTCTATATTGGACATCACCTCCTGTAACTCTACGTCAAGAATCATCACCAAAATCCAAATTCCCTGACTTTTCCAGGTTTTCCATACCCAGTTTCAAGAAAATTCCAGGTTCTCGAAATAACGCACTATAACGTTTATATTTTCAAAAATGGGGTTTTAATGATCTGATAAGATAAAATATATAGCTTAACTTAACACCTACAATATACCAAATTATCAAAAAAACTAGTTGCAGGTTTACTGGAGTAATTGTTCTGTGTAGTTAACAGCTTAAAAGTATTTTAAAAATATTAAATAACTTAAAATAATAATAAAGAAAATTACTAAATTTTAATATTTCTTATATTTTCATGGGTTTCGGTCAGAAATAAAATCACTTGCTTATAATGTAACGTTTCGGTCTATTTTATTTAAACCATTTTCAAACCCTTTTATTGATTTTGCCTCCGTAGAGGCTTGTCTACTACTCTGCCTTAAATTTAATGTACTAAAAAATATTTGGCTCCTTGCTCTTTTAATTTATTTGATTTTTAATACATTTTACAATATAGTAACTAACCTAATAATATATATATATATATATATATATATATATATATATATATATATATATATATATATATATATATATTATAATTGATTATATTTTATTATTTATTTAATACAGTATTATTTAATATAGTATTTGTTTTACCTCGGCTAGCTCAATATGTTAATTTTTTATTAACTGTTATATTTATATTTATTTATCTCAGTCGGAAGTATGAGACTCCTCCCTTTGAGTTCAGGATGCATTAATACCAGTGATTGACAAATTTAATTCAAACCTTACCTTTTTCCTCGTAAAAATTTTTTTTTATGAAAATTAATTTCTGAAGTTTCTCCTATATAAAATTATTGAAATATGTGGACGATAGAAAATTTTCTGATGGATGTGATGAGAATAAAATACCAACACTCAAATGTAAACGATTTAATAAATTATGAAAATTTGCAATAAGATTTAAACATTGAAAATTGTGTTTTTGTTCCACCCTATATGAGATACATTTCTCAGTATAAGAATGTTCCTATCAGTGCGTCGGCGCATAAATCTGAACGCATGCGCTGTTATAATTGAAACGATAGGAGGATACTCTCCCCTCTATAAGAAATAACTTTACTGTTAAACACACTACAAGCGCGTCTATAATGGTGAAACAATTTTAATGATATAAACTTTAAATAATCAATTACATACAAGTATACTTAGTTAAAATTATGTGAGTGAGTTGAAAGTGAAGACAGTAATAGGCAAATAGTTATACATGCTGAAGATAAAAGAAATAATGAGAGGTTATGTGAAAATTCATGATGCTCGTGAACATATACAGTGAATTATATTATATCAAGTAAGTACAAATATTATTATTACTAAAACTGTTTAATTCTCAATTGAGATAAAATTATGATGCATCATATGATAAATGTTCTTGGCCATTTAATGAATTTATTCAATTTGAACGTTCTGATAAATTTTTAATGTTCACTTTCTTCATAAAGAATTATATGGAATTCCAATGAATGTAATTGTAAAGACACAGACCTTAATATTGAATTCTCTGCCGGGCTGCAACTCGCATCTCCAAATTCTTGTAGATATCTCTCAGGAGATATTCACTTTCTACACTTCTTCATCCTTACACAGGATTATAAACAATAGTTAAATGCTTTGATTTACCTTTGATTGTGTTTTTTAACATTTATACCAATTTCTGATAAATTTTTAAACAAAGAGTCTCTCTATCGACGCTTCCTCTCCATCACCCCAAAACTCTCTTCTCTTGTTTTCAAAATCAACAACCTCCTCGCTTGATTAATCCAAAGCTAACTTATCTGTTATTTTGAATAAAAAATTGTCATTTCGAAGTGTTTTAGTTCTAAATCTGAATTATTTAGTTTAATTGTTCTGGAGGATATTCACACTAGTTCACTATTATTTCTATTGTATTAAGGAATATATATCATGTCCTTTTTCCATAATACCATAGCTAATTTACATATAAACATGTTGTTTAGATATTTTTATAAATAATTATTTTTACAAAAACTACAACCTAAATTATTAATTTACCTATATGTAATTGATCCTTTTTTAATTTTCAATCTTATTTTCTATTTATATCATATAAACTATTGATTATTTTGTTTTTTTGATATTATTTTTCAGTATGCAATAAATAATCAATAAAATTAAGTTGGCAATTATAAATTTACTAAGATTCATTACTTCCTGTTTATTAATTTCCCTTTCATAAGTTTGAGCTGCGTTCCATCTATCTTTTCATATACAGTTTTCAACTCTTTAAGAAATTATAAACTTTTACTATTGGAACATGTGTAATTATGCTAATCAAACACTAGACTAAATATTCTTTTTTTTAATTCTTTTAGGTTTCAAGTTATAATATGGCAATTAATATCTACAGATATTCCTACATCAGTGTTCAGCACATTGTGGAACTCATTGACTTTGACATATATTCGGAATTACTTGTGCAGGTAACTTTTGGTATTTAATTAAATAATATTGTGTTTGGTATTTGTTCTCATAATCCTTTTTAAAATAATCACATTCATATTAAATAAGATTGATACATATTTCACTAATTTTTATATAACTCTATACTTAAATTGTCATTTTCTTGCTAATGGTTGTGTCTACTGACACACCTCCCGTGATAATCTATACTTTTCATGATAATTATTTGTGTAAATTTGTTTCCAGAACTAGGTAACTAGTTCAATATATATATATATATATATATATATATATATATATATATATATATATATATTATTGTGAAAAATAATGCTACACACTGTACATATATCTAACACAAGTTAATTGCAACTTAGGATATTAAAGAGTATAAAATTATTGAAGGAAGGACTATTTGGGAGTCAAATTTAAACTAAATTAAACTAAATCGAACTAAAGTAATTTATTTGGACTTTATAATGTACCTTGTACATATGTACATGACACCGATATAAGAATTCAAACTATTAAAGAGAATAGTTTATAAAAATAACATCACCTGTTACGAAATGAATGAGTCCACTCTTCGGGTGAAATCGTAAAATGTTTGTGCATGTCTTAAATTCTCATTAGATACCATTAAACTATTTGGAAGCCCTGGAGGTGTTTCTTGTAATATACCCAAAAGTTGGAATTCCAAATAAAAATATTAGGGTTATAAAATTTTTAACATCTGTTTGAAATATGTGTCAGTTGAGTAGAGCAAGCCCAACAGCTAAAAATTTTAAGAATTAATAATATATATGATATAGATATGAATTGTTTGTTTAAAATTGTAAGAAATTATGTTTCATAAATAAAAAGTTAATATCTTAAAACATATAATGAAATCCATGAACAAAGAACTATGAGTTATTTTGATTGGTTGCAAACATTTATGTGATTTCAATAAACAGAGGGCTGATATAGGAATGAGATTTTTTGTTTTGGAAAAAAGAAGGTTGTTGATTTTGAAATAAGAAAGTAGTGGAGCGTTGGTGCTAAAAAAAAAAGCTAAGAGAAACACATTATTTTTCTTTCATAATAATTATAAGACTTGTAAAATTTATAGCTAATATTAAAAAGTGAATAGTGATACTAACCTTTTAAAACGATTCCTGAACTAAATATTTGATATATACAGTGTAGATATCCTTTACATAATCCCAGAAGAAAATACTGAAAGACTTTTCAGTAATGAAGTGATACAAATGAACTGTGAATCCAGCTTCCCAAAAAGACTAGTGATAAAACGATTCCTGAATTAAATATTCCATGTATACAGTGTAAATATCCTTTACACAATCCCAGAAGAAAACACTAGAAGGCTTTTCAGTAACGAGTTGATTCAAAAGAACTGTGTATCCAGCTTCCCAAGAAATTTTCCAGAACTTCCTAAAATGCAAGAAAAATGAATATTCTTCTATAGAACATTAGTGGAAAACATAAGGTATTTCATAATTTTTTTTAAATGAAAACTTACTTGTAAATATAAAAGAACATTAGGTATTGAATTATATCCGATATTCTTATGTACATATCACAATCGTTCATTTTGTATATGTATTTGTTTTTGTTGAGTACAATTACCAACACAACTTAAACGCATAATAAGTTGCATACGTACATGTATAATTTCATTGGTATGAATTTTGTGTGAAAGACCATCATAGATAAGTTTTATTTTTCTTTATATATCGTATGCAAGGAAAAATAATGTATTTTTTGATTTTTTTTACGAGATAGAAAATTCTTTTCTCTCAAATAAATAGAATCATATATCTGTGAATCTTTATTCAGTGTTTTCTTTTGTAAGTTGGCAATACTGTTTAGACAGCATTCACCACTGAAGGTTTCCTTGAGATAAAGTATACAGGACCGCACTACAGAGATTTATAAAAAAAAATATTTAATTTAACAGAATTTTTTTAATATCAAATATTTGGCGCATATAAAATAATAATAACAAGATTCATTATATATATAAAAAGCCCATGAATCCAGATCCTGAGAAGCTGAGTTCTCATATAGAAATTAATAATAAGAAGAGATAAAGGTAAGTGCACTGTGTGGCATTATTGTTGAACAAAATAATTTCTTAAATATACCGGGCGAATTGAATTAAAATTTTATTGATTTTGAAACACAAATAGTAAACCACAATAAAATGTCACTGCAACGTGTGGCAAATGAAATAGAATAAGAATAATTTATTGTGAATATGAAATAGAATAAGAATAATATATTCACAATAATATATATATATATATATATATATATATATATATATTATTGTGAAAAAATAATGCTACACACTGTATATATCTAACACGAATCAATTACAACTTAAGATATTATCGAGTATAAAATTATTGAAGGAAAAACTATTCGAGAGTCAAATTTAAACTAAATTAAACTAATGAAATTTCTTTAAACTTTATAATGTACCTTGTATACACATACATGACACCAATATAATAGGATTCAAACTATTTAAGAGAAAAATTTAAAAAAACATCACCTGTTATGAAGTGAATGAGTCCACTCTTCAATTGAAATCGTTAAATGTTTATGCATTATCTTAAATTCCTATTAGATACCATTAAACTATTAAGAAGCCCTAGAAATATTTCTTGTAATATACCCAAAAGTTGAAATTCCAAATAAAAACATTAGGATTATAAAATCTTTGACTTCTGGAAGTATGTGTCAGCTGGGTAAAGTAAAATCCATGACAGCTAAAAAAATTTTAAGAATTAATAAAATGCAAAAGATAAATAGATGAATTGTTAGTTTAGAATTGTTAAAAAGTATGTTTTATAATTAAAAAAGTTAATATCTTAAATAATAAAATGAAATCTTTTGACTGAACTACTATGAGTTATTTTGATTGGTTACAAATATTTTTATGATTTCAATAAACAGAGGGCTAATGAAAAATAAGGTTGCTTGTTTAGAATAAAGTGGTTGCTTAGGGAGATAAGGGAAGGTTGTTGACGAGTAGTATAAAAAAATCAAAGAAAAGTACATTGTTCTTTAGAAATAATATAAGAATTGTTAAAATTAAAGTAAAAATAAGTTTGAAAACAGTGATACTAACCTCCAAAAAAGAATTCCTGAAGAGAGGTAATATTATATGCAGAGAATATTGGCTTTAACCATCCTGAAAAGTCTATATATATCCCGTATCGTGGGAACAATAATTTCCACCATCTTTGAAGAGAATCTATGCATGGAAAGCCTTCGAAACTAAATTGATTCGAATGGATTCTTGAATCAGTCCCGACATTTTCGAAGCAGCCTACAAATAGAGAGTAGAATAAATTGACAAATCCATTGATAATCAGCGGATGATAAAAGGTATTTAAAAACTGTTTCATTTTAAATAAAACTTACCGTGTGTATATTGAACATTAGATATTGAAACTGTACTGACAACGTGTGTTGTGTTGTATGACTTTCCACCATTTTCTTTTATGAATATAAAGATGTGTTCTTTTGTATATAACGTATAAGTTGCATACTTGCATATCTTTAGAATAAATTCATTTGTACGAATGTGTATCGTGTGAAAGATCATTGTAGATAATTTCATTTTTTTTAATTGATGGTAAAAAAGAAATTTTTAATATATAAATTAACAAGTCTTCCCATTTGGAAGAACAAATTATATTGTATGTAGACTGCATTTCTTAGTGTTTGATTTATCAGTTGGCAGGATTGATGCAGCGTATTATAACTCGAGAGGGGGTTTGGAACAGAATTTGCAGGGCCGGTTTGTAAAAATTTATACAATATAAATATTTAGATCACAATTTTTTTTTATCAAAATTCAATATTGAGATTTGGCGCTTATAATATAAATTAAAAATATTTTATCTTATTCCATGAACCCAAGAGCCTGAGGTTAATGATTTCTCATGCAAACAACTAAGACTAGAATTTCAAAGTATAAAAAAAGGTAAGTGCTTTGTGTGGCATTATTGAACCAAGATAATTTTTTTAAATATACCGGGCAAATTAAATTCACATAAAATAAACTACAATAACGTTACAAGAGTTATTATTTGCTAAGAATTTGGAATCTGATACAAAGGGACATTCTATATTTAATATCATGCAAGAATTTTCTCAAGAGAAAGAAATTCCTATTAGCAATATTTTGTCTGCTGCTAGTGATGGTGCTCCAGCAATGACCGGGCGTCATAAGGGTTTTATATCACATTTGAGAAAAGCAGTGCCAAATGTACTCGCTGTACATTGGATTATTCACCGTCAGCATTTGGTTGCAAAAAAATTAAATGAACGTCTGCATGCGTCCCTAAATAACGTTATTAAAGCAATCAATATCATTAGTAGCAATTCATTGAATGACCGTTTGTTTCATAAGCTTTGCAATGAAAATGATCGCTACAATCGCTTGCTGCTGCACACAGAAGTACGTTGGCTCTCTAAAGGTGTTTGCCTGAATCGTTTTTTCAATCTATTTGACTCAGTGTTGGAATTTCTTGAAGAAAACGAACAATTGCACGAAAACCTGATTACGTCAAAAAATGACATCGCTTACTTGACGGACTTGTATTTAATCAAGTTAATCTACAATTGCAAGGTGATGATTTAAATTTAATTAAAACTAAAAACGCCATAGCTGCTTTTGCAGGAAAACTTCTTATATTCAAAAGAAATCTTGGTAGAGGTGAGTACAACCATTTTCCTACATTATCAACAGTGTCTGCAAAACCGGAAGATTTACTTACTCACTGCCACCACTTGGAAGTTCTTCATGTTGATTTTACAGAGCGTTTCCAAAAATTTTTAAACATGGAAATACCAAGTTGGGTTGTAGATCCTTTCGCAAACACAGATACTGAAGGCTCATCAAATTTGGAAGAGGAGCTATTAGAACTCACAACTAACGAAGAACTGAAGGTAAAATTCTAACGTGGATATCAATAGTTCTGGCTTCAAAAACCAATACCAGTTCTCTATCCTGGATTGTGGACAATAGTACAGAAGTTGTTAATTGCATTTCCTTCGTCCTATATGGCTGAGCGTGCATTCAGTGCAGTAACTGATTTGCTGTCAAAGAAGAGGAACAGACTACACATCACTGAACGTGGCGATCTGCGATTGAAGTTAACGAAATTGTAACCCGATATTAACAAACTGATAACACTCCACCAGCCTCAACCGTCTCATTGATTTTTTCTTTATTATTAATTTTGTATTTCTTATTGTATTGCATTTCTTATTTCTATTGTGATTGTATTTCTTATTGATTCTGTGTTTATATTTAAAAGTTTAATAAACAATTTTATTGTACATTTTGTAGTCGTTTAATAAATTTCTACTTCATCATTCCTCTAAAATAAAATTTAGACATTAACTGAAATTAAAGCTAAATACAGATCAATTGGGACGGTACAGATGATATTCAAATAAAATTAACTACTTTGGACTGGGGGGGGGGCGGTGAAATTTTTGTTCTCTTCTATATGGGGCGGTGGTCCAGAAAAGGTTGGGAACGACTGCTCTAACAGAACAATCGTTCATGTTTCCGTCAATACCAGAAACTAACGGCCGTTCTTTCGAGTGATGTACAAAGTAAGATCAATACTCAGACTTAGTATAATAGTAGTAGAATGGGATACCTTGGCCTGGGAAAATTTTTATCGACCGTCCTCGCTCTTATCAGTTTGCGGTTTTCCACCCACGCACTCGAATACCACAGTATTTATATTCGTAAAAATACAGGGTGTAGTCGTAAAATATTAGGATACAGGATCGTAAAAGATTATACAGGGTGTAGTCGTAAAATATTATACAGGGTGTAAAGGTATACAGTGTCGTAAAAAGATCAGGGTCGTAAAAGATTAGGATATAGGGTCGAAGATTATACAGGGTGTAGTAAAAAAAAATGCCATAAGGGCGCAACGGTCGGATATTTTTACAGGATGAAAAACGGCGTTATATTTTTACTGGATGCCATAAAGGCGCTACGGTCGGATATTTTTACAGGATGAAAAACGGCATTATGTTTTTGCAGGTTTCCATAAAGGCGCTACGATTGGACGGCGTTATTTTGACAGGATAAAAAACGACGTTATAGATTTACAGAATTCCATAAGGGCGCAACGATCTCATTGGTCGGATGGACGACGTTATGATATTTTACAGGATGCCATAAGGGCGCTACGGTCGGCGGGGTTTTTTACGGTCGGGGGTCGGAGGCCATAAGGGCGCTACGACGTCGCGCATGACGTTCGCAAAAGATGCCATAAGGCCGACGAATAACACACATCAGAAGGGTAGCAGACACACCCCAGACGGATAGCAGAGGACACCTGAAGCTTTTGCATGCTTTGCGATTTGTTGCTCGTAACGTAATAGAAGATATGCAACAGGATGTAGAATGATACCGTATTGTTATATAGAGGATGTAACTCGATCTCTGGAGAGTAAAGAAGTATCGTGACGTAATAGAAGATATTTTTAAAATCTTATGACTCTGGACATGCGCAATGGTTGCAGAAGTGCTTCTTTTTCGCAGGCCATAAGGGCGCTTTGACGTCGATCTGCGCATGAGTCGTGCGTGTGCATCCTGACGTTCGCAAAAGATGCCATAAGGGCCCTAGCATCTCTGGTCGGGTGGACGACGAAGAAGAGGTAAACATGTAAAGCCACAAGGGCACTAGCATCTCTGGTCGGGTGGGCGACGATGAAGAGGTAAACATGTACAGCCATTAAAAATTAAAAGTGGCAAATACATTCAATAGGTTCCGGAGATTGACAACGGCGTTTCTGCTTGAGAGACCTTATTATTCAGAGTAGCAGAACTCTGATTCTACCCTAGACTTTTGAGTTACATCGGCGTAGATCAATATTTGGTATGATGTACGATGGTAACATTGTATTATAATTATTAATTTAAATTTATGTTTTTATATATTATGTTTTGTATCGTTAGTATTGTCAGTATTTTTTATATCTTTATATTATTTTTTATATACTTTTTTTATATTTATCTATTTTTAAATTATTTCGCTTTGTCCATAAAATTGTAAAATTTTTTAGGGATCGACCGATACCGATATCGGCCTTCTTGGCCGATATGTAAACTACGAAATAGGCCTATATCGGTATCGGCCGAAAATGTGAATTGCTTAATATTTCAGTTCTTAAGGATTTTTTAAAGGAAATTAAAACAGAAATACTAAATAAAAAACAAATCAAGTTTATTATAATTCAAAATTTAGCAAAAAAGTCATTAAAATGTAGAATTAACACACTAAGTTAAACAAATTATCAAATTAATATTTAAAGTTAAGTTTCGGCAAGTTGTAATGTAACAAAATTAAGCTTTCTGCTCTTTCCGGAGTTAAACGATTTCTTGCGCTTTCATAAATATTTCCAGCTGAAGAAAATAGCTGTTCACGAGCAACACTACTTGGCGGCGGTGCTAGATATATTATTGCAACTTTGTACATCAATGGAAAAATGTCTTTTTTGCGCCCACCAAGTCAAATGATCTTCATTTCTTGATATTTTTTCTAATTTCTTATACAATTCAATCTCATCATTAATTTTATTCATCATATTATCAGTACTTTTCTTATATGACACTGATTTACTGGTCGTCATACCAGTAAGTTCATCAAAAGTATTTCAAAATAAACTATGAGAAATTGAGCCCGGGACATTTTCCTGAATCTGTTGGTTTACCTCGTGTGATTTTTTCGCGATTTTCGCTAAAGGGGCATCATCGTCGCTCACTTCAGATTCTCCGGAATTATCTTCCAGCAAGTCTGAATCTAGTCCATTAGTTTTTAAAAGTTTTTTTTAAATCTGTAAAGGTTCTTTGCGATAAATCATTGTCAAAGAAAGATGTCTTGAACCTTGGGTCCAATAATTTTTAAGAATTTTATTTTTTTTCAATCGCAATTATCTTATAAGCGCTTTTAATACAATTTATATTTTGAAATGTTCAAATGTAACTGAAAACAATAGGGTAATTTTTAATAGCACTTTAATTTCCGCGATTATCTATTACTATTTTTCACATTTAATCATTTTATTGCATTTTTAAAATTGAATGAAGTAATTTTTAAGAATTTTTTTTCAATCGCAATTATCTTATAAGCGCTTTTATCACAATTTATATTTTGAAATGTTCATATCTAACTGAAAACAATAGGGTAATTTTTAATAACATTTTAATTTCCACGATTTTCTTATAAGCACTTTTATTACAATATATATTGTGAAAAGTTAAAATGTAAGTGAAAACAATAAGGTAATTTTTAATAGCATTTTAATCAAAGGTGACATATTACTCAAAATCAAGTGTCATTTTTTTTCAGCATTCGTTTTTTCTTTTAACATTTTTAATCAAACGGTTATTTCCAAAAAATTACATATTTAATTTTCTAAAAAGGTATCTATTCAAGCTCATTTTTTGACATTTTAATGAATTTTTTCATTCGCTGTCATTTCACAAACGCTTTTAATAAATATTATAGGTATTTTTCAATCAAAGTGTCATATTTCAAAAATTGCATGTTTATCATAATGACATTAGTAGTATAGCAAGCGGGGTTCTGTGACACTTTGGTAACCATGCCATCCACTTCTCCATGCCTACCTGAAGAAGTGCCAGAGGGATGCGTACAAGAAGTGCCAATGACCAGAGGGTGTGAACAAGAATTTTGAAGACAATGACCAGAGGGTTACCTGAAGACAATGCCCAGAGGGTGAAGGTCATAGGGGTGTGTACAAGAAGTGACAATGACTAGAGGGTTACCTGGGGTTACCTGAGGGCCTGTACGAGAAGCGACAATGACCAGAGGGAAAGAAGAAGAGATCAAGAGATAAGCGATTGGCGATTTCGACCACCGTTGAGGGCGCTGCAAGACGTAAACAAATATGGAGGATTGTGAGTAATCTCTATGTTTATGACGTTAGTTTTTATACGGATTTCATGGTTGATTCGTATGTTTTAGTTGTTTGCGAACTATAAAAAAGTGTTTTTTTTTTGGATTTTTGTGTGTGTTTTGGACAATTGATTATAGTGTGTGAAAGAAAATAACAAACTGTGAGGTAATATAACGTTTTGCAATGGTTTAAAATAGGTATCAAATCAGATCCTTTTCAGTTAGCAACAGTCATGGAAAACCAGGAGGTATATTTGAGTTTGACTGTATTTGCATATTTGGATGCAACCCATGACAGTAGGTGCTTCGTGGAGGGCGAACAAGTCCTAAACAGTAGGCATTTGATTCTTTGTGGCATTTGCGATCGCAAATGCAATGAAGATGGTGTTTACTCGGCCATTAGACTCATGGCACTTTGTCTCCAAACCAGTGCGCTTCTAACTGGAAAACCTCATGAAGTCTCTGGATGGTTAGAGGCTGACTTTTCATTAGGAACCTGGAAAATACTTTCATTTTCATGTACCTGCAAAGCTGGAGCTTCAGGAAAATGCAAACACATTTCAGCCACATTATTGAAATGTACAAGGTAATTTTTTTCTTCACTTGAAAGGGACACTTATTAATTCAGATTGTGTTATTGATTGCAGGGGAGATGTTCTATCACTTGAAACATTGTCAAGCACTGATGTGGACTGCTATTGGAGGACTCACAAGAAGGCAGTTGAAGAGGATTACGAGGCCCAACCAATTAGCCTAACTTGTTGTGTGAAGAAGATGGCTACGAGGAAACTTTGTAGGCCACTTTCACAGGAAGAGAAAGAAAGATGTTTGTCTTTATTGATATCCAGTCATCCCTATTCTGCACTGAGTAAGCATATGTGAGTATTTTACCAGAACAATAAGACTTATAAAAAAACATTGTTTATAAAACTTTCTTTACAGACAGGGGCGTCGAACAGTGACAACAAAAGTTGAATTAGGTGTGGAAGTTCTACCTCCAAATTGGCTTAATCCTCTGGTGTCACACATGAACGAATCAACATTTTTGTTGAGTTTGAATTTGAATGTCTCAAACTACACATTGCGAGAGTGTTGCAAAGGCTTTTATTCAACTCTCTGTGATGTAGACATGTCAGAAATAATTGTCAGTTGCTGTAGTGGAAGTGAAGGTTGGAAAATTCATCGGAAGTATAGGTTAACGGGTATAAATATTTCATAAAAATATCAAAAGTAGAGATGATAAAAGGTGTTTTTCAGGTTCCCGCTGCTATTCGATATTCACTTATAGACAAATGGATTGGAATAAAAAGAGTTTGAACTACTTCTTTCCAAAAGGGTTCACGAATAAATTTGTACAGCATGGTATCAAACATGAGAAAGAAGCTCTTAACAAATACAAGAAAAATTTGGGAGCGAATGTAATTGAACCTGGGATCATTATTTGCCAGCTATATCCATGGTTAGGGTACTCACCTGATGGTATTGTTATGGAAGAAGGAAAACCATCTAGGCTGCTTGACATTAAATGTCCTTTTGTTGCTAATATGATCAATCATAATAATAATAATGAACTTGAATAAATGTCTTTCATTTGTAGGCAAAACTAAAGATGCAATACACTTTGTAAACGAATGCAGCTACCTGGAAATTTCAACCAATGGAGTTAAGCTGAAGAAGCAGCACGCCTATTATGGACAAGTACAATTGGGCATGGCCCTGTTGAACTTGACCCAATGTGATTTCATATTATATTCAACATATTCAAGGTCTTTCCTAAATATAATTGTACCATTTGATGAAGATTTTGCCAGGCAGTTAATAGAAACAATTTCTAAGAATTATTTTAACCACATGATTCATGTTATATGTGAAAATAAACAGATGCTAGAGTATTTTCGAGTTTATTTTGGAAAAAGTATCCCAAACATGAAAACATTGATTACTATTATGAAAATGTGGTCTTAAGACTCCATTTTATATCAATTTCATTAATATATTAATTTTGCAATGCAGATGATACAAGTGAAGATTTGTGAAAAAAAAGACAAAACAAATATTTGGATTTATTTAGTTAAAATTTATCACTCGCCACCACATACATATGAGAAAAATAATAATTTGCTTATAATTATAAGGAACTAGATTAAATATCAAAAAGCTAATAACAATAATATGTATTTGTAATATTACATTTACATAACAAATTATTTTGCAAGATGTATACATATACAGTATGTCAGGTCTTTACATTTGATATTAGGTGGGTGTCCGCAAATTGCAAAAGATTATTAGTAATATTTTGACAACTTCAACTTAAATTTCGCAAAGTTTAGTTGTGAAACACGTCAACATTTATCTTATTTAACCTCAACACACCTCAAATGTTTATTTGTTGATTTGAAATATTTTAGCAATGAACTTTAATCAGTAACAAATGAGCAATACCAAAAACAGAATAATGCATTTTCTACTAGAATACACAAAAATAAGCAAAATAATTTAAAATGTAGGCGACTCTGACAATGACATTTCTCTTTCCAAAAGTCAGTCTAGTAAAAGCTTTCGAGAAATAAATAATACATTCCATTTAGTTAGTGTGTCTATTTGAGATAATTCTTAAGAAAAAGTCAAAGTTTATAAATTTTGCAATGAGGTAATGAGTGAAGTAATCAGTAATTGCACTTAAACGTAATTTGTAATTCCTATTCCTAAAATTACATTGAATATATTGACAACAATTTGTAAAAATAACATAATTTTTTTAAGTAGTATGTTCTAATTGCATATTAAAACTTAATTTTCTATTTCGAATAAGTTTTAATAATTAATGTTTTCGATATTGTAAAAAATAAAGGTACTTTAAACTTGTATCAAATTCATATTTTTTGACAAACCTCGTATACTATTTAAAAAATTAACATCTGATGTTCGCGTTTTACTTTATGGGCCATGCAGAACTTTTTATATAGAATAACTTTTTTTCATAACATTACTAATAAAAAAGTTTTCCATATGTTGCCAACTTTTTCAGACATACTATATATACATATATAAAATTACATAGAAATTCCAATTATCCACTCTCCAATACAAACACTAAACACCACAAAGCCAAAGGCTGTCCGTGGTCATTAGGTGTGGTAGTATTTATGCCGATATTTTGAATTTTTTCACTCAAATAGGTTATCTTGAAATTACAATCACAAAACACAATATTACAACAATAAAAAACAATCCAATATTACCATAATAAAATGTAACACAATATTACAACAAATAAAAACAATAGACAAAATAACAATATATTTAGAAAACAACCTCAAGCATTTTGTGTTTCATTTATTCTATACAATACATTCCAATATATGTTTCTCAGTTTATTTTTTAGATGTGTGTAATTAATAACGTTTTTAGAGCTAACATACGTTATATGGTGTAGTTGATAAGATATACTACGATGATCAGTGATATTGGTGTCTAATAATACACAAACGTCACAAATGTTTTCGAGATTTTACGAATGCGTGATCTATAGAAGCTACAAAAGTATATTCGAAAATGTCATGAAACAAATTAATACTATAATATGAACTCAACTCAAAACTAAAATAATAATTGATCAATTGAAAGGAGATGAAAAAATGCATGGTATTTGTGCATCAATGAATATTAATTCTTAATGAATTTGTCATCATCTAATATAGGGGTTTGCAGGTTCACCATGGCACTTATGACTTTAATTATGTCATCCACATCTTTGAGCAAAGTCCATGGCAAAGGAACTCTCAATATTTCAAAAATCTTCATTCGCTGGTTTGCTCTTTCAATATGTACTCGAGCCTTAGATATAGCAACGTTCATATCAGCTTCGTGTTTTGTAAATTGTTTTTTATGTCGCAAGAAAAAAGGCCTAATTAAACTGACCGAATATTTGTGACAAATATTCTCAATCAGAAAACCCTTATCAACCATGACAGAATCTTTGAAAGGTTCTAGTTTTTCAATTAAATTGCTCTGCTCGAATATAGATTTATCTGAACACCTTCCGCCATAACAAGCTGAAACGAAAGTTATAAGCCCAGATGGACTAACACCTGTCATGAACTTGATTGTTTGTCCCCCTTTATAATGAGAATAAGTTCTTATTCGGCATGATAAACATTTTGATCTTTGCACTGGTATCTCAGTGCAATGAAGTACCACTCTTACATTACTGAATTTTTCAAAGCAAAGGGGCAAGTTCATTGAGATTTCATCTGAACTTGGCCATCGTATACAATCTTTCAAAATATTAGCTTGATAAGCTATGAACTCACTGAATACAATTTTGACTGTACTTTGAGCAACTTTAAACAGAAAAGATAATACATTGAATCTGACAGCCATTTTTAGTTTCATAAATACAAGAACTATTCTATCTGTCACAGTTAATTTATGAATTTTCTTGTCAGGATATAAATCAGAAATTATTTTGGTAAAATTTTTCAGCATTTCAAAATTTGGAATTCCAGTTTGAATTCAATTGGGCATTAGATTGAATTGTGCTTGTGAAACTAATAATCAAATCACCACTTGTCACTTGAACCTCCTTATGTTCGAATGATTCCACCAAAGTTTTATTTTTTGCAAATTTCAAGTCCAACAAAGATTGCACAACACACTGTTCTTTTTTTGTCAAGTCAGCAAATTTCAGAGGCTTGTGTTCGATTTCTTCACCATGTTCAACATCATGAGAAAGTGAGGCCTCAGAGATAGTTTGTGGTTTGGTATTTAAATCTCTTAGGATACTTCGCATTTCAAACCTTTGTTTTCGTTGAAAATCATTAGCCTCTTGCAACTTTCTTGTGTGCTGTATTCTGGGTAAATTGCGGGATGGAACTGCTGTAGCTTTCAGTCTTGGACGGTTCATGCTAATTAGAGCTGCACCTATGGACAAGAAAACATTTATTTAAATATCACCTTTTGCTGAAAATTTGATTTCAACTGACCTTTGGCAATATAATCACTTTCTTGGAAATGAAGAGAACAAACACGCATTGAATCAGTAACTGCCTTCCCCATTAATAAAACCTTTGTCCATGCTTTCCTTCGATCCATTTTCTCAAGTACGCCAAAAGCATTAGTAACATGGACTGTGGATGCATCTTTCTTAGGAAAGGCATGAAAGTGCAAAGTCCTATTTTTATTTTTTCTTGAGGAACACTTGTAGACACAGCAGTTAGCATTGTGTAATGTCTTTTTTCTTCTACTTTGTTCATTCATTTTCCCTTTTTAGTTGTTTCAGCCTAAAATTCAACATGTCAATAATAATTTTCAAACATCTTACCCGAGATCTTACCTTACGAACCCAAGATGCTCAAGACCTCAACAACAGCAATCCTATTTTTGTTCTAACAATAAAACAATTCTAACCTAAAAATGAAGAAGACCAATAATTATAGTATTTGAAAATTGAGAAAATGCCTTTGAATACCTTTAAAACTTGAGCTATTCAATAATTTTTCATCTACAAACGTGTTTCTACACTTTGATAACAAAACGCAATTTAAAAAATACAAATAAAAGAATTAAATATCTACATCCACATAAGAAACCAACAGAAAATAAATTGCGATTACTTACAAAGTAGGTTTACGATTTATCCGCCAGGGGGCGTCTAGACTTTTGAAATAGCGAATAAGTTTTGCAAATATACAAGGAGTATCAAAAAGAACGACAAAGACCAGAGGGTGTGTACAAGAAGTGACAATGACCAGAGGGAAAGAAGAAGAGATCAAGAGATAAGCGATAAGTTTTGCAAATATACAAGGAGTATCAAAAAAGTCATCTGACGACAATAACCAGAGGGTCGATGGGAAAGAAGAAGAGATAAGCGATAAGTTTTACAATATTATACAGGTTTATTTAAAAGTTACGTATAAGAGGTAGTGACTAAAAAAAAAATGTGACAAGAACAATGAAACAATGACTAAATGGTTAAAGTCAATTGTCATTGTCATCGTCGTTGTCGCTTTCACCTGTGCAGGTGTAAAATGTTGTAAAATATGTTTTGTGGTATTAGGAGAATATAAATTGACGAAAGTGAATCAAATATCAAAATAAGTGATTACGAAATACATACGCGCGCTCTTATCTCTATAATTGAATGCTAATTTATCTCCGTTGTATGAAAGAGAGAGGTCACAGAGGTGATTTTAAACTATTTAACGATAATGCAAAATTGAAATATGTTGTTGTTGTTTGTAGGAAAGAGAAAAAGTGTCACAGAGGTGAGCTAACAATTATAGGAAGGTAGGTTAGCCTAGCCCAGCCCCTACTCAAATAAAAAAGACAAAATGGTATAAATAAATTACATTCTATGTAATTCCAATAATCACTTGCGATCCGTCGAACATTCAACAACAACAAATAAAAAATGGGGAAAAGAAATATTCTACTTAAATATAAACTGGATAAAGATATTGGAGCATGGTCAAATCTTGATCATAGAGAATATGCAAGCTATATTCGAACTCAACAATCGAACCGAGATCGTTCTGACAGAGTTGTATCTTCACATTCTTCTGACAGTCGATATTCTCCATACGATGGTCCTAGGAATCCACGTGGAAACCAAAATTAAGAAGAGTATAAAACCAATTAAGTCATTGTAATTTGAATTTTTATTTCGTGTGGAAAAGAATTTGGTTACAGTCAAATTCCGTTCTATTATTACGAAGCTGATAAAATTATATTTTAGTGAAAACCATCTACGTCGAATAGTATAGATAAAAATGCCAGTTCCAGTGAAGTATAATTGTGTAAAGTGTAAAGGTGAAACTAATCGACCGAATACTACATGTTTGAATTGTGTCGTACAAGATTATCATAAAGAGTTTAATGGTATAAAACATTTACCCTCTTCTTTAACTAGAAGGCTTTGTTGTGATATGTGTAAAGTTTTAGAAAGGTGTGAAGAAAGATAGATATATGTTATTAAAAGAAATCTGTTTAGAATACCTTTAAATTGATATTGTATATTTTTTATGAAAAATAAAATCAAATTTATATATATATATATATATACTTATGGTTTTATTTAATAATTAGTGTTCTGTTGACAATGGACGATGAAACATATTGTTGTATTCATAAATGTTTCAACATTTTCAAATTTGATCATGTCGATGGAATAGCATGTAAAGAGTGCAATCAATTTGGTTATTGCGGTTGTAGTTGCACAACTTTTATAGAAGAAAAACAAAAGAAGGAGAACAATAAATCCTCTTCTATAAAATCATTTTTTTATTGTTTTAGTTGCAGTTATCTTATGTCAGTGTTTAGAGTCAGATCAAAATAATGTTAAATTCTGCGATAAACAAATTACCTTTTGAAATGCATCTACCTGGTTATAAATTTTGTGGACCCGGTACAAAATTACAAAAAAGATTAAATCGAGGTGACAGAGGTATTAATGGACTAGATGAAGCATGCAGAGAACACGACATTGCCTATTCTCAAGAAAAAGATTTGAGTAAACGTCACGAAGCTGATAAAATATTAACCGACAAAGCAATGCAACAGTTTCGATAAAAAAATACTGCATTTGGAGAAAAATTGGCAGCTCTTAGCGTTGCTGGTGTAATGAAAGCTAAAGTTAAGTTAGGTTTAGGTTTAAAAGCTACAGAATATCGTTCAACGATAAAGAAATGTATAAGAGAATTGACAAAAACAAGAAGTAATTTAGAAAAAGTTTCGACTGGTATAAATTTTTGTTTATTAACACTCAATCAAAATAAACCCAAATCATCGGTTAAAAAGAAAAATGAAAGATATAGGAAAAAAGATACACTTCTAAAGAAAAAACTCAAAGAGAATTCAAATCAAGCAGTTGAAAAAATGGAAATGGTAACTGATAATGTTCCTATTAATTTAAAAACTGAAATAAGACCCCGAAAACAAGCGAAAAGAAAATTAATTGATATTACAAATGAAGTGGCAGGAGCAGCTAAAAAGTCAAAAATAAATCTAGACGACTCATTAGAAATTAATCCAAGTAATAATAGGAATAAAAGAAAATTAAGTGCAACTGAAGTAGATGATGATGATGATGATAAGGATTTTCCATCTGAAAAACGTATAAAAACAAGTTATGATTTTTAATGAAAATAAAATTTGTAATATTTAACGTTGTTGTTTTATTTTATATATATACGAATGTTTTTATTCAAATTTAATTAGTATAGTGGTATTATTCGTAAAGTAAACATGGTCTCTATCAAAAAACAAACCAACAAGAAAAAAAGAAAAGTATCGAAAAAGAAAATTAAAAATTTGAAACCGATATGTTTGAAGGAGGTTATTAAAATAAAAAATAAATTGTTGACCTCACAACCGCGGACAATAGGTGAAGCTATTAAGTTGGCTGTAAAAGCAGCAAAATCTTACAAGAAAATTTCAAAACCTCGTGTTATTCCGATACCTAAAACTGGAGGCATATTACCACTGATTCCAATTTTTGCCGGCTTAAGTGCTCTAGGATCTATTGCAGGTGGGGCGTCAGCAATTGCAAAAGTTGTAAATGATGCTAAATCGGCAAAAGAACAATTATCAGAAGCTCAACGACATAACAAATCGATGGAATCTATTGCAATGGGTAAAGGACTGTATCTGAAACCGTATAAAACAAGAATGGTTCTTTTTTTTTATGAAAAAACAACCAAAAATCAATTTACCACATCATCCATTAACGAATATGGAATTGGAAAAATATGCAAAAGTATTAAATATAGCGAAATTCAGAGGCGTATTTATGAGAAATGATTTACCAAAAAAAATATGGAAGACTGAATGTGGCATAATTAATTTGGACGATAAAAATGGATTCGGAACACATTGGACTGCATATAAGAAAGATAAATCTAAAATTGTATACTTTGATAGTTATGGTAACCTTAGACCTCCGAATGAAGTGATAAGATATTTTAATTCGAATGGCTTATGTAAAATTTTGTATAATCATACAGTATATCAAAATTATGATACATTTAATTGTGGTCATTTATGTTTAAATTTTTTGAATAATAAATATGTTTGAAAAATAAATTTGATTTATTTCATTTGCAACCTTTGTTAAGTCAACATGTCTTATCTTTTTAATTTATCAAATAGAGATTCAGTATTGTCCACCAAAGTGTATCCACCTATAATTTTGTATGATAACAAACAATGGATGTTGTGTTTAATTGATTTATTTACCTACAATACTATTCCAAATATAGACACATCAAATAATATGTTTTATATTGATAAGCATAAAATTGAAATACCACAAGGTTCATATGAAGTACAAGATATTGCTCAATATATATCAAGTAAAATCGTTGAGTTGGAAAACAAACCAGACTCTATATCTACAAAACCAATGCAAGAAACTGAAAAAGTTAATATTATATCAAAATTGCACCACCACCACCACGGAAAACGGATGATCCAACTGTACTAGTATTAAGAATAAATAATAATACGTTAAAATGCGGAATTAAAAGTAATAAAGACATTCGCTTCGACAAACCAAATTCCATAGGAAGTTTATTGGGATTTGAAAAAAAGAAATTATCAGCTTTCAGGACACACATATCAATGTACCCCATAAATATTACTAAAGTCAACTCAATCGGAGTAGATTGTAATATTGTTACCAATTCGTACAATAAAGATAAAAATGTACATATATTACACATGTTCTACCCTAATGTACCTCCAGGCTTCAAAATAGTTGAAATTCCTAAAAATGTAATTTACCTACCCATAAACACTAGTTATATCGATGAAATTGTTCTTAAAATGGTAGATCAAGATGGAAATTTGGTTAATTTCAATCAGGAACTCGTCACAGTAAGATTGCACTTGAAAAGCCTATAAATATGGTATTTATTTATAATCGAAATATTTGTGACTATAAAAAAGTGTATGGAGCCAATAATTCAAGTAGTATTACTAAAAGATTCAAAGCGTTAACACAAGAAAATAAATCATTTCTAACCTCTCTTGGTTTCAACGTGATAGAGCAGCAGCCAAACTAAAAAAAAAAACGAAAAATGAGTTTCGACATTTTAAACATTGGTGATCATGTATTGATGGACAATTCAGTCATTAGCTGTGAAATGCATAGTCATCCTCCGTATGCCAATACGACATTCAATACTTCAGATGAAATACGAATACCAATACAGACTCAAGATATTTACACGTTACCATCACAAAGTTATTTGTACATTGAAGGACGATTAACCGATTCAGACGGAAAGTATAGTACCACAATAAACTTCATAAATAATGGATTATCTTTTCTATTTGATGAAATTCGATATGAAATTGGTGGATGTGTCATAGATAGAGTCCGGTATCCTGGTATAACATCAACTTTGAAAGGGTTAGTGTCATTTTCGGATAGTGAATCAAATCGTTACAACAGTATTTGTTGGAATCCAATTGCAACACCTCAAATTACAGATAACGAAGGATACTTTAATGTTTGTCTACCTCTGAAAGTTTTGTTAGGATTTTGTGAAGATTTTAAAAAAATTCTAGTCAACATACGTCAAGAACTTGTACTTATTAGAAGCCCGACAGACGTTAATGCAGTAATTTCCACAAAAACCAATGAAAAAGTTAAAATTGAATTGAATAAAATTTTATGGAAAATTCCTCATGTTCAAGTATCCGATGTTGAAAAACTACGCATGCTAAAATATATCGAAAATGGAAGAAATTTGGAAATTGCGTTTAGAAGTTGGGAACTGCACGAATATCCAGTACTGCAACAAACTCAGAGACATACATGGAACATAAAGACTACAAATCAATTGGAAAAACCTCGTTTTGTTTTAGTAGGCTTTCAAACAAATAAAAAAAATAATCTAACTAATAACATGAGTCGTTTTGATCATTGCAATTTGTCAAATTTGAAATTATTTCTCAATTCTGAAATGTATCCTTATGATAATCTAAATTTAAATTTTGATAAAAATCAATTTGCTATCCTGTATGAAATGTATGCACTATTTCAAGAATCTTATTACCATAAACACATTGGAGAACCGTGTCTTACGATGTCGAAATTTCGTGATTTAGCTACGGTAATTGTGATAGATTGCAGTCATCAAAATGAAACATTAAAGTCGGGTAGTGTAGACATTAGACTGGAATTTGAAACAAATAAAAATATTCCTGCTGCTACCACTGCTTACTGTTTAATCATACACGATCGAATTGTAAATTATAATCCTCTGACTAATGTTGTAAACATGTTTTAAATATATTTGTGTTTTATTGAACATATAAATAAATAAAAGTAGATGACAATATTTTCTTTAGTTTCCTCTGTCATTCAATAGAAGTAACTAGTATCTTTTAGGTACAAATCCTAAACCTAATCAAAGCTGATCGAGACCTGTTCAAAAGCTGATCGAGACCTGATCAAAAGCTGATCGAGACCTGATCAAAAGCTGATCGAGACTTGATCAAAAGCTGATCGAGACCTGATCAAAAGCTGATCGAGACCTGATCAAAAGCTGATCGAGACCTGATCAAAAGCTGATCGAGACCTGATCAAAAGCTGATCGAGACCTAATCAAAAGCTGATCGAGACCTGATCAAGACCTGTTCAAAAGTTAAAATATGCTTAACGAAAAGTTAAAGAAAAGACTTATTCAAAAACGTCAAAATGTGAAAAATAAATTAAAGTTACTTAGACAGGGCCAAGTTTTACAAGAAGATCTTTTTAATCCTATTACAAAACATTTAAAAAACATAGAATACAAATTGGATGGTTCTCAAAATATAAGTAGTAGTAGTAGTAGTAGTAGTAATTTGGAACCTGAACAATTTTTATCTTAAAATTCACAAAGGGAAATTATTTCTAATATAAAAGAAGAGGGTAGGGAAGAGGTAGAAGACGATAATGAAACAAGTGATTTGAAAAAATCAATTATAAACGACATTAATTCTGAAGATGAAGAAGAAGAAGAAGAAGAAGAAGAAGAAATTGATAATGTTCAATCGAAAGTACCTATGAATGAATCACAACGTTTTGAAGATATTGCCAAACAATCTTTTGACGATTATTTAGAACAGTATGATCCTTTACCAAGAAAATATGTTCGTGGAATGTACATTGACAACGAAAATAAAGAATACGATCATAAATATGGAATACGTCTTGATACTGAAACAGAAAAACTGATGATTGGTGATTCGCAAATTCACATTGTTGGATCTGATTTGTTTATTAAAAATAAAAGGTATAAAGGAACTCAAGGTTTATATGAATTACTATTTAAAAAATATCCTATAAATTTCACTCAGCAAGATCAACAAAATTATAAAAATATTGTATCCAAGACGAATGCTAACAGAAGATATTATAGATCAGATAGACAGATTGATGGTAGCAAATTGGAAAAGTATAAAAAAATAATTGCACCAATCGTTCAAGGAAAAGGTATGTTTATGGAAGTCGATACCAATGACACTAAAATAGATTATATTCATTGGGATGATCCGAATGAATTAGTCGACAGATTACGATTACTGCTAGCATCACAGTCAGCCGGTCATACTGGTCACAAAAACGAAATAAATTCCATTATTGAGGAACTTAGAGAAGCACGTATTATAGAATAAACGGTATGTCAACAGTTAAACGACAAATTATAAATGAAATTCACAAACCTGCAAGAATTAATTTTCAAAGAAGAATAACTATAATAAAATCTTTAAATGATTTATTTCAAGCTGATTTGATAGATGTTCAAAATTATTCTGATGAAAATAAAGGTTACAAATATATTTTAGTTGTGATAAATTGCTTTTCAAAATTCCTATGGGCATTTCCATTGAAAACCAAAGCAGGCGTAGAAGTATCAAAAAATATGGAACAAGTATTTCGAAAGCAGAAACCACCACCAAAAAATCTTCAAACCGATATGGGAACTGAATTTTACAATTCATATATGAAAACTCTAACCAGAAAATATGGAGTTAATCATTACAGCGTTTATAGTGAAAAAAAGGCATCTATTGTTGAACGAGTTATACGTAGTATAAAATCACTATTGTGGAAAGAATTCAGTTTCAATGGAAATTACAAGTGGACAGATATCTTAGCAGAAATTATCGATCACTATAATAACAGAATTCATAGAACTACTGGAATGAAACCGGTAGAAATAAAACGTAACCATGAAAAACATTTATTAAACACAGTGTACAGCCGTATAAAAAGAGTCGATTTGGAAAAACGAAAATTTAATGTTGGCGATCATGTTCGTATTTCAAAATATCGAGGTGTATTCGATAAAAAATACAACCCAAATTGGTCCACAGAAATTTTCATAGTTCGTGAAGTGAAATTGACTAATCCTATAACATACTTATTAAAAGATTACAAAGGTGAAAATATTCTTGGAGGATTTTACAAAGAACAATTACAGAAAGTAAAACATCCTGATGTGTATTTAGTTGAAAAAGTTTTAAAAAGAAGAAAAAATAAGGTTTTTGTTAAATGGTTAAGTTTTGATAGTTGTCACAATTCGTGGATTGATAGAGATGATGTTTTATATATAGAGAGAGAGAGAGAGAGAGAGAGAGAGAGAGAGAGAGAGAGAGAGAGAGAGAGAGAGAGAGAGAGAGAGAGAGAGAGAGAGAGGAAAGTATATACAGGGTGATTCTTAATATATGCGACAAACTGTAGGAGCTGATTCCTGGGGTTATTTTGATCATAAAAGTTCATAAGAACATATGTCCAAAACCGCTTAGTTCAGAAGTTATAGAATGTTTAATAGAAAGTCAAAATAATAAATGGTTTTATTATAAATTAACAAAATAATTAGTAAAACAAAATTAAGTTGTAGTAACTGTCGATAATGACCGCCTCCAACTGTAATACAAGCTCGTAAACAAGTCTGTGCCTGTTTCTCTAATATGCGTAGTGGTCGCGTTGTCGATGCTAATCAGTCGGTGTTTACCAGTCGCTCAAGAAGCACGTGTTGTGATTATGTACGGTATTTTGGAATTGTTTATTTGTCATTTCAATATCTGTCAATAGTGTCAGAGTATTCATTCAGTTTATTGCCAGTTTCTGTTTTCTAAAATGAATTATACGAATGGTGAGATGTGTGATATTCATTTCGTTTACGGTCTTGCCAATGGAAATACGCGTGCTGCTAGACGTCTTTATGCAGAACGATACCCGAAGCGTATCATACCGCATCATTCCATGTTTGCCCGTCTTCATCAACGTCTTAGTGAAACGGGAAGTTTTAAAAAACGGACGACTGATAACGGGCCCCCATCTACAGTGAGAACTCCACAAGTTGAAGAAATGGTATTAGATGGAATTGAGGAACATCCTACAACAAGCACCAGAAAAATTGCGTTTGATTTGAACATGAGTCAGGCCACAGTTTGGAGAATATTGAAAGATCAACTGTTGTATCCATATCACATTCAACGGGTGCAGGCTCTATTGCCAGCAGATTTTCAACAAAGATTAGCTTTTTGTCAATGGATGCAACACGAAGTCGCACAAAATCCTAACCATTTGGCTCAAATACTCTTCACCGACGAGGCTACTTTCTCTAGAAACGTGATTATTAATTTTCATAATAATCACATATGGGCCGAAGAAAATCCGCGAGAAATAATGAATGCCCGTCATCAGCATCAATTCTCTGTCAATGTGTGGGCCGGAATTGTTGCAGATCACTTGTTAGGTCCACATTTTTTACCGATGCGTTTAAATGCCGATGTATACCGCAATTTTCTTGAAGAGGCGTTACCACTACTGCTGGAAGAAGTTCCGTTGCAGTTAAGATTACAAATGTATTTTATGCATGACGGTGCTCCAGCGCATTTTAGTTTACTTGCTCGCGAGTTTCTGGACAGTACGTATCCAAATCGGTGGATAGGACGGGGAGGTCCACAGCCGTGGCCTCCTCGGTCTCCAGACTTAAATTCATTGGACTTTTTTCTCTGGGGCTACCTTAAAACATTAGTGTACACGACTCCCATGGAAAATGTCGATGAACTAAGAAATCGTATTATAGCAGCTTTTGAAACAATTCGAAATACCCCTGGTATTTTCGAACGGACTCGTCAGTCAATACGACGGAGGATAGCAGCTTGTAGTACAGTTGGAGGCGGTCATTTTCAACAGTTACTATAACTTAATTTTGTTTTACTAATTATTTTGTTAATTTATAATAAAACCATTTATTATTTTGACTTTCTATTAAACATTCTATAACTTCCGAACTAAGCGGTTTTGGACATATGTTCTTATGAACTTTTATGATCAAAATAACCCCAGGAATCAGCTCCTACAGTTTGTCGCATATATTAAGAATCACCCTGTATAAACTGACATTCATGCAGATAATATACAGTTACTCTTGCTAGGCTAGCTAAAAGAAGAAAATGTTTATTATCGATGTTCAAGGTTTTAATTTTCCCAAAGAAAATGTATTTCTTTGTAGAGAAATTGCAATTTATAATGTTGAAATGGAAGATTATGTACACAAATTTGTAACATTACCCATTACTAAGGAAATGTTGAATTTAAATTTCATTAATTTTAAAAACCAATGTGAATTAGATTGGGCTTCATGGGATGATCAAGAGGAGATAAAATATGAAGAAATATCCAAATTTTTATATAATTATGTGATGGATGGATCAATATTAGTGAAAAATAAATATGTTGAAACGTTTTTGGAAAAGTTTTTACACAACAATATAATCAGTTTAGAGGATGAGTATTATGATGCAAATTATCTAAGCGATGAAGAAATGAAGAAAATTTTCCGTTCACATCAATGTTCAAATCACTATAATTGTGATAAAGCAGCATGTGCTTTAGAAAATGTATTTAACATGTATTTTTGGTATAAATTTTGTAAAAAATAACATTTTTGTAAAACTGGATACATTAAACTTTTCTTTTCATTATTTTAGTGTATTATTTTACCACAATTCTATAAAACGTATAATCAATTCTAATGAAACATTATTTTTGAATTGCTATTCACAGCAAGAACAATTAAAGTGAAAAAAATATGAAGTTTGTAAAACAAAGTACAACATTAAATGTAGAAAATAATATGTTTGAAACTTTAAAGGAAGAGGAAAAATTTAAAAAACATAGCGATTTATTTCCTTCGACAATTCGATGTATAATAGTAGGACCCTCGAACTGTGGCAAAACCAACGTTATGGTGAATTTACTTGAACATCCGCATGGGTTGAAGTTTGAAAATGTTTACGTTTATTCGAAATCTTTGATTCAGCCGAAATATAAATATTTAGAGTTATTGCTAAAACCTATAAAAGGTATTGGATACTATACATTTAGTGCAAGTGAAAATATAATGCACCCATCTGAAGTCAAACCAAATTCAATTTTTATTTTTGAAGCGTCATGTGAAAATCAAAATGTTATACGAGAATATTTTAGTATGGGACGTCATTCTGGAGTTGAATCATTTTATTTAACACAATCCTACGCTAAAATACCTAAACATTTAATACGAGACAACGCAAACGTAATTATTCTATTCAATCAAGATCTTCTACACCTTAGGCACATTTATAATGATCATGTAGGAACTGATATGGAATTCGAACAATTCAAACATATTTGTTCAAAGTGTTGGAAAGAACAATATGGATTTTTATCAATATTTAAAGACTTTAGTATTAACGAAGGACGATATAGAAAAATGTTTGATCAATTTATAGTAATAGAGAATTAACAAAAGTATGTAAACAGAGAAATAATAAAACGATATACTTAAAACTCGCATCTTTTATTCATCATTTTTATTTACATTAGATAGTAGAAATTCCTTTATCATTTCTTCTTCTTCTCCATCTTCTAAATCTAATACATTATTTTGTTCGACATCTAATGAACCAGTCTCTGATGAAGTTGATGGAACGGCATCAATTTCTGCTAAGTATTGTGAACGTTGTTGATCCACATACTTAATTTGCGGCACTTCCAATTCATCGCTAACCAAATTGTATTTGAATTTTTTCACGGCCCTTTCCA
This sequence comes from Galeruca laticollis, assembly GCA_963921935.1. Classification (NCBI taxonomy): domain Eukaryota; kingdom Metazoa; phylum Arthropoda; class Insecta; order Coleoptera; family Chrysomelidae; genus Galeruca; species Galeruca laticollis. The sequence goes on from OY998182.1 coordinate 87,104,960, forward strand.
ATACTTTGAATTCACTGATATCGTCCACCTTGGTTCGCATATATTTTAGTGGAAGCTGCTGAAATTTCTTTTTCAATGTTTCCGCTCGTGGTGAATAAGTAAGGTGTACAAACACCTTATCATGAATTAAAGAGATTTTTTTCACTCCATATCTATAAAAGAAAAATATATGTATATATATATATACTATAAATCAATATTAATACTTACTGAAACAGGTGTTTCATGAAAATATAAACATCTTTAGGTGGAAAATTAACTTTATCATCACTAAAAATAATGATTGTTGATGGAACTGAAGCCATTTTTGCGTTGTGAAGTTTAAAATGAAATTTTTTACTTGTACAGATCAGTTTATATACCATTCAAAGTATATGCGTAATACATAATTTTTATAAAATACTGTTTACTCGAAATAATAGATAACCTACAAGTTATCAACATTTTTATAAAATACTGTTTACTCGAAATAATAAATAACCTACAAGTTATCAACATTTTTATAAAATACTGTTTACTCGAAATAATAAATAACCTACAAGTTATCAACATTTTTGTAAAAATGTTGATAACCTTGAATCATAATTTCGAGTAAACAGTATTTTATAAAAATTATGTATTACACATATACTTTGAATGGTATATAAACTGGAAAAAGATTTGAATTCTTTAGTTCTTTTGAAAAATTAATACAAACATCACCGTTACAAATAAACCAACTAGCGTTGCATCATGAGTGCCAAATCATTAGATGTTATGTCATCAGAAGCAGTGCAAAAAATCGAATTGGTGAGTAGATTAGTTAAAACTAAAAAAGACTATAAAATTCATATTAATCATTTTAGAAAAATTTTATTACTATTAAAAAAAGCCATTAAAACAAAAGATTGTAGTTTGGGTAATTTTTCGAAAATTGAAACGAATATTTTAACTTTACAATACTATTTAAATAAATTTAAATTAGATTCCAAGAAAGTTAAATACTTACAAGGTAGGCAATTGGTTTGGCAAGATGTGGATTCATGTTTTAAAGGAAGAATAAAAACTGGATCAATTATAAATTTAAAAATTAAAGACCCCAAAATTTTTCTTGATAAATGTTTTAAAGTTTTTGTAGGACGAATCAAAAAGGAAATTGTTAAATCTTTATTAAAAGTAAATGTTGGTTTAGTTTGTAAGTATATTAAACCGCACGATAATTTGGATAGATCTATTAAACATTTTCAAACACAAAATGTAACAATCGATCGTACTACAAATTTATCTGATTGGTATAAGGTTAATGTTGTGGATAAAATTTTAAATAAAATGGAGGAATTTCAAGAACGGGATAGTGGTTGGGCGTTACTCGAAACACTTTATTTAAAAGTTAACATTAATTAATTTAATCCCATATCTGTAGGTTTTTCGACTTATGTTAATTTACCAATTTTCCTTAAAAATAAGAAGGCTGTAATTAATATTAAAAATAATGATGCTTATTGTTTTCTTTGGGCTATAGTTGCAGCATTACATCCTGCACCCAAACATAAAAATCCATTACGAGTAAATTCCTATCCTCACTTTAGTACTGTTTTAAATTATGAAGGTATTAAATTCCCAATTGATTTAAAAAGTATTTCAAAATTTGAATACATGAATAAATTGAGTATTAACGTTTATACGATGGACAAATCTGAAATTTTACCTTTAACATTAACAAAGACAAATTTTTCTACAAAAATTAATTTACTAATGATACCTGGCAATGATCAAAATATTACTACAGATGATACTAGATCTAATCAAACTTATTATCATTTTGCTTTAATAAAAAATTTAAGTAGACTAATAGGAAAACAATGTGGAAACATTAACAATAAAAAAGGGTACTGTAATCGATGTTTAAATCATGTGAAAGTTTGTCTTCCACAAAAAGGAAGAAATATGTTGAAATTTAAAAATTATAAACATAAGTTGGATGTACCGTTTGTAATATATGCTGATCTTGAAAGAATTTTGGTTGATTACATTGATAACGATAAATTTTATAATAATAAATCTACAAAGTATCAGAAACATGAACCGTTTAGTATTGCTTATTATTTGAAATGCTTATATGATGAAAGCTTATCGAAATTTTCATTGTATACTGGTAAAGATTGTATGCAGTGGTTTGCAAAACAATTGAAACAAATTGCTGATAAATGCGATACAATATTTTCCAATCCTGTACCGATGAAACTAATGACTGAAGAAGAAAGAATCAACCATTTTAATTCGAGTAATTGTTATATTTGTGAAAAACCGTTTTTGTTGTCAAATAAAAAATGTTTAGATCATGACCATTTAACTGGAAAATATCGTGGCGCTAGTCATAACTCGTGTAATTTAAATTTTACAGATTGTCATGTTATACCGGTGGCTTTTCACAACTTGTCTGGTTATGATAGTCATTTCATTATTAGATCTCTTTGTAGTGAATTTGAGGGAAATATATCTTTACTACCTATAAATAAAGATAAATATATTTCATTTACAAAATATGTTTCAAATACAAAAATAAGTTTTAGGTTTATAGACTCGTACAGATTTATGCCTAGTGGATTGGAAAAATTGGCTTCTTATTTGGAAACTGATCAAAAAATTATTAAGAAGTATTTCAATGATGATGATGATGATTCGAAATTTAAATTAGTTACAAGAAAAGGTATATTTCCTTATGAATATCTCAACTCGTGGAATAAATTACATGACACGCAATTACCACCACGTCAAAATTTTTTTAGTAAAATTAAAAATTGTGAAGTATCTGAATCTGAGTATCAATATGCTCGTAGAGTATGGAAAGAATTTGATATTAAAACACTTGGGGAATATGCTGAACTTTATTTAAAAATAGATGTATTGCTTTTGGCCGACGTTTTTGAAAACTTTAGAGTTACATGTAAAAAGACGTATGATGTTGATCCTTTGCATTATTATACAGCTCCAGGTTTAGCTTTTGATAGTATGCTAAAAATGACTAAAATTGAAATGGAACTGTTTACTGAACAAGATGTTGATATGGCTCTGTTTATTGAAAAAGGTATAAGGGGTGGTGTTTCACAATGTTGCAACCGATATGCGAAAGCAAACAATAAGTATATGGGAAATCTATATAATCCCAATGAGGAAACATCATATCTCATGTATTATGATGTTGTTAATCTTTACGGTGCTGCAATGTGTAGTGCTTTACCTTACGGTGGGTTTCAGTGGATACCAACTACAGATGTATACAATGAGGATTTTATGAACATTTCAGATAATAACGAATTTGGTTATATTTTAGAGGTGGATATTGAATATCCAAAGGAACTTTTTGAAAAACATAAAGATTCACCTCTTTGTCCAGAACATTTAGTTCCACCAATTTCAACTTCAAATATTCCAAAATTATTAACAACATTATATGATAAAAAACGTTATGTCATTCACTATAGAAATCTTCAACAAGCTGTAAAACTAGGTTTAAAAATTACAAATATTCACAGAATTTTAAAATTTAAACAATCGATATGGTTGGAAAAATTTATCAATTTGAATACGGAATTGCATAAAAACTGTAAAAATTAATTTGAAAAAGAATTTTATAAATTGATGAATAATGCGTGTTCTGGTAAAACAATTGAAAATGTTAGAAAATATAGGGATGTTAAATTGGTAACTAAATGGGGTGGACGTTATGGAGCAAATTACTACATATCACAACCAAATTTTCATAGTTGTGAAATATTTGATGAAAATATGATTTTAATTGAATTAAAAAAATTAAAAATTATAATGAACAAACCAATTTTTGTAAGTATGTCCATATTGGATATTTCTAAAACGTTTTTGTATAATTTTCATTATAACTATGTTAAGGAAAAATTTGGAACCTTATCAAAATTGTATTATACAGATACAGATAGTTTAATTTATCAAATTCATGTGGATGATATTTTTAAACACATTAAAGAAGACATTCACATGTTTGATACATCAGACTACGCTGCTAACAATCCATATGGTATACCTCAAAAAAATAAAAAGGTATTAGGTTTAATGAAAGATGAAAATAAAGGTGTCATTTTGTTGGAATTTATAGGCTTAAGATCAAAAATGTATTGTTACAAATTAAACGTTGATAAAGATACTGCAATCGAAAAAATTCAAGAACAAGAATCGGAAAACTTTAGTGAACAGTATTTGAATAATTTTAAGTTAAATTTAGGAATATATAAAAAAGCCAAAGGTGTTCAATCTTCAGCTCTAAAATGTATTACTTTTGATAATTATTACGATTCTTTATTCAATCACACGCAGTACGTAGTTGAACAAAATACAATTCAATCAAAAAAGCATAATGTTTTTACCATAAAACAAATTAAATCGGCATTGAATCCACATGATGATAAACGAATTATCTGCTACTTGAATAAAACCGATACAGTCCCTTGGGGTTATTACGATAAATAGTCTTTTTTTCTTTTCAACTAATCTATAAACAATTCTCACAAAGAAAACAATGGTATTTGATGAAAATATTTAATAAATTAATTTTTAAACGTTATACTTCTTTTAGGATAAAAGTTTCAAAATTAAATGGGAAAATGTTTTTACCAGTAGTAGCCGTTTCGAAAAATTATCCAATTTACAATTTAGAAGAATTGTTCCAAAACAATTGCCTATTCCGTGGATTTTCAAGCGAGATGGAACATTGTGGTGTGAAAAATGTAAAAAATTCTTTTGTTTTTGTAAAACTTCAATTGACTACCACGCATCCAACAAAAGAAAGGTTTCAACCGATTTATACTGTGATGAAGTAATGTCGTCCTCGTCGTCCTAATTCATATAAATTTTTTATAGTATCCACTGACTTGGGACTTTCCATCTTCCATGGAAGAATTGTACAACATCAAAGATGACTTGGTATACAGTAGAAGAAAACATTTTCAACTGTATCAAGCACAACCACGATATGAAGAAGAATGGGTTACCATGGAAGAGGAATATCAAGAAGCTGGGATAAATGATGCAATTGCTAGCGAATATTGGAATGAAATTAAATGTAACGTCTTTTATTTGGGAACTTTTTTCAATTATCATAAAAATAGAAAACGTTCTTATTCTTGTATATAACAAAACTTTTTGTATTTTTTAAAAATTAATAAAATGTAATTATACCATTTTGTCTTTTTTATTTGAGTAGGGGCTGGGCTAGGCTAACCTACCTTCCTATAATTGTTAGCTCACCTCTGTGACACTTTTTCTCTTTCCTACAAACAACAACAACATATTTCAATTTTGCATTATCGTTAAATAGTTTAAAATCACCTCTGTGACCTCTCTCTTTCATACAACGGAGATAAATTAGCATTCAATTATAGAGATAAGAGCGCGCGTATGCATTTCGTAATCACTTATTTTGATATTTGATTCACTTTCGTCAATTTATATTCTCCTAATACCACAAAACATATTTTACAACATTTTACACCTGCACAGGTGAAAGCGACAACGACGACGACAACGACGATGACAATGACAATTGACTTTAACCATTTAGTCATTGTTTCATTGTTCTTGTCACATTTTTTTTAGTCACTACCTCTTATACGTATCTTTTTAATAAACCTGTATAATATTGTAAAACTTATCGCTTATCTCTTCTTCTTTCCCATCGACCCTCTGGTCATTGTCGTCAGATGACTCTTTTGATACTCCTTGTATATTTGCAAAACTTATCGCTTATCTCTTGATCTCTTCTTCTTTCCCTCTGGTCATTGTCACTTCTTGTACACACCCTCTGGTCTTTGTCGTTCTTTTTGATACTCCTTGTATATTTGCAAAACTTATCGCTTATCTCTTGATCTCTTCTTCTTTCCCTCTGGTCATTGTCGCTTCTTGTACAGGCCCTCAGGTAACCCCAGGTAACCCTCTGGTCATTGTCACTTCTTGTACACACCCCTATGACCTTCACCCTCTGGGCATTGTCTTCAGGTAACCCTCTGGTCATTGTCTTCAAAATTCTTGTACACACCCTCTGGTCATTGCCACTTCTTGTACGCATCCCTCTGGCACTTCTTTAGGTAGGCATGGAGAAGTGGATGGCATGGTTACCAAAGTGTCACAGAACCCCGCTTGCTATACTACTGACATTTTTATCTGAAAAGTATCTACTCAAACTCAATTGTTGGAACGATAAGGGAATGTGCAAACTTTTTTCAAAATGTATTTGCTTATTCCAATCACTTCATGTATGAATGCAAAGTCTTATGTTGCTGTCTGCTGTTAACAAATGATCTTTGTTTTTATGTATAGTTGTTTTACTTCTCAAATATCAAGTTACTGTAAATACTATGTCAATTCCTACTTTTATAATTGTTGGAATTTTATTGTAACTTTCGGTAATTTTTTCAAGAAGAGATTGTGAAGAGTATTATCTATAATATTATAGTATTTTTTAACTTTTCAAAACCTTAATTGTATATTTCAACTACTTTTTTATTCTTTCAGAGTAAGGAAACAGCTGTAATTTATGGAAAGGGGATGCGTACCCCACCAAATTTCAAATTTGTTGGAATGGTGGACGGGAACGCTGTTCATTATTTGGATAGGGGCGGCTCAATCGAGGTGTGGTGTTTAAGTGAATAAGGTATGCTGTTATTTATATTTTTTTTTAGAATGTTATTTATATTTATTTTTTGTTCTTTACAGAAAACAATAAAAACAATATAATTAAAACATTTTGTATCATTTTCTATCCAACCTACGAATATTCAATCTTTGTGTGTTTTATTTGAAGTGATCTGTTTCTTCTGGAGGTATCGAGTTTAACAGTATGTAAATGAGTGTTTTCATATGAAACTGTGGTCGAGGTTTGGCTCTAGTTATGAAGAATACTCTTTCATATAACAAGATATAAATAATTATATTCTTTTCACGTGACATTTTATGTGTTTTATTTCCTATTTCAATCTTTGTGTTTTATTTGAAGTGATCTGTTTCTTCTGAAGGCGTTGAGTTTAACATTATGTGAATGAGTCTTTTCAGAATTGTACGTAAAACGAAATAAAAACAATGAAAGTGTTTATTATCATAGATTAACGTGTTATTCAGTGCAGACCATTATAAAAAGGCGTTAGGAAACCCTAACTGCACATGTCACGTGACATTTTAGGTTTTGTTTTCATTAAAAAATGTGTATAAACATCTTTATAGAAAGTATTTTACAGAAATAAAAAAACAATTGAAGCAATGTGTTTTATTTCCTATTTCAATCTTTGTGTGTTTTATTTGAAATGATTTGTTTCTTCTGGAGGCGTTAAGTTTAACATTATGTAAATGAGTGTTTTCATATGAAAATGTGAATTTAAGGTTATTTACCTTGCGAGGCTCTAGTTATGAAGAATACTCTTTCATATAACAAGATATAAATAATTATGTTCTTTACAGAAAAAATATTGCATCCAACCTCAAAAATTTGCTCTTTCCTTAGCATTTCAGATTAAAAAACCTTGTCAATAAATTTTGTGAATCATTCGTTATTATTCAATTACGTTAGTAGAGTTTCTTATCAATCAGCAGAAGCGTTAAAACAGTGTTATCAACGTTTGAAAAATATACAGAACATTAATAAAAATTCAGTATGAATCGTTATCTTCATTATCAAATCTGGAAATTTGGTAACTTATTTTTCACACTTCTTTTTTATCTTAGTGAAAGTAGTCTTTATCTATATAGTAAGTAGTATTTGTATAGTTTGAATTACGTCAAGAGGTCAAAAATCAACGTTTTAACAGAATTTCATATTTTGAAAAAGAGTAATATTAAAACTGCACCTTTAAAAATTATTATAGCTTTAAAGAATGGTTTCCATTAATATATTTAGCGTACGTTAGCAAATTGCAAAAAAAATTTCGTTTGACAAGCTAAAAAAGTGATAATAATCATTAAATAGTTTTTCAAAATTATAAGTGTACACGTTAAAAGTTATAACAGTATTTCTTTGAAAAGGGAGTAGAATTCAATAAAACTGAACCTTTAAGAATGCTTTCAATTATTTAGCGTAGTTTGAATTACTTCAACGTAAAACTTTTTCAATACGATAACCGTTCACACTTTTTTTATCTTAGTAAAAATATGTAGTCTATATAGTAAATAAGATGAAAAATTAGTCTGAAGATTTAACATTTTCCCTCAAATGCGCAGAGTTGCTCGAAAAAACATTATTCTTTACAGGTTTTTTCAAATCAACAACAATTTTGAAATCAGTTGATGAATAATTCGAGAGAACCACGGAGTGGGCGACATCTATATTTCATTACTATAACCTAGAACGGGGAAAACAATCGATTTGTCATTTACTTCAGTGGTTATAAATAAACAAGTTTCAGTGTTGTTTGTAATAAGAAGTGAATGTTTGTACAATAAATTGTTGATAATTTCTTCGTTATGACTAGTAAGTCGAAAAAGTTTTGTTCGGTGCCTATGTGTAGTAACTATATATCGGAAAATGTTTCAATGCACTCCTTCCCAAAAGATTTGAAATTGACCAAGGAATGGATAATAAAACTGAAAATTGGCAAACCAGTCAGTAAATACATGTGTGTGTGCAGTGAACACTTCCTTCCTGAAGACTTTACATTGAGTAATATTATTTTAAAGTTTTTGTCAAGAATCTAACCAATAAAGTTTTTAGATACAAGAGATAAGAAATTGAAACGACTGAAGAAAGGGGTTGTTCCATCCCAGAAGCTTCCTATGTTAAAGACAGATCGTAAGATTAATCGATCTGATAAGGCAAGGTATAAGTATATAGGTACTTCAACAAACAATGTAAATTCAATCAAACATTTTTCAGGTTACGAACCGAAAAAATGAATGTAGTAAATGTAGAAACTGAACTGGTTCCTGACATTTCTATGGATGTTGAAGTAGAATCTGAGATGGTACCTGGATTTTCTATGGATGATGAAGTGCTTCGTGCTGCACAATCTAGAAATCAGTATGACACCTACAAGATGCCAATCATAACAGAACCATTCGATGTTTTTGCTAATAAAGAAGTACAGACTAATCTTTCTACATTTAATATGATGGATTCACTGCAATCTGATTATAGTATGAAGTGTTCTACTGGTGTTGACACAACAGTCATAACTACTCTTGTAGAGTGCTCCGTTAATATTCTGAATGTGAATTCACAAGACATTCCTGATAATCTTCGGATGAGGATAGTGCTTGTGCTTACTAAATTAAGGTGCAATAATTCCTTCCGTTTCCTTGCCATTCTGTTTAGTTTACCAAGAACAACATGTACTAGATATTTTTATTCGACTCTAGCATTGCTCGCTAAAGTGTTGCAACCTCTAGTACCCTGGCCTGATAAAGAGAGCATACTTGCAAATATGCCAAAGTGTTTCGAGAAGTTCAAAAACACTAGGGTGGTATTGGATTGCACCGAAGTTCCAGTGCAAAAAAGTAAATGTTTGATAACGAGAATAAAAAGCTATTCACATTACAAAGGTACTCAGACTTTCAAGATTTTAATAGGAATCGCACCATCTGGTTTGATATCGTATGTAGTCCTGGATATGGAGGAAGAGCTAGCGATAAGGGAATTTTCAATAAAGAGAATTTTATTTCAAAATTAGACCCATAAGAATCTAACCAATAAAGTTTTTAGATACAAGAGATAAGAAATTGAAACGACTGAAGAAAGGGGTTGTTCCATCCCAGAAGCTTCCTATGTTAAAGACAGATCGTAAGATTAATCGATCTGATAAGGCAAGGTATAAGTATATAGGTACTTCAACAAACAATGTAAATTCAATCAAACATTTTTCAGGTTACGAACCGAAAAAATGAATGTAGTAAATGTAGAAACTGAACTGGTTCCTGACATTTCTATGGATGTTGAAGTAGAATCTGAGATGGTACCTGGATTTTCTATGGATGATGAAGTGCTTCGTGCTGCACAATCTAGAAATCAGTATGACACCTACAAGATGCCAATCATAACAGAACCATTCGATGTTTTTGCTAATAAAGAAGTACAGACTAATCTTTCTACATTTAATATGATGGATTCACTGCAATCTGATTATAGTATGAAGTGTTCTACTGGTGTTGACACAACAGTCATAACTACTCTTGTAGAGTGCTCCGTTAATATTCTGAATGTGAATTCACAAGACATTCCTGATAATCTTCGGATGAGGATAGTGCTTGTGCTTACTAAATTAAGGTGCAATAATTCCTTCCGTTTCCTTGCCATTCTGTTTAGTTTACCAAGAACAACATGTACTAGATATTTTTATTCGACTCTAGCATTGCTCGCTAAAGTGTTGCAACCTCTAGTACCCTGGCCTGATAAAGAGAGCATACTTGCAAATATGCCAAAGTGTTTCGAGAAGTTCAAAAACACTAGGGTGGTATTGGATTGCACCGAAGTTCCAGTGCAAAAAAGTAAATGTTTGATAACGAGAATAAAAAGCTATTCACATTACAAAGGTACTCAGACTTTCAAGATTTTAATAGGAATCGCACCATCTGGTTTGATATCGTATGTAGTCCTGGATATGGAGGAAGAGCTAGCGATAAGGGAATTTTCAATAAAGAGAATTTTATTTCAAAATTAGACCCATATGATGCAATAATGGTGGACAAGGGTTTTATGATTGAAAACGAATGTGAGGATTACTTCATAAAATTGATTCGACCTCCGTTTCTAAAAAAAAACAATTTTCGAAAGAAGAAGCTGACCTAACTGCAGATATAGCTAGAGCCCGTATTCATGTTGAGCGAGCTATACAGAGACTCAAATCATATAAAGTCATTTCAACTCAGATTGAGTGGTACATGATTCCACATATGGATGAAGTTATGATTGTAATTGCGGGGTTAGTCAGTTTGTCTCCTCCTATTTTGTCAAGCAAGAGATTTTGAATAAAATATTCACCAAACACGTTTTATGATTTTCTTTCACTATTTGGTACCTGTTATTATAGTCAACAAGGACAATGTACTCATTATTGTGTACTATGAGTTCATAATAAATAAAAAAATCAATAAACTACAGCAGAAGTAATGATTCTATTACTAAACATTGTCTCTGGGAACACTGTTTTCGTAAATTCAGTGTTTAATTGATAATTCACTTGTTTTCTATATAAAATGTTTGTTTCGTTCACCAAAATTTTAGTTTACATTTCCAAACTCGATTTTCTGGGTTACATTTGATTTAATTTGGTTTTCAACACTAAGGCACAAGTTTGTTTTAAACAAGAACAGAAATTGATATCATCCGATTTTTTTAACGGTGTACTGTAAAACAAAATAGTTTCATAATTTTTTAAAAATATGTAGGACCAGAATAATACGAGACTGAAAGGTAGTTCAATCAATGCCAACTAACGTATCTTGATAAAAACACAACTCAAAATTATTTAACATAATTATAATAATTACTGTTTATTCATACAATATTGGTGGACCATATACTTCAAATATTTCTCACTACTGTCTTCTATCAAATTTTTTGTGAATACATTATCAAATTCCACTACAATATCTATAAATTTATCTGATAAAGATGAATAAATTATGAAGTATGTGCATTTTAGTCCTAAAAGTGCCATTCCTAGCTGTATCTGTCCCAAATACTTATGTTTTTGTTTCACTTTTATGCTTCCATCTTCATATATCTTAAGAAAGTCACAACATTCAATAAATTTTTCGTCATCATGGGGATGAGTTTTACCTAAAAATAAACATTTATATAAAAGTTACATGGAACAGTGGATGAAGATATACCAATGAAGGGACATTTGATTTCGAGAAGTGCATAAGGTTCTCCTTCCTTGAAAATTATGCCATCAGGTGAATATCCCATCCAAGGATATTTTTTATTTATAATAAATCCTGTGGTCACCAAACAAAGCTCAGGATACTTGACAGAAAAAGCAGCCAAAGCATTTCCTTCGTAACGCCTCCCATGTTCTACAAATTTATTGGTGAATCCTTTAGGCCAAAAAAAACTTTTTGATTTTTCCTCCCAATTTCCATTACTATAGGTAAATACTGTATATATTGCACAACCTAAAAACAAAACCAAAAAATGACTATGAATATCAAAGTATTTTTGTGCAAGGTATTTTCAATATTTTGTACCAGTAAGTCGAAGTTTTCGAAACTCTTTCCATTCCTGAGAGCCCTTTTTACATTTCAAAGCTTTAGTCACACCATCCTGGCTTAGCTTTGATAAAACATTTATGCAACAATTGTTTTGAGGGTACCATTCTTCCTTTATTTTCAGATGTGTCATAAATTCTGAGCTCTCTGCAGATTTCAATATTTTTAAAATATCTGATTCATCTGTCATTGAGTCTTCCATTGTAGTATTTTCAATACCTTTTGAGTCTCTGGAACAATAAACGAAACAAAAGAAAATAACCAAAGTAAAGAAGGTGAAGCTTTTAGAAATTTGCCATAAAAGTAAGAAATTCATATAACCTTTGCCTTGCAGGCGCAGCATTGTTCAGAAACACAGAAATATCCGAAGAAGGTTTGCCTGTAAAATATGAATAATTGTAGAGGAAACTATTTGGAAGATAATGAAATGTATTACACTTGATAAGCATCTGTAAGTTAGCATTATCTACTTCAGCATTGGATTTCAACTCTGGTCGGCTTTTTTGCTGAAAGTGCCAATAATCGACAGCTCTTTCTGCAGAATAAACCACTTCGACTTTTCTTTTTTCCTTTCCCCACACTTGTTTGATATCTGTGCAACACAATGGATCGAGTTCTTCTATACTGAAAATGAAAGATGTTATTTTGCGAAGAAACGAATTTTATAACAGCTCACTGATTCACATGTAATAAAACAGCAACCACATGTTTACAATATCCGGATTGTCCAGCTTTACAACTACAAACACAAGTCCACTGGTCTGTAGATGTTCCTTGTGGCTTTAATGTGAGTTTCACTTCATGAGGAGAATCTTTTAAATGCGAACTTTGTAAGCACAGGGCATATATCTTTCTGGCGTTCAAGTCTTCCACCTGACACAAGATGATGAGGTCGGCTCGAAAAACGGCTTCACCCTCCACTATTGGTCTGCTCTTTCCATTTAGGTAACTTAAAATGTCTGCTAAAAGAACCACCACAATAGGCATTTTGAAAAAATAAATGTTAATTTTGAATCTTATTAGAATCAATCCAAACAATATCACAACACAAACAAACGAGATTTCTTTTGTTTTCCCCCAATTTTTATTTGACATCTATCAAACCGTCACGCCGCCTGGTGACCATGGACATGTCCAATATATTTATCTTTGTGGTTTGGTTACTATCTTAATGTAATTATAAAGAAATTATACAGAGTGATGAAGCAAAAAGAATGGATATGTGATATATAAAATCAAAACCCTTAAAATAACTATATGTTTATAATCGCGAATGTTGACAAGAATTACACTAAGCAGTGATATGACTTTTGTAGCATTTTTTTTGGAGGGCGTGTAAGAAATTGATGATTGTAAAGATGGTGGACGAAAACTATTGACCCTCGTATCGTTATACCAATTTACAAATACCATTCCGTACGTAATTAGAGGCTGCGGCATCGCGTTTTTTAACTGAGATACACCTCTTTTCAATCAACCCGACGTGCCCTTATGGCATCCTATACTCTACCAATGGCGTTCAAATCTGACTAGAGATGCTAGTGCCCTTATGGCTGTACATGTTTACCTCTTCATCGTCGCCCACCCGACCAGAGATGCTAGTGCCCTTGTGGCTTTACATGTTTACCTCTTCTTCGTCGTCCACCCGGCCAGAGATGCTAGGGCCCTTATGGCATCTTTTGCGAACGTCAGGATGCACATGCCCGACTCATGCGCAGATCGACGTCAAAGCGCACTTATGGCCTGCGAAAAAGAAGCACTTCTGCAACCATTGCGCATGTCCAGAGCCATAAGATTTTAAAAATATCTTCTATTACGTCACGATACTTCTTTACTCTCCAGAGATCGAGTTACATCCTCTATATAACAATACGGTATCATTCTACATCCTGTTGCATATCTTCTATTACGTTACGAGCAACAAATCGCAAAGCATGCAAAAGCTTTAGGTGTCCTCTGCTATCCGTCTGGGGTGTGTCTGCTACCCTTCTGATACCCCTCTAATGTGTGTTATTCGTCGGCCTTATGGCATCATTTGCGAACGTCATGCGCGACGTCGTAGCGCCCTTATGGCCTCCGACCCCCGACCGTAGCGCCCTTATGGCATCCTGTAAAATATCATAACGCCGTCCATCCGACCAATCAGATCGTTGCGCCCGTAAGGCATTCTGTAAATCTATAACGTCGTTTTTTATCCTGTAAAAATAACGACGTCCAATCGTAGCGCCTTCATGGTAACCTGTAAAAACATAACGCCGTTTTTCATCCTGTAAAAATATCCGCCCTACGCCTTTATGGCATCCAGTAAAAATATAACGCCGTTTTTCATCCTGTAAAAATATCCGACCGTTGCGCCCTTATGGCATTTTTTTGACTACACCCTGTATAATCTTCGACCCTGTACCCTAATCTTTTACGACCCTGATCTTTTTACGACCCTGTATACCTTTACACCCTGTATAATATTTTACGACTACACCCTAATATTTTACGACTACACCCTAATATTTTACGACTACACCCTGTATAATATTTTACGACTACACCCTGTATAATATTTTACGACTACACCCTGTACAATCTTTTACGATCCTGTATCCTAATATTTTACGACTACACCCTGTATTTTTACGAGTATAAATACTGTGGTATTCGAGTGCGTGGGTGGAACACCGCAAACTGATAAGAGCGAGGACGGTCGATAAAAATTTTCCCAGGCCAAGGTATCCCATTCTACTACTTACAACACTCGGCAGAAGACAGTGTAAAGCGTTTAAAGTTGAAATCAGTACCCTCGATCTACGCTTCGCACTGAAGGCAGCTGAACTTGTATAGACGGAGAGCTAGCTACATAAAAACGGCTCGAAACCAGTCCCAAGATCAGAGCCCGAAAGTTGTGAGTAAAACCCTAGTACATCACTAAATGGCTACTCTGCCGGTGCGAAACGTTTGCGGATGAAAATGCCAGCCGGTTTTCCACGTTGAAAAACTTGCGGAAAAGCTTGAAATGAGTCCCACGTGAAAATTGTTTAGAGGCATTCTTAAGGTCTCAACTAACAGCGGTAAAGCAATGGCAGAAGTTTAATCGTACAAAAAACCCTTGGCAGAGGCGATTGAAAAGTGTCGGAAAAGCCCCCCGAAAAATCGATACGAGTCCCGCGCCCAACTTTTTTCCCAACATTCTTTAGCCCTTAACTAAGAGTTGTGCGTAATGGCAGAAGTTTTGAATGACAATAAACCCTCGGCAGAGATTAATTAATCGGAAAATGTCAACAAATTTGTTAATACATGATTGTTCGCTAAGTTGCAAGTTGAGGCTAATTTCATGTATGCCATTACAATTATTTTCAAATTCTACCCCAAGTAAAAAAAAAATTATCATGATACGATTAAAACTCGCCGAGAAACTCGAATTTTTTATCGCGCGTTCAATTTGAAACCACTCTCTCGTTTTTTGTAGGCCAGGATACAGCGTCTCCCGCAGCGTACGCTGCCGATCGCTTATGTTCATGCGTGATTGATTTTTTGCTCATTTATTATTTCATCGATCATATGTTATTTTTATATTATTTTTTACTGTTCATCATTGAAATACTATGCCAAAAATTTATTCTTTTATTATTTGTTATTATTCATAAGTTGAAAAAAACAGTCATTCGTCATTTGAAGAAAAAAAGTGTCGTTTTGCGCAGGTACGACCCATCCTGAAAATGTAACGAACAGGTCAAAATTTCCGCAATGGGTCTTACAATTTAGAGGGGTACTGGACAGCCTTCGTTTTATACCTGCGAACAAGCGCGCTCAGCTGCCAGTTTGTGATGAACAGTCGTAGAGAATAGACAGAAAATTAGTAGTGGTTGTATTCTTTTTATCTGCCGACATGGCTTCAGGCGAGGCTTCACATGGCCCACCCAATCAATTAAAGTGTTTTCTTCCTAAATGCACTAGAGATGGCAAAGTAATACCGTTCAACGATGAAAGTTTTGAGCAGTGCCATAAAGTGTTGCATGTTAGAAAAACATTAAATTTTATGTACAGTGACGTTTACTTGCCTCCTCAAATCACAGACTCTATAGGGTATCATAGTTCGTGTAAAGCTACTTTTACTAGTTTGAAGAAAAAGGATTATTTAAAAAGTGAATTATTGAAACCATATCGGCGACGTCGAAGTGATAGCTCAAGATCGCGTTCAAATACTCCTACGCCGAGACACTCAGGCGGGTCTACGCCGGTTCTACCAGCTGAAGAAACGAATGATTCAACTACCTCGAATACGGACAGGTATTTATAAATTTAATATTCATGGAATTTGAGAATGTTCGGCCAGATATACGTCTAGTAAATTTTGCAAGGAGCAAGTAGTCGTTCGCACTCTCTGATTTTCCTATTGTCACTTTCCTCAGTACTTGAATGTAAAAGTAAATATCTGTTACAAAAAAAAATTTATAACAATTAACAATTAACAGTTGTTGCAGTTGTATTAAAATGAAATCCTTTTAATGAAGCCTTTAACGATTATTTTTTTTAATTTTCATAAAGTATTCAATAACAACAAATATGATAAATAAAAAAATCCACAATCATTTCAAACAGTGCCAAAAATAAATTTTAAGAAATTATCAGTCAACCACTTTAAAAGATAAATAATTTCACAATTTCTTTGTATTCACAGTGCCGGGAAGCAACAAACAACATGCGATGCTACTCAGACACCGAGCAACGATGCAGAGATGGAACGGTTTGTAAAAGTTTCTACGAATTTACTATATGACAAAATTACATAAAATTAAGCTAAGAAGCTCAAACTAACACGTGTTGCATGAGTAATTTATTACTTATCGAGTTACTATTGAAATAATTTATGGGCGAATAATCAAGAGAGTTTCAAAATTGATTTTCTTTTTTAGAGATATTCCGCAGCACATTCAAATGGATGTTGATGTGCAACAAGATGCAAATAATGAAGTAGTAGAAAAGTACGTTGCTTTTTTTATTAACAATTATTATTAACAAAAAATTTTTTATTCGTTTTCGATTACGTTGTAATATTTGTTTTCGTTTTTTTCAGAAATATTCCCCAGCAAAAATCTCTAGATGAAGAACCAGATGTTGATGATGAAAGTGAAGACAGGTATGTGAAAATTAAACTACACTTATTTAATATATTTTAAAAGTCTTACACGCATTGGTATCAGTCTGTAGATGATAGAGCCCGCTGGTTTTTAAATAACATTTTAAAAAGAAAAAATCGCTCAACTAGTCGATTTCCATGATGTCAAATATTATAGCTTTAGCAATGAAATAAGCTTTGTCGAGTTAATGATTAAAAAAAGTTCGTCAACAAAAAATATTAAAGAATATGGATTTTTGACGTCTTTTTTTCATGTCCAACTTTAAAGTCTTAGCATTGGATCGAAAATGAATGAATTGGTTTAAAAAAAATTGTTGAGCACATTGAACACGTACGAACACTTAGCTGTTTGGTTTACAAAAAAAAAAAAGGTCTCAAAAGTACCTGTTTTTTTTCAATATTTCTCGCTGTCAAATTTCGTCTGATAATTGTTCCGAAACGCGACGTCATATAAGTCGCGTTCGGGTGTAATTTGCTTTTACTCAAACTCACAGTATCCAAAGTAGAAGTTATATTTTTTATACTTATTTAATTAACTAAATCATTTTTTTTTCGGCTTGAAATCGTAGAATTTACAAACGCGGTAACGCATATTAATACCGATATCCTTATGACTATTCGTACTTTCAATGTAATGCGTAACAGTACAACATTTTTAACCTGTTATTAATTTATTCAAAAATATTTATATTTTAGCAGAGATGAAGGCAATCAAGAAATGGTAGGGAACGATGTTCTTGATGATAGTGGTGGGCACATTGTGGAAAACAAATGCGTATTTTGTCATTTAGCGCGCAAATACATTAATAGAAAATCAATAAAACTTAGTATGTCGAATAAAAAAGAGTTGAAAGATAAGATCAAACTTAATGCTACACATGCAAAAGATCAGCATATGTTAAATACCATGAATGATTTACAAGACGACGATCCTGTTTATTTTCATAAAACATGCCAAGTAAAATATTATAGAAATTTTTCTCTTGCATATCAAAGAATGGAAAATAGTGAATGGCATGCAAGTAGAAATATTTATGAAAGAGTTTTAGATGAAATTTATCTACTAGTTTCGGAAACCGTTATTAAAAAAAGGGGAATACTTTTATTTCAATTTGTTTATGATTGTGCTCGATCTTTGCTCGAAAAAGAATACAATGCTTCTTTTGGAACGTTTGACTCTACTTTTAACCCGTCCAAGTTGTTGGGTAAATTAGTGGCACATTTCCAATCAGAAATTCAAATTATCACTAAGGATAAAATGAAAATTATTGCAAGTGCAGATAGACTTGACGTATCACATTCACAAGTGAACGAATTACTTGAAAAAGAACGTATTTTACAAGTTGGTTTACTAGTAAGAAAAGAAATTTATTCCATTCAAAAGAAACCTCTTCCAGCGAATCTAACTGCTACAGACGTTATTAATGGAGAATGTCCTGTCATCCCGCCTAAATTGCATCAGATAGTGCAAGCAATCATTTGCGGCAACGATCCCAGATCCGTGAAAAGCGAAGGTTTACACAGGAAAGTCAACTCGATGTGCTACGACTTCATACACAACGCGACCCACGGAGCGATCAAAACTTGCAAGCATATGACCTTGGGTGTCGCGATGAAAAGTATGACGAGTAGCCGTCAAGTAGTGGACGTGTTGAATAAATATGGGCACGTGAGTAGTTATCATGTTGTAGAGGAATTAGAAACGGAAGCCACATATGCATCGACTAGCAGGTCCGTTCTTTGTCCGGATGATATCGAATTATCGCCCGAATTTTTCACCGGATTAGCGTTTGATAATTTCGATCGGTTTACTGAAACCAGCAGTGGCAAAGATACGTTACATGATACTGTTGGAATAATCTATCAAAACGATTTCCGCAATAGAGACGACCTGAAGACACTGTTGAGTGATGATATTGCTCGATTGATGAGAAAGTATTATCCTGAATATTCTCGTGTCGAAATCGACGATCCAACTAGTTTGCAAAATGATGATACTGAGTCTGTGTCAACACCACCTTTGAAAAGGCGTAGATTTCAAGCTGAGCCAAGTCAAATCGAAGATTACGTTGGTCGACCGAAATTGAAAGCGCGTTTACTACCCGTCGATGATGAATTGCGAAAAATTGATGACACATCTTTCAAATTTGCACGAATGTTAGATAAATGCTGGCTATTTTCTAAATTTTATCAGGTTCCTAGAACTCCAATGTGGGTTGGTTTTAACAATCTTGTTGTGATCGACGATAGCATTAAACAAAGAGTATCGTACTTGACTCCTATAAACGAATCGCCCACTGGCCGACATGTTGTGGCTGCTACATTGCAAATGAGTGAGGATATTGCTAAAGAATGTAAACAACCAGAAATTCAAGTCACGTACGATTTAGCAATTGCAAAAATAGGTTACCAGATTCAAAATCATGAAAAATTAAAAGCAATAACACATCAAAGTATCCCAAAATATAGCAAAATATTCATTCACATGGGAGGATTTCACACTGAAGCTGCTTATTTCAAAGCTATGGGAAAATTCATTGACGGGTGCGGTTTGACACATATGATGGTAGAAAGTCAATTGTTAGCTCCAGGCTCGGTTAATGGTTTCATAACAGGGAAACATTTTAACCGTTGCAGGAAACTTCACCCAATTGCGTCTTTAGCCATACAGATTTTGCATTTTCAAAGTTTTTTGAATCTCAATAAAATAGAAGTAAGCGATGATCTTATGACAATAATCACAACTTTAAAAAATAAAAAAATTGATCAAGATTTTTTTGAAAAACCTGAAAATGTTCAATTGAACGATTTGATTAATAAATACGAAAAGTACGTAGAGGAAACGTTGAAGGGCAATTATGGCTACACTCCGCAATATTATTTGATGTACGTTGAACACGTTAATAACTATCAAACTTTTTCTAGAAGTATTCGTATGGGAGACTTTGACATGTATAAATTAATGATTGTTATACTCTGCGATTTATTTTATGTTTTTAATCTAGTAAATTATTGTCGGTGGATTTTGTGGTATCTTGATCAACTTTTAAAAGTAGCAACGACTCATCCTTACGTAGCTTATCAACTCAGCAAAGGTTTTTTCGGAGTAAAGCGTACTGATAAAGCTTTTTCTAAAATGCCTATTGATCTCACGCTCGAACAAACGTACAACGCTGATGCAGGTAGACGGCTGACTGGAATAAACTGCTTTACAAATTCTATCAGTGCACGTCAAAAGTGGTCAAAATCTCATTGCTTCAGGTCAACACTAACAACTCACGCCTACACTGTAGCTGGAATAAAAAAAAAACAAGACACAACTGCCGATTTGGAGCCTCATAATATCATTAAAAGCAATAACAGAATTAAAAACTTGGTCGACACTATACAAAAAAACATGAACCCTTTTGATCCCGAACTCGATAAGCTTACACTGTACAATATCAGTACAGGAAAAGCAGCATCGCCCGCGGTCAGTAATTTCCTCTTGAATGCAAACTCTTCTGGAAAAAAATTGAAAAATGATTTTATCTCGGCATGCTCTGTATCAGAAGACAGATTTGAACAAAGTATTAAATTAAATAAAATTTTTAATTTTGTATCAGGGAACAAAAAGCAAACTGTAAAAGTTAACGGTAAAGAAAAATGTCTAAAAATGCAGAGGGATTTATTCGGGAGAATATTAATGATTTCTTTAAAAGATGACCGTAAAAATTATCGCAAGCCTGACTTAGCAAAAATTTTATCTTTCCCGCTAACACCCGTGCCAAACAACTTTTGTCATTTGGACGGTACGATATACTCGACTCAGAAAAGTGCACTTATAAAATGCATTGTCGGCGAAGAAGATTCAACCAGGCAACAAAAAATTTGGAATGTGATGTTATGATGATTGACGGTTTTTTTTTCCTTCACACACTTCGAGATATTGCTGATCAAACGTATTCCAAGATATCTACAAGTATTTTGAAAAAAGTCGTTGCCTACAAAGCTAATACAATCCATTTGATATTTGATCAGTATTTCTCTCCCTCGATAAAGGATTATGAGCGAAACAAGAGAGGATCTCCGTCAGAAAAACAGTATAAAATCGCTGCTGATATGAGATTACCTAGCACATTTTTAGTTGAACTACGAAGTACTAACTTCAAAAAGGCATTTTTAGAATTTTTGATTGAAAATTGGAAACTAGATGAAAAGGCCGAATTTTTTGAAAACAAAACTGTTTTGCTGAACTACGACGAATGCCATGAATACAAAGCAGTGGTCGACTCAAACGATAAAAAATTTGTCTCTCATTCAATTAACACCATATATACTGCCCCTAGGCATGAAGAAGCGGATACTAGGATAGTTTACTCAGTTTGTAAATTAGATTTTGATGGAAAAATAATAATAAAATGTGATGATACAGACATTCTTATAATTTTATTAGGTAATATGCATAAATTAAAGCACAACTTAGAAATTTTTCTGTTATTTGGTGTGACAAAGTATCTACGTCTTATTAATGTGACCGAGATTTATTCAGAATTGGGAGAAAGATTATGTAAGGCTCTTCCTGGTTTCCACGCATTCACAGGGTGTGACTATAATCCATCGTTTTTCATGAAGGGAAAGCAAAGACCGTATGCGATTTTGAAAAAATGCGAATCATTCCAAATTGCGTTTTTCGATCTGACTGACGAATCGATGGACAGACTAAAGGTCTTTGATGTCATGGAAGACTTCGTATGTCGAATGTATTCGCAAAAGAAATGTATAAGAAAAGTAAATGACGCCAGATTAGCAATAATTAATAAAAAGTACGATTTCGATAATACTGATGAAAGTTTCGATAAATTAGACTCGAAAAGCATTGATTCCACAATGTTGCCGCCATCTCAAAGAGAACTGTACCAACACTTCTTACGGTCTCATTTCATCGCTTGCACGTGGGGTAATGCCGATCTCATAATTCCAAACGAAGCAATTACACCGGAACAATGTGGTTGGAAGAAAGAAAACTCCACCTTTGAGTTTGTTTGGTTTGAAGGACCCCAGTGGCCGGCGAGTATAAAAGATGTCATAATAAATGCAATCGCAGAAGACGATGGTACATTTTTTTTATTTGTACTCAACTTACCGATATATTTTTTTATAATAACATTGTTTTTCTTTACAGACAAAGTGTCCGAACCGTCCGAGACTCTTGGTACTGATGAAAACGGCGATACTGAGGCGATAGAGGATAACGAGGAAATAAACGGAGTCGATGAATTTTTCGCAGAAAGCGATACTGACAGTGGTGATAGTGATGATGCTGATGATGATGAGACAGAGACGGATGACGATGATGTGTAGTTTTAAATAATCGCGTATTAGCGCATAATTAACCTTTAAAATAACTATTTTTTTTTATTAGCAAATGATCAAACTATATTTCCTTTTCCTCCTGATTACATCTTATTTACGTTTACTTTTTATTTTAGTATCGATACTACAACCAATATTAAAAGAATAAATTTTGGGCATAGTATTTCAAAGATGAACAGTACAAAATGATATAAAAATAATATATGATCGATGAAATGATAAATGAACCATTGAAATATACAATAAAAAAATATATTATAACAATAATATATGGTATTACTTTTTATTTATACATCTATGCAACAAATGATGTGTAACCTTCAAACAGCAAAAAATCAATCAGAATATAATAAGCGATCGGCAGCGTACGCTGCGGGAGACGCTGTATCCTGGCCTACAAAAAACGAGAGAGTGGTTTCAAATTGAACGCGCGATAAAAAATTCGAGTTTCTCGGCGAGTTTTAATCGTATCATGATAATTTTTTTTTTTCTTGGGGTAGAATTTGAAAATAATTGTAATGGCATACATGAAATTAGCCTCAACTTGCAACTTAGCGAACAATCATGTATTAACAAATTTGTTGACATTTTCCGATTAATTAATCTCTGCCGAGGGTTTATTGTCATTCAAAACTTCTGCCATTACGCACAACTCTTAGTTAAGGGCTAAAGAATGTTGGGAAAAAAGTTGGGCGCGGGACTCGTATCGATTTTTCGGGGGGCTTTTCCGACACTTTTCAATCGCCTCTGCCAAGGGTTTTTTGTACGATTAAACTTCTGCCATTGCTTTACCGCTGTTAGTTGAGACCTTAAGAATGCCTCTAAACAATTTTCACGTGGGACTCATTTCAAGCTTTTCCGCAAGTTTTTCAACGTGGAAAACCGGCTGGCATTTTCATCCGCAAACGTTTCGCACCGGCAGAGTAGCCATTTAGTGATGTACTAGGGTTTTACTCACAACTTTTGGGCTCTGATCTTGGGACTGGTTTCGAGCCGTTTTTATGTAGCTAGCTCTTGGACTAGTAGGAGCAGGAGTCCGTAAACCAAGTCGCCTCTTCGTCTGTTGATTCGCATTTTTATATCCATCGTGGTGGTGGTGGTAGTCTCTGTCCCTTCCACCGTCGATGTGTCGTGCGCATCTGAAGTGGTGGCTCTGCTGTTCTGGTGGGGTATATCGTCATCGCAGCGATAACTGGTAGTGATGTCAAATACAGGTACATTTAAATATTTAGGGTACCCGTTAGTTTTGCAAAGAGTACCCGGTACATTTTACCCGGTACCGGTACTGGTATTTTATCTACCGGCTTAGGTGGTCGTTGCCGATAAGGCACGAGATCGCTTGCCCCGCGTATTAATATAATGGTGTTATACGAAAATCGACCTTAAAGAACAGCGGCTTTCTGTGTAACTCAAATATTATTTCTATTCAGTTTTTCCCCCATTTCACGAGATCGCTTGCTCGGCGTAAAAATTTAATGGTGTTTACGTGTTTACGAAAATCGACCTTAAATAACAGTGGCTATCTGTGTAACTTAAATAATATTCCAAATCAGTTTTCCCTGATGACTGTTCTTGTATTGCTACGTATAATTTGTTTAACGTGTTATTGTAAAAGTATGAGTGCTACACAGAAAAAAAGTCCCATTTGGGTTCATTTTTCTGAATTAGGTGGAGAGAAGGCTAAATGTAATTTATGCCAAAATGTGTATTCTTATAAAGGGGGAACTACAGGAAATTTGAGAAAACACTTACGGACGAAACATCCTACCCTAGTAATCGAAGACTGTTGTAGAAAAACGACAGTGGGAAACAGCAAGTAAGTATACTAACATTATAATACTAATATCTCGAACATTTTATTAATTTGGATAGTGTTTGGGTTATAAATTAAAGTAAATAGGGACTTTATTAGCGTCTAATCTTATGTGTATCTTTTTGTAGACGTTGATCCAGCCCCGTCGACATCGTCAGCGCAAGATTCTTCTACAAACGCTGATTTCCAATCAACACAAACTATTATTCCTCTTAAAAAACAAAAATGTCAAACAAATTTATCAAAGTTTGTGTCCCGTCCAATAAGTCTTTCACGGCAAAAAAGAATTAATGGCCTTATATTAAATATGATGATCAAAGATTTGCAGCCCTTTTCTGTAGTTCAAGACACAGGATTTTTGGAACTATTAAGAGAACTTGAACCCAGCTATATTCCGCCAAGTCGAAACACGTTTATTACATCTCTCTTACAGGAAAAATATACACACATTAAAACCATTTTAAAATCCGTTCTGGAAGAAAACCAATTCATTACCATTACAACAGACGGTTGGACATCTTCCTCAAATGAAAGTTATATATCTATAACAGCTCATTTTATAACAAAAAAATGGGAATTTGTTTCATGTTTGTTGAGTTGTTTTAGTTACAGTGAACGACATACAGCTCAAAATCTTCATGAGCAAATTAATGAAGTACTGAACGAATGGGGAATATTGGAGAAGGTTGTTGCTATAGTTACGGACAATGCTGCCAATATAGTAAGTGCCGCAAAATTAGGAAGTTGGGCACATATTCCTTGTTTTGCACACACACTAAATTTAATTGTGCAGTACGGACTGGATGAAATTAAAGATATACGTGCTAAAGTTAAGGCAGTTGTAGAGCATTTCCATAGAAGCTCACAGGCAAATGCCAAATTATTATCTACCCAGACAAGGATGGATGCAAACTGTGTGGTGCCGTTGAAATTAAAAAATGACGTTTCCACGCGATGGAATTCAACATATTTTATGTTTGAGCGGTTTTTAAAATTAGAAGAACCTCTCACTGTAACCGTTGGACTATTGCATCATCCTGTTCAATTATTGTCTCAAGAAGAGTGGAAAATATTAAAAGAAATAACTCAAGTATTAAAACCTTTTGAACTAGTCACAACAGAAATGAGCTCAGAAACATGCGTAACTGTTTCCAAAATTATCATAATAGTTCAGAGATTAATATCGATTTTAAAAAAGTATCAACGAGAAATGCTTTCCGATACTACCAAAAATTTAATTGGAAAATTATTAGGATCATGTGAAACTCGTTTTGATAAATGTGAATTAAACACCGTTTTGGCAAAATCGACACTTTTAGATCCTCGATTTAAATTAAAGGCTTTTTCACTTGAACATGCGCATAAAAAGGTAAGAGATAAATTACAGGACGAGGCAACTGCACTGATAAAAAGGAATTCCGAAAATTCTGCATTGAGAGACGATGGCAGTCATAAAACAACAGTTAATACAGATAATCTGGCATCAGAAAATTTAATTTGGCAGGAATTTGATTTGTCAGTAAAAAATGCTACTCAAAAACCTAGTCCAATGGCTACTGCAATATTGGAATTGCGAATGTACCTGGAGGATGCTAATATAGTAAGAACGGAAAACCCTCTTTTGTGGTGGAAATCCAGAGAACTACTTTATCCTACACTTTCCGTATTGGCAAAAAAATATTTGTGCATCGTAGCCACATCGGTTCCCAGCGAACGTATTTTTTCAAAAGCTGGTCAGATTATAACAGAACGGCGCAACAGACTTAAATCAAAATACGTAAATAAGCTGGTGTTTTTGAATTGCAATCAATTTTTGTTTAATTATAAAAAATAATCCAAATTTTTCCGTTCTGTTTGTCTTTTTTTAAATTTTGTTTTCGAATATTCAATTTTATTTATTCATTTATGTTAATAATTTTATTTCATTTTTCTTTAGTTCTTTGTACCTGTTTTTCTTGAAGTTTGCATTTATTTTAGTATATTCTAGATGATTTATATTTTGTTAAAACTTAAAAGCTTCAAATAAAATATTAAAAACTCCCAGTATTAATTTGTTGGCACTCATTACATCAGATATATATGCATGATTATTACATTGATAATAACTCCGCAACCCGCAATGCCAAAATGTTTCAATGCGATACCGATACTAATAGGTACCACAGAATAGGGTATTTAAAAATACTCTGTGGCCTATCGGTATTGATACGACTACGGCGGCCGAAACCGATCGTGACTCGTACCGGTAGAGCAAACAATAACTAACGCAACGCGACACTTCTGAGAGGATACTGGAATAACGGATACTTTTTAAACCGACTACCGGGTACACCGGGTATCGCCAAGTACCGGGTATTTTCTACCGGGTAGTTACAATATTGACATCACTAATAACTGGTTTTCTAAATGGAGTTTTATATCAACGCATTTATGTCGTTACAATAGGATGAACAGCCCACCGTTTTTGTTTTCTTTCCTTTTTGCGATTTATTAATAAATAACACGCACGTATCCATTCCATTTTTCTTGTCTGACACCACTGTACTAATAGATCTAGCAGCCGCCTGAAAGGTTGCAATTTGCATAAAAGGGTAGCGACGGCCCCACACTGAAACGCCGAACGTTGTGCCGATCTATGGCAAACCGCACGTGCATAAAAGAGGCCTAAAGCGAAACGAAGTAAAGCCAGATCAATAGATAGACGTTAAAAATAGAAGAAGGGAGCAAGGTTTAGAATATTAGGGAAGAAGGGAAGAAGAAAAATTGACGGTGAATGGAAATATGATATTCCCAAAAATGAAGGAGATAAAACCTAGATGTGACTGTGGACCCGGTGAAATGAAAAATTCTCAATTACAGTGTCGAGCAGTCGATGAATCTGTTAGATTGAGCATATTTTCGGAATTTTGGAAATGTCGTGGAAGGAGAAGAAAAGTAAGTGAAAACACTTTTGCTCAATCAACCAACCCACAGAAAACGAGGTTTACAAGAAAACTCAAGGAGGCACAACTCGACCAAATATTATTTTAAATGGGAAGATCGTAGTTAAGGAATCTGCAAAATAATGTTTTTAAACACCTTAGGTCTAAGTGGATGGGCTATTCAAAAGTGGAAAAGATCGATTTTTCAACAAACAGAGCAGGAAGAACAAAAAGAACGAACCCGTGGTAAAAAATATACAGCGTCTCAAGAACACAATAAAAAATTAATTCAATTTTTAGATAACTTACCAATACTCGAGTCACATAATTGCCGATCTTCCAGCTCCAAATTATACTTGGATCTACAGTGGGAAAATAAAGCACAGTTATATAGAGAGTATACGTCTGCTGTGTAGAAAACAATGAAGTGCCGTTATCTTGTGCGACATTTAGTAATGTACTTCTATCGGTCAAAAAAAGATAGATGCGACATTTGTGTTGCGTATGAAACTCGCAATTTAGCAGAGGATGAGTTTAAACTACACATTCAGTTAAAAGACGAGGCAAGGAATGAAAAAATGTGTGATAACCAGGCAGAAAATGAAGTGTTTACTTGTGACCTACAAGCAGTGATGTTGAGTCCCAAATGAAATGTTTCGTATATGTACTACAAAATAAAATTAATAGTTCAAAACTTTACAGTTTACGACAACAAGCGACACAAGGGATACTGTTATTTATGGAATGAGTGCGATGGAGGTTTAACTGCTAATGAGTTTACTTCAATTGTCACACATTTCTTGGGATCCTTCCTTGATGTATACCCTGATGCTAAATATAAGACTATAATTTTATATACCGACGGTTGTACATATCAGAACCGCAATGCAACCTTGGCAAATGGTTTGTTTAACTATGGAAAATTGAACAACGTTACTGTTATACAAAAAAATTTACAAAAAGGACATACTCAAATGGAGGCCGATAGTATGCACTCTGTGATAGAGAGAAGAATAAGAAACAAAACTATAAATGGGCCAGCAGATTATATTGAAGTTTGCAAAACTGCGTGTCAAAAATCTCGTTATAAAGTGAAATATTTAAACTATTTATTTTTTAAAGATATTGAAAGAAATTTATGTTTTTTTTAAATCCATTAAACCAGGTAGAGCAAAAGGTGACCCAGTAGTGACAGATCTAAAACAAATAAAGTATACATATAACACTGTAAGTTATAAACTGAGACATAGTGAAAAAAATTGGAACACTTTTCCCTTTCGAATTAATCGTAACACCTCAGGCACTAGTTTTACAGATTTACCTTATAACTTATATCAAGCACGAATACCAATTACTTCTCAAAAGTTTCGACACCTACAAGAATTAAAACGAAGTATAACACCAGATTATCATGATTTTTATGATCGACTACCGCATTTCTACGCATAATAAAGATGGTGAAAGACTTTTTGTTATTCAGTAAGATTTTTTTTTTATTTTCAGTACCGTTTCATACAAACTTTTGTTACTTTTATTTTCGACATCATTTCAATAGAACAATAGAAATAAATTACTTTTATTTCCACTTTTTTATAAATAAATATGGTAATAGCTACCAAGTTTCATTTTTGTTGTTGTTACATACTACAAACTATTAAAATAGTAATATTTTGTTATTTAAGGTTCTCATAGCTTAATGCTGTTTTATTTAAATTATATGTTTATTAATCTATATTCTGTGACAACATTCTATCTCCAATAATTAATAAACCGTAAACCTCCTAACTCCTATGTATAGATGAAAACATTTTTTTTGTTAAATTTCACAACAAAAACGTTTTTGTCAGCATCATTTTACCATAATTTTGAATTTGCACTATTGCTAACAGTTATTTAGTAATGTTCTCTCCTGGAAAAATTTAGAAATATGGAGTTACAATGTTTACAAATTAGGCCGATGATCTGATATATTTTTGGAATGAATGAAACATCTTTTTAAAAATGTAATAATGTACAGGGTGTTACATTTAAAAATGTATATCAAACTTCTGTTCCACACTGTTAATCAACTTTTGATAACATCTTAAGAAAATTCAGTTGAAACCATACAACTTCCATATATAACTTTTCTATGGACAATAATAACGATCATAAGGGGTGGGTAATTTGTAGTTAATAACACTGAACACACCAATTTTTTCTGTTGTATTTTTAAGATTTTGCTCATTTTAAATGATTTTTATCCTGTGATGCTACTTTGTAAGATTTATGTTATACTGAATAGTTTCTTTCATTTATTATATAGTTCAGCTGTTCCCAACCGGTGGGCAGCGGGCAGCTCGCTACTGGGCCGCGGATGCTGACCGGAATTCAAGAAATAATATTAAAATATTGCAAAATAAGTACGGTATTATTAAATCGGTCGTCGTGATAAAATATTAATTTAGACATTCTCTTTGATAGTGTAAATTTAGTCATTCAATTAACTTGGCGGAAGAGGCTGTCGCCTAGTTAGGTCATCGCTCTCTCCTCTCTCCCAGCACATCCCCCGCCTACCCCCAGCCAACTGTATAAACCGATACTCTGTAGTCTGCCCTTCGTCATTATCAGTGGCGAGTTGCATTGTGACAGTAGTTGTGTTGTTGTTTCGAACAATTATAACGTTGTGTCTGCTGGAAGTAACATTATTAGTGGTTGTAAGTTATTATTGATTGCTTCACGTCAATATGGATGCTTGGTTTCGGACGGGATCTTGCTGTAAGAGGAATGTGTCAAATGATAAACCTTCCACATCCAGTTCTACAATTAGTTAGATTGTAAGTAAGCCAAGTTCGAATAGTAACGTAATGGCCAAGTAAACTAAAACATACTTTCGCAAATATAATCCTGATTTTTTGAAATTCGGTTTCGTGTGTTCTGGTTCTAAAGAAGCCTTTGCCTCAGTGTGTGATTTGTTTTGAAATGCTATCCAATGATTGTTTGAAAGTGTCAAAACTTGAAAGACATCTATCAACTAAACATCCAGAATGTGTGGGAAAGTCCCTCGATTAATTTCAAATTAGGAAAAGAAATTTATCAATAACTATATCTACTATGGAAAAATGTTCCAAACAAAACAACTACCAAAGTTTCATATGAACTATCTTTGTTAATTACAAAGAAGGGATCGGCTCACACTGTGGGAGAAGACCTAATTATACCTGCAGCAAAAATAATAAGTAATGCTTTGCTTGATGAAAAAAGTACCAAAAAAATAAGTGAAATTCCACTATCAAATACTACAGTAAAAAGAAGAATTGATGGAATGTCACAATGTGTAAAGGAAGCTATCATTAAAGTTTTGAAACAAAGTGAATATTTTGCACTGCAACTTGATGAAAGTACAGTCATAGCTGGCCAGGCAAATTTATTAGCTTTTGTTCGTTTTGAGCTCAATGGAAATATCAACAACCACTGCCGAGGAAATTTTCAAGTCGCTTGACAATTTTATAACAGAAAATGAATTAGATTGGTCAAAATGTGTAGGTTTGAGAACTGACGGGGCAAGAGCTATGTCTGGTACTCAAACCGGGTTAATCGCCAGAGTTAGGGCAGTAGTTCCCTTTGTCAAGTGGACATATTGCAGCAAGCATATAGAGAAGCTCTTGCAGTTATATGTTTGGGCGAGTGTCTAAAAAAACTCTTGACGATGCAGTGAAAATCGTCAACTTTATCAAAGCAATGCCAAAAAACTAGACTGTTCGGTGTTTTGTGTGACGAAGTAATTACTTTACCTCAGAATAAGATTGAAACGTTACGTTCAATATTTAAATGGATGCCGGAAGTTGATATAGAATATTACAAAATTATACTTCCGTAAAATTCAAATAAGGAGAAGAAACTGAATAATAAATCCGAAAATAGAATAAAATAAAAAATATCAACCTTCTCGTATTTTATGTTTCCAGTTAAGTTAAAAATACATTTTCTTTTTTTAGGATTAAAGCTTCAGTTTAAGAATATTTCTTATTTTTTTTAATATCTAAGACATTTTGTTAGTACTCCAAGGTTGTATATATCAGTGGGTATTTCAGTTTCCATATGCGCCCTGTGCCGACCTTGTACAAGCTAAGCAGCGCATGTCACGGCGATTAGGGAGCAGACGAATGCGGTTTTAGTTACCATGGAGCAGTGGTCAGGTACGCATCGTGCTTTCATGCTGGAGGCATATTTTAAAGCTAACGAGTCCTATACCCTAGCTCGACGTCGGTTTTGTGCCCACTTCAACATTCGGCGCATAGCAGATGCCCCTTCGGCTAATCTTGTTAAATCGTGGGTGCAACGATTTCGAGAAACAGCAAGTGCGACAAATAAACAATACCTTGGTAGCCATAAAACTGTAAGAACGCCAAACAATATTGCAAGAGTACGCCGGGCAGTGACTCAAGAGCCGAGGCGTTCCATTCGGAAACACGCGCAAGCGTTAAATCTCTCACGTGCCAGTTTACACCGTATTTTAAAGCAAGATTTAAAATTTCATCCATATAAAATTCAAATGCCGATGGCCTAGAGGCGGTGATGTTTAGTGACGAGGCACACTTTCATTTAAATGGGTATGTAAACAAACATAATGCTCGTTACTGGTCCGAAAACAACCCCAAGAAAAAAACATCAGAAACAACTGCATTCCAAAAAGGTGACAGTATGGTGTGCCATGACAGCTGAAGGAATTATTGGACCATATTTTTTTGAAGATAACCGCGGTCGGACCCTGGTTATAATGATGGGATATGGTTTCAACAGGATGGTGTTACGCCCCATACCGCAGCAATATCCATGCAAGCCGTTCGGGATTTGTTTCCAGGCACGCTCATTTCGCTGACAGGTGACATTCCTTTTCCGCCACGTTCACCGGATCTCACACCTCTGGATTTTTTTGTGGGGATACCTAAAGTCTGTCGTGCACACTAACCCTCCTCCAAACTTCCAAGAATTAAAGGATCGCATTCGCCAAGAAATTAACAACATTCCAGCGGCAATGTGTAAACGCGTCTATGCAAATTTTAGAGACAGATTGGAGGAGTGCTACGTACGCGACAGACAGCATTTAGACGATGTTGTGTTCAAAAAATGAAATCCGCATGTATTGTTTGTATTTTGGTAATAATAAAAGTAGTACAGCATTTTCATTCCCCGAATATTATTTATTTAAAAACTGAAATACCAACTGAGACACCCTGTATGATATATATTTTGTAAACATATTTTTTTGTGAAAGTAACAAAGTTATATGTTATTCTTTTTTATTAAAAAATATATATTTTTTGATAAATAATTATTCTTTTTTGTGTGTTAACTTTCCATTTAGACCAAACAGAATGAAATGCAAGAGTAATGTTTTGAAAGAAACATAATAGCATACAACAAACACCCTGATGGGCGGAGGAAATTGATAACCAAATGGAAAAGATCATTGATAAAAGAATCAGAATGAAGATTGAGAGAACACTGGAAGAAACACAGAGCAGATTCAGAAATGGCAGAAGTACACAGGACCATGTATTCACAATAAAACATATAACTGAAAGGGCGATTATAGAAAAAAGAAAAAAATGTATGGCATTTTTGGACCCAGAAAAAGCTTTGATGCAGTTCCAAGACATAAAGTATGGGGAGGAATAAGTAATAAAATTTCAAGATTACCACAGAAAATGTATAAGAACAATGAAAACGCAATTATAAAAAAAACATGATATCACAAACATTTACTACAAGTATAGGGTTAAGACAATGGGACATCTAAAGTCCGGTTCTTTTATAATATTCATGGATGAAATAATAAAGGAATGTAAACCGCTAACAAAAACTTATTGTCTAGGACACTTACAATTACAAAAAGGAAATATAACTGAAGGAGCATTCGCAGATGGCTTTGTATTACTGGCGGAAGTGAAAAAGTCCTGTAAATAAACATAAATGAACACCATAAGTCAAGTGAATAAAAACTAGCACTTTCTAACTAGCATATTCTAGGTCTAGTAAATATTTGGTCAAATCAGTGTGAATAAAGATTTGTAGAAAATACTAGGGCAAGTTTAGTAGAATCCGGAAAAGCCCAAGCACTTACTCGCGGGGTAGTACATGCTAGACCAGCCATGTCAAACATGCGGCCCGCGGGCCGCATGCGGCCCACTGAGCATTTTCCTGCGGCCCCGAATCAATTTTGAAAACAGCCATGTAATGCGGCCCGCGAGCCTGTTAAAAACCGAAAATAAAGTACTGTGATGATGAACTAAGATGCGCGCTCAACCTAAAAGCCTGGCTTGTTCCGGAAAGTTCTATCGCGCGAGAACACAGGTGACGCTACCTGAACATTCTGGAAAGAACTGTCGAGAAATCACAATCCGTATATAAGCCAATACCGCTCGATTGAGTTCAGTTGTTCAGTCAGTTATGAGTCAGTTGCGATAGAATTGCGAGTTTAGTTGCGTACTTATTGTTACAACACGTAACAGTACTTATTGTTATTTATTTCGGATAAAGTTTTTAACATGTCTGTTTCAAAACCAAGTGGAAGTAAGAGGAAACTTGGAGATGAGCATCGTATCTTTCAAGAAAAGTGGGAATTAGAGTTTTTTTGCTGTGAAGTGAAAGACAAAATTATTTGCTTGATTTGTAACAGTACAATCAGTGTCCCAAAATTATATAATATAAAACGTCACTATGATAGTCATAAAACTAAGTTTGACAAGTATACAGGCATGATTAGAAACGAAAAGTTAAGAGTTAAAATCACGGTTAAAAGATCAACAGCTTATGTTTACACGTCCAAAGCAAGAAAATGAATCTGCCGTTCAAGCGAGCTACGTACTGTCGGAGTTGATCGCAAAACACTCAAAACCATTTGTTGAAGGTGAATTTATAAAAGAGTGCCTTGTAAAGGCCGCGGAAATTGTAAGTCCCGGGAGCGTGAAGGCTTTTCAAAATATATCCTTGTCCCGGAATACTGTCGCTGAAAGAGTTACCGAGTTGGCTGCCAATATAAGCGAACAGATAAAAACAAAATCAGACTCTTTCATTGCATTTTCTATTGCCTGTGACGAAAGTACAGATGTGTGTGGTGTGGCGCAACTCGCTGTTTTTCTTCGTGCTGTTAATAGAGATATCAACGTTTATGAAGAATTACATTGCATGATACAACAACTGGGGAGGATATTTTCAATGCTGTTTATGGACTTCTGCAAAAGTACAATTTAGATTTGTCAGAACTGTATTCCGTTGCAACAGACGGAGCTCCTTCAATGACTGGAGTAAATAATGGCTTCATTAAAATATTACAAACAAATATCAGAGAAACGGGCAGTGACAAACCAGATTTTCATCATGTTCATTGCATAATCCACCAAGAAGTTTTATGCTCAAAAGTGATCAAGTTGGAAAGCGTTTTAAAGTCAGTGAAAAAAATGATAAAATTCATAAGGTCACGTGGCTTGAATCAGCGACAGTTTTATGCGTTTTTACGTGATTTAGAAAGTGAGTACACTGGTTTACCTTATTATGCAGAAGTGCAATGGCTTTCGTGTTCTATGGCTCTCGATCGGTTTTGGAAACTCAAAGAAGAAATACGCCTTTTCATGGAAGTGAAAGAACAATATGTCAGCTTATTATCCGACGTACCTTTTTTACAAGATCTTTCATTTATGGTAGACATCACAAAACACTTGTCGGACTTAAATACGAAATTGCAAGGACCACGTCAAGTTATAACAGATATGCATGATCATGTTAAAGCTTTCAAGTGTAAGATGATGCTGTGGAAAAACCAGTTAGTGGTGGATAATCTGTCACATTTTCCGACTTGCAAGGCGTATCAGGAAAGTACAAGTGGCCCAATATCATACAAAATGTATACAGAGAAAATGGGAAGCCTTCTGTCAGAATTTGAAAAGCGTTTTCAGGATTTTAAGTCCCAAGAAAACATTTTTTCTTTATTTACTGGTCTTTTCACTATCGATATTGATAAAGTTCCCCCTCACTTGCAGATGGAAGTGATTGAGATTCAGTGTCAAACCCATTTAAAAGAAAAATTTGATGGTGTTGGTACATTCGAATTTTATAAGTACTTTCCTTTTCAATACCAAGAAATGAGAAAACTTGCCTGTAAAATCCTGTCAATGTTTGGAAGTACCTATAAGTGTGAACGATTATTTTCTTTGATAAAAGGAAACAAATCTCCGGCAAGATCGCGATTGACGGACGCACACTTGGACGCAGTTTTAAAAGTTATTTCCGCCGATAAATTCACGCCACAAATAGACAACTTAATTAAAGACAAAAGATGTCAAATATCTGGCAAAAGAAGTTAATGTTTGTAAGTTTTTGTAATGTCCTTTTTATTGGAAATTTAATAAATATATTTCTAACATAATAGTACTTTTTTTCGTCAAGATTTTCAGTAGTTTGTCTTCTTTAAGATTAGGTTTTGCGGCCCACCTAGTCTATGGTCTTCATGCTTTTGGCCAACCAGTGACTTTGAGTTTGACATGGCTGTGCTAGACCAAGTAAATGCTAGGTTTTAACGTTCCTGTCACGACACGTTCTCTCCTCCACTACCTTTCAGTCTACTCCACATCGGCGGCATATCCCTCTCTCAATCTGTTCAACCACGTGCTAGAAGATGTATTCATCATCAGAAGAATCTGACAATGATTTTAATAAAATAGAAAAAATTGATCGCACTCTGTACGTTTCCTTTCGGATCACATTGTCTTACTTAGCAAATCAAAAACCCCTGCTGTGATGAATGCTAAGAAAGAAGCTTGGGAAACCTTACGTTCTGATTACTGTGGTGCATTGGGGAAACAAGTTACTGTAGGCCAACTAATAAAAGCATTGAACAATGTGAAGTCTACCGTCCAGAAGAAGGCTGACGTTAAAGTAACGGGAAACAGGAAAATAAAACTACAACCGTGGGAAAATACATTCTTGGAGTTGATAGAAGATGATAACCCAGTATTCCATAAAATCCCGGGTACTATTTCAGTTGGCACAAGTGCCGGGCCCCCAGTTCAGCAACCAACCAGTGATGACATCCAAGAAAGATTGCCGAATACAGAAACTGAAGGGAAACCAAACAAAACAGCTAAATCTGCCGCCGACCATCACAAAAATAAGATCAGAAAAAGTGGAAAAATTGTGTCGAATCGTGAAGCAGATGAAACTAAAGACCTGTCCACACCGCAGTTGCAAAGGATTGTTTAGTTGCAACAATACAAACTGAATAAGATCAATCTGGAGAAGGAAACTATATTGTTGGAAACCATGAAGAAGCAAACCGTTGAAAAGTCTACCCAAACTGATGTAACTGTTGATGACTGCCATACTTTATTCACATTGTAATTACTTGTAAGCTATATAAATTGTATT
This sequence comes from Galeruca laticollis, assembly GCA_963921935.1. Classification (NCBI taxonomy): domain Eukaryota; kingdom Metazoa; phylum Arthropoda; class Insecta; order Coleoptera; family Chrysomelidae; genus Galeruca; species Galeruca laticollis. Next base: position 87,141,786 of record OY998182.1, read on the forward strand.
TTCCTTTGGATTGTAATAATGTAGGATTCTTAAGATTATAATTGTTACCATTGTAATCAAACTTGTAATTTGAAATAATTCAGTAATGGTGTGAATAAAAACTAGTATATAAAATAAGATGATTTTATTCAGTAAATAAACAAAACCCATATCCCAAAAAAATATATACAAAATTGTGTGCAAGTAGGTGCTTGCGTGAGAAAAACATGAAAACGTTACTAAGTTCAATTTCGCAAAAATTTCCTCACTGAATATTCAAATACGCCATTATATGGACACGCATGTCTTTGCCTCTTAATGTTGTGTCGGGATTTTCATAACGAACCACCCCAGGTTGGTCATCTTCATTTGGGACGCTATCAAGATCCCCATACTCAAAGTCATCCTTTAGATGCTTGGCAATGTTGTGTAGCACAGCGCAACCGACTACCACTTGTGGAATGTTGTTTAATGCAACTCTAACACAGTTTCCCAGGATTGGGAATCTCCTTTTTAACTGGCCAAAACACCTTTCTATTATAACCCTTTCTCTAGCATGGATTAGATTAAACTCTCGTTCTTGATGCGTTCGTGCAGGCTTGAACGGTGTAATCAACCACGGCGATAAACCGTATCCTGAATCTCGTAAAAGACAAACTGCTCCATCATAATCTGACATGATTATTCCTCCATACTCTGCCGTCGTGAACACTGCCGGGCCACTCTGCACTAATACTTGTAAACTGTTCCAATGCATTGCATGTTGCCTGGAAATTTATACTAGGATATCCTTTTCTACAAATATACTCAATTTGAGTACAATCAACGGCACCAATTACTAACGGCAAACGAAAATGTCTCTGCCACAAAACTTTAGCCTCGGTCATATCTTCAGCTGTAGTTGGAAACCGTATCCAATTATGTGATTGTTCAACTACTCTACTCATCACGTATTGTTAGCAGTAGTACGATGTACACCCACATCTTGAGCTACACCAGACTGAAAGCAAGGATCACCCACAAACCTCAGAAATATTTCCATTTGCTCTCTTCTGAAAATACCACCGCCACGAGTATCACTTTCTTCAAGAAACTGTGCCGCAAGGAAATCAACACTCTCACTGTTAAACCTTAACAGTTCTTTACAATTACTTTCGTTTATTCCAGAGCGAACAGAATAAATTTTACGTTGACGAATAGGCATAAACTCAGCCATGATCAACAACAAACTGTTGACTGATCTGACAGGTAGTAAATGCTATGAAAAAGTCTAGCATGCCCCAGACCAGGTTTGAAAATATCGAAGCATATGCTACAGAACAATCTACTTCAAAAGTTTTATTCACACCATTTTTTAAGCAGTTACTACTCGTCCGGGAAAACTCTACAACTTACTACCCCTAGCAAGTGCTAGTGTGTTTATTCACACAAAACTTAAGAAATCCCTAGCATTTGCGTATACTAGTTTTTATTCACATCACTGATTAATGAAGGAAAATGGAATGAAAATAAACAAAGGTAATGATGATAGGAGAGGACAGAGAAAAACTAAACAGGTACATCGATGGAGAAAAAAATAGAACAAGAATATAATTTTACAATATCTAGGGGTACCAGTAGATGAAACGAATAAACTATGCAATGAACAATTTATAAATAAAAGAGAAATTTCAAAGCAGACAAGAATAAAGGTTTTCAAAACGCTATATGGACCAATACTAACATTTGGATGTGAATCTTAGGTCTTAACAGAACAACAAATAAGTAAAATACAAGCAACAGAAATGAAATATCTTAGAAGAGCTTTAGGAGTCACCAAGAAAGAGAGGTTGAGAAATATAGACATAAAAAAAGATCTAGAGATACAATCCACACTGGAAGAGAGACAACTAGCATGGTGGGAGCATTTGCCGAGAATGAACGAAGAAATACCAGCAAAAAGAGTTTCAAGGGCGAAAATACAAAAGAACAAGAAAAGGGATACTCCAAGAAAGACGTGAGACAAAGTTATGGGAGAAATACTCAATAAAATATATATAAACTGGAAACAAGCAGCGGAATTGGCACAAAACAGATGAGAATGGAAGAAATATATGTTGTATTTTTGGCCCTTTAACCCATTAGTGATACCATGCTGCGGATGTCGATATCAAAAATGGTCAATGACATAATGGGGTAGGGAAGCGTCTCAAACAGCCTCTCCTACTCAAACGTCAACCTTACCTGCACGTGATGCACCCTGCTGAGACAGACGAGGCCCTAACAAGCGAGACACGGCCGTAAAACCGTTTTAACGAGGTTAAGGAAATGTAACCCTCTAGATCCTCTATCAACCCGCATAGGCCAGCGCGGTAGAGAACGGCCAAAATTTCCCGTAAAATGAAAAACAAAAGCAAGGCCCCAAGTCTACGGCAGTCCTTTGAAACCAGACTATGGTAGCAGTCTCGGAGGTAGAGGGAAAGAGGGAGCTAAGAATCCCCGGAGTCGACCAGGCTACCAGCATCAACGACAACGGCAAAGAATATGGTTTATGGCAACATATAACAACAGAACACTGAGGGAGGACGAAAAACGTGTGGAACTTGAGAACGAGCTGAAGCTTATAAAGTGGGATATACTTGGTTTATCAGAAATACGGCGAGTGGGCGAAGAACAAATTATATTTTCGTCAAGATATCTACAGCATTATAGAGGAAATTATTCTAATGGTGGCATTGGATTTATGGTAAATAAGAAGAACATACTTATAATTAAAAGCATATGTGTTAGTTATATACCTTACCTACAAAGTGAAAGAACAAATTCCATTGAAGATCATTCAGGTATACGCACCTACAAGTGCCCACACAGACGAAGAAGTGCAATGGTTCTAACCACCAACTATACTATACTGATTGGAGACCTAAACGCCAAAATAGGCCGTAACCAAGATGTTTCGGAGTTTGTAGTTGAACCTCACGGTTATGGAGATAGGAACGAAAGGGGTGAAACTTATAGAATTTCTTCGGCAACAGAGGCTATATATCATGAACACCTATTTTAAAAAAAGCCCACAAAGAAATTGGACATGGCAGTCACCAAATGGCATGAACACGAACGAAATTGACTTTATAATTACTAACAACAAAGAGATCGTTCAAGACGTAACTGTATTAAAAAAAATTCAACCGGTAGTGACCATAGAACGGTTAGAGCGACGATATACTTGAACGTAAAGAAGGAAATAAGAAATATGGTATCAAGGACAGAAAAAGTCAAATTCACTTCGATTACTAACACAAGGACATACCAGGAAGAAATAGGTAGTAACTTACAAACGGACATGCAAGATGAAACCAATATTGAACAGCCTAATGGGGCATTAGTGGAGGTGCTGAGAAAGGCGCAAACTAAATGTGAAGATGGATAATCAAGGAAAAATCAAAAACCCACTAAATACACAAGAAACTTAATGCAAAAAAGAAGGGAAATAAAAGAACGAACACGAACGAACACAGCAGACCTCAGGAGTTTGAACAAAAACATTTCAAATGCCTTAAGGAAGGACATACGGACCTTTAACACTAAAGAAATAACTAATACCATAGAACAAAACAAAAGCCTGAAAGTTCTAAAACGGAAATTGATGACAAGAACGAGGAATATTTACAAGTTGAAAAATAAAGCAAGAGCACATCATATACGAACAACAACAGATTCTGAAAACCATCGAAGAATATTATATAGACGGGAGGAGTCCATTCAAGAGGTAGAAATTCCAGTAATACAGAATCAAGGGTCAGAGGTACTTCCAGATATAACAGAAAAAGAAATTGAATCAGCCATAAAGAACATAAAAAACAAAATCCCTGGAGAAGATGGCATCGAAACTGAAATGTTAAAACTGGAAGGTAAACGCGTAATAAAAGCCCTTGAAACTCTTTATAATGCATGCTTATTCGAAGGAAGTACACCAGAAAAATGGAATAATGCCGTTGTGAAAATTCTGCATAAAAGGGAGACAACAGAAATCGGAAACTACAGACCTATCAGTCTGTTATCTCATTTGTATAAGCTCTTTATGAGAATAATTACTAATAGACTGGGACCAAAGCTAGCTTTTCACCAACCACCAGAGCAAGCTGGATTCAGAAGTGGCTTTGGAACTAATGACCACCTGCAAGTAATAAAATCCTTGATAGACATTTATAGAACATAAAAAACCATAAATACTGATATTTGCAAACGTTGAGAAAGCATTTGACTCAGTCCAGCATAGCTCCATGTTAAGAGCGCTTACAGAGTGCGGTATATATCATAGGTACACATCTCTTCTTCAGAATATATATAATAATGCAGCACCTGCTATTTACTATGTACTATGCCGACAGCAACAAATTCCTCCTGGAGAAGGGTATCAGACAAGGAGACACCATATCTCCTAAACTATTTTTTGCTTTGTTACAGAGCGCCTTTAAAAACAATAATTGGGGAAATATTGGAGTAAACATCAATGGGGAGTACCTGAAAAACTTGAGATTTCCAGATGACATAGTCCTTATTGCAGACAGAGTAGATCATGCATGTCAACTTCTTCAAGACCTTCAAAGTTCATGTGCACAAGTTAGACTTAAAAGTAATTTCTCCAAAACACAATACATGACCAACCTTGTACTGGCCAAAAACATCTCATTGTATGGAATGAAACTGGAACAAGTACATTCTTACAAATATTTAGGTCACGAGATTTAATTGGGAAGAGTCAACCAGTCCACAAAACTAAACAGGAGAATAGGATTGACATGGGCAGCTTACGGAAAACTGAGGGATGTCTTTAAATCAGATATTTCCATGTGCGTCAAGAGGAAGGTCTTTGATCAATGTGTGCTTCCATTTCTAACATATGGAGCAGAAACACTTACTCTTACTAGAAAGGTAGCGCTCAGAATACAAGTGGCACAGAGAGCAATGGAGACATCAATGTTAAATATATCCCTTAAAGACAGAGTTCCAAACCACATAATCAGGGAAAGGACCGGGGTTACGGACGCAGTTGAAAGAACAACGCTGAAATGGAATTGGGCAGGACATGTAGCCAGAGTCCGAGATAGACTAGGAAAATTCTAGAAAGGAGACCAAGACACAATGCGTATCGTAACCGAGAACGTCCCCAAAGAAGATGGTCGGACATCAAGCGCATACAGGACAACTTGATGCAGAGGACTCGAAATTGCTTATGATGATGATACCATGCGGTATCAAAAAAAAAAGATGTTCAAATTCCCGCTATTTCATGACTCTAGCGGCGGGGGGGAAGAGTTCTTCGTCGAATGATAGTTTCAAATAAGTATACCAGTTCTACTTAGACCACCGTCGTTGATGGTTGACGCATTCAGAATTTATAAGAACATATGTTGTGTTCGTGAATAACCCCGTTGCAAAAAAATTGGACATACGTTTCCAGTAAGTATAATTATTTTGCATTTCAGTTCGAAACTTTTGTATAATAACAGTCTCAATATAGTCTGATAAACTCGTACCTATAGAAATATTTTGATTTCGTAATTCAATAAGATTCTGAGGGGTACATAAACCAAGAGGATACCATATGGTATCACTGGGCGTTAGTATATACAAATATATATATATATATATATATATATATATTTTTCAGAAGGGGCTTTTCCCTATCCGAAGCGCTTGACATAATTTGGGGCGAAGATGACACAGCAAATAATGTCGATGAAATTTTCGTTGAGCCTCCTGAACCTAATATTGATACAGACGAAGATTCCGCAGATGAGGACAATGGTGGTAAGCTTCATAATCTCTCAGGTCGGCAACTAAAATTGACAAATGATGATGTCGCTTTGGTTAATCCTCAACAAGAATCCTCGACGTATGCAAACCAAAGTATTGGTAAACATTCAAAAACAGCCTCAATACTACCAGCTCAATCGATAGCAAAACAAGATTAGGAGAACTGGATCGACGATCACCTAGGGATCACCAATGGGTGGAAGGGGACCTAGAAATCGGGATCACGCCCATTTCTTCTACCAAATTATAAAGAATTTGAAAGTAAGACTTGCATTGATTTGTTTGAGCTTATCTTTGACTCTGACACAATAAATTATATTGTCATTGAAACTAAAAAGTGCACTTTATTCAGTAATCAGCCTGATCCTAAAATCACTACATCAGAAATAAAATGTTTTCTGGGAATAATGATTTTGAACGGATATAATTCATAGCCATCGAAACGTATATATTGGGATGATGCCAAAAATATACTTGTCTGTAATTCGATGAGAAAAAATCGGTTTTTACAAATACAACGATTCGTTCATTTTTCTGATAATACACAAATGGATGCGGTCGATAAATCCTGGAAGATACCCCCTCTTATGGATAAAATAAAAGATCGCTTACAAAACTTTGTGCCAACCCAAGATTTGAATTTTGATGAATCCATGATAAGGTACTATGGTCGACACGGATGCAAGCAGTTTATTCATGGAAAGCCAATTCGTTTTGGCTACAAAATGTGGTGTTTGAATTATTCAGATGGTTACTTGATAAATTTCGACCTTTACCAACGAAAAAATACTCGACGGAACGAAAAATATTATTTACTATTTGGTAAAGCTGCTTCACCACTTGTTTCTATGTTAGAGGAACTGAAACATCCCAAACTTTCATATAATATAAATGTGTATAATCTTTTCACAGGAATGAATCTGTTTGGATATCTTCGCTACAAAGGATATGGTGTAATTAGATACTATAAGAGATAATCGCATTCCGAAATCGTGTCCTTTGTCTGACAAAAAAATGTTGGCAAAAAAAGTCTTTGTACAATGCATCATGTATTAGAAAAGAGCTCTGGAATCATTTTTGTACGATGGCTGGACAACTCCGTAGTAACTGTGGCTTCAACAAGTTCAGGTGTATCTCCTGCCAGACCGGTGAAAAGGTTGTCGCAAACAGATAAAAAAATATAATGGTCAATCGTCCATACTGTGTAAACAAATATAACCATAAATGGGTGGAACAAATCTCATGGATGAATGTGTTGCTATCTACAGGAGTGGAATACGTACAAAAAAATGGTATTGGTCGATATTCACCTGAATTTTGGATATTTCCATAAATAATACATGGTTATTGTACAGGAAGAATCATCCCAAAACATAAAACTTAGAATTCAGGCGGGAACTTGTACAAGTGTTCTTGTCACGATACGGAGTGGCACCAAAAACGCCAGTACCTGCAAGAACTTGCAATTCCACGTCTAGTTTTGTCCGATACTCGCTATGATGGATTCATTACGTTGTATCATGCAACAGACGAAGCTGTGTAAATCTAAATTGTAAATCCTTCGGAAGAACGATGTGCTCCAAATGTGTTGTAGGTCTGTGTATTTCTTGTTTTTCAAAATATACTTTATAAACGAATCATGTCAATTCGAATACAAAAAATGGTATTAAGAAAAGTGACAAGTCACCTCAAGTCACAGTCGCTGAAATCTTACCCATTCCAAGAAGAGAAAAGTTTATCCCAAATTTTGACATCGACTGACGAGCTTATCGATAATGTTTTAAAAATAGGAGAAATTGAAGGGTTTACTTGCGAAGAAGATTATGCAAGTTGAGAAAAAGTATTCAGCAGCTCATCATTAGACACGTCAACTGAAGTTGAGATTGATGACGAGGGCTGAAGTATCCAGAAACGTCCAATGATGGGGAAATTTGTCTTGTGTGTAGCGATTCTGGAAAAAATCGAGAGACATTGAACAGGTATACCATGTATGAAAAATACAGCAGGGTCAATGGTCCTAGAGGATATATTTGTGATGGTCTATAGACAAATGTAACTCGTTTAAATAAACTCATTCTAATAATATTTGCTTCAATTATTTATTTAGAATGGTTTTCATTACTTTAGGGGTAATCTGGTCAGGATGGTCTCATTACCCCAGCCCCTGGTTTCATCTACATGTTTCATATTTTCAAGGTACCAACTAAGAGCTCTTTAAAAAAGGCCATATTCATATGCATATACGATGAGTGTATTATATTGTAGAGGAATTTTGAGTAAAATCGACATCAAAATTCCTCATAATGAGAATAATATTCAAGATATCCCTTAAGGTGGCCTCATAGTCCCGGTCTCTCCTACGCGTTGTTGCTGGAACTGGTTCATTATCAACTGCAACTGACTGGGGTACAAATAGATAGAAAGTAGGTCCCAGGTATAAGGTTCGTTTCCTAAGCAGTGCTGGAGTTGTTTTTTTTTCTTGTTTGGAATTTTTTAGGTGCGAGAGTAGTTGGTGATAATGAGTGCATGGCAGAGAAGCGAGATTGAAATTTGGATGAGATTATTTGTGTTGTGAGATAAACAATTATATTTGATACGACAGATGGCGTGTACAGCTATGACTGTCGTCTACCACTTGGCTGATAAACGAGTTTCACAGGTGACAGGTAGAGTATTTATAAAGTCTAAAATTAATTCATATTATGTATGTATATAACTGAAGAGCTCTAGTAGAAGTTCTATGAAAGGTAAATGAATACTCAAATACAGTGCGGTGCAGCAATCATCACATAATATCGAAGTTATTGCGTAAAGCTTGATTGGTAAGTTTATTGTTTCCCACAGAATGTCCACTCTAATTTGAAGATAGTATAGTACACTAGAATTTTGTTTCTGATACTTATTGAAATCATAAGCACTAACAGCCAGTAGTGCTTTTCAAACAAATACTTCAAGCATTCTGTTGTTGGAACTGGTTCATTATTTAGTGCAACTGAAGGGGGTACAAATGAATAGAGGTTTTATTATGTTGATAATGACGATTTATTTAGTTTAACTATGCACAGAGCAGAAGTGCTCTTGCAGAACTAGAACATCTAGAACGAACATCATAACATAACTTTAAAATTCAAAGTTATGGCATAAAGCAATGATGATTGTTCAATATGATCGATAAGTTTGTTGTTCCCCAAAGTATGTTCAGCCTGGTTTGAAGATAGCATAATATAATAGAATTGTTTCTGTTATAGAATCACGCCCTGGCAGCCAGTAGTGCTTTTAAAACAAATACCTCACGCATTCTGTTGTTGGAACTGGTTCATTATTTAGTGCAACTAAAGGGGGTACAAATGAATAGAGGATTTGGAAGGTTTTATCATGTTGATAATGACGATCTATTTAGGTTAACTATGCACAGAGCAGAAGTGCTCTTGCAGAACTAGAACATCTAGAACGAACATCATCACATAACTTTACAATTCAAAGTTATGGCACAAAGCAATGATGATTGTTTAATATGATCGATAAGTTTGTTGTTCCCCAAAGTATGTTCAGGCTGGTTTGAAGATAGCATAATATAATAGAATTGTTTATGTTATAGAATCACGCCCTGGCAGCCAGTAGTGCTTTTTAAACAAATACCTCACGCATTCTGTTGTTGGAACTGGTTCATTATTTAGTGCAACTGAATGGGGTACAAATGAATAGAGGATTTGGAAGGTTTGATCATGTTGATAATGACGATTTATTTAGGTTAACTATGCACAGAGCAGAAGTGCTCTTGCAGAACTAGAACATCTAGAACGAACATCATAACATAACTTTAAAATTCAAAGTTATGGCATAAAGCAATGATGATTGTTCAATATGATTGATAAGTTTGTTGTTCCCCAAAGTATGTTCAGGCTGGTTTGAAGATAGCATAATATAATAGAATTGTTTCTGTTATAGACTCACGCTCTGGCAGCCATTAGTGCTTTTTAAACAAATACCTCACGCATTCTGTTGTTGGAACTGGTCCATTATTTAGTGCCTCTGAAGGGGGTACAAATGAATAGAGGATTTGGAAGGTTTTATCACGTTGATAATGACGATTTATTTAGGTTAACTATGCACAGATCAGAAGTGCTCTTGCAGAACTAGAACATCTAGAACGAACATTATCACATAACTTTAAAATTCAAAGTTATGGCATAAAGCAATGATGATTGTTCAATATGATTGATAAGTTTGTTGTTCCCCAAAGTATGTTTAGGCTGGTTTGAAGATAGCATAATATAATAGAATTGTTTCTGTTATAGAATCACGCCCTGGCAGCCTGTAGTGCTTTTTAAACAAATACCTCACGCATTCTGTTGTTGAAACTGGTTCATTATTAACTGCAACTGAAGAGGCTACAAATGGATACAGTATTTGGATCCGTTAATAACGACTATTTAGATTAATTATGCACATAATACAAGTGCTCTTGCAGAAGTAGAACGTCTAGAACGCCAATCATCACATACGTTATTTCATAAAGCAATGATTGTTTCGCATGATCGATAAATTTGTTGTTCTCCAAAGTATGTCCTCTGTGGTTTGAAGTGGTATATACACTAGAATTTTGTTTTTATTGCTGATTATATAAATACGCCCTAGCAGCCATAAGTGCTATTCAAACAAATACTTCAAGCATTCTGTTATCGGAACTGGCTTATTATTTAGTGCAACAGAAGGGGTACAGATGGATAGAGGATTTGGAACGCGTTATCCTGTTGATAGTGACTATTTACTCAGAGCAATTATACACATAACAAAAGTACTCTTGCAGAAGTAGAACGTCTAGAACGACAATCACCACATAACTTTCAAATTAAAAGTTATTGCATTAAAGCAATGATGATTGTTCGGGTACCCAGGCTGGTTTGAAGGTAGTATAGTCCACTAGAATTCTGTTTCTGATGCTGATTGTAGATTTACTCCCTAGCAGCCAGTCGGGCTTTTCAAACAAATACCTCACGCATTCGGTTATTAGAAGTGGTTCATTATTAACTAGAACTAAAAGAGATACAAATATATAGATTATTTGGAAAATCTACAATGAATTCATGTTATTTATACATATAACAAGTGCTCTAGCAGAAGTTCTATGAAGGGCCAATGGTAAATACTCAAATAACGTGTGGTGCAACAACCATCACATAACTTTTAAATTCAAGGTTATGGCATAAAGCAATGATTGTTCAACTTAATTAATGTTTGTTTTTGATGATGTTCCAGAAAGTATGTCCAGATTGGTCCAAAGATAATAAAGTACACTAGAATTTAGTTTCTTATGCTGGTTGTAGATTTTTGCCATATCAGTTATAAAATGAATATGCCAGTAGGTTGAATACAAATACTGAAATAAAACTTTAGTAACTACAATTAATTCAATTCAAGGGGTATACAAAAATCAGGAGATAGAACATTGTAAAACAAGAAACAAATTTTATACTATTTGGTAGTAATTTTTTTTAATTATGTAATTGGTAGTTAACACAAATACAATAATACAGGATTCTATTGAGGAATAATTTTTAAGCTGTATGGATCTGAGTGTTGTAGTTTCTCAAATGAAGTTGAGCGCTGTTTGGATACCTAAAAAATAAATAGAACAGATAGTATCGTTAAATTAAAAACATTTATCTTAGATCGTTACATTAGGACATTCTACACTTATTTGAACGTTATTGCCGCTAAAATTTTTTGCTCATTCTTTACCAAAAACGTAAAATACATGAAATAACAAAAAATTCTATTTTCAGTGTTAGTCATATCAGTTTATTAATATTAGTATTAGTGGACATAAACACAGTGATTAATTAAGAATGGACCCAGGCCTTATTTAGGAACTGTAACCTATGTTCGTTACAACAAAAAGTGCCTAGGTTCCCGATATAGAGCACATTCTACTATTTATAAAGTATAATCGCATTTATCAGAAAATATGAGTATATCCTCATTATTATTAGTGATCTTCCAGGATATTAAACTGGTCCCGTTGGTTAACATAAAACCTACCAAGAGAACCAACCCTCATCAAAACTAAACAAAAAAGCCAATATAATTGGAGGATGATATCAGTGCATAAATAATATATTTGCTTTTTTGTAACTATTGCATTTGAAGAAAAATAGAACTGTTGTTAATGCCCCCTAGTTTACAGTTGACAGAATAAATGGGTTATTGATATTTCTTTATGAAATCTACTTGAATTCATTTTGAAATGAGCCTAATTTTGTGAAAAGCAGGTCAAGAATATTGAAGTTTGTTTTTTCTGTCAACAAAAGTTTCTACACCTTCCTTCCCTCCCCCACTTAAGAATACAGAAAATGACTTAATGAAGATTATAGAATAGAATTCTTTCTAAAATTGATTTTTTCCAAAAACTCAAATATTGTATGTTTTTAATAAACAATTATATTCCTAGATACATCCAGTCGTTACCCTTTATGGTCCAGCAGGTAGCATTGCATTTTACCGTACCATTTCCTCAGGCTCAACTTGTGATAAAACTTATTATTGCTTGAGCATTGCTAATGACCAAATAGGAAGTCAGCCGGCGCGACTGTGGTATGGGCGTACGTGGGCGCAAATTTATTTATTAATACACTGTTGAAACAGGACAAGCTGCAGAACAGGAATTCAAGTATATTGATTACAAAGAATAATATCATCAATCAAAGAAGAACTCTTTAATCGCAGATATCCGGCAATGAAAGATATCAAGCTGGTAACTTACGTGATTACAAATTGAACACATCCTGTGAAGTGGCGAAAATTTTAAAATATTTGTTGAGCGCTAGGTAGGTAAAAGGTCTTGAGGTACTCTCGGAGTATTGAACTAAAGTTTATGAGAGATTGGGATCACTGATTTTGTTATTTAGTGTTTCAAACAGAAATATTAATAAATGACAGTCACGACGAGAAATTAAGTTATCCACAAGTGTACCATTACAAACTCCTATTGGTGGATAAATGACATCCATTTTAAAGGAAAGAAATTTCAAAAACCTCCGCTGAACTGATTAAGTTTCTGAATGTGTGCGTCATAACATGGACTCCAAATAACATCTGCATATTCAATTTTAGATCTAACATAGGCATAGTACAATGGTTTTAAAGTGTTTGATCATTTAATTCACGCTAGTTTCGAACTAAGAAGACATATGAGGTGTAAAAGTTTAGAGTCAAAAGTGACACCCAAATCAACAAATGTCACCGGGCATTCAAGAACAGTATTATTGATTTCATAATTATATATGATTTTCTCAGTTTTTAAGGAAAACGTCATTACCTTATAATTACTGGCGTTCAATTCTAATGTATTACTTATAGTCCATTCCTCAATACATCGAAGGATAGTTGAAGGTGAGAGACAATCGCCTCCATCATCAATCCGGCAAAATAATTTTAAGTCATCAGCATATAGTGAATAGTTGACATCAAGATCATCAACTATATCATTGTTGAAAACATTAAATAATAGGGGCCCAAATTACTTCCCTGAGGAACTCCACATATTGCTAGTATTCAACTGACATTAAATGCCACATAATGGTGTCTATTGTTGAAATAAGAGGTGAATAATGTAATCAGAGATGGTGATAAACCATATCGAGATAGTTTTCTCACAAGAATTCCGTAATCTAGTCTTTCGAATGCTTTAGAGAAGTCGGTAAACACAACGTCAGTCTGGGACCGCTCATCGATGCTTTCGGCAATAAATTGGTGACAGTCGAGCGATCCTTTACGAAGCCATGTTGATGCATGGTTATAAAGTTGCTTAAATGACTATACATTCTATTATGCAATAAAATTTCGAATACCTTACAGAAATTACAAATAATTGAGAATGGCCGATAGGTGGTAATATCAACTCTATCACCATGTTTGTAGATAAGTCTAACCTTCGACAATTTCTTCATATTAGGCACGGTGCACGCATGTTTTAAGTAATGTCGTTAACGACGGAGCAAGTACAGGCGCACAATCTTTCCAAATGAAAGCAGGGACAAAGTCGGGTCCTGTTGTCATTTTATTTCTAACTTTTTTTAAAATCTATAAGAACTTCATCCTCAGTGAAAGACACGATATCAAGAAACTGAGATCATCTTGGGAGAGGCACATTGTACTAACTGAAAAAGATTTTGCGAAATATTCAGAAAACCCATTAAGTATATTGGTAGGAGTACTGAGTGTTTGGCCATTGAACATAATTCTGTCAGAAATGTTAGTTGATCCTTTTTTGCTATTAATAACAGCCCAGAATTTTTTGAAATCTGTTTTCATGCTCGACTCAGCAGATTTAGCATAATTTTTGTACGACTTGTCTATGTCAGATTTCACTTTTGCTTGTAAATATTTAAACTGGTTAAGACTACTTACATCATCATTGATTTTAAATTCCTTATTTAACTTCGATTTCTGCTGAATGTGTTTAATATCCCGGGTGAACCACAGCGGATATTTTTTTATATAGTTTTGTTAGTCTCGGGCACTCATCAAATGCATTATACAACTTACTGTAAAAGTAGATACAAGCATCATCTGATCTGTCAAATACTTGAAGGAAAGTACAATCTATATTACAGAGACGTTAATACAAAAGTGATAAATTTGTTTTTCTGAAATCATATTCATTGCAAGATATTGTTAGAAAGTTTCAATTCAAAGAGTGGCTAAAATTTAGCTTACAAGATATATTTAAAACAGGATGATTCCGATCTTGGGCAACTAAATTTTCAATAGATCTTTCCACAAGGCAGTCACTATTATAGAGGACAAGATCGAGAATATGTTCAAAATCGTTCACAATAGTACTATATTTAGTCAAATCAAAAATTGGAAGAAAATTGGTAAGAGCAGAAATAATTACATTCACTAAATTATTATGGAGATATGCGGCATAAGAAGATATATTAAAGTCACCCACAATAAGCAAATTATTATTATACAAATATTTATTGTTACTAATTGATTCGAACAGATTAAGGTATATTTCGCCACTAAAAGATGGAGGAACATAAACATTTAGTAAATAGACGTGAGATGAGTCAGCAATTATTTTCATCAAGACCATATCCACCGAAACTAGGGTGGGGAGAATGAAACTGTCTTCACACAACAAGAATTCATTGTTTACAGCAATAAGAACAACTCCACCCCTCAAGCAATCACACTGATCGAATCTTCTATTAGCCCGATAAACTGAGTAGTTTTCCTAAAGCAGTTCAACGTTAAAGACTGAATCGTTAAGCTACGTTTCAGTTAGTCCTTAAAATTTGTCATAGATTGCATTAAAAAAATCAAAGTTTTAGATCACACGCCTCTGGTATTCTGATAGTATGCATTTAAAGAATTTGAGAAATTTCTGTTAATCTTTTTACCAGAAGTGCAAGTGCTCGACAATATAGTAGATGCACGTGAAACTATGGACTGCTATATACCAAGCAAATCGTTCTTGAGTTTATTTAAAGCAGTTTTATATGCAGTACAAATATTTCTATCAGATCAGTGGAAATAGTAGATCCTTGAGTACCTGACAGTTTAACACAATTAGTTCTTTCAAATCTGAGATCTACAGGACTTAATGTAAAGTCATTTACTCCGCATAAAAGACAGCTTAAGGAATTGTTGCATGGCATGGATGAATGACTAAATTTGATACAATCAATGTTAATGAAATATTAGAGGAAATAGAAACAAACTGCACTGTAATTATGAATAAAATAGCACCTGAAAAGCAAATACAAATCAAGTATCAGACTGTGAACTGAAAACATTTTCAAAAAAAGAACAAAGATGGCAATAATATAAATACTGCCGAAATACCTGTGTAAATACTCTGAATGAAAAAGAAAAACTATATTTTGAAAATAAAAATGATCCTAAGATTATGTGGAAATATCTGAAACAACTAGTTAAACCAATAGAATCCCCTAATTTAAAGAGAATTATGTTTGAAAATAGTAATGGGAAACTATTCAGTGATAATCCAATAGAGATTGCCCATAATTTTAATAAATATTTTGTAAATAGTGTAATTGAAATAGAAAATAGCATATATTGTGAGGAGATATGGACACCAAATAACTATGAACCCCTAAACAGTAGGTTGAATCAATTCAAAGAAATCACCATGATAACCTTGCGTAAAATAATATTTTCTCTTGACAAAGTAAATAAAAGTGAAATAATCAATAGTAAATTTTTAAAGGAAACTTTCAATGTATCTGGGCATGTAATATTGAACTTTATAAATACTTCCTTGTCCACAGGATTGTTTCCTGACCAATACAAAATTAGTACAGTAATTCCAATTCCGAAAGTAAATAATACAAGTGATGCAAGTAAATTTCTTCCAACACTTGAAAAAGTACTGGAACTGGCAGTATATGATCAACTAGTTACATACTTTAATGAAAATAATTTATTCATAGAAAATCAGTCTGGTTTTCGCAAGAATCACTCATGCGAAACAGCTTTACAACTAATAGTTACCGAGTGGAAAAAAAGTATTGATAAGAAATATATTGTTGCGGAATTTCTAGATTTCAAACGTGCCTTCGAAACGATCAACAGAAAAACTACTTAATAAATTGGAGTATTATAGTGTAAATGGAAAAGCTTTAAACTGGTTAGATAGTTATCAGGATCAAAGCCTAAGGACAAAAATTTGTGATGTAATGTCAGATCGAATTATTAACGAAATAGGTGTACCACAAGGAAGTGTTTTGGGGCCATTGCTGTTCATTATCTATATCAGTGCTCCGCAACCGGTGTGCCGCGGCACACTGGTGTGCCGTAAGCCGACTTGAGGTGTGCCGCTCTTTCAGACAATACGAATCAGATTCGTATTGTAGCGAGACCCGCGAAAAATAAAGCAATCTGACAACAGCGCCGATGGTAAACGTCTATCCGTCTATCAGCGCGGCGCGGCGGCTTGATTCTCGAAGGCGACTAAACTAGAAAGATCCGTGCCGTTCGAGGCGCGACTCGATGTTTTCCTGCACATCGCCGCTGCCTATATAAGCGCGCCTGTCGTCGCTCAGAGACTCAGAGAGGGTCGAATAGTCAAGTGAATCAGATAAATACGCGGGCTAACAAATAAATCGTAGAGTGAAATAAATAGTGAATTGCTATATAAATAAATTCTTGTGCCTTATAAATAAGTGAATATAAATTAGTTATAATTAGTTAAGTGTTATTTTTAGAGTTCCTGTTTTCTTTTTTACGTTGTTGGCCATATTGTGTCTAAATAAATTAAATTAAACTGGACTAAGTTTTGTTGCAGTATCTACTTTTATAAATAACTATAGTGCTTCAAATATGGATAAATTTTTGCCGAAATCACGAGCAGATGACGAAGAACCTAGCACAAGCTCCAGCATAAGTGCTGCAAAAAGAGCAAAAAAGGTGCTGAAAAGGAAGTACAATCAAGACTACCTTCGATATGGTTTCACTTGGTGTGGCGACGAAGCGGCTCCAAAGCCTGAATGCGTCATTTGCGGTGAACAGTTGTCAAATGAAGCAATGGTACCCAGCAAACTAAACCGTCATTTGATCACAAATCATCCCAGTTGCGTCAAAAAAGACATTCAATTTTTCCAACGGCGCTTGGATCAAAATAAGATACAAAAGCAGTTTATGAAATCGGCGGTTACGGTTTCTGAAAAGGCATTAGAAGCAAGCTACCTTGTTGCAAAATTAATTGCACAACAAAAAAAACCGCACACTATCGGTGAAACGCTTATTAAACCAGCATGCATGGAAATTGTTAGACTTATGCTTGGGCCAAACGAAGTTAAGGACGTGAGTAAAGTTTCTTTGTCGGCCGATACTGTTAACAGACGTATCCAAGATATGTCAAGTGATATTTTGGGAACACTAATTAAAAAAATCATTTCGGCTGGAATTTTTGCGCTTCAAATCGACGAATCAACCGATATTAAAAATAAAGCACAACTGATGGCTATTGTACGTTTCGTTGACGAGGACTCTATCAAAGAACATTATTTATTTTGTAAGGAGGTTCCAGAGAGAACTACCGGTGAACAAATTTTCCAAGTAACTGATAATTTTTTTAAAATACATAATATTCAGTGGACCAATTGCGTTGCTATTTGTACAGATGGTGCTGCTGCAATGATGGGCAGTAAGAAAGGTTTTGTATCTTGTGTAAAACAAAAAAATCCGTCAATACAAATTACACATTGCTGCATACATCGAGAAGCATTGATGGTCAAAAATTTGCCCGAACAGCTTTCGATCACAATGAATGAATGTATTAAGATCATAAACATAATTAAATCGAGAGCCTTAAATTCGCGAATCTTTGGAATACTCTGTGAAGAAATGGGAAGCGAACATGAATCCTTACTGTTTTATACAGAAGTTCGTTGGTTATCCCGGGGAAAAGTTTTAGCTCGACTGTTTGAACTTCGCTACCAAGTGCGTGAGTTTCTTTCAAGTCAAGATATGTACGATCTATGCCAGCACCTTCATGATGAATACTGGATAGCCAAACTTGCATACATGGCTGATATATTCGAACATCTGAATGAACTTAATAAAAAAATGCAAGGACGGAATGAAAATATATTGACGTGCTCCGATAAATTACAAGGGTTCAAAAAGAAACTTGAACTTTGGCAGGAACAGTTGCAAAAAGGATGTCTAGAAATGTATCACAGGACCAACCACAGTACGATCGAAAACAAGCAGTTGATTGTGGATTTGGCCCAACAACATTTAAGTATGCTTCAACAAAAATTTGAATACTATTTCCATTCTATCAACACGGAACAATACAATTGGATTCGAAATCCTTTCGCAACCAATGCAATAAGTTCCACAGAAGCACTGCCATTGCAAACTCGAGAGGAGTTCACAGAATTAAGTAATGATATGACCCTAAAACTTAAATTCGACGAAGTTCCGTTAGATGTTTTCTGGATTTCCATCAAGACAGAATATCCACGCATCTCCGACAAGGCCATCTTCACACTACTTCCGTTTTCCACAACATATTTATGTGAGCAAAGTTTTTCAACGCTTGTATTAATTAAAAATGATAAACGGTCATGCTTAAAAGATCTTGACCAAGAAATAAGAGTTGCGCTGTCTAAAATTGAGCCGAATATAAAACTTTTGTGTTCAACGAAGCAAGCGCAGGTATCACATTAATCAGTCGTCATCATGTCAAAATATTTATTACTATTGACGTGTCAACAGAAGTAAATTTAGTATACCTACCTGTCCTACCTAGTATTTAGTATAGTTCTCATGTATGTACCTATTTGTATTTTTCATTCTATCTGAATAATAAAAAAAAATAAAAAAAAAATATGTATTATGTCCTGAGTGAAAATTTTGATGCCCCAAATCTGAAAGGGGCTTCTTCACATTTTAAAACAATAAAAAAACTAAGGTAGTTTGGACATCCATAAATAATTAGTATACATGGAGTGAACTGACCCCCGACCTAGCTACGCCACTGCTATAAATATATTTTAGATTTTGGTGTGCCACGAAATTCTAGGGAGCAGTTTGGTGTGCCTCAGATGAGGAAAGGTTGCGGATCACTGATCTATATGAATGATATCAAATATATACCTGGTTCACACCATATTAATTTATTTGCTGATGATACCCTTATATATACTAGAAACTGTGATTTAGAAGAAGCTGTACAAAATATTAATGTATCTTTAAAGAACATCGAAATATATCTACAAGTGAATAAACTCAAATTGAATGTTAATAAATCTAAGGCAATGATTGTTTCAGCGATTTCAAATCAAAGATTGATTGATACTAATACTGTTGATTATCAGCATATTTAATAGCCAACTCGCAATTGTAAATGAAATTAAATATTTAGGATTTATTATAGATCATCAGTTAACTTTGAATAAGCATGCCGAATATACCATTAGAAAAATATGTAAAAAATTGTATTTTTTTCTCTCGAATTTCGAAATCTCTATCAACCTTTGATAGATTAACTTGTTACAATTGTATAATAGGGCCACACTTTGACTACTGTGCCACATTGATGTATCTATTCAACCGAAATCGAATAGGACAAATGCAAAAATTACAAAAACGAGGAATGAGAATTATTTTGAGGTGCAACCAATATACCCCTGTTGAATTTATGTTAAACACCCTACAGTAGCAGCCGGTACACAAAAGACTGTACTACTTGAGTATGATTTGTATTTTCAAAATTATGAGTGGAATTCAGCAGATATTTAATTCGAAATAGTAACATTCATTCATATAACACAAGAACATGTAATTCATTTCACATATCTCAAACAAATTTCAAGAGTGGTATGAATTCGTTGATCTTTAAAGGTCTAAAAAGCTTCAATAAGATACCTGATGAAATGAAAAATGTAAGTTCCTTAAAAGTATTTAAAAAATTATTATTAGAATATATGAAATTATAATGCATGATGCACTGTGAAAATTATTTATTCATTTGTATTAATTATTTATGTATTCACAACTAGTGATGTGGACCGGCAATATTCCCAGTGGGAGGGAATTGGGAATATTGACGGGAATATTTCCTTGGCCGGGGAATTTTGCCAAAAAGTGGGAATTTATAATTTTTTTTTTACTTTTGATGAGTTTTTCGCTGATTTACCTGTTAAGAACCTAGAAAATAAGCTAATTTAGAAATATTATTCACCTACAGTCAATATCAAAGCTCCTATTAAATAAAAACCATTATAAACAAGTGGGAATTTACGGAAAACACTGGGAATTTATGAAAAACTATGAGAAATTAATATTTCAAAAGATGACAGTCAAAAAATTCTTTATTACATGGCCAATTCATTGTCAATATATAATTGAAAAACTGTTTTATTATTAAATTAAACTAAATTAGGCCTACTGGCAAAAAAAATTCAATTCAATAACAATATCAAAATTTCCCATAGATTTTAGGTTCTTCAGGTTTTATGCTCTTATTTATTTAAATCTCTTAATTTGTAAGCCCATTCATAAAAAAGTGGCAATTTATCAAACTAGTTTAATTTTTCATTCTTATTCCTCTGAAAACACTTTTTCATTGGTAAAATTATTTTATAATACTTCTAAAGGTGTAATAATATAAAGGTGTAAATTAAGCTATGTAGTTATTTCAATCAACTTCCAGGAGTTTTGATGTTAAAAGTTAATTTGTCTACTTTTTAACTTTGTAATATATGTTTATGTTTGGATGGAAATTTAGTACTTCAGTTTTTGAGAGGGAATTTTTATCTCCCGTTGAACCCCAAACATCTAGCATCACTGCTAGCTGAAGAAATGCAGCCATTTTGTTTTCGCAGTTTGCTCTGTAGATGTGATGTAGGTGTTGAAAAACCAGTTTATAAAATATCCTGAGTGTGAGTGAGAATTTTAAGGTTATAAAAGGTGAGAATTTTAAGGTTATAAAAGTCAAGGAAATAAAAGTAGTTTGTTATTTTCTAACTCCAAGTAGGCCTGCTCCGCTGCTCTGAAGTGTTTAATGTGACAAAATGGTGAAGAAAAAGGGGATGGTGTGGGATTTTTTCCAAATAAAAGGAAAAGGTGTTGTGTGTAAATACTGTACCCAAGAGTATAAGCAAGCAAATTCTGTTAAAATGGAAAGACACATTAAGAAGTGTTTGAAATGCCCTGCAGGATTGAAACATGTCCTCTTTGCTTCTCCTAAGCAAACAATCCCTAAATCAGCCTCACAGGACATTGGTAAGCCATTGAAAGTTAATGTATAATTGAATACTGAAACAGATTTGACCTCAGCTGGTCCAAGTTCAGCTTCAAGTTTTCTATTAGCACCACTACAACTACAACCACCCCGATCAACCATAACACCTAAGACTTCCTGGACAAGTCCATCTGCATTGTAAGTTTAAAATATTAATCTCAGTAGGTCAGGTAGTATAAAATAAGGTGGAATGACAATGATGTAGATATCAGCCTATTGACCTAGAGTCTAGAATACCTATATTGAAAAAGTAATGGTTTTTACAATAAAAACTAAAAAATGTATCAAATAATGTGACTCAAATTTTGTATGATATAAATGCATCTTTAAATTAATTAAGTAACTGTGAAAGTTATAGGCCTACTCCTACTATAACGGTGCGTGGTGCGTCCATAATGGCGGGTGGTTCCGAAGCTTATTCCGATTCCGACAAACTACCAATGTTATTAGATGGGAGTGTTTACAGTGTCAGCTGATTATCGGGGTATAGTTTCAATGCTAATGAAAATCGGAGTCGGCGTAGGAACCCGATCTTATTTTATCTGTAAAAAATAGATTTTAAATTCATTGTTAAATTTATAATTCTTCAAAAGTAATATGTTGTGGTTTTTTTTTGCAGGAAATGCTCAACCAGTCTTTGGCAAAAGCAGTGTTTGTAAGCGGATCACCATTATCGCTCGTGGAGCACCCTCTATAGATAGAATTTTTCCAAAAATTGAGACCTGCATACAAGTTGCCATCAAGATTCCGTATGTCCACTACTTACCTAGATGCCCAATATACTGAGATGAAAGAACAGATAAGTAAAGAAATTAAGGAAACCAAAAATATACATCTTCAATGCGATGGGTGGAATAGTGGAATAATATAAGGAATGAGAGTATAATCAACTTTGTTATATCAAAGCCAGAGCCATATTTTGTAGATTTTAAAATGACAAAAGCTGAGACACAATGCTGATTATCTGGCTGACATCATTGGCTCAGTCATTGAGAAGTACGGGCCAGAGAAATTTTTAGTGGTTATTGCTGACAATGCCGCAAATATGAAGGCAGGTTTAGCCTTAGTGAAGGAAAAATATCCCCATATTACCCCACTGGGTTGCATTGCTCACCTACTTCATTTACTATGTGGTGATATTTTAGGATGTCAAACTGTTAAAGGTTTCTTCAGTGATGTGACAGGAATTATTAAGACGATAAAAAACAGTCACATTTTGAAAGCTCTTTTTGACGAAATTTCGGCTGGGAAAAAATTTAAAGACAGGATTTCTCTTAAGCTGCCTGGGCAGACCCGATGGGGAAGCCACTTTTTTGTTTGCAGAGCCTGAAATCAAACAAAGTAGTTCTGCAAACATTGGCAGTCGATGAAAAGGCTGAATTGGGGCCATCAATTAAAAGAAAACTCCTTGATAATGGTGTATTTTGGACAAGGGTCGAAAAGATGATCAATCTACTTGAACCAATCGTTCATCTTATAACCTCCATAGAATCAAATTAACCACATATTCACCGAGTAGTAAGAAAGCTCGATGAGCTTGAGAAAAGTTTAGTAGAAAACTTACCATCATCTCCCCTCCAGAAATCTGAAGAAAAAAAAATAATGGAAAAGTTTCAGGAAAGAAAAAGTTTTGGCTTCGGAGACATTCACTTAGCTGCATACATGTTAGATCCTAAAATGCGGGGGAGTATGCTCACTCCAGAACAATTGTTGACTGCCATTGGGTTTATTTGTGATTGTGCTAAACAAATGAATTTTGATGTTCTGAATATCAGAGAAAATGTAGCAGACTAAGGGGATAAAGAAGGCCTATTTTCAAAACAATTCCTTCGGGAAGGCTTTGAAGAAAAGGAGAGGATTATTAGGCCTTTAAATTGGTGGAGAGGACTAAGAGGCACATGTCCCTTGGCAGACATTGCCATCCGAATTTTGGGAGCTCCCGTCACTTCTGCTGCCACGTAGCGTACATTTAGTACGTTCTCGTGGATACATTCAAAGAAAAGAAACCGCCTCACGACCGAGCGTGCTGCAAAGTTAACGTACTTATCCTATAACTGGAGGTTGATGAATCCATCTCCAACCAAACTCCCAAGAAGAGCAAAACCAGCGAAATCCCGGGTGACGGAAAATGTGAAAATGAAGATACCTTAGGTAATGTGGAAGAGGAAACTGATGTGATGAAAGTGGGGGAAAGCGATGACAAAGACTTCACTGGATTTCCTGAATTTCCCGAAGGAGAAGAGGAGGAAGCTGAAGATGATCCAGAAGGTTCTATGGAAATCGACAGCAATGAGGACTGTTAGCATAACAACTTTTTTAAATTGCTAAAAAAAATGTAATTTTTTCATGTTTTATTTCATTATACTATGATATTACTTTTCCGCTCAACCTATCTAATATGCGAGAAAAGTATTGGTTTACCCCAAAAAAAGTTGGAATTTTTACGTTTTCCATCAACACGAAAAAATGGTTTTTAGAAAAAAAATCCTGTGTGCATGTCGTCGTTGTCGTCGGCCACTTTTTCTTACATGTCTTGTTAGCACGATACAGCCTCCGGAGTACAATAATTCACCAATTTTATGATTGAATATTGTTGACATGTCACAGATGAACCCTATTGATTTTCAGCTCACCAGAGCCAGTACAACGGGTGCTATGGTACTTGAAGTACGACATTTTGTCGTTTTTCGAGAAATTTCAGTTTGTTAGCACGATACAGCCTCCAGAGTTCAAGAAGTCACCCATTTTATGATTGAATATTATTCAGGACATCTCACTGATGAACCCTATTGATTTTCAGCTCTTCAGAGCCAATACAACATGTGCTACAGTACTTTAAGTACGATATTTTTGTAATTTTTGGAGAAGTTTCAGTTTGTTAGCACGATACAGCCTCCGGAGTAAATACAAGTGACCAATTTTATGATTGGATATTATTCAGAGCGTCTCAAAAATGAGCCCTATTTATATTCAGCTCACTAAAGCTAGTACAACGGGTGCTATGGTACTTGGAGTACCAAATTTTTGTCATTTTAGGAGAATTTTCAGTTTGTTAGCACGATACAGCTTCCAGAGAGTATACAATTGATCAATTTTATGATTGAATATTGTTCAAGGAGTCTTACAGATGTACCCTATTGATTTTCAGTTGACTAGAGCGAGTACAGCGGGTCCTATAAATCCAGATATACTACATTTTTGGTTATTTTTAGAGAAATTTCGGTTTGTTAGCACGATACATCCCCCGAAGTGTATACAAGTAAAAATTTTATGATAGAATATTGTTCAGGGCCACAGATGCGGAAAAGTTAGTTTTAATCTTTAAAACCATTTATTTTTTATTTTAAACAGTGTTTGTGTTTTATTTAACCACAGAATCAGTAAATTTGCAAATTAATTTAATGTTTAAAAATACTGTGTCGTTAAATCATAAATTCCCAAATTTTGTTTTTGTAATTTTTTCTATGACTTTTAAAAAGTAAATGGGCATCATTTTATCATCTCTATAATGCATTCTACCTATCAAACAATATCATTTGGAGCTATCTTACTTTAAAATAATAAATTCCCGGGAATTTATGAATTTTGGGAATATTTCTCCGATTATAAATTCCCGGGAATTTTACATCACTATTGACAACTATATATATTGTATATTAGGATTCCTAAATAAAGTCTACTACTACTACTACATGGACATAAGTAATCACATCCCTTAAAAATTCATAATATTCCAATGTATAATTTAAAAAGTATACTTAAATATAAGTTCTGATTTCGCAACTTTATAGGCCTATAACTCAGAAACGAGGGGTCGTATGAGAAAATTTTTTTATGTCACAGCATTATTTTCACGTCATCTACTCACTGCCGAATTTTTTGCATCAAGTCCCGGAACACGTTGTATATTTCAGTTTTAGTCACAAGATTTCAGAAATTAACCCCAAAAATCATTCAGTTCTGCATGGCTCGAAGAGTTACTTTACAAATGGAAAGTATGCGCAATATTTACACGAAGTCGACGGAAAAATCGAAGTTATATTCTGGCTTCTGGTGTCCGTCCGACCGTTTAAGTTTCAGCGGGCGAACGGTAAGTGCTAGAGCTTATGTATAAACGGTTTCGAAATCAGCATAGCCAGAAACATCTCCAATGGAGAAGAAATCTTCAGTTTTTTATACAGGGAATTAATCTGGCGCTTTTCTACTTGTTTACTGTTGTTATTGTTTCTTTATTACCCAACATTTAAGAGAATTAACCTTATCATAGTCAACGAGGGCTAAAATGTGCTCCATTTTATTAAAACAGCGGTCGGCAACCCGCGGGCCAGATACTGCCCGCAGCCCTGTACCATGCGGCTCGTGGCCCTGTACCTTGCGGCCCGTGACTGTTTTATAAATAAAAGTCTTATATACATACCTACATTAATAAATAATTATCCGCTCAAAATATAAAAGAGTGCAAAATAATAAAGAGAGAGTTGCAGGAAGAAAATAGAATGTTTAATGATTTATGGGCAGATTTGTAGGTACTTATTTTTAAATTGTAAAAGAAAACCACCATGCTTAATATGCCAAAAAACGATTGCTATTCAAAAAGAATATAACGTCAAATGGCACTATGATACTGAGTATAAATCAAAATTTGCATGTCTTGTGGGTAGAAAATCAAAATCAGTTCACTCAAAGAACCAACAAAACGTTTTTAAGGTTCAAATTGAAAATAACGAGTCGAATGTATGTGCGAGTATAAGGGTAGCGGAAATATTTGCGAAGTCTGAGGGATCGTTTTCCGACAGTGAACTAATCGAACAATGTGCTTTAGTTACGGCTGAGGTGTGTCCAGATCAAAAAAAGAAATTTGAAAATTTTAGCTTATCTGCCAGAATGTGTATCCGGCGCACTTAAGATTTGGGTGATAATTTATGCGAGCAACTTCGAGAAAAGGCACAATTATTTGTATGGTTCACATTAGTTACCGATTAAAGTAATGACGTTTGTGAAATCGATCAGAACTATAACGTATGTGAGGAACTTTTATATTTATGTAGTTTGAAAGGAAAGACTTGTTTCGCCAAGTAGAACAAACGTTAGTATCAAAGCAATTACCATGGAAAAAATTGGTAAGTGTAACAACTGACAGAGGCAGGAACATGAGTGGGCAAAACAAGGGCCTAGTGGGTAAAATAAAAACTGGAATGGCAGAGATAGAATGTGATATTCCATTATTTTTTATTGCATTACCCACCAGGAAGCTTTATGTTGCAAAGTGCTAGAATGTTGTGATATCCTCAGTAAACTACATCAGAAAAAATGGATTCACACATCGCTACAATTTCTTTCAGATATGGAAGCAGATCACCAAGATATCATGTATTATTCTTAAGTGAGATGGTTAAGTAGAGTCGCTGTACTGAAAAGATTTTTTAGATATCAGAAAAGAAATAAACTCCTTTATTAATGAAAAAGGTAAATTTGTTCCAGAACTTACAGATCCTCAGTGGTTAATAGACCTTGAATTTTTGACAGATTTATGTCATGAGTTAAATGCGCTGAATGTAAGGCATTTCAAATGAAAAACAAGCTGTCCATAACACATAACAACGAAAAAAAGTTGGACTATTTTCTAAATTGCAAAAAGGCTGAGGAAGAAGCAGGTATAAATTTTAATTGGAAAAGAGACAAATTTAAATGCATTACACAGCTACAAAATCAGTTAGTGGCAGATTTGGTGACTTTGAGACGGTGTCTGGCAAATTGAAGATTTTCACAAACTCTTTTCCTTGTAATATTGAGGATGTACCCAATAATTTACAAAACTCTTTAGTTGAAATCAAAGATCTTGTTAGTTTTTATGGCAGTATGCCATCTAATTTTGACGAATTGAAAAGGTTGCTCTGCAATTAATTACAATTTTTGGAAGTACTTATGCTAACACATTTTCAATTCTCAATTACAGAAAAAATAAATATGCTTCTCGTCTTACAGCTCCGCATTTGAGTTATTCTACGAACTGCAACTACAAACCTGGAAGCTAATATACAACAAATAGCCACTCAAATGCAGCCTCAAACATCACACTAATTTTTGTAAAAGAACAGTTGTTTTGAAGTCCTCGTTTAAAATTTTAATAAAACTCAAATAATTTATAATATCACAAATACTTTTAGCCTATATTTCAATTTGCCACTACGTGGCCCTTGCCTGCCAAAAGTTTACCAACCACTGTACTAAAGCAACAAGTGTAATTAGGCCCTCGATTAGTAATGCTAAATTAGAATACAAATTCGTAATCCCCATGCCAAAAAAAATATAAAATATTGTGGCGAAACTAAAAAACCAAATTTAAACTTTAAGCACTTAACTTACAATATTTATTTGTTATATTGTGTTCAATTTTGGTGCCTAGATTCTACAGTTTATATATTGGACATTCTCAATTAATCACCCTGTATGCTCCTTCATTTTTAGCTTGTGGCTAAGGAAACAAAAATATCAACTATTTTATAATATTTTTTTGATTTCGTATATCAGACAAGTCTTTTAATGATTGAGGTTACTTAGAATATGTTCTTTTTAATATTTTTTTCTGATTAAGACCATATTGAATAATATTGCATTGGTTACGATATGTCATAACACACTAATATTTCACAAGGGAAATATTAAATGCTCCTATTGTCCCAAGTGAAATATGGAACGTCATATTTCACTATAGAAATGTTATATTTTTCAATTGAAGCAACAAAAATGATAAGGAATGTTTTATTTTTTAATTAAAGCAACAAATGTACTAACAAAGTATTTGCATTTGTAACACTACTTTTCATAACCAAAAATATAAATTGCAATTCTCAAACCTATCGCCACTTGTATTAGCATGCAGTTTGACATTTTATCTATTTATTTGTGACAGAAAGCGAAAATCAAACCAGTCAACCATGATATTTACAAGCACGACCATTAGCAACATTACAATATGATAAATTCAAAAATATACAATCCAATATTTTTTCATTTTCACAACCATATTATGTCAATCAGAAAAAACTATTGATTACAACACGAGGAGTATGAATACATTTTCGTTGGTTGTATATTTCCCTTATCTAGGGAAATATACATTCTCCTAGTTGTAATAATATAAAATTATCCCTAAATTTTTTGTTTCAATAATAATCACATTATTTGATATGATTTATCTATATTTTGATTGGTAAATTGTTGAAAACTAAAGTACATAAAGAACATCAAATGTACTTACAGCTTTGGAAAACGACAAGTCTTCAACAACAGTGCTTGGTCCTATACTATTTTCAATTTACGTGAATAGTTTGTATATTCAACCGACTAGGGACCAAATTGTGAGTTTTGCTGATGACACAGCTGTTTTCTATGAAGCAGATACTTGGAAGAACTAAAATATAAAACAGAATATGACTTAAAAAAAATTATAGATTGGTGTAATCATACAAAACTTATTATAAATTATAATAAATCATTTTTTTGCCTTTTGCAAGCTATATTAACAGATTACCAGATTTTAATGAGCTCAATGTCACTTATAACGATCAGGAAATTACCCTTCAAAGACAAAGTTATATAAAATACTTGAGTGTTACCCTCGACTCTCACTTACGATGGGATAAGCATATAGATAATTTAACCAACACCTTAAGGATGTTGCTTTTTAAATTTAAATTTCTTAAAAAAACATTGAGCGTTAATCACCTTAGAACTTAGACTTCAATACACCATTATCTGCTGGGGGGCTACCGCAAAGAACCATTTAAATAAACTGGAAATTTTTCAAAAGAGATTACTGAAAATAATATTCAATAAAAAAATTAGGTATCCAACAGATTTATTGCATGATAAAACCAATATTATGGATGTCAGGAAATTATATGTTTATGCAATTTTAATGCACACTTACAAACATAAAGATATATTACAAAAAGACATATAACTATCAAACAAGAGGTAAAGAAACAGGCACAGTATATACTCACTTTGTAAGTAAATAAGTATCACAAAGATATTATTTGTACCTAAATGGAAAAATATTTAATCACCTTCCGGAAATTTATAAGATTTATTTGTATTCCGTAAACTCACCTCTATTAATAAAAATATTAATGAAAAAATATATTGTAAATGGTGACAGGAAAACTTTCGAGAGCGTTGATTGAATAATGTGTGAAAAGCTTTTGGTAAAATGTGATAAAATTATGAAATTTAGAAGTAAGAAATTCAATGGATTTATTGCTATATGTATATGATATGTATACATTTGAGTGTGTGTATGTATATATTTGTTTATTTAGAAAGAAACGTGAAGGAACATACAAACATAATATATGCAGTATGTATGTGTGTGTATGTATTTGTTATCCTACTATTGTTTATAAATTAAGTGAAATATTGTTTTGTGTACTTTTAGAGAATCAATTTAATTCAGTACATTATATATTTGAATAATTTTTAGTAAAAGTTAGTAATTCAGCAGCCTAAGCGCAACCGTGAGGTCATAAATAGGCTACCATGTCACATACGTATTACATTGATCATTGATCTTCCATATATAATATTGTACAACAAGAGATGTATGTGAATATATATATATATATATATATATATATTAAATTGGAATTGATGCTTTATTTTTAATTGCCCCACGTTTGGGAGCAAGTTAAATTGGATTGATTCTATTTTATTTTTATAATGCCCCACTTTGGGGTTGCAGTTAAATATGATTGCTACTTTATTTTATATAAAGCCCCACTTTTGGGGTAAGCAAGTTATATGTGATTTAACTTTTACCTTTACGTTCTATATATATGTCTTTTACGTTGTGGTACAGTTAAATATGTGTGTAATGATTTGATTTTTTAAGTACTCTATATTTATTAATATACTTTATACAAATTGAATATGATTGGACTTTAAGTATTAATATATATCAATGTATGATTTGAATATATGGATATGTGAATATGAAATGATATTATATTTATTGCAAATTTTAAACTTTTTATACTATTGTTGGGTTCGCCAAATTACATATTTTTTATTCAATGCTTCCTTTTATTTATTATGCTATTTATGAACATGTAGTTTATTTAATTCTTATGTTTTCTTACCTCGGCTGCTCTTATTCGTTTACGACTCTTAAAATCAGTAGGGTTCTGGGCATATTATGATAATAAAATCAACCTTGCTTATTAATGTGATATATTTATGTGACTGATAAAAAAATTTTGTGAAATAAAACTTTTGAAAACACATATAAAAAAATGATTCATAAACAAACTATTTGTTACAGCTTATTATACAGTTAGACTGATGAAACTATTTATTAATAAAATAAATGATTAACCTTTTGTTCTACCAATTCTTACGTTATACATAAATAATGAGTTATTTTATATATATCTAAATTTCCACTTTGAATATGACTTTCTTTATATTCCAAAAAAATTATACCTTTCTTTTTAGCCACGACTTTTTCTGGCTCATTTGCATAACTTGGTCGAAATCTTGTGAGCGTTGAAATTCTTAGAAATTTGCAAACACCTGCTCTTTCTAACTTTGCTTCTATGTTAAACAAAAAAAAAACTTTTTAAAGTGTTTCCCTTTTTTTTAACTAAGAGGATTTATGAAATGATTTTAAAATGTTAAATTTTAGTTTTCTTCGGGACGTGAACTTGGAAACATATTTGATATTTTATCGATTCAAAATTTACGTTTTTAAATATTATTTTACTGTATGGTAATAATTGTGTATTGATATAAACTGGAATTAGTTGTGGTCTGTTACTAGTGGAAATTTTTATATATATTTTTGGTGAAGTTCGACATGAAAGAAATTATACATTTATCTACACTTTATAATGGTAAGTTTTAATATTACTTTTCTCTGGTATATTATATTCATGTAAAGATAACAGAACTTTAAACCAGGTATATGAGCTCTTAAAATTTTTATATCACTTGAAATTATTATTTTAAAATTATTATTTATACGTTCTTATTTGAAAGTTTCATTTATTTGGTACCAAATATATTTAATAAACACACAACCGACCTTTTGTTCCTTTTTCTTGAAATGATGCTACATCGGAGGAGACGCTTCCAATAGATTTTCCCGCCTTGGCTGTTGAATACCTTTGCTTTTCATTATCTGGGTGATAATTTTCTTCCTCTGCTACTTGTAGTCTCACAAACGTTTGTTACACTTGATTTATTTTACAATTGATTAGATTTATATTGATTTTTATACTTTTCCTTTGACTAATTATAACTTTGTTGCATTAAAAAAAACTAGGATAACTTTATTAGTGTTACCTATCTGACCACTGACTCTCAACTACCAATTTCCCGCATTTTACATCGAACACAACCCTTTTTATCGTCTGTCACCGGAAGTGGTTTTTGTTCTCGAAAGTTCGATTGAAAATTTCATCTGTCACTTTGTTTATTGTTGTTTTTATTGTTTTTCTGACTTAAACTTATTGCAAACTATAGTTTTTTATACCTAATCTACTTATTGTCATTGACTTATTCACTCACACCTTATTATTATTGTCTTTTTCCATATCACTGTTTATTTGCGCTGTTTTGATTGGTCAATGCAATTTCATTAATTCTACGTTTTCTACAATCTACATATTTACTTATTATACATATATACAATTCATTTCTCATTATGTTTGATATTATTACACCTATATACATAAACTATGTCGGTAATCATTTATTTCATTATTGTTTTTCACATTCAAAATAATTTATGTTGGTATAATTTGTCTCAACTGTTTTATTTTGGTATAAATTTGACCTTGCCCATATTACAGATTCCTACTTATTATACTATTTCCTATACCTACTTTTATGATTAATTATTAACTAAATATCTTATTCTATATATTTTATTACTTCTAACTGTCTTTTTATTGTTTAATCATTATAGTTTTAGTTACATTTGTTAGAAGTTTTTATTTATTTTTAAAATATAAACAGATGCTCTGGGTGTCTAAGATTCCATGCAGCGTTATATTATTTCTTGATCTGCGTTTACTTGTGAGGTTCTGTCTAAGGTTGTTTTTATTAAGTTGAAGAATTAATTTTTACAACTGTTTTTCTGATGTTTGTTTATTTCTTTTTATATTTATTTACTATCTTTTTGATTATAACCATTGGTCGTACTTAGTTATATTGTTATACGAGGTATTTTATTATTTTGATACATCATTTTTAAAAATTATTTTTATTGACAAAATTTTAATTTTATACCCTTTATCAGGATTCTATATGGGTTCTGTATATGTTCTATTTACAACAATATATATATATATATATATATATAT
Source organism: Galeruca laticollis (assembly GCA_963921935.1). Lineage (NCBI taxonomy): Eukaryota > Metazoa > Arthropoda > Insecta > Coleoptera > Chrysomelidae > Galeruca > Galeruca laticollis. Next base: position 87,174,717 of record OY998182.1, read on the forward strand.
ATATATATATATACATATGTACAACATGAGCTGAATAAAGATTATTATTATTATAATGATCGTCAACGATTTTGTTCGATATTTAGAATATACCATCTTGGAAGTATTCAAAGAATACCTAAATTTATTAATTAACAACAAACTGTCTTAGAATCAAATTACTAATTTTTTGGCAAATTTGTTTTAATTTCATTTTGATGTGACATAAAAAAATTACACATTACCAAACCATAGGCGTTGCGTTTCATTTTTAATAGGTGTATATCGTAAAAAATCGTTGACGATCCTTATGTCCATCTAAATGCCTTTCTAATGATATGCTATACATGGTATATTCCCTATTTAAAAATAAGGGGAAGGGGTTGACAAATGTCTGTATCGTAAAAGAAAAATCGACGTATTTGAGCATTTCCTTGAAATCTAGTGAATACTGTCAAATATCAGGATGGACCGTGTCCTGTGGCCCACCCTGTATAATAAAGAAAAGAAAATAAATTGACTTCACTACTGGTCAAATAAACTGGTTAATAGGGAGAAGATCAAAACTACCTGTGGAAAACAAAATATTGATCTATAAAACAATAACCATACCTATTTGGACTCATGGTATTGAGATATGGGGCTGTACTAACAAATCTAACATAAATATAATCCAAAGATGCGGATCTACTTCTAAGAATAATATTAGATGCCCCATGGTTCGTCTCCAATGAAACAATTCATAACTATCTCAAAATAAAATTTGTAAAAAATGCCATACAACAGAGAAGCAACACCCACCATGCAAAAATTTAAAACACGAAAACCCAACCCTGTAACACCTAATGATAAGAGAAGACAACCGAAGACTCAAATATAAGTTGAATGAAAGTTTTGTTGCATTTTGTGTAAATTTTAAAATCGTAGCAAAGCACTTTCATGAGTGGTTACCTACAAGCAAGTAAACCAATAAATTTAATGAAAAAGAAGAATTAAAATAAAGAAGTGAGGTTACTTACTCGTCAGGTAATAACTAGGATGAATCCACAAAATTGTCCATACAACGAAAACCAGTTGAACATATTAAAATACAACAAATTAATTAAAAAATTATTATCTAAAATCCATCCCTATAAGGGATTAATAAAGATTAAAAATTACAAATCCAACATGATGTGGTGAAGTTGGCCGGCTGAGAAATCAACTTGTGGGCACAGAATGCCAAGGAGCGAAGTCCCGTTGACATGGAGCTATTGATTCTATGGAATATGAAAAGAAGCAGAATTTCTGATAGCCAAAACCATCGAAACAAGAAACAGATCAAGGGGATAGTCTAATGAGAGCCCACTCTTAACCTGAGTCAAGTAACCGTGATAAAGATTAACAAAATTCCTTTTATTTATTTATTATGAGGCACATATAAGACAAAAAGAGAATCTCAACTCAATTCCACTATTAACACCGGTCTAATAAGAACCAATAACAGTATAGAGCTGAGAGATTTATCGAATTAGTGATTTAAGCAGATTTTATGCTAATATACAAATAAACCTCAAAAGATCTGTCAACAGAAGTGAAATGCATCGACACCACCGACCGCAAAAGATGTATATTAATTTAATTTATTGATGAAGATTGAAGGATCAAAATTATTTGTCTGTGAATTCAAACATGAAACATTTATGCAATAAAGACAGGAAAGACTCACAAACCACGCGACAATAATCAAGTTGAGAGGACAGTGTAATGAGAACTAACTCCTAACCCGAGTCAAGTAACCGTGATAAAGAGTAACCACATACCTCTTTCTTACTTATCATGAGGCACATATAAGAAACAATATATGTGGCATTCTGTGCGCACAATTTGATTTGTCAGCCGGCCGACTTCACCACATCATTTGGATTTGTAATTTTTAATCTTTATTAATCCCTTATAGGGATGGATTTTAGATAATCATTTTTTTAATTAATTAGTTGTATTTTAATATGTTCAACTAGTTTTCGTTGTATGGACAATTTTGTGGATTCATCCTAGTATTACCTGAGTTGTAAGTAACCTCACTTCTTTATTCCAATTTTTCTTTTTCATAAAATTTATTGGTTTACTTGCTTGTAGGTAAGCAGTAGAGGTGTAAGAAAAGTAACTAATCGTTACTAGAGTACCCGTTACTTGATCGGATTCGAAGTAACGAATACAAAAATGACCGGCGTTATAGTTACTTAAGTACTCGACGAAGGCCAATGATCTATTATTAGATCATTAACGAGGACCGACGTCAAGGACCGAATTAATTTTTACAGAAGCATGTCACTGACAGTGCCATCTATCCAATATTTGGAGTAAGCTGTGTTTTATGCAATTACAGAATTCTGTTTCAGAATAAGCAGTTGGAGATAAAAGCAGTAAAATGAATTATAAGACTTAGTCACTACGTTTTGATTTCTTGATGTTTTGTGTGTGTATTTCCCCGAAAATCTGCGGTTTAGTTAACGTTATCATTGTAAATGTAAATATATCGATACTAAAAATTACTTTTGAATATTTTGCTAGGCAAGCACCTGAGAATATTACTAAAGAAATATAAATGTTTCTATATTTAACCTAAAGTTATCATTAATTTAAATCCAATACTGGAAAACCCGTGAATTGCTATATCCAAGGCTTTCCAGGTTAGCAAAATAATATTTATGTATCGTGGCCACTTCAGTGCCATCAGAATGAATTTTTTCAAATGCTGGCGAGATGGTTTCTATTAGACGTAGTACTCTTAAAGTCAAAACTGATCAAAATTTTGTATTTCTTAATTGTAACCAAAATATAATATAATATCTACTTAATACTACAGTCCATTTATCTACTCAAAGATCTATCTACTCCAAGATCTTAATATAACAAATAAAATACTAATAACTACTCGTATACCTATACCAAATATCTACTCGAAGATCTTAACGAACGTGAAACATATCACTTATACTGAATACTCTGAATATCGACTATTGATGTACCGAATATATTTACACTACAATATTTTTACCAAAACATATTATACTTATACAGAACGAGTACTCGAGTAACGAATATTTAGTAACGATTACTTTATTGAAAAGTAACGAATAGTTACGAGTAGTCAAAAGTAATGATATTTTACACCTCTAGTAAGTAGTTATGATGAGGTGACAGTCGAAAGCACTTTACTACGATTTTAAAATTTCATTAAAATTTACACAAAATACAACAAAAGTTTTATTCAATTCAAAAGAAACTGGGGAATTGACTTGATATGAAGTTTCGACAATGGACAAATCCTCTTCATGCCAAATTTCTTAGTCATAATATTAGCTTATAAAATGAATAGCTTATATTCTGATTGCTGATTAAATTTTAATAAAAAAATTGTAAATTGTATCAATAGGAGAAAAACTATAGATAATATTTTTAAAGAAATTTGGCTATGGGGGTCGGAGGTACATTTTAGAAAAGTGGTCTTTTGCCCAAAATAGTTTGGGAATACCTACTTTACACAGTGAGTGATTAAAATTAAACATTCATGATGTGAAATGACAGTGATATTGGCCTAAATTAACCCTCAATTACTCGAGTGGGGTATTTAAATACCTCAGGCTCCATAACTTCTGAGATATTTCGGTTATGAGACAGTGGAAGAGAACACAGCTTCGCATATTCGCTATGTAGATATGTGCAATAAGGTGCTTGTGTGTGGTTGAGATTTGCATTCTTCCTGTTGTGTTTATATACCCCCGGGAGTACTGCTGTCACAGAGATAGGAAAACAAAATGGATTACTAGCCCAGTGTTCAGTAAATGACTGTAGCATGTGTTCCGCCATCGCATGACAATTTCTCTTGGCAATACTGAATATCACATTCACCAGCCTTCAAAGGTTATGTTTCTGTTTAGTTCTAAAAATTCAATTTTTCAAATTTTTTGTGGGTATATTACGACTAATTTTCGCTGTGTTTATTGTTACTAAGAAGTAAATATCCAAATATTATTAAATGAAATAATTTTATAGTCATAGCACATTAAAGAGCAGATGGATATAATTTTGTCTATCTGTTGTTTATTTAATTTCTAGTTTCAAATATGTAATATATTGATCTGATTTTCGTTGAGATTTTTGTTCAGTTGATTTTGTCAATGTCAAGTTGTTAAAAGTTTAATAAAGCCTATTTCAGTTCAGGTTTATTTACTACAATAAATGTCGGCCTCCATTTCCGGAGGGCTTCCACAATAGCATATGCTTCTTTTTCAACTGAGGAATGTCTCTGTTCGGTACTTGAAAGAGTTCTTGAAAAGAACGCTACAGGTCTTCCATTCTGAGAGAGTTGGGCAGCAATAGCAAAATCCGACGCATCAGTTTCTACGGTGAACATAATGGATTCGTCAATAGATTTCACGGCAGCACTGGAAATAATTTTCTTCAATAGTTCGAATGCTGTAATAGCATTTTCAGGCATGGGAAATGTTTTACACTGTACCAGTGGTTGAATTTTCCCATTATACGGCGAAGGGAAGCTAAACTATTTGGTGCCTAACCTAACCAAAAGTGGTCTGAGTCTCTCTGGGTCTGGTTTAATTGTTTTCCCCGTAATAGTATAGCCAAGAATATTTATTTTGTCAGTGGAAAACATACATTTCTCCTTGTTCAACGTTAAACTATACTTCTCTGAAGCATTCATGAAGAGTTGTAAATTATGATCGTGGTCCATCTTGTTCAATCCACAAATGGTTACGTCATCCAAGTAAGCATAGGTATCTTTCAAACCCTCACTTTCGATTATATTTTGGATTGTCCTCTGGAAGCAGGCTACTCCATTAGTTACTCCGAATGGAATTCTACGGAATTGGTAAAGTTTACAGCAAGCTTCAAAAGCAGTATATTTTTTTCGTTATCTCTGATGGGAATCTGGTGGTAAGCATTGCGTAGATCAATTGTACTGAATATTTCGTACTTTGCTATTTGATTAACAATATCTATCCGTGGTAATGGATAAGCATCAAGTAATGTAAACCTATTGATTGTTTGTGAACAATCAATTACCATTCGCTTTTTATGAGTTTCGCTTGAGGTGACTAAAACTTGTGCACGCCACGGTGAGTTACTTGGCTCAATAATATTTTCTTCTAATAGTCTCTTCACTTCATTATCAATGAATTTAGAATCATCAGATGTGTATCGGCGAGATCTCACTGCGATAGGTTTACAATTTGGAGCCAAATGTGAGAATAGAGGAAATGGATCAACATTAGCCAAAGCTAGTTTACATACTGCCAAAGAATCTCTTGGTCCACCAAAAGTTACTTCTACACCTGAGTGCTCTTTGAGTAAATCATGACCTATTATCATATCTGCACACAAATCATCAAGTACCAGTAATTTGAAGTTTTCGTATATATTCTGCAACATTTTAATGGTCACGATACAGCATCCGATCACTTGAGACACTTTAGACGTAGAGGCCATGGCTACATTACATGAGGAAGGAAATATCTTCATTTTTCTTGCTCGTACTATTTTATGATTTATGAAACCATCCGAACTTCCTGTATCAATCAACGCATCCGTCATAATTCCATTAACGTCAATTTGAAGGATTGCTCTTGACAGGCAAGCTGGGGATGCAGCTGAAATTGTAGCCAGGATTGTTGATGATGTCTGTTTGGTTGAGTATTTGGTGGATTTTGCTGAATTGCCTCGAGATTTACAGACTTTTGAAAAATGTCCCTTCTTCCCGCATCCATGGCAGTTGCAATTTCTAGCTGGACACATATCACGAGAATGATAATCAAAACCGCAAAAGAAACACTTAGAAGAAATTGCGGAAGTAGTTTGTTGATCGGAACATTCTTGAATTTGTTCAGAGCGATTGTCTGTATTCATATTAGCTGCTGCATTAAAGTTCAGGTTTATTTACTACAATATATAAGTAGCATTTTCATAGCATTATAATCCTAGTTTAATCGTAGGTCGGAGCATTATTTTAATATATTATTTCTAAGAAAAGTTCTTTAAAAAGCTACGCACTGTTTAGAGTATAAATATAAATCTATATTAGAAATGCACTTAAAATTTAAATTATTCCCTAAATAAAACAGTAACCAATGCATGATGTTACATCTTTTTCTCAATGATTTATTCGATATTTCAAATTCTAGAAACACTTTTGGAAGAGGTATAAACACACAATAGTTTTGCCTAAGACAAAGAAGCTAAGAACACCTATTCTTGGCTTTTCGGTTTCTACAGTCTTTATATACTTGCTACATTTAAATCCTAATGCAAAGAAGAAAAGAACCTAAGATACTTACTAATATACAAATTCAGCAAAGATCAATTGTTATTTTTCAAGGTTGTAAGGTGAGTAACAGTTTTTTCTGCTGCCTTACAATACAAAGTCTACTCCAGTTTTATTTTTTGTCTATGTTTTTTAAAAGAAAACGTGTGTTTTCATAAAATATTTCAATGAATATAGGTACCTACTCTCGAGTTCTAATAATGAATTTAGGTTTGGTGTATTTTTTTCTTGTTTTTCTAATTTTAAAACTGGGGTATCAGCCCACGCGAGTTGGTACTCATGTAACAGAATATTCCGCGAGTAAGGGACGGTTAATTTGCACTATTGACATGATGTAGAATTTCGTTTGGAAACAATATTAAGAATTACTGTACCTTATTTTTATCCTCCTTGAATAACTGTTTATCTGTATCATCTACTTGGCGTGGTTGGCAGATTTGTAATGAAAACCAGGAACATACAAATTCATTTTATTAACACTAGAACTTCACTATTGATGTCAAAAGATTTTTTCGCATTGAAGTGATAAATAATCACACGATTCATTTTTTTTAGAATATTTATTTTTTGGTCTATGAATCTTTGTATCTTCATTAGCCATTGTTTCTAAGTGGCGTTTGGCCTGACCCCTGACCATTGCGTTCGATTTGCACGCTCGAGCAAGAACAGGAAGCAGGAACGCTTATAATCTGACGTCGTACCAGTGTTGCCAATTTGTGCGATATCAAACATGGTTGCGTTCAGAGTTGCGTTCGTTTTTAGCCTGGGAGTGAGTCTGTGTGACTCGTGCTTCATACCGATGCATTCTTTTTAGTTGGGGCGTCTGACACTCAGTGTTTCCTCTCTTTCCCCTGGAGCACTACCGCTTGGTAAGGGGCATGCTACTCCGCCGCAACAGGATTGGTTAAAACTGGAAGTGAACTGTCAAAAAATAAACTGCGTGTGAATTGCGTGCTCGTGTTTAGTTTGAACCTGAATGTAAATAAATTATAAATACATTTGAAATTTGTTTTAATTCCATACTTCTTTAATCTTTTTATCAACGTAATGAACAGAGGAAAAATATTAAATCATCCAAGAAGTGGAGGAAAATTTTGTAGTATGAAATAAGAAAATGCAAAGAAGGTAAGTAGCTACAAGACCTACCAGAAAGTTTTAATTACTTAAATATATCTAGATTTTAGAGAGTCAAATTAACATGAGTTAAGATCTATTTAACAAAAACAATACCTAATATCTATGAATATTATATTAGAATAAAGATTTAATGTGTAGTTTATTTATCTGAAGAATAAACATAGATAAATAATCGAATGCTATACTACTTTCTCTATGTTAGGCTCCTTGGTTTGGCTACGTTTATTTCCCGTTCTTTTTGGGAGTGACTCCGAATAGTTCCGTGCGAAACGCTCTAGAGCTAATGACATCTAAAACGAATGCGACTTAGTTGCGTTTAATTATGATAATAACAAAATAAATAATAACATCCCGATTGAAAAGACATAAATACGAATTTTCATAACTGTTTATTAATAGAGAAAATTATTTGGCCCCTTCTCTATGTTTCTTAATACTGATACAGTACTGTATCATTATTTTTACAGTGATAGGTTATAAATAAAAGTAATGAATAAAATATAATTACAGTTTTAGGTGTATAAGATTTACAACCCATTTTGTGTATCTTAATCGAGTCTTAGACAATTATAAACAAGATACATGAAAATTAATACATACAAAGGCTATTTTTTATATTCACAACTCTACCTACCTAAGTTCTTAAAAAAATTTATAACAACAAAAATTGCTTAGCTTCTCCTGTTATTATCTGTTGGAGCTGTCAAAAAAACAAATACACATTGCAAAGTCCAATAATAATAAATATTTTAGGAAAAAGGACACCCTGTATATTGTTAAGGGTACGGCAGTAGCTCATTTCAGCGATAAATTGAGTCAAGCCATAGATACTAGTGTTATTCAACGCGCCAATCGATTACAATCATTTCCTGTCATTTAAAAAACAACATGTTCAGCAATACATTTTCGATATCAATCGATCACTATGATTATAATCGGTCTAAAATTATGATGCTATTGAAAACAATCGTAAATCTGAAGCATGTGGTTGGTCGAAAAAATTAAATAAACTACCGTTTGTCTATGGGTTATGTGATGCGAGTGATATTTTGCAATTGTATATTACATTTTTAGTTTAACAGAACAGCTTCTATAAAATTAAACGTGATTAAACTAACGCCGTGACTAGCAATACATCGGATGTACGAATTTATTTTGTACATCGTCCTTAATTGTGCGTTGATCGAAGCGCGCATATTCAAATAATAACCTAAAGAAGCTTGTATTTTGTACGGTTTATTTATATTATTATAGATCTTGAAAACATATAGATGTCTGTTTAATGTGTGATACATAATATATATTAATGTAGGTTGGTATTTCATTAGAAATAAAAATGAAAGTAAGGGCGATATTTGATTCGTACATCAGAATGATGAACTTATATGGGATCCAGAAAACAAGATATACCTAACTTTGAGAGGGTTATTTTGATTTTTTTGTCTTTGTAAATAAAAAATTTTATTTTCCAACAGGTTATACACAATTACGGGACAAACTTATTAAAATTTATCAGAAATTATTACTAGAATAACAAAATGTGCCAAAAATACATATACCTACTTATTATCTGAACCAAAAAGACGTCGGAAAATATTTAATAAAGTTAAAGAAGCTGGATTTTCCTAAATTTGAATTTTCCCCGAATTTGAATCTCCCTTTTTAAAATATTTGCATGATTACGACTTTCTGTTTTTGCTTCAAAACTTGATGTTTATGAATAAAGGTTTTTAGGAAAAAAGTAGTAAAAAACTTTTATTATCATTTGAAAGCAAATAACAACTACATATATTTAAGCTGCTATAAAATTTACAGAAATGAATTACATCTTGTGGGTATGTATCTTGACTCTGAACAATATCTACACATATCCAGTTTCTTTTTTTTTGGACTTTTTTCAATGCATCACAAAATAAGTGATATGATTTTAAACATGATGCACATATAATTGGTCGATCATGTAATGTACAGTTACACTGTGCGCAAGGACAGGGGATATTTTTCATACCACTAAGTATTGTTGTGATTTTGTTCCACGACGCTTCGTAGCAAAATTCTCTAATTCTAATTCTCTAAGTTTATATTTTCATGTAGCAATGAATATGGTAAATCTGCATTTAAATGTTCGATTTCAATATTTTTCTTTTTTGCATAAACATCTTTCAAAGATGGTGAAACAAGATTCAATATAAAAAGTTTTTTCTCACCTGCAGTTCTTTTGGCAAAATGTTTTTTCTTTAAAGAGAAGCATTTAACCTTAGGCAACCCAATAGCAGTTTTACCGCATCCTTTAGGTCTATCTCTCATTTTGGCTACTTTTGGAATTATTATCCTATCAAAAGACTATTTTTTAAATCAGATGTATTATTACTTTTACTATAGCTATGATCACCCATGACGATATGGCTGAGTTTTTCACTTTCGTCATTTTGATTGCCTTTACTTTCAAAAACCACTGTTTCAATTTTATTACTTCGACACTGGCCAAAGGGACAAGATATTTCAGTAGAACAAGGTATTCCTTTATCTGGAAAATTTGCAATTGTTGCCCTATCGACTCCAGCAGTTCTGTCATAATAATTGTAAGTTTCAGTTTGGATAGGTTCTAAAATATCTTCATTTTCCGTAATTACAGTTTCCTCATTAATTTCATAAATACTATGACTATCCAAATCTCTATTCAGATCTAGATGTTTATGAAAATAATTTTTGTCTGGACTTGTTAGTGTAACTGCCTCGGTAACTGCACTGTCACTAGGATTTTCATACAATTCAGACACTTCTACAAGTTTACCATCTAACGACAATTTTTTTACTTTAAAATACTTTGCATTGATAAATCGAAAACATCTCCCGATTGTTCAGATATCAAACTGGCAATATCTCGTAGCACCAACATAGACTTTTTATATTTTCCAAATTTATTTAATTTCCGAGTTAATTTCCTTTCTGTGTCTTTTTCAGTATAAGCCATATCGGTTATAAAAGTTGCTTTCCTATGTTGTGTTTCAATTGGTTGTAAATTGCAGTTTTGAAATATCCGTTGATATTTTCTCACATGCAGTATTACATAATGATGGTTCAAATAAAGACATTTTTTCTTTTCCTCGAACAGAAAATATGTGCCTAAAATTTTTCAATACAAACATTATTAAAAAAATAAATATATGTAAATAAGTATGATTACTTTAAATTATCTACTATATTCCAAATTCCGTAAGTCTTTTAATAAAATCATTTTTTTTTTGTTTCACATCCCATTATATGTTTTATTTTCTTTTTATTACCACCAGCTTTAAGAAATTCTTCAACCTTTTATTTTTCATCTGGGTTCAACTTGCGTTTTTGTCGTAAATGTTGATGAAAAGCCTATAACAAAAGTAAAAATTAAATTTGAAGTTACATTCTAAACATTGCGACAAGTTCCCACACTTACCTCTGTTGTTTCATGATTATGATTAAAATTGGTATTAGCTATTGTTAGATGATTACCATCTTCAGAAACAATTAATCTGATATTTGCTGGACAGTTTTTTGAAAGGTCCTAGAAAGAGAAAAAGTACTGAAATTGTTGCAAGATGTTTATACAGAAGCTAAACTATCTTACCTTGTGTTGCGAGTGTTATTTGTGGTTTGTTTTTGAACTTTTTTTCCACCATGTATGCAACAAAATAAAAGTTGATATAGGGCTTTCTGGGATTAATATGACTATGAACACCTTTATTTCTTGCGGTCTTCAGATTTGTACTACTTCTTTTGTAATACTTACCTTTTGTTTCATCTTCCCATTTTTTTAATTCCGTGACAAATTCTTTCTCACTGTTGAATATCGCCCCTACTTTCATTTTTATTTCTAATAAAGTATCTAGATCACGAAACCTAGAAACTTATAAATATCGCACAATAAACACAATTTATATTTAAAGTCAGAGACAACTATTTAAAGTATATTATTATGTATGATCCAAGATCGCGCGCTTCGACCAACCAACCACAAGGCCGATGTACAAAATAATTTCGTACATCCGATGTACAAAATAAATTCGTACATCCGATGTACTTCTAGTCACGGCGTTAAACTAAATGAACTTGTGAAAAGTGTGAAATACACGTGAAATGAACTAAAATAATGATGAGGTTATGTCACTAAAAATGACAATTTTTTTTGGTCGTTCAACAAACATCAATCTGAGTGCGTATTCTGTATCGTCTCGTAGAAAGAAATTTCTTTCTATGAGTATAGAGAGGAAATTTCTTTCTATTTCGTGAACCTATTCTGTACGATTCTTTCTATATCTATTCGGTAATTCTCGGCTATAGAGAACTGATAATTATTGGATGTAAAAACATTGACCTGTTTTTAGGGGAATTTGGGATATCTCTTGATTAAGTCGGCAACAATAGCAACATTTGTTTGTTTATTTCTCAGGAGGATAATAATAGTTACGAGAATTATTTCATATTTCATTGTGGGAGTCAATTATTATTATAACTGTTATTATAGTGTGCGGTGTAAATATTATAAACTATAGCATAGCATATTATCTGTTGTTAGTTTTCGTTTTTTAATCTTTATTGCGAGTACATTATGAAGTTTGGTAACAATTCATTTGCTACAAGTAGAAGATGAAGTAGGTACGACAAAACCAATTACGTTTAGAGATAAGAATTTATTAACCCTTAAAATCGCCAATGTTAAATATATTGAACTTCTTAAGAATTGGATTAATGACAAAAATTAAGAAGTTTAGTAATTAATTTAACACAACGTTCAACACAGAAATATTTCACATTTACAGGTAACACCGTAAATGGCCATAAACACGTATTATTTAGGTACCCTTTGCAGTTGTTTACATATTAAATTGCAATAATATTAATAATACGTAATTATCCAAAAATTATTTTTCCAGCATATATAAACTTGTATATATAAACCACAAAACACCATAATCATAACATAACGATATGCACCTTTCCTTTGAAAAATGTAAACATGCCAACAAAGATAAATCTAAATGATTGTGTGTTAAAAAGAGACAGGTATCATAGAAAGACCTAAAATGGTCTTTCTACCGAACGAAGCGTTCGTGAAGCACGATCACTGCCGATGTTGCTTACAGAATAAGGTAAAGTGGTATAGAGAATTTATAGAAAGAAATTTCCTCTCTATGACGATACAGAATACGCGCTAATCTGTTTTCGATTTAAAGCTTAATACTCACTTAGGCGAAATTCGCGTTTTTCTGACATAATGTGTCAAATCCAGATTTAAAAATATTCGCGGCGGGAACTTTTAACTATTCTGCGATTTTTTAAAGTATCGTTTGTCATAAATCAAGAGAAATAACATAACCTAGAATTTTTATTATTATTTGTTTGTGTTTGACCAATTTTTATAAAAAGAAAATAGTCATGGATGCTTGTCATTACAACAATTATTTACGAAGATATTATAGTGTAGTATGTACACAAACCTAATATCTCTCAAGAACAAATTTATGATCTGCACAAACCATCAAAAAATGACACTATAAATGACAGAATATCGCAAAATAGTTAAAATCATTTCAACTTTTTTGCGATTTATCCGCCCTTTCGCGTAGGCGAATTTCGCATTTGTGAGTATGGATGAAATACGCGTATGTGCGACAACAGTATGGATTTGACACATTATGTCAAAAAACCGCGCATTTCGGCTAAGTGAGTATTAAGCTTTAGTCCTGCTACAAAAAAGTGGCCACTTTTTAAATTATGCGTTTCCTTACGATATTTATTGAAACTGCTTTAAGAAGGATTAATCTTATTCTATAATAAACAAATCACCCCCATAATTAATAACATGGATAAATACTTCACGCAACGTGTTATGGGAAAAACTTGGAATTTGAAAGGTTATGCGAGTTTTGAGTAATGCCCAAACATAAAGTCACATAATACCCAAATAAAATACAAACCTATAAGCGGCAACACTGGTTTGACGTCATCACTCAGGCGTACCATAGACCATAGCACGATACACTTACAACGGTATGATCGACTGAAAACGAAAATTCGTCCTCTGCGCGCAGATGACGTATTTGCGATGCATGCACCGATCGTAGAACACGGACCGATATACAAAGTGTTTTAGTTTTCGTCGATTTAACCCCACAAGTCCCACAGGGTTTCACTCTTACAATTAGTCGACGTGAATGATTGAATGTGTGTTTTGAATGTTTGCGGTTTTATTACAATTACGAACTTTTAAATACTCTAATTTGCTGTTCAATTTAGTGAACGGTCAGTGGTTAAAATGCCCAGTTGCGCTATTTATGGATGTGCAAATTACAATAGGAAAACTAAGGGAACATGCATTAGATATTTTAAGTTCCCAAAAAATGATATACTTTGTAAACTGTGTGTAACTGCGTGTCGCCGGAAGGACGACATTAATTTGAAAAACGGTAAATATTACAAAAAATGATTACTGATCACTATGTTTACACATTTGTTTTCCTTATAGCATGTATTTGCTCAATACATTGTGAGAAAGATTGTTCCGAAGATATTTCTGTAAGACAGAAACTTTCAAATTATACAGAGAAAAATATAAGAAATTTAAAATATTATGCAATCCCCACTTTGAAACTGCCTGGTAAAAGGGAAAATACTAGAAATTCTGATAGAGTAGTTCGAATAAAACGAAGGCGATTGGTAGCTGTGTAATTATCCCGACAGGACAGTAGTGTTAAAAAGACATTAGCATAGAAATAAGATTTAGATTAGATTAAAATTAATTACAATATTTAGCGAGCGTTGATCTAGGAAGGATAATGTTAGATATGCGCGGAGCACGTTCTAATTAAAAATGTAAACATCACGCTCAACTAATAGACGAAGGTCAGGCCTGCAGGCCACTGTCCGAAACGCTTCCTATAAATTAAAAGTGTAACGAACCAAGCATTCATTCATTTATTATTATTCTGAATATGTTAAATGGTATATGATATTATATTTGTGTAATTGTAAATATATTAAAGCCCAGTGATTTTTATAAGTGATGTCGTTTATTCAACCCCCGAAGAACGGTTACTAGGTAAGTGTTTTCCTCAAAGATATAATGGCTTTATGGTAAACGTAATTCATACGAGGGGCACTTACTGAGTAACCACCACATGGCGATCCTGCCAACGAAATGGTAATGGAAAAATTAATTGTATAATGGTAATCGTCACCACATGGCGATCCAGCGAACACATGGTAATGGTAAAATGGAAATAGTAATAGTATAATGGTAATGGTAACATGTACATCGCCACTACATGGCGATCCTGCAAACTAATTGGACATGGTAATTGTAAAATGGTTATGGTAAATGATTCTGCGAAGTTAATGGTATAATGGTAACAAATGGTTATGGTAAATTATCCTGCAAAGTAAATGGTAAAATTGATCCTGCGAACGAAATAGTTATGGTAAAATTAATTAATGGTATAATGGTAAATGATCCTGCAAAATAAATGGTAAGGTCGAGTGGAACTATATGGTTTTCTATCTAAATTTGGGACCTTGGAGAAGAGAAACAATGGGAGGTTTATCAACCAAACAAGAGGCAAAAGAAACGGGAATTGTCAACAATACTTTTATGGTACAGCAAGACAGTTTTGCGATGCACATAATGGTTCTATTGTATATTATAACTGAAGCTTTCATTTTGAAATTTATTTGGTCATTATGGAAAACGCACCGAAGAGCGTTGAAAAGGAACATCAACCGAAGCATTGTAGCAAAGCAGACAACAGTATAGTAGGTCTTTACAATAATTTTGCTAAGTTAATAGCCAAAAATTGGAAAAATTTAAGTTTAGTACAACAGGAGACTTGTTAAAATTATTCAAATAGGATTAGGGATAAAGCTGATAGGGCATTTCAAGGGTTAAATTGTATTGTTAAAATACCTACCTCTATATTTGAGGAAATTGACACTATTGTATTACAAACAATAAGCAAACAGTTAAAAATGGCGACAAGTATGAACGATTTTTTTAATTTTGCGAGTAAAGTTTTACCGAACGAATTTAACGGCGAAGCAAGCAAATTACAATCATTTTAGGACTCATTAGATTTGCTACAAACAAACACGACAGGTAACGAGGAAAATGCTATTCTACTAATTAAAACGAGATTAACGGGAAAAGCCAGAATTTAGTCACGACGGAAAACTCCATTGCAGAAATCAAGAATAAACTAAAAACGGGGATAAGAGGAGACAATCCAAGCCTTCTCTTAGCGAAACTTGGTAAAATAAGACAAAATGGAAAAGATGTAACACAGTACGCAACGGAGATAGAAAAATTATCGGAAAGATTACAGGCAGCATACATATCGGAAGGTATGCCCGAACGACTAGCCGAAAAATATACTAAGGAAGCAACGATTAAGGCAGTAACTACGAATGCCACAACGGATGCAACCAAAACAATAATTGCAGCGGGAAGTTTTGAAACTACACAAGAGGTACTATCAAAATTGGTTTCAGTAGAGGGTATAGTAGGACAACAACAAGTTTTACACATGAAGGATAACAGGAATTTCTTCAGGAAGTCATGACTTTAGGAATAATCATCGGAGAGGAAACAACAGAGGATTTTATAACGGTAATCATTCAGGAAGGACATTTCGACAGTTTAATCAAGGAAACAACTATGGCAGATACGAAAATTTGAATAAAGATAGGAAATTCAATAATAGGAATGTAAATTACAATAATCAAGCTAAAAATAGTGTAAGAATATGTGAGATAGAAAATGAAGAATCGAGAATTAGAAACAATTGGGGTTTTGAATAAGAAAACAAACGACGAAGCAAGATTTCAGGAACGTACTCAGCATATTATTTCTAACTTTATAGAAATTCAGACAAGCATATCCGATAATACCTACAATTTCATATTAGATACAGGAGCAGACATTTCTCTGATAAAAATTACTAAAAATTTTCCGCATCACTTGATTGAAACTAGGAATAAAATAAACATTAAGGGGATAACTGAAGGCTCAGCAAAAACTTTGGGTCAAATATGCATAAACCTCTATATCAACAACATAACTTTAAGTCACCGCTTTCACGTAGTGGAAGAAAATTTTCCAATACCAACAAATGGACTGATAGGACTAAAAATAATTGTGTATTAGATTATTCACAATCAGAACTACATATAAATTGCAAGTCTAAGAATTCAGTAACCATACAAATTTTTGGTAATCCAGAATACGATACTTTAGCAATACCGCCTAGATGTGAGGTGTACAGGCTAATAGAGAACTTTAAGAATTTTAGAAAGGATACAGTAGTAGAGCAACAGGAAATATCACCAGGAGTATTTATAGCCAGATCCATAATATCGGGGGAAAACCCGTACGTTAGAATTTTAAATACAAATTATGAAAGTATTTCAGTAAAAACTAGGAGTATTGAAACCTTAGATTTAGATTTATTCGATATATATACAATTAAGACTGATAGTAGTAACAGAATGAAAGAATTAAGGAAAGCATTAAACTTAGAAGTGCCAGAATATGTAAGAAACGATTTAACGAAACTGTGTGAGACTTACGTAGATATATTCGCTTTAAAGAATGATATACTAACGCACAATAACTTTTATGAGCAAAGGATATCAGTAAAAGATGATACACCGATATACATAAAAAATTATCGCACACCACATTCACAATCAACGGAATTAAATAGTTAAGTAGAAAAACTTATAACACAGGGAATAATTGAACCCTCAGTATCAGATTATAATAGTCCAGTACTATTAGTACCGAAGAAGTCGACGAATCAAGATAAGGCATGGAGACTTTGTATAGATTTTAGACAGCTAAATAAGAAAATAGTCACAGATAAATTTCCTTTACCTCATATAGATGCAATTTTAGATCAATTAGGGAGAGCAAAATGGTTTTCAGTTTTAGATCTTATGTCAGGTTTTCATCAAATACCTTTGGAACAATCTTCTATGAAATACACTTCGTTCAGTACTGAAAAAGGCTCATTTCAATTCACAAGACTACCTTTTGGGTTAAACATAAGCCCTAATAGTTTTTCACGAATGATGTCAATAGCATTCTCATGCCTCACGCTGGAAAAAGCATTTCTTTATATGGACGATATAGTTGTGATAGGAATTTCGGAGAATCATCACTTAGCCAATCTTAGGAAAGTGTTTGACGCATGTCGTAAATTCAATTTAAAATTAAATCCACAAAAATGCCAATTCTTCAGGCGAGAAGTCACATATTTAGGTCATAATTTATCAAAGGATGGTGTTTCACCAGACAAAGCAAAATATTCAGTCATTCAGCATTATCCAGTACCAAAAAGTGCCAACGAAGTCAAAAGATTTGTTGCATTCTGCAATTACTATAGAAGGTTCATTCAGAATTTTGCCGAAATATGTATTCCTTTAAATAGGTTAGCTAGGAAAAACGTAAAATTCGAGTGGTCACAAGAATCCGAAAACTCATTTCAGGTCTTAAAAAATCCATTAATCAATCCACCAATTTTAAAATACCCAGATTTTAATAGACAATTCATCTTAACTACAGACGCTTCGAATAACGCATGTTCAGCAATCTTAAGTCAAAACTATGAAGGGATTGACCTACCCATCGCATTTGCATCACGCAGCTTCAATAAAAGCGAGCTTAACAAACCCACCATCATAAAAGAGTTATTAGCAATTCATTGGGGAATCAATCATTTTAAGTGTTATTTATATGGTTCACCACATTTCATAGTAAAAACAGATCATAAGCCACTAACGCATTTATTTGCAATGAAAGACCCGACGTCGAAACTCACGAGAATAAGACTCGATTTGGAAGAATATGATTTTGGAATACAGTATGTTAAAGGTATAGCGAATTACGCGGATAGCATATCGAGAATATCCATAGAAGAACTTAAGGATTTATATATAAATAATTCACACGTCTTGGCAATCACAAGAGCACAAACGCGAAAAGAAAACGCTCAAACAAAAAAGGATCTAAGGATTAACGAAGAAACAAAGGAAGTAAGAATACAAAAACCTTCAGTAGTAAAAGTTTTAAATAATCTTGAGGCACATAATTACCAATTTTACACTTTGAAAATAACCGTATCTCACTAAGGATGAGCATTCGGATCAAAAACAAATTGAAATTTAGTGAAGCCTTAATTACCGGAATACACAACTTCAACCTAGGACGAACGTTTGAAAAGCTTGAAGAGCTATCGGTAAGAAATGAAGTAAAAAGAATGAAAGTATATACAAATGATGATATATTTGATATATTCAAAAATTGCACAGTAGAAGAATTTATAGAAGTAGGAAATCAAAGGTTAAAAAGTATTCAAGTATGTATATGCGAAGTACCAAAAACGGTACAGCAAAAAGAAGAGATCCAAAAGATTTTAGAGAGATACCACAACGATCCAATGTTTGGAGGACATGTAGGAAATAATAGATTATTAAAGAAACTAAGAGCAAATTTCAAGTGGAAAAACATGGAGAAAGACGTAAGGAAGTATGTAAAGAGTTGTCATAAATGTCAAGTGAATAAAGCAACGCTTAATCATAAAGAAAAATTTGTCATAACGGACACATCTATAAAACCGTTTGATATTATTTACATAGACACAATAGGTCCGTTCGTAGAAAGTAACAACGGGAATCGTTATTGTATTACAATATTATGCGAATTAACTAAGTACGCAGTTATGATACCGGTCAAGAATAAGGAAGCACACACAATAGCAAAAGCAATATTTGACAATTTTATACCGAATTACGGACTGATGAAGGAGATAAGAACAGATCAAGGGACGGAATATAAGAATGAAATAATGAAGAACTTAGCGGAACTTTTAAATATAAAACATAATTTTTCAACAGCATACCATCACGAGGCCATAGGCAGTTGTGAAAGATTACATAGAACATTTAATGAATATATAAGAAACTTTATTAAAGATTCTAGGGATAACTGGTGCAAGTTTGTAAAAATGTTTGCATATTGCTATAATACAACACCAAACACGTATCACGTATACACTCCTTTTGAGTTATTATACGGGAGAAAACCCAATTTACCAGAATTTTTAAATGTAGAAATTGAACCGTGTTATAATCTTGAAAGATACGATAAAAAATTAAGGTATAAGCTACAATACGCAAATGAAAGAGCCAAACAGTTTTTAATAAAAAACAAATTAAGTAGTCAATAATAGTGAAAAGGATTCTTCACCTGTAAATTTTAGAATAGGGGAATTAGTTATTTTAAAAAATGAAGGGAGAAATAAATTTGAACCACATTATTTAGGTCCGTTTAAAGTAACGGGAATAAAAGGCGTAAATTGTGAGATTACATCTCCGGACAATAAACTACAGACAGTTCATAAGAATCGTATGTATAAATACAACAGCCGGAATCAATTGTAAACAAGTGTAGAGTGTTTATAAACGAACAAGTAGTGTTTAGTAAACAAAAACAATCAACAAAAACTGTTATAGATATAGGTAATATCGAAAAATTAAAATGATAATTTTTCTCTTCCAAGAGGGGATGATGTAATGATCCCGACAGGACAGTAGTGTTAAAAGGACATTAGCATAGAAATAAGATTTAAATTAGGTTAATATTAATTACAATATTTAGCGAGCGTTGATCTAGGAAGGTCTATGTTAGATATGCGCGGAGCACGTTCTAATTAAAAATGTAAACATCACGCTCAACTAATAGACGAAGGTCAGGCCTGCAGGCCACTGTCCGAAACGCTTCCTATAAATTAAAAGTGTAACGAACCAAGCATTCATTCATTTATTATTATTCTGAATATGTTAAATGGTATATGATATTATATTTGTGTAATTTTAAATATATTAAAACTCAGTGATTTTTTATAAGTGATGTCGTTTATTCAACCCCCGCTGTTTTCCTCCAATATATAATGGCTTTATGGTAAACGTAATTTATACGAGGGGCACTTACTGAGTAACAACCACAGCTGAATGCTTAGCGGGAGCTACAATGTCTTCTGCCTCGATCATTTCTCAAAGTTGTGAAGATAAAATAGGAATAACGGAAGGTGACATTACATTAAGTCGAGCATCTGTAAGGTAAACTTAATAAATCAAAAATCGTCACGTGGATTCTTATTTTACTGTTTTAAATGGAACTTACTGTTTCTAGATAATTCCACAATATGACAGAAGTTACATTCTGACGATGATATTTAATATCGAAACCATTGTCAAATTTCTTAGAATTTTTAACATTTTTTTTAATATATTGTGGAGTTATCAAAAAACAGTAAGTTTCATTTAAAATAGTAATATGAGTAGATTCCACGAAGTAAGGGTTGAGACAGTTAATGTGGATTCTTATTCTTCTATTTCAGTGAGGATGAAAAACAAATACTTGAACTTCAAACAAAAGTTGCAACACTACAGAAAGAAAGCAGATGAAAACTGGACTGCGACAATTTTTGTCAGACGGTCAAATCAAAAGAATAGTACACTCAAAATGTACAGCCAAACGATGGTCGCCAGATGAAATAGCATGTTCGATATTCTTATGCAGTGTTAGCACCAAAGCATACCGCTACTTAAGAACAAATGGTTATTCTTTACCGGCGCTTTCGACACTACGCAGATGGGCATCGACACTTTCAGTAGAACCGGGCATTCTGAATGACGCTGTTATTTTAATGGCAGAAGATTGAAAAATTGTGTATTTTATCATTTGACGAAATACATTTATCTAATCGCATAAATATTGAGAAACGACATCAAAAAGTAATAGGGCCACATAAAACGTGTCAAACGGTAATGGCACGTGGTATTTTTAGTAACTGGAAGCAACCTGTTTATCATAATTTCGATCAAGCAATGACTATCGACGTATTATCTTCTATATCAAAACTTTTTGATGCAAGTTTCACAGTTGTGGGTATTAGTGAATTATGTACATCTAACGTTAAAGTTTGGTCACAAATGAATATTGGACATGACCAAAATTGTTGTTTTCCACACCCTAGCAATAGTTTGTCATACGTATATGTGTTTGGTGACGTTCCTCATCTTATTAAATTATTAAGGAACCCCATATTGGATCAGGGTTTTTGGGTAAAGAACACATTAATTAATAGGGATTGTTTTTAGAATTTGTTGCAACTGTCGTCGTCCGAATTAACCATCGCATATAAAATTAACCGATACCACTTAGATTTAAAAGGTTCCGAAAGACAAAAAGTTAAACCCCAGCCGTTCAACTATTATCTAATTCTGTTGCAAAAAGTATTCGGTTTTGTGGAGAAAATAGGCTACTGCCATCTGTTTTACCGTGGAAGGAAGTTTCGGATTTTGTACAGTTAATAAATGATTGGTTTGATCTTTTTAATTCCATACAAAAATTGTGGCAAATTGTACAACTAAAAATGCGTATGGAGTAGATTTAGATAAGCAGAAAAAAGTGTTAAAAGAGGTGACCGAAACTATTAGGAATATGACCGTAGGCATACATAAGTCTCTCATTCCGTTTCAAAAAGGAATTCTGTTGTCAAATAGGTCACTGGAAGAATTGTTTTCTTATTTGCAGGAAAACTATAAAGGAGTCGATTACATCTTGACCTCGCGTCTAAAGTCTAAATCAAGACGTTGTTGAAAACTTCTTCTTTTACATAAAAGGCATGCCCATCCAGAACCTCTAGATTTTATGTATCGTTTGAGGTGGTATATATTGGGTAAAAACTCGGCGGCAATTTTTACAGAGAACAAAAATACAGAGGAATCTGGTGAATAATGTCTAATACAACCATTAGAATCAGAAGAATCGCATCCCATCTGCTTAACTGAAACACTACTCGCTAATGTCTCCAAAAATATTCAAATAACAAATACCCGTATACTTGAAGAAGAAGAAACATTTATTTCATATACATTCACTCAACCAGAATATATTCCTGACGATGAGTCTGTACAGTTATTGACAATCCTTGAAAGTACCGAAATCATTGGCCAAGAAGCTCTTAAATATCTGGCAGGGTACATAGCGTACAGATTTAAAGATACATTTAATTTAGGTACTACAACCTGCGAGATGATTTCCGTTGGAGCTCAAGATTGGGTACATTTCCTATCAAGGGGTGGTTTATTACAGACAAAGCAAGATCTTTTGAAAGCTACGGAAATTCTTGAATCCGAGTTTCGATCACTTCACGGAACATCTTTATCGAAAGAAGAAAATATTTTAAAAATTTTGGCTGATAAAACTTTTAGTATTGGCGGTCAAAACCAAATTGAAATCCCATATGAAAGTGATTTATTGTTTGAGCCGAACAAAAATTTAAACTTACCTTAGACTCCGAGATCTAAATAAACAAATAAGTTTACAAAATTTGAAAGCGAAAATGGAAAAAAATCTTTCAAAATTTACGAACGTTAAAAAGAAAGTGAGATCGGAACAGTGAATATTTGAAAACGAAAAACCTTTTTTAATTTCATGTTATTTTTAAATAAGTAAGTTGCATCTTATTCAATGTCTTTGTATGCTTTAATGCATCCAGATTACCCCTGAAAACCCCATACTTGGCCTTTCCATAAAATGTGGCTTTTGATACAACTCAAAAAGGTTCAATTATTTTTCTGTTTCAGTAAAGTTTAAGTTTATTTTAATTATAATAATATAAATTATCGCTTAGTATGAACAATAAAGATTTGTATAATCATCCCGTCAAACAAATATCGCCATAAATACCTATTGATGCTACCGAGAGTGGCATTCGTGGCCATCATATAGAAATGAATATTGCATCGCAGTGACGTCACACGCCAAACGTTCGACGCGCGTAAGCATACCGTTGTGAGCATGATACAAAGAAAACCAGATATGCTAAATCACCGTCCCAAATTCGTCCAGTCGGCGCATGACGTCATGCGGTTAGTAAAATTTGAATTTAACCTATTGGAATATATGGCATTTTTAACGATTTCTAGTTATTATGTTAGATAGAAACTTTTAGTATCAAATTGTATTTACGAATCGAATGCGGTTAGACGTGATTTACATTGTGTTTTTATATGAGACCATTTTTGACAGCTTTCTCTGATGACAAACACAAAACTAGTCAGATGATTAACACTTAAAACGCATTTTTGAACTCTAGACTTGATATGCGTTTCGCTATCAAAGTTTTTGGTATTGTGGTGATATACTGATGTATCTAGACAAATAGTTTTGCATACGTAATGCAATAATATCTAACTTTGTATTTTTTTGTTAGGGATAAATAAAACACATATAGCACATAGATAAAGATAATAGATATTTTCAAGTTAAATAAAAAAATTAACAAAAAGTAAAATCGCAAACTAAAACAAAATAGGGGTCGTATTATTTAACAATTTTTGACATTTTCCTTTTTATTGACAAATTCTTATCTTGTAAAGTTTTGTTTAAATTGCGTATGCTGAAAAACATACGGGATTTAAAAAATAATTGTTTAACTTTCAGGCTACAATCAATGTTTGAACTTCAATTAATTAAATGATGATTTATATATATCCTTTAGAAATAAGCAAATTATCAGAATTTACATTGTTGAAAATTGTATCCAGTTTTTCTATGTGCCGCATCATCATGTCAGATAGTTTATCCAAGCCACACTCTAAAACTATCCTGAACCACCAAACACCAATTTCTTTGGATTAGTCTGGCATCACACTTCATAAATATTAATATCTCACCTTCCTCCAGAATACTGTTCACAAATTTGGTCCGTTTTCTTTTATTAAAACGATCTTCTCTATTTTTAATCCAACTTTTGTCACACTTTTTGTTAGACAAATTTAAAGTGGGTAATGCATCCGGTTTAAGAAGCCGACGATTTCTAGCTGAATATAAAAAAAGCTCAAATTTTAAGTTTCTCTCAAAAGAGTCTGTATCAAAATATTTTGTACAGATACGCGCGTTTTTAACGTTAATTTTGTCTTCCCGTTTGCAAACATTAATCCATTCGTTGCTAAGATTTTCGGGAAATCGAAAAAACATTATATCCCTGGTAATGTTTTTAGACTGATAATCTGTGTGGCACCCAGCACTGCACTCTGCACAACGCATTTTAAAAGTAAAATTAATTGAAAAATCGACTGACAAACTCACAACACAATACAAAATAATAAGGTTTTAAGTTATGCGCTTCCGAAATAACTAACCACATGACGTATAACGCTCCGCCCTAACATGCGCAATATCATATCTTGTTTTCTTTGTATCATTATCGTGGACCGTAGAGATATATGAGAATGAGTGTAAAACCAGTCTCCCATGCAGAGACGTCCGAAAAATCTTTCGTTCTGACGTATTTTCATAGGATAATATTTTGTTTTTGGACGCTTGTCCCATCAGTGCGTGAATTCAGATCCCATGAAAGGAAATTAATAACAATATTGTTGACTGTTTACTATGTATCACAAAATTTTAAATCCCATCACAATATTTTTACAAGCTACTGCTAATCCCACTACTTTATCGTTATTCAAATGTGCCAAGAAAGTAAGGTTGTCAAAGCACATAAAATCTTCCGAGATCGGAAAAAGCTAAAATTAACGACGTCGGACAAAATGATAAAATTTTCGGACGAAAATTGGCGCCAAAAGATTTTGACCAATAGGAGCACTTTCGGATCATCGGACGTCGAAAATCGGATGCATGGAACACCGGTTTAACGCTGGCGTTCTGTTTGGCTAAGTTCCACTTAAAGCCTACAACGTCCACGACCGTGGCCGCTGAAATACCCGTTCGACTTACGTAAAAAGACCACGGTCGTTGTAGGCGAAAGTTATAAGTGAAATGCACATTTCGAGAAAATCACGTGTCACTAGATGGCGCTGAATTTTTTAAAATGGCTGCTATAGCGGTGAGCAACAAAACAGCCTGTAAGGGTGTGTGTTTGATGCTGTTTAGTTTTTTTTATGTTTTTCGAGACGTTTTTAGTGGGTTTGGCAGGCTTTTCTTTATTTTTGTAATTTCCGTTATTTCCTAAACGTGTTTGTGTGGTATTGTTTAAGAAAATAGGCCTAAAAATGACGAAAATTGAAGTAATCCTTTTTAACCTCATGGAATATATTGGAGTCAGAAGCAGACCACTAAAAGAAAGTGAATCGGGACATATATTATGTGGCCTAGAAGGCAAAAATTCAAAAAACATTAAAAGTTTGTGTCTGCAGACGTCTGGTCTAGCTTCCCAGCCTCATGAGATAACAATTAATCTGAATGATGATGTTCATGTAAGGCTGGAATGTCCGGCTTCTGTAAACATATTATTGCAACTTTAATTTACATTAACAGGTCAGTACAATTTTACGTAATGGCAAATAGCCTTTTAATACTATTTGTATTTTTTTTAGAATTGATAATTTGGAAGTAATAAGCTGCACAGATTTGGCTCAGAAGTGGGGAAAAGAGAAAAAAGGTGTGGAGGAAACTTATAAGGCTCAACCTTTTAAAAGATTTTGCCACCCAAAGTTAAAAGGAGAAAAAAGCGTGTTTGATACTTCGCTGGCAGTAGATGCAAACAATTTTGCTCTTCTTACAACAGGTATTTTTAATAAAACTATTATTTCTCTCACTTTCATCATAGTAAAAAATCTATCAGTTCTCTGACGGTCTTGGTCATTAATCTAGTTTAATATTTTACTTTAATCATTTACCTAATTAGTCAAAGAATTTTTACCCAATTCCTTTAGATTTTATAACTAAATTTTGATACATCTTTAGGTGTAACGGAGTCTGCTGTCACTAAGTTTGTTAGTAGATCATTAAGGCCTACTATAAGTTTGGCTACTGAAAAAGACAAGTATGTATTACTTACCTTACTGAAAATTTTATTGCTTTATTTAAATACAATATTTTTATTTTAGCGACTTACGCATAAAAGTGTTAAGTTTACTTGAGCTTTCACTTAATTCGGCATTTTTAACTGAGCTCAGTACCCAAATCTCAGTGAGTACATATAGCATGAGATCCTGTTGTCAAGATATTTTAAATTCATTGTATGTGGGCAAGAGAAAGACAGTTTAGAATAACAGGTACCCTAACATAATTGAAAAAATTGTTTCTTTATTAAAGTGTCATCTTTTAGGGTCAACATGTTACTCAATTTACACATTTACAAAAGTACAAGAGTGGGAAAACAAAGCCCAAAAATTTTTCTTCCAAAGTCGCTCACGAATAAATTCACACAACACGGTAAGAAATATGAGAAAGAAGCTCTAGAATAATATAAGGAAACACATCACTGCAATGTAGTAACACCTGGATTAGTTGTGTCAAAAACATTTCCATGGCTAGGATTTTCCCCAGATGGGGTCATATTTGAAAATGGTGTTCCCTCAGAGTTACTTGAAATCAAGTGCCCATTTATTGGTAAATGTGTAAATACATATTTTAAATTAATTTCTAACTATTAGTATTTTAGGAAAACATAACCTTCCTTAAGTCTTCCTGGAATCTTGTGACCATATTGAGAAAACTAGTTCTGGAGCTAAACTAAAAGAGAGGCATAGTTACTATGGACAAGTTCAATTGGGAATGGCTCTCCTAGGTTTAAATTCCACAAGATTCATTTTATATTCTAGCTTTTCAAAATCATATTTAGAAATTATTGTACAATTTGATAAGAATTTTGCAGCAGAAATGAAAAAAAAATCTCCGAGAATTATTTTCAACATATGCTGCATGTTTATTGTTAATAAATTAGTAAAATAATTATTTTTTGATTTATTTCATACTACCAGTTATATTTACTAACTAAAAAGTGAAAGTCACCTCAGATTCATAGAAATTTATTGAATTGGCATTAAAATATTGAACTGATCACCAAATGTAGTTGAACTTTTTCAATTACCTATTACTAATATATTTATTATTGATTTAATTTAAATTAACAGATGATTTCAAACAAATGTGCAATATAACATTGGGTTACGCATGAATGTAAGATTTCACTTCATTTTGTGTGCAGTTCATTTTTTATAATAATACTAGTAAAACAAATGAAATGTACATACTTACATACAATTTTACATTAATATCCATAAAGTGAATGAGTGATTATGCAAATAGTTAAAAATACATGAAAACTATAAATTTGTTTGTGATTTATCTAAGGAAAATGTATATTCTAAAAAAATAGAATTTAACACAGAAAAGGAAATTCTTCTAACTAATTGGTATATTTAGTATATATGTTGATTGAACTTTTAATGTAGAACTGTTGTAATTTAGAAGAACTGATGCTAAATGCTCAATTTATTTTACTATCTGCCAGAATAGGTGGGGATAAATTAACAATAGCTGCAATAATTGTAATTATTTCGTCAGCATATGGTATTAAGTACCAGTTAAACTGTTCATTAAGAATTTTAAAGATCTTTATTCTTTGAATTGCTCTTTCTACATGAGCTCGAGCAATGTCAGCTGTGGCTTTGGCATCAACCTTACTAAACTGTTTTTGTTTTTTTTAAAGATGGAGGCATAATTAACTTTACCAACTTTTCATTACATTCCTTCTCAATTAAAATTCCCTTATCAACCATAACTGCATCATGTATATCTAATTTATCAATCAATTTCTCATAATTAAAAATAGCCTTATCTGTAGCACACCCTCCAAATCCAGCACTAACAAATGATTTTAAACCAGATGGGGTTATTCCAATAAGATATTTTAAAGTATGCATTCCTTTATAATGTGAATATGATGATATCCTGCATTTTAAACATTTTAATCTCTGTGCAGTCCAATACTACTCTGCAATTCTTAAATTTATCAAAACACTGTGGCATATTATTTAAAATTTCCTCTTTGCCTGGCCAATAAATTTCTGGTTTTAGACTTACAGCTAAAAGGCTTACTGTGGAATAAAATATGCTCCTACGCTGAGTATTACTTAGTTTAAACAAAACTGCTAAGCATGCAAAAGAAATGTTTAGCTTCAATTTACACAAAACCAAAATAATCCGTGTTTCAATGTATGACCAGTTACATTTGTTAAAAGTTGCTATATTTTCGGCACATTTTGAAAAAGTTTTCAAGATATCTAAAGTGATTCCTAAAAAAAAGGTTTATTTAGTCTTTAATCATAATGTGTGTTCCTATTTATGGTGTAAACAATATCATCAAAATGTAACATACATACCACAAAAATTAATCAACTTATCATCAGAATTTAAAATTTGTGGCAGCTCAAAAAAGTCATTAGAAAATGTGGCTACATGTGAGGCTAGGGCACCTTTGCCTGGCTTTGAAATTGTTGCAGGTTCCTCCCCTATGTCTGCAATTTTGTCATCGGGTTGTAATAAACTTTCACCTTCAATTCCCATTTGTTCTTTAGACATACTTATAGTACATTTCTGCAACCTTTAAAATAAAACATCTAATGTAGGTACTATAAATAATAATGTGTTGAAAGGATACATAATTTTAATACTAGTGTTAAAAAAATGACTTTGTAAACTAATATTGTACTTGATACATGCCATTTTAAAGTTTAATTTCAATAGTGAAAAATAAACACTCAAGTAACTAGTGGGTATGTTTAAAAATATGGTAACTTACCAATGCCGCTCTGCCCGATTGATTGCAGTTTTTGTTGTTGGATGACTCAACTGTGGAATTTTTTTACTGGGAATTACATGTTTCTTCAATCTCCGTCTTTTAATGGTTGCTAAAATGTAATACTCATGTAGCTATAGTAGTTTTTTTAAATTTTACTTTACGTTACCCATAGTAAAATCACTCAGTAAAATGGTGGCTGCAAACTAACATATGTTTTGTCACAGGTTTTCCAATTTTCAGTACAGTTTTCCAAACCTTATTTAGCTTAGGATCTAAGGGAAAGGCATGCAATGATGTATCTTTCGTACAATATCATGAACACTATGGTACAGAACATATTTTCCTAGATTTTGTTTCTATGGATTTATGTATAGATTGCAACTTTTTATGATACCTAAAAACATATGGAACTCATCAGCTTCTAGTAATTAAAAAAATAGCTGAACTAACCTCAACTAGGTATTTCCTTGTGTGATTTTTATCGACTTCACGAATTCTTAACGTTGCCTGTGCCAATCCGGAAGGAAAATACTTGAATATCTACACGAAACTACCAAAAAGGTGCAAGAGTTTTACTGGCCACTAGAATAGGATTTTAGCAACTAGCACATTTGTACTACAACTTTTACCACGTTTTTATTGTTTTCAAAGTGCACCTTATGGATGTGTGATTGTTTTTATCTCAGAAAAGCACTTTAAATAGTTATATTACTTTATTATTTAGACTAAAATTTTAAATAACACTTTCTATTGTTTATAAAACAATAAAATTAATTCCACTTTCTATAACGATCTTCGCATTCTGGCCTTTTATTTATTTGTCTGTGATTCTGGCTTTGTTCTTCACCTCTATTGAAGTTTGAAAGAAAATTAACAGATGTCGCCCACTTCGTAATTTTAGGCATTTGAGCGGGGTAGATTCACAATATATGGCGGCTTGGTGAAAACGTGCACTTTTTGTGTATACTTTTAGCTTGTTATGAGTTTTTAGATGTATCCTTATCCGTATTGGAGTTACGCTGACGTAAAGAAGTTGTCCAGAAAACCTTTTAGCGGATAAAGGTATCGTTTCGTTCTGTTTTTAATTGTATCACCTCAAAATTGTTTAGGTTGTCACTGGTTTGTATTTTTAAAGCTAAAAATGAGGTTTGAGGTTATAATCAAACCAAACCAATATCAAATAAGACCTATAAAATAGCACTAACAGCACAGAATACTGATTTTGGTCGGGATACGGATACGTATACGGAGTACGGGGCGTAACAATCCGTTCAACGCATCGTAACGGGTATACACTTGCGCACTTAGTTACGTATACGTGAAAAATTTAAGATAAGCTAAAAGTACCTAATAAATAAATAGTATATTATACATCAAGCGACCAAAGTGATCCATTTAATCCTGCGGGTGGTGTTTGATTAATGTAGCTTTAGTCGAGAGGTGTATATACGCTATTTTTTGGAATTCCGGTAATTCTACATAAATTTTTAATAAAAATAAACGGTTTTAAAGATCAAAACTAACTTTTCCGAATTTTTGACATGTCTCGAACAATATCCTATCATAAAATTGTCACTACCATACACTTCGGAGGCCGTACCGTACAAACAAACCGAAATTTCTCCAAAAATTACGAAAATTTGGTACTTCGAGTACCATAGCACCCGTTATGTTGGCTCTAGTGAGCTGAAAATCAATAGAGATGGACTGTGAGACGTCCTGAACAATATACAATCATAAAATTGAGTGAATGAAACGACGAGTACTCAGTGTGTATTTATTAATATAATGCAGCTAAGCGCTTTCGGCCATTAGATCATTCTCAGAGCTGTCGTCATAAAAAAGATCCTATAACAGGTGTCAAAAAACATCCAGTGAATAATAGTATATTAAGTACCAAGTGTCAAAACGGTTACTTTAGTCACGAGTTTATTTACTAGGCACGAGTGGAGCGAAGCGGAACGAGTTCCTTGTGAAACGAGTAACTAAAGACGTTTTTAACACGAGGTGCTTACGTACTATAGTTTTTCTTCGCCCGCGGGAAGGAAAACATTATATTTGGTGCGTTCTTTTTGACTGAGATCTCAGATCACTTCAGTTAAGGTGATGTGAGATAAAGTGATGTGAGTAAGCACCAAAAAGAACGACATCTCAATTGAAGCGCGCGATCTGTCGATAGATTTAAACTATACGACAGATTCGTATCAGCATCTAATATGTTAATTAATGTATCCATAATTTGTAACAAAAGAAAAATAGATTATGTGTGTTTATTGTTTATATGTCAATGGTTAAAACCTTAGATAACCTTGGTTAAAACTACAAATAAACCAAGCAAATCAAATATTTATTCATCCCCTCCACTTTATTTCCGACTAAATTCCAACTGATACCCCCTTACAACACATTCAGCATCGGTGAAGGGGGAGGAAAAATCTCAGCTCACTTAAAGTGAGTAAAACAAAAAGAACGCTCACATTACTGATGTGAGCTGAGATTAACTGAGATCTCAGTCAAAAAGAACGAGATAAACGAGATGTGACTTTTCGCATGTTAAACACTAGTGTTTAAAGAGTCGTTTTGTGCATGTCAAACCCGTGTTCAAAGTGCGGTTTTAGTAGCGGAAGTAGAGAAAAATGAAGAAATGTATGATGTTAAGTCATTGTTACAATTGGTGCGTTCTTTTTGACTGAGATCTCAGATCACTTCAGTTAAGGTGATCTGAGATAAAGTGATGTGAGTAAGCACCAAAAAGAACGACATCTCAATTGAAGCGCGTGATCTGTCACGCATGCTTGAATAAGTAACAGAACATATAATAATAATAATGTTATTGTATCCATAATTTGTAACAAAAGAAAAATATATTATGTGTGTTTATATGTCAATGGTTAAAACTATAGATAACCTTGGTTAAAACTCCAAATAACCCAGGCAAATCAAATATTTGTTCATCCCCTCCACATTATTTCCGGCTTAAGTCCAATTGATTCCCCTTTACAACACATTCAGCATCGGTGAAGGGGGAGGAAAAATATCAGCTCACTTGAAGTGAGTAAAACAAAAAGAAGGCTCACATTACTGATGTGAGCTGAGATTAACTGAGATCTCAGTCAAAAATAACGCACCTATTAAAATTATGGAGGGTAGAAAGTAAGGAGGACCAACTCAGTGTATGAAAAAGTGTCCGCTGACAGGGAGCAAATTAAGGTGACGCCATAGTAGCAGGTGGAAAGATTTTAAAACAGTGCCATAAATTATTAGAGTACAGTAATTTTCGCCCACTTAAACTTTTCACTGAACAAAGCTTTCCCATTGTTTCTATTTTTTTTCCTCTTTGAATTTACAACAACAAATTCATAATAATAATAAAAAATGTATCTACTAAAGTTTATGAAAATCGAATCATTATCCACGTTAGTTCAGCAGTTTTATAGGATCTATTTACTAATCAACACGTGACTAGGTAAATAGTTGACGTTTTATAAACTGCAATATCAAAGGCAATATGCTCAACTACACTAGTCATCAGAGACATTAAATTTTCCAACTCAGCGCACTTCACTCCGTTTACAACTGCTAATTTCATGTCCTTTCCATTCGCTACGATAGCGTTATTGTGGTCGGTTATTGAACTGTAATTTGCTGCTTACAGCTGGACACTTTTTCAACTTGTCCCCTATACAAGACGGTCCTCCTTACTTCTACCCTCCATAAATAAAATGTTTAAAACCATTAAAATACCCCTTTAAGAGGGTGTAAAGTGTATTTTACATCATGAAAAGCACTATTCAGAAAGTGTTTTAAATTAAACTCACGGTTTCTAGTTTCAGAAATGTAAACTGATTCAGTTTACATTCCAATTCCAAATAATCCATATTTTTATACAAAAAAATATCACTTGTAGGTAGCGTAGGCGTAACACAGTAAAATGTATGGTTAGGATTCAAAGCTTAGCGTTAAACGTTGAATAATCCCTCGAATTTGGGAGATTGAATTTAACAGTTAGTTAAGGCAATTAAACTGGGTTTGGTGACGGTGCAAGATAATAATTTACTTAAAACTTGGTTTAAGTCGTAAACCATAGGTAACAACTACGGTGCAAGTGGCCGTTAATTAATTTTGTTGTTAAATTGGTTTGGTACAGTAAGAAGAAAACCTGCAAAGAAGTGAAAAAAATTCAAATTCCTAGATTTGAAAGTATGTTTCAATTACTGATTATGTTACTTCGCTCAACTCAATTTTATGGAAAAATTAAGTTACAATTCCATAATTATGTTACAAGTGGCAACACTGGTGCCGTTCAACTACGGTGGCTTGGAAACGTAACTGAATAGTTTGAGTTGATGTTGACAAAAAAGAAGATATTTAAAATTATTAGTGTCAACGGTTGTTATTGTCAGAGATAACTAGGTCTGTGCTTATTGGTCTATGATCAACGGAAAAGTAGGTTTAACCGTCAATAGTGCAGAAGTAAAAATATTATACTTGCAGTTCATTCCATTTTATCAAATTTCTACAAATTGACTCTATACAATGGAAAATCCATTATGGGAACGGATTTTGATAGACTGGGTATATATTTACAATATATAAACTTTCTTATTCTTCATTGAAATTTTTGTTTGTAGGTAAACTGTTTGAAACTTTCCAATGCAGTTCAAAAATTAGATGATCTTAGAGATGGTTTATTTTTCAATAATCTATACAAAGTAATGTAAGTTTTCACCTAGGCTCTTATATTAAGAATTAAACCTATTTAAATATTCAGATAACCTTTTCACTACAGAATTACACCAGCTTTTAAATATTTTACTAAAGACATTTCATTCATTATCAAATTTCGAAAATTGAATTAGGTATTGTTTATCGATTCAGTAATGTTGAATATACTCATTCATTTGGCTGTGGTATTTCGATAAATTTCAAAATACATTATTAGACAATTATCATTTTGAAGTAGTAGTACTTTTTATTACTTTTGCAATAAATATTAAAACTCTAATCTGTGCTTCTACATAGGTTGGCTTAAATTATATTTATTTCAGCAAAAAATCATCAGATATAGATTGTGATGTACTGACCTGTATCTTTGATATTTTAAGTGAACATTATACTGAATTTATGATTC
This sequence comes from Galeruca laticollis, assembly GCA_963921935.1. Taxonomy (NCBI): domain Eukaryota; kingdom Metazoa; phylum Arthropoda; class Insecta; order Coleoptera; family Chrysomelidae; genus Galeruca; species Galeruca laticollis. The sequence continues at coordinate 87,208,936 of OY998182.1, forward strand.
CGAATAAATCAGTGATACATCTAAACGATCTTCCAAAGGATGATCTATGTGCCATTACTTCACTTTTGATGCATTATACTTGTATCCATGACAGAAGAGAAGTATTAACTTCTCCCCTATGTTATAATCTTCAAGAAAACACCCAAATACAAATCAAAAAATTCTTAGAGAGAATACAAAATTGTACAAAGTTAACTAATGCCGATCTTGCCTCAATAATTCAGAATTGTGTGGATGATACTAGTTGTGCAAATTGGATCTCAAGCTCAGTAAACATTCCATGTGTTAGCCCATTGCATGATGTCTTACAGACTCCAATTAAAAGCAGTAGATTGTTTGAAAGAGATAAAGAAATTAATAGATTAAAGGCTCAGATAGAGATATTTCAAGAGGAGAAAGAAAGTCTTGAGAAAGATTTAAAGAGTCAAGTTGAAAAGAGTAAGAAACTTGGTAAGTAGCTATATATGTAATTGTTAAATTTAGTATTTAATAATAATAATGTTTAAATAATTTTTATTCTATGATGTTTTTCTCATTTCTTTTTATTATTAAAAAGTTGCTTGTACTACTTTGTGAGATTACCTTGAACTAATTCAGATTTATTGATAAAATGTACAGAGTGTAAAACACTACTGTTAACACTAGAAGCCCAGTTATTGCATATAGGTACCTAGTAGAGCCAGCCGCCAGGGGCCATTTTGACTATTTGTTTTTTATTATTAATTTAAATAGTGTATGGATCTCGTACGCTAAGAAAGTTACTCATAATTTTTTTATAACTTTAATTTACATAGTACAATTTTGAAGAAATAAACATTTTTATAAAAAGCTTATGTTTAGCAAAGGTCACAAATTTGATAGTTTCTTGAGTACATTTTCTACAAGTAAATTTGAGGCAAACTTTATGTTTGTCGACAGTCTTGTTTCCCTTGCATTTTTTGAGTATTTGACACTTATACCTTAATTTGGAAACATTTGCAGACTGTTCTTCTCCAGACTCTGTAGGTCTTTTCTTTTGGTAGTAGGCCCAAGCTGTTCAGCATGTTTCTGCAAAAACATGACGCACCCTTGCTTCAAAAGTGACACAACTCAAAAAAACTTAGATTTTCAGAAATCGCAAAAAACTAGTATTTGAATAGTTACCGATTTTTGAATCGATCCAAAAAAGGAACCAGTTAAATAACAGTGTAAAGGTGGCAAAATTACTTGAATTTTCTGTTTAATCCATTTTACAATCCTTGAAACCACCCCTTTTGAGTTGTGACGGTTTTGATATTTATTCGTATAAATAACTGAATTATTTTGAGTTGTGTCACATTTAACGTATTTTTATAAAAAAGTGACATCTTTGAAGTTTTGGTTCGGCTATTAAACACAAAACGTTTTAAGTTGTGACATAGTCATTGCCAATAGACACCGTAAATAAAATACCAATAATATATGATTTATAGTAATTGTTCATCTTAAACGTACAGAGAAAACTAAACCGTACGGCACAGCCAAACTAAATACCTATATTTTTATCAGTATGTACCTATACCTACTGAGTACCTGTCAAATGAAAAACAAAGTTGAATAGTCCAAACTAAAAAATGTATTCATTGACTTAAACAGAAAAAACCAAATTTTTACTATAAAGAAAATAAAAATAATGTATCCTAAAGTTATCAATTGAACTTAAACAGTAATAATTATTATGAATGATTTAAGTATTATAACAATGCTATAAAATATTCTAATTTTTTAATCAAGAATATTTTTAAAGTAAGAGTAATAAAACTTCGGAATTATGTTTTTGTCAACAAGTTCTTTTAAGTCCTTTTTTTTATTGTCACTTAGTTGTAATTTATTGACATAAGCCCGCACTAGACGCGTTTCAGATTCTATTGTTTGTCCAGTTTGTTTCGACCTCGTTTGCTTTTGTTTTCTTATATTTACCATCTTGAAAGTTTCATCTTAATACGACGTTTTGTAGAAAAAAGTTGTAGGGCTTTGCTTCTCTACTTTAAGTACTTTTATATCATGCCTCTTTACTTTTATATTTTCAGTGTTTGTTGAAAAATTGTTACCCATTTTTTCTTGTAGTGTTTTTAGATCATAAAAATCTTCAAATGTCATGTCATGCAAGCGATAAGCAGAGCCATTTTTTGCTGTTCCGATCAATGTAGCATATTGCTCTGGCACGTAGATTGGATTCGATTTTAAATGCCTCTACCTGCTTTTCGATTACACTATGAACATTATCTCCTTCGTTTTGAGAATGTCCATGTATCAGATATTTGTGTGTGAGTGTCAATATTCAGTGTTGTCACGAGACCTTGTCAATGAAATGCAGGCAAAAAATGAAATTTTGAATGAGAATTGCTTACTTCTAAAAGAAAAAATCGTATTTTTAACAACGCAAATCACAGATCAAGAAAAAATTAAAAAACCTGAGAATTCTTCTGGTTCGTCAACAAAACCCAGACAAAAATCAGGTTTATATCATAGTTCACATGCATCAAAGTCCTTGACAACAGGTGTTTCTGATGGAAACATGGTTGTCCCAAAACGTTTGACTTCTGCTGTGGTTGCCACTGTAAATGGTAACAGTGAAGCTCAGGGTCGCCATGACTTAGGAAGCGAGCCTGGAAGTGAATTCAACAAAGCTGAAAAAAATCAAGCTATTGAAAAACATCATGCATTTGCTGTTCATCGGGCACAGACTATAAATAAATTCGCTGAATTGCAGAATTTAGGTGATCCAGAGACTGGAGATAATGAAGATAAATGGCAGTTACCTAAACGCCGTAACAAACGTTTCGTAGTGGGTGGAAATAGTGAATGTGCTGAACAGATTCAGACTATTCCTAAGATGGTATCCTTGCACGTAACTCGTTTGAACCCAAATACAAAACCAGAAACCTCACAGAGTCTGCTAATTAAGCAATTTCCAGAGGTGGTCTGTGAGCAACATACATCGAAGCATCCAGAGCTGTACGCTTCTTTTAAAGTGACCATCAATCAAAATAGTTTTAAACAAGCATGGAGACGTGATATTTGGCCACAAGGAGCTTTGGTATCAAAGTTTTTTATGGAAAAAAGGATGCCGCTGCAGACACAGTAAATAGCGGATCCTTATATAATGAAAACATCACAAATTCAGTAGTGGCTTTAAGAATACCTAGTGATCCACCCATTGGTCCACAAAACAGGAATAATGATAAACTGAGGGTAATGAATCTGAATATTGCTGGTATATCAGGCAAGACAGACTCGTTGAGCCTTACACTTGTTGAAAACAATGTAGACATTGTTTCGATTGTAGAACACTGGTGCAGAAGAGAAGAACTAAACATGATAAATTTGAAGGGCTATACACTGTGTGCACAGTTTTGTAGAATCAAAAATCGTGGGGGTGTATGTGTGTTTGCGCGAACAGCATTGAATATGACTACAATATGCTACAAGAAATGTATTGAGAGGGTTTTTTTGAGGCATGCGTGGCTGTATTAAAAAATAAAAATAATAAAAATTGTAAAGAAAGATATAATTTGTACGTAGTTTCTGTATATAGAACTCCAGAAAGCTGTGTTAAAGAGTTTATTAAACAATTGGGTGTTTTTCTTTTTGATTTGTATTGTAATGGTGATAATTTTATAATATGTGGTGATGTAAATATTAATTTTCTCCAGAATAGTACTTCAAAAACAGATTTGTTGAATCTTCTTTCAGAATACGATATATATCCACATATATCTCAACCAACTAGAGTAAGTCGATTGAGTTCCACCTGTATTGATAATATATTTTCTAATCACTCTCAGTGTGAGGTTATAGGGGTAAAATCAGTGTTCTATTCTGATCACATGTATCAACTATGTGAATTTAGTTCTGGAAGTGATACGAGGGGGAATACTGATGAACTTATTTGTAGAAGGAATCTCAGCAGTGTGAATTTGGATAATTTTTATAGCACTTTATGTAGAGAACAGTGGCAGGATGTGTATGCAGTTTCGGGTTTTCAGGGTAAGTTTGCTGCATTTTATGAAACTTTCCTTTATCATTACAATTGCAATTTTCCTTATAAAGTAAGGAAAGTCAAAGAGGATAGCAAAAGATGGTATTCACCTCAACTGAAAGATTTGCATAGTCTTTTATGTGAGATGAAACCTATTGAAAGAAGGCTCAAATGCCCAATATACACTCAAAAGTATAATGATTTATTAAAACAGTATAAAAATTCAGTTGCAAAATTTAAAAGGCAACAAAACTCCAATCGATTGGCGAATGCAGCAAACTTATGCAAGGAAAGCTTGAAAATTGTTAATGAGAGTAGAAATGGGAAAAATGTCGGAATGCCTACTAGCATAAATGGAACAATGGGAGACGTTATTACTGATCCATCAGAAAAATGTAATAAATTTAATGATTTCTTTTTACATATTTCAGATATATGCCCATTGCCTAAACTTGATAAGGGCTCTCATACGAATTTTGGACCTTCTAGTATCTTTCTTAGTTGTGTCACACCTGATGAAGTCAGGGACTTGTTGCATAAGACAACACAAAAACCAGCTGCAGGTTTAGATGAAATTCATGGTAGAGCCTTAGGGAGAGTAAGGGACATAGTATGTTATCCTCTTGCATACCTTATCAATGAATCTTTCATAAGTGGGCAATTTCCAGATTCTATTAAAATATCAAAGTGTATCCCAGTATTTAAAAATAAGGGGTCAAGGAGTGAAATGGAGAACTATAGGTCAGTTTGTGTTCAGAGTCAAATGTCGAAGATATTTGAGATTTGTTACTCGGTACGTTTGATAGAATTCCTGGAACGCAATGGGATACTAAATAAGAGTCAGAATGGATTTCGTCCGGGCAAGTCTACGAACACAGCTATTCTGGACTGTCTTGAATTTGTTTATTCTGCTCTCAATGGAAAGGAACATTCTGTGGGTTTGTTCTATGATTTAAGTCGAGCTTTCGATACGATAAACCACAAACTTCTATTAGACAGATTGTTTGCAAGTGGAATACGAGGGGTTGCTTTGGATTGGGCAGCATCCTATCTTAAGGGCAGAGAGCAAACGGTCCAGATAAATGGTACTAAATCTTATAAAAGGGAGAATAGCCTTGGAGTGCCTCAAGGTTCTATTCTGGGTCCTTTGTTTTTTATTATATTTGTGAACAATGTTGCCGATGAGTGCTGTCTTAGTCTTGGACGTACTGTCCTGTACGCAGATGATACTAATTGATAAGCCATTTAAATCTCGAAAATTTGGTGAGTGAATGTAATTGCGTCTCCCAAAATTTTAGTAATTACTGTGATAGTAATGGTCTTATTCTTAATTCAAGTAAGACATTATTTATGCAATTTTTTCCTAAAAATGTTAGTGTTGATTATGATTTATTGATAAAAGTGAATGGAAAATCTATAAAAAGTACAAACGAAATTAAGTTTCTTGGTTTGATTGTTGATTGTAAGCTTACTTGGGAAAAGCATATTGACTATGTATGTGGAAAAATTAGTTCTTTGTGTTTTTTAATACGGAGATTAAGAGAAACTGTGTCTGAGGGTATTCTTAAACTTGTTTATTACGGGCTTGTACAATCAACGCTACAGTATGGGTTGTTATTCTGGGGCTCATCTGCTCATTTTCAGAAAGCATTTATCATGCAAAAGAAAGCTATAAGGAATGTGGCGGGGATATCTCCGCTTGAGTCATGTAGAAATATCTTTAAATCCTTTAAAATACTTACTTTACCCTGCTTGTATGTATTCCAACTAATAAACTTTATATATACTAATGGAAATTCACTGCAGCATAATTTTGATATTCACTCACATGATACTCGAGCGGTTGATGATTTTCACTTACCGTATTCTAGACTGGGAGTCGGTCAGAATTCTCCTTTCTATATGGGTATTAAGTGTTTCAACAAAATAAAATGCGTTGTTAATATTAAAACAAGCCCACATCGGTTAAAGAAAGAAACACAGAAATATCTATGTGAAAAAGCATTTTATTCTGTTCAGGAATTTTTGGATTGTAGTGAATAGAAATCATCCCAATTGGCATTTTATTTTGTTTTATTTGTATTTGAATTGTATTGTAATTATCTAGTTTTAACTTCTGTTGTAATTGTAATTTTAATATTTTGTTCTTTTTCTTGTATACTTTAAATATTTGACTAGTCTTATAAATTACTTTATTGTGATTTGAATGATGAATAAATGAATTTGAATTTGAATTTGAATTTGAAATATGTAGCAGGTAAATACTTATTTTTCTGCTGTCCGCAGCAATTGTCTGAATAAAAGACAATATTTGAAGTTGTTTCGGCTGTTTCCGTTACAGCCTGCATATATTTAAGTACACAACTACCTATTTCTACTGCACCGTGCTTCCCTTCAGTTTCATTCCATAAATAACAGTTTACATTTTTGGCATTTAGATCGCTTATGGTGAAGTTGTAACAGTTAAGTTAGCTTTTGTAGTAAAACTACGACACTTGACCTCTGGGAACTGGCATGACGGCTTGTAAATCGTATACTGCAACATGGGTACCATTCGCATTTATTTTATCGGCTTCTTTTCCTTCTCGAGAAAGCTCTTAGGTGAAGATCATACGCATCTACCAAATTCGCTTTCCCTTGTTCATCTGCATTTTTGAAGGATTCACAGATGTCGCACTGATCCTTTTTTGGTGAAAAAAAAGAGATGTTAAACTCACCATTGAATATGCGATTAAACATCACCGAATTTGCAGAAGGAAGCTGCCGCGTTTCACAATCTTCTTTATAGTCACGGTACAGATCAGTAAACTTTTACTACCCTCAATATATTCACGGGTGGTTTGGGCCCTTAAATAATGTGATTCTATTCTCGGTATAACATTGATAAAATTTCTTACACCATCTTTGATTCCAGGATCAACCTTAGGCTGGTTTCCATGTCTTCCCCTTTGGTCATTGTCCAAGAACCCACTTTCAGTTTTCTTCATTAAAGCTGTTCTAATATTGTTTATTGTCTATATATATTGTAAAGAGGGCTTTGCCCGTTTATAAATAAATAAATAAATCGGTCGATCATTTACATCCAGAGTCGCCTTAAAAAATGTCTTGCATACTCTAATATGATTATCATTGATTTATTTATTTATTTACGGGCAAGCCCATTTTAGGTATAAATTACAATTAAAAAATTATAATTAAAATAAAATGAAAAGATATGGAATATTCACATGTCATACAATAAAGAATAAGTAAAAAGAGGTTAAAAATTTAAAAAGACAAAAGACAACAAACAATAAACTTCAATAAAGCATTAACATCAGAACATTAAAGCTCGGCACTCAGTAACTGAGTTTTAAAGTGATGAAAGGGGGTGCTAAACATCTCAAGATCATTATGAGTATTGGCTAATCTTAACATTCTTGGAATACAGCTATTGAAAGTATTGTTTAAACGATAAAAAGGTACATAAAATGTTTGTTGCTGTCGGGTTGATCGGGTTTGAACATGAAGATTAATTTTTGCTAGAAGTTCAGCACAACTACATCTGCCATTGATAATGTTGAAAAGTAATGTCAGGTCTCTCTGTTTCCTCCTAGTTTCCAAAGAGGGGATGTTCAGAAAATGCTCTAACAATTCATAATCGCAAAAGATACCCAATTTATAGGCCATGTATCTAAGAAAATTGTGTTGGACATTTTCAATGTTCCTGCTGAGTGTTATGTCATGAGGAGACCAGACAGAAGAACAATAATCAAGATGGGGTCGGACAAGTGAACAATAAAGGACTTTAATTGCAGATGTGTCAGTAAAATCGTGGGTTAGCCTTTTGATAAAACCTAACATTTTCATGGATTTATGGATAGCTGTAGGTATGTGTTGATTGAAGCTTAAGGTGGGATCTAGAATAACTCCAAGGTCCTTGATTCAATTAACAGACTCCAAGACATGACCATTTAAGGTATAATCGAAAGTAGTAGAAGGTACATGAGATTGATAAAAGCGCATGACATGGCACTTAATAGCATTCAAGTCCATGCCATTTAAGGAGCACCAGTTTGATAGATTATCAAGATCAGACTGAAGCCTGAGAGCATCAAAATATGTTTGAATAGTTAGGAAAAGTTTTAAATCATCTGCAAATAGTAGTGCTTTGCCATACCTAAAACAATGAATAATGTCATTGATAAATAAGTTGAATAATAAGGGACCAAGGTGTGACCCCTGAGGAACACCTGAGGTTACTTGAAATAAGTTAGAATAGTGGTGGTTTACTCTAACCATTTGTGTCCTGTTCGTAAGATAGCTACTAATCCATTGTAGTAACACCCCACCTACACCATATTTATCAAGCTTTTGAAGTAAGAGAGTATGGTTGACCCTGTCAAAAGCCTTAGAGAGGTCAGTGTACACAGAATCAATCTGGCAACCCCTCTCCAAAGCTTCAGACAGGAAATCGACATAGGTAACTAGATTTAATTCAGTCGATTTCCCAGTACAAAAGCCATATTGTTGTTCAGTTATGATGCCAGAGCAGTCATATGTAAGGTAGTCTGTTATAATGTTCTCAAACACCTTAGGTATAGTACTGAGAATAGATATGGGTCGGTAATTTTTGATGTCAGTCTTGCTTCCCGATTTGTATATTGGGGTAACAAAAGTTAGTTTCCAGTAATCAGGAAACTCACCTGTCTCCAAAGATTTATTGAAAATATAGAAGAGAGGGCGAGACAAAATGAAGCTGCAAGTTCTAAGTAGGATTGGAGGAATAATGTCAGGACCAGGACCTTTCTTTGTGTCAAGGTTTGATAATTTCTCATAAATGGTCGAAATTGGAATGTGGTAAGAGGAGACGTTAAGTTTTGGTTCAATTTCAATATCATTTAAATTAAGATTCAGATTTTGAGTAGTGTAAACTGATGAAAAATGTTTGGCAAACAGATTTGAAACTTCATTACCACAAGAAGCAAAAGAGTTGTCAAGGTTCATATTTTCAGGTATGCAGTTATTTGATCTTTTAGTACGTACAAAATTCCAAAAAGTTTTAACATTACTTTTAACGGAGGTTTCAACAGAATGTATGTAATTTAAATAGCATTCTCTAGATATTATCTTACATTGTTCTCTTAACTGACTGAATATTTCATAATTTTGGGGAGTTCTGACGATGATATTGATTTATCGAAACAATTGTCAATTTTTTAGAATTTTCAATAACTTGTATTATATTGTGGAATTAACTAGAGATCTTGAGTTTCATTTAAAAACACTAACAGTTCTGTTTTGTTTATAAATCCCATGTGCAACCTTTTTATCATTGACCAGGCTTTTAAGTTGAAAGGAATACCAATGTGGGAATCTGTCAATAACAAATCTCTTCAAGGGAACAAATAACTCAATTACCGAGTACAAAGCGTCATAAAAAGTAAAAATCATATCTGAAAGTTCCTTCCCCTGAAGAAGCCCATCCCAGTCCATAGCTTCCAAACATTGGCGTATAGCTTCAAAATTGGCGTGTCGAAAATCATAATAAAAATCTTCAACAGGAGTCGCACTTGAGTTCGACTTATATTGTATTGAAGTTTCAAGAGGAGGATGATGAACATCAGGTGGGATCAAAATGTCTGCGGCTGTCAACACTTTAAGTTCAACTGGGGACAAAACAAGGTCAAGGATGACTCCCCTTTGGTTGAGCACTTTGTTGGACTGGAACAGATTGTAAAACGCGCAAATATTCGAAACTATTTCGATAGCATCTTCATCATATGCTGACGAGCTAGGTTGTGCCGAAGCTGAAGAGCAGAAATCTTCAATATCCCATGTAGCTGTAGGTAGATTATAATCGCCAAATATGTAAAATTGTCTGTCTGGATGTTGCTCATTTAATATTAAAAGTTGATCATAGTGAAGTTGGTATAGACTAGGGTGAGATTTAGGGGGAAGATATATCGCTCCTAAAATATGTTTGCAATTTTTGTGGTCCAAGTGAACAAAAAGTTGCTCAATTAACGGGTTGGAATTGATAGTACTAGAGGAGATTGTTTTCTTAACAGCTATCAAAACACCTCCTCCTCTGCTAAAGATGCTGGTCTGGGGTGTTCGATCCTGTCTGTAAATGTTGTAACCGCTTAGACCAAGTTCAGCATCGTTGATATCAGCTGTGAGCCAAGTTTCAACAAGAATAATTACATCGTAAGAGCAATTTGTAACATTAAGACAGTTGAGTTAGTTTTGTTCGAAGTCCTCTAACGTTCTGGTAGTAGACAGATAGCTTGCCCGAATCTAGTTTTTTGTTATAATTACGGGTAAAATAGAAAGCCGAGTTCGTGCTTCGAAAATCTTGCGTACTTGAATACCTATATTTTAGTTTTATAGTTTCAGCGTGGGCAACGATGAATTCTCTTTGCCGTTGTACATCTCCTAGTTTCCAGTAACTAGAAAACAGGTTTTCTCTGGCTGTCTCGTCTATTTTTGCGCTGCACTTCAATCTGCACTTATCCCCACAAGGAGGACGTAATCTTCTTACTGGGAATTCTTTTTTAGTTTTTGAAGAGGATACATAAACCTTCCCACAATTCCTTCGATATTTACTTTTCTTAACATTCCACTTGTCGGGGTTTGCTTTTCTTTTTTTACTCTTTGGTTCTTCTTCATCTGCTAAATTTTCATGCTGAACTGTACCGTCTTCTTCCTCAACTAAATTTTCATCCTCAACGGGTTCCACTTCACTGTCAGAGGAACTTCTAGGACTCTTACTGTAATGTGGATCAGCATCTGAATCGTCTATGTCGCTTTCACCACTGTGTTTAGGTGAGATGTAATAGTTGTGTTTACCGAGTTTTTTAAAACGTAGGAGAGTCGGGCGCTCAGAATTACACGACACATTGACACTTAAGGTTTTGTTAATACTCCTGTTTTCAATCAAATTCTCAACCAAAATTTGATTTGGTGATGGAATGGCAAACTCTGAGGTTTCCTTATCTTTTGTGGCATTTTCAGCGACGGCACTACGTTGTAGGTCACTGACGATTGAAGATGATTTTTCAAAACCTACGATTTCTTTATTGTCTGAATATTTAGATATCGTGGTACAGCATTCCCGCACTTTCAATTTTTCAGCTGCCAGTTTTAAAATATTAGCGGTCCTTCCTTGTGATCCATCGTTTCTAGAAAAATAAAAATAATCCGATGTAAAAACAACAAAGCATAACCGCCGCGGCGGAAAATCCCAAGCTTAGCTTAATGATACTTCCCAAACAAATAGTTCGTCAAAAGTGACGCAACTTAAAATATAAATAACAGAGTCACTTACCTTAATTTTCTTAAATGACACAATTCAAATTAATCCACTGTTGTCTGCAAATATCAGTCTAAAAAACTGTATCAACTCAAATTCTTTCAATGTAGGTTTTTAGTTTCGATCTTTAAAAACGACACAACTCAAAATAATGCGGTTTTGATCTTCGAGAAGCAATCGCTTTTCTTCAAGTTCAGAGCACAACTAACGATTGTGTCACTTTTGTTGGATATAATATTTCCAGTTTAGAAACTTCAAAAATAACACAAGCGCCATCTAGCCCACACCCTTGAAGCTAAGTTGAAACACTTTTGATGATCGACGTAGGAGTGTTTAGTAATCTCATTCATGGCATTAACTCAAAAAAAGTGAATTTTGAGTTGTGTCACTTTTGAAGCAAGGGTGCGATGTGGTGGCTAAGTTTTCTACCTATAGTTTCCTTGTATAAAATCCAGGAATTTATATGTGCCAAATTAAGAATGTTATAAAAACATTAGTTTCCCAAATAATATCAGAGTCATTCATTTTGATACAATTAAAATTTGGTCTGTTTGCATCATTCAGTGAAAATGCTAAGTAGAATGTTTTATCAGTGTTTAAAGTTAATTTGCCACACTCAAGCCAATATTTGACCTTTTTGAACCCCCAACAACTGTATCGGCAACAGTTTGCCAGTTCCTTGCTTTCAAAATGCAATGAATGCTTCAAGTTCTTTCAATGGGATAGCTCAGTGTCTTTCGCTATAATATGTTGCTTAGCATATGGTGTATGCTCTAGAGTCTCCTTGAAGACGTTATGAATTCGTGCCCTTCCAGATATTTTGCCTCCACAGTCAGTAACTTTAAGGTTTAGAAGTAAAAGTATCATTTGCTCCTTCAGTCGACGTTTTTTATATTTTCGATGGTCGTCCATTAGTAGTCTCCTGAATGCTAACACACTCTGAATGCTGACCTACGGATGTGTGAGATGTAGATGGGGCTCTTGTGTAGGAATAAAATTATATCAATTTGTTTGAACAAGAGTAACCACAACTTACAGTTTTGGGACTACAAAAAAGTGCTATGGGGTAGGCTTCATATAAAAATTATAAAAGTAGTCTGAGTAAAAAAACTTGGCAACATTGAACAACTAGTGTAAAACAAAATTCTACTTACCTATCGTTGCTACAGGAGATCCTGGATGAATATTTTTCTCTCCACATCTTCCTTAACATCTGAAGATTTTGAAGCATCATCTTCATTTAGGGAGGATAATGGATTATCATATTTGACAGCACCGCTGTGATAGTCATCAGAATTCTCGCTACCAAAATTGGGCAGGTCTAATTCCATTGTTGCCATATTCACTTCATGCTCATTTTCTTCTGCAGTAAGAATTTTTGTCTTCCACATTGCAACACTTTGATTTGCACAAATAATTACTAACACAACAAACATGTAATCATAGACACTGCTACAATTCTGACTTAACTGATTGATTAAATGGATTGCCACACAGTGAATAGCACTCCCCACTATAAATTCGTTGTAATAATAAGATCTGGACTTTCGTGGCATCAGAGGTAAGCCAGGTATAGTTCAAAATGGAATGCGACGTGAGTAGTGGGTTTTTACAGATCTTATATTTTGCAATGGATTATAACTTCTAAGAATTACTTTCAGTGCGATTTTAACAGTCAATTAGTATAGACGTGTTTAAAACAGCTATCTTATCAACAAATCGTTTTTGTTAAGAATTCCAATTCTATTGAACCGGTCAATCCACCTAGTAAATCAGATAATCAAATTTATAATTCAGTGAAAAATGTCTAGTGCAGACCCCCTGACAAAGGGGGAACTTCAGATCTGTGCAATAATAATGATAACTCAAGGAATGTGCGTTACAATTCAACATACCAAACAGCATTTCAGGAAAGCAAAAACTTAGGAAAGGATAAAAAAAATAATAAAAGAAACACGCTTGTCTGGTCAGACAGCGACAGGTATTTCAGTACAAGTAGCAAACAAGTTCAAACTTAATAAATCTAATTTATATTCAATTGATAAAATTTACGTATTTATCGAAAAAATTAATAATGAGAATTTAGGAAATTTACATCCCATGTCAGTTTGACACTTATTACATAAAAAACTAAAAGTTCAAAACATTACTAAAATACAAAAGGTAAGTAGAAATAGAGTAAGAGTAGAGGTTAAAACTACTAAAGACGCTGATATGTTAATAGAAAACGAAAACTTGAAAGAGGAACAATTAAAAGTATTCATACCCAATAATTTAATAGAAAGGAAAGGGGTAATCAAAGAAGTAGATACCACATTCAGTGACAAAGTATTTGTTGGAAAATATTGAGTCTCCAAAGCAGTCACCAGTATTCGTAGATTTAAACGAAAAATTGATATTGATGGGGAAGCAGTATATATACCAAGGCAAACAGTTTTAGTGTCATTCTAGGGTAACATGTTACCCCCATTTGTGATAATTAATAGTGTTGTATGTCCTGTAGAAAAGTACATTCAAAAGGTAGTACAGTGTTACAACTGCTTGAGGTATGGCCATGTGGCCAAGCAGTGTAAAAGCACTAACACACTATGCATAAATTGTAGCAAGAAAAAGAAAGAAAATCATTCATGCAAATATCCTGAAGACACATTTTGTTTTTAATGTAAATCAAACGATCATAAAACGATACATAAAAATGCCCCGTATTTGAAAAACAGAAGCAAATAAAACAACTCATGTCAGATAATAATGTAACCTATATAGAAGCAAAAAATTGGTCTGATAATTCATATATTAGTAAAATTAGCAATAATAGGTTCAATGTACTTGATAATACGTCGGAAAGCTTTCCATTACTTCCTAAGACAACAATCCAACAATACAAAACAAATAGGGAAAGTAATACATTTAAAAAAATACACCATCAGAACTCTCAGCATCACACAGTAAACACACAATCACACAAACCAAAAAACGTAGGATACAATCACCCAACAATGAAATCACACAAGCACCCATGTTTCCCAGATCCTTTGGTCCTAGTAAACCAGTATTTCAATTTAAAAATAATAGTACAAATGAAAATATGGAGATAGAGTCCATGCAGTCAAATGAAGAAAATGATACATTTATTCAAACGTTCTTCCAAGTTTTCAAAAACATCTTGGAAGACATTAGTTCATTTGAAGAATTACAAAAAGTTGAGATTCAATTTGTAACAGATAGGTTATATAAAATGACTCATAATCTGCCAAAAAATACCAAATGCTTAATAAAATGAAAATATTACAATGTCTGTCAGAACACGATATTGATATTTGCGTTATATCTGAAACGTGGTTTAAAAAAACAAAATCATCAATTTTCCAGGTTATAATCTAATTAGAACTGATAGGGATGACGGATATGGAGGTACAGCAATACTAATAAAGGTAAAAATGAATTTTAAAAAAGTAGATATTAACATTAAAGTAAATACTGACATCAACATATGTGCTGCCGAAATTAATTTCAATAAATATTTACAATTTAAAATATTATCTATGTATTGCCCCCCAAAAATTAGCATCAATAACAGCGACTGAAAAAGCATATTTAATATTATATCTAAAGAGAACGGCATAATATGTGGAGATTTTAACACACACAACAGAACATTGGGTTCGTACAAAAATGATCAGAGGAGTATACAACTTCTAGACGTCTTAGAAAATCATGACTTAATATTGGCAAACGATGGAACACCTACTAGATTAAACCGCAATGGGGAAAATTCCGCAGTGGACCTGACACTGAGTACACCCTATCTCATACACAACATAGATTGGAATGTAATAAAGGACACACTGGGTTCAGATCACTTTCCAATACTTATTAACATCAATGTGCCTAAAAATAAGTGTCTACAAACAAAGGAATTAATATGTCCTTCCAATAAATGGAATATAAATAGAGCAGACTGGTCAATATTCAAAAACGAAGCAGAACTGTATTTCTCACAAACACCACCTATTTTTAATGACATTAATGCAAAATATGAATATCTAATACAAGGAATAAACACAGCTGCCCAAGTATCCATGCCAACAAACAAACCATTCAAGATAAAGTCAAGAACACTACCACGTTGGTGGGACAGAGAATGTGATATAGCTGTAACAGATAGAAAAAATGCGGTAATTGCCTACAAAATTAACAGCACGTTGGAAAACTTCATTACAGTGCAAAAATAACAGCAAGCACAAAAAAATTTTTGAAAGAAAAGGCAAGACCCTCATGGAGAGCATACTGCACCAATATGAATAAAAACATCAATGTCAGACATTTGGAAACAGGCCAAGAAGATGAAAATAACTTTCATACGGACAGAGAACATTCATTTCAGCAGTGAGGATTGGAAAGAAAAGCTACTAGAGAGAATAGCACCGCCATCTACCTTCTACCAAAATAATTTAGAAAATGAGCAGGAACATGAGGAAAGAATACCACAAATATTCGAAAATCTGATAAATATTCAAGAACTAGAAAACACAATAAAACAAAGAGAAAACACCGCACCAGGCTTAGACAATATCCGATGTTATGCAACCTACCAAAAAATGCCAAATCTTTTTTATTGGAAATATATAACAACATACTACAAATGGGCAAATGCACAATACAAGATTGGAAAAACCTAATTGCAGTTCCAATATTAAAACATAAAAAGATCCAAATGACCCTGGCTCCTACAGAGTCATATCATTATTAGCATGCCTATTGAAAACATTCGAAAGGATATTAAAAAACAGAATAGAATGGTGGTTAGAAGAACACAAAATATTACCAATTCATCAGTACAGATTCAGGAAAGGATATGGCACAACGGACGCAGTGAGCCAACTTGTCACTGATATACAAATTAATTTTGGAGAAAATGGGTATACTGCAGCTACATTCCTGGATGTAAAAGGCGCATACAACTCAGTAGAAATTCCAATACTGAACGGAATGCTGAAACAAATCGGTATGCCTACCAAAATACGAAACATTCTGTGCGATATTATGACAGACAGAAAAATATTTACAAGACAAAAGACGCATTATTAGGACCAAGACATACATCTAGAGGCTTACCACAGGGCTCCGTTTTAGCACCACTGTTATTCAACATATATACCATCAAAATGCATCAAGCATGCAGGAATTACACACTTTTACAATATGCTGATGACTTTGTAATATATGTCAAGGACAAAAAATATGAAAATTGTCTAAATACTCTAAACAAGGCCACCTCAAACATCATAAAAGCTATTGAAGATGTAGGGTTCGATCTATCAACGTCTAAATCAAATGTCACCATCTTTTCAAGGCACCGTATCCCAGAAACTCGGAACATCCAATTGGGGGACCACATGATACCATATAAAAAAAGAAATTAAGTACTTAGGAGTAACATTAGATAATAAATTAAATTGGAAACCATATATCGAAGCAATCAAAATAAAATGTAATAAAGCCATTAATTTCCTCAAAATGATCACCAAAACATGGTGGGGCGCGAGTATTGAAATATGCGTGTTATTCTATAAAGCATATATAAGGTCCATTTTAGACTATGGTTCCGTCCTATACGGATCTGCATCAAAACAATCACTGAAACAGTTAGAAGTAATACAGAATTAAGCGGTAAGAATATGCTTAGGAGCGATGTCAACAACACCAGTGGAACCACTAAGGGTGGAAGCACTCGAACCACCATTGGAATTGAGAAGAACATTTCTCGCTGAAAAAATAGTACTTAAGATTAAAGCAAAAAATTCTACACTGATGGCAAAAATATGTGAGTTAAATACATTGGACCTGACAAATAAATATTGGAAAAAAAAGAACTCGCCACCGATATGCACTGCATTTCGTAACACAAATAAAGAAGAAATTTTAACGTATGAAAGTTGCAATTACTTTGAGAACATAGAACACTCTGCAAAAATAATAATTCCTGCGTACTCAGAAATAACAGAATTAAACAAAGAAAAAATTATCAGACTTACAAAAAAAGACATCAACAGTACAATAACAATATATACAGATGCATCAAAGACAACAAAAGGTACAGGTACAGCATTCTATGTGCAAGAAACGAAAGAAGGAGAAACCTTTAAGCTAAGCAATGACTATTCAATATTTTCAGCAGAAGCTGCAGGCATAATGAAGGCACTGGAACACACAGTCCACCAAAAAAAGAAAAATGTATCTATCTTAACGGATTCGCTGTCTGTCATCCAATGTTTGAATAATAATGCAGTAGATACCATCACTCACCCACACATTAAGAAAATTCAATCCCTACTACACCAACTTACTAAAGAGAGTGACGTTCAAATAATATGGGTAAAAGCACATTATGGAATTCACGGCAATGAAAAAGCTGATCAGTTAGCCAAAACAAGTGCTGAAAAAGATGAATGTCAACCGAACGAAGTGGCACTACAAGATTGCTTAAATAAATACAAAAGAAAATTTCAAGCAGCATGGAAAGAGAAATGGGACCACTATGTAAAAACAAAGCCTACTAGATACACACTACTGCATAGGGAAATACCAAAACAGCAGTGGTATAAAGGAATTAATTATTCACGTAGGGAAATTAGCTGTATAATTCGAATGAAATTTGGACACGCGTCGTACCTAGAGCACTTAAGCAAATTGGGCGTAATCGAATCAAACTTATGCACAGCCTGCAATATCATAGGAGACCTGGATCATATATTTTTTGAATGCTTGGAATATTGTAATGCCACGAAAGTACTTTATAATAACATAATACATGAAAAAATATTCCCTCCCATCAACATGTTACACTTACTGGCGCTGAATAACATCAAAATATTAGACTGCCTAGTAAAATTTCTAAGGATGACTAACATATCGATATAGTTAAGTTATATAGAGCTTGTGACCTTTGTTACCCTAACCCAAATGTTTATACCTTCCATCCGTGGTCTATCTTTGTTTGTGTTCAAATAAAGCCCTGAACGACCCCTGGGCGAGAAAACTTGTAACCCTGTATCAATCCTTTGATCAAAAAGCGGTATTAACTTGAATCGCAGACGACGATAGTTTGATAGGTTAAATTAGGGCTCGCTTAAGTAATAGGATACATATCCACAACACAAAAATCAATAATAAATTCAGTATCGATTCTGATTGGCACTTAATTGAAATTGGATTCAAATATAAACTTCAAATACATCACTATATATACTGTATATATAACCTAACACAACGTATTTGGCTGCATGGATACCTCCAAACGCCATAAAACCAAAAAAAAAATAATTAATGTATTTCCTACTACTTTTCTGAGAATAAAGGCACATTAAAATTATAGGGTCAAAATCGCCCCTTGGTGCTTCTCGGTAAAGAAACCGTAAATTTGACTTATCTTTAAAATTTGTATTTATCAGTCATGTACAGGAAAAGTCAAAAATACTCAACAGCCTTCTGTACTCCATTGAAAACTTGGAGAAAAATTAAAACAGGAAAGTATCATATAGACTCCTGGCGCTTCTAGTGTTAAGAATGTTTTTTCAAATTTCCTAATTGTTTATAGTTTTTGAAATATTTGCGAAACGCTAAATACTCATCCTTGTTTGCTTATAACTTTTTGCAATTTTTCTTTGCCGATAAACGGTTTCACTACATTTTTCTAGGCATATTCGCACATAACTAATTCTCTGAATAAAGTTACTTCAGTTATGTTTTGATGAGAATCAATGTAAAAAGAATTATTGATTGTAATTTTATGATTGTTACAATAATGTGTTATTCTAATATACTACTTTTCTTAGAAAAACAACTGTCTCAAAAAATATTAGAAATATCAAATCTTAGAAGTGAAGTTCTTGAATTAGAGGATAGAACACCACCGCATTATAGAGATAAAGATTTCAGGGAAATGCAAAAGATACTTAGGACTAAAGTAGATAGTTTGGAACAAATCTTGGAACAAAGTGACAAAGAGAATCTCGAACTTAGAGAAGAAAGGGACAAAGGGAAGGCAGAGGTTAGTTTTTACAGGTATATGTATTATGTTGCCACAATAATAAAAGTTGCACTCATAGTGTCACCAAACATTAATAATTTAGTGAAACTAAATTTTTCAAAGATATCAATAAAAACCAACTGTATCATAATATGAAGCTAATTGATTTATTTTGAACACAATCATAAATATACTATAATGAACAACAAAGTATGAGCCACATTTTTAGTTGTATATGCTACAATTCCAAATTTAGTGTGATCTGAGTTGCCAAAAATTCACTATTGGTACTATTTCAGATAAGATTTCTTCAGAAAAAATTCTTGTGATATGTGATATTTGAGAAATCTGCAGGATTGTGGAATATTTTATTATATGTTGCTATTTTAAAATTAGAGTTATTAATTGTTGTTAATAATATACTTTGAAATTATAGTCCGTTCCAAGATATTTTGCCTTGACTCCAATACACATCGGGTACTTACCTGTAATAATCCCTAAGTAGGTAGTTGGTAATCCCAAACAACTAGTACAGGTAAGTACTAAGGACACCCAAAAATACTTACGATAATTATATCATTAAAATGATCTTAACATAGAAATTGTTTAACTCAAAATAATAATGCCAGTATCTGCTAGGTCATTGTCAAATTTTTTTCTTGAAAAAACGTTCTTTTGTCAAAGTCATTAATCCATTAATATTAGTGCAGGCATTTAATGCCAGTATTTAATCAGGCCATTATCAAAAAATGTTCTCGAAAAAACCTTCTTTTATATCTGTTGTTAATCCGATACTATTACTGCAAGTATTTTTTTATAAATAGGTGTTTTAGTTGTAACTTGTTGTATATTGCAATCATTGGAAGTAAAAAGTTTAACAATGATTCGCCCAATATGTACAGTAAAATATATCATACTGAAACCTATTCATAACTGAAAAAAAAGAAGTATGTCAATATAATGAAATGTGTAGATGAACAAAAGATACTTACTCTTGATTGTATTAAAAAAATACTGTTTTAAATGAAACTAAATGTTTCTAGATAATTCCACAATATATTGATAAAATATTAAAAATTCTAAGAAATTTGACAATTGTTTCGATACTAAATATCATCGTCAGAATGACAGAAGTTTTTTTTTTTATTATTCAATAAATCAATCAAAATACATGGTATTCTATAAGCTAATGTGCTGGCATATGACCTAGCTATGGGAAGAAGCTGAAGTCAACTAGCATGATGAGATCCTCTCCAGCGAAGGGACCTTCTGCTTCCTGTTAATTTCGCAGGTCAGTTGGCCATCGTCGTTTTAATCTTCTTATTACATCATTTTCAAGTAGCGGTTGTAGTAAAGGATTTGTATGGGCTTCTAGTTTCTTCTGGTGGCTAGCACTTCTTTCATGAATGACTTCTTTTACTGTTAAGATCTTCAGATCATTGTGGATCATTTTATTTGTTATATACCATGGGGCATTAACAATATTCCTTAGTATTTTACACTGGCTTCTTTGTACAATTGCTATGTTGGATTTACTGGTGCATCCCCATATTTCGATGCCATAGGTCCATATAGGTTTAATTATTGCCTTATATAATAGGATTTTATTTTCGATGGAAAGAGAAGACTTCCGTCCAGTTAGCCAGTAAATATCTCTACTTCTTAGGTCTATTTGTTTTCGTTTCTTCTTGATATGTTCCTTCCAGTTCAATTTGGCATCTAGATGAAAGCCCAGGTATTTCACTGATGTCAATTGTGGTTACGACACAATAATGCGGCTACTTAAGTCAGAGTATTGCAGCGTACTGACTCACACTCACTCGAGTTACTCGGATGGACCCCTTGTGCTGAAAGCCGAAAGTCAGCTTATTTAAAGAAACTATATCTTTATGTTTTCTTGGAGGGCGCGTTAAACGTACAGCGTTGCCGACCCCTGCCCTAGAATATGTTATATGAGTGCTTAACCCTCTAATGCACAACTTTTTACATTCATCAGAAAATAAAATTTAAAATTATTTTTGTGTTTGTATATTATGTTCAGTTACCTTTAAAAATTGTGAAAGAAATTAAAATTCAAATTAGAACATTTTATGGACATTTTTCTTTGTGTCCTCATATGGGGACAGAAAATTGAATGCAGATTATTATAAATAAATAATTAAAACATAGTATAAATGATTTTATTATTATGAAATAAGTAAACTAAATGAAATAATCTAAAAAACACTGAAACTTAAAAATATAATAAATAGTCAAATTATAATCAAAATACACAAAATAGAAAAGAAGTGATATCACTTTCGAGTATGAAAATCTTTGGAAACACTCTGGGCATAACACGATATCACACCTTATGTATATGTACCTAGTTTTACTTTTACAGTAGGAATTCTTGCTTCGACTTACATTTTTGTCTTCCGTCTTTTTGTGATAATGTGGTCCATTATCAATTTTTTTCTCTGTGGGTACAATTTTTCTAGGCCTCTTTTTTACTTCTGGAGGAGTTGCACTTCTAGGACGTCCCTTTTGTCGTTTCATTTGAGATTCCCCCTGAAATATGAGAGCAGTTGCTATTCTACTTTTAAAATGCAAGAGATCTAATAATTCCTTTTCCTGGTGGCCATTCCATTTCCACAATACCCAAGCATTTACCACTGTGACATTTATAAAGTGGTAAAATATTCTCATATACCAATGCTTATTTCCTGTATAGTTAGTATACAGTCCAATCAAGGAGTCCATTAAATATACCCCTCCCATGTGCTTATTATACATTTTTATGGCGAAAGGTCTTGGAATGTCAACATACTTCTTGCCCTTCCTTGAAAATCGTCTTAACAGAATCAATTAAATGTACTCCAGCATAATTTGAAGTTGTATGAATCAACTTATTATCAAACCATCTCACCATTGTGATATTATCTTCTGATGTAGCAAAAGAATAACTGCCTCGGCCTTCTACCTTTAATCTTTTCTCTAATGTCAGCACCTTATCTATTCCTTGAAGTCTGTTCAATCTCACTGTGCCTAAGTACCAAATCTTATCTTTTGTAAGCTGTTTGACCAGAGGTATGCTCGAGAATAAATTATCTGCATATATTTTATAGTTTTGGTCCTTTATATCGTGGCACATTCTCAAGACAACATCACCTGAAGCGCCTGCTTCTGAAACAGCTTCCCGTTCTCCAGCTTGTCCTTGAAAAACTTCAAAACAATATGCATACCCTGATGTACCTGCACGAACCCAAACCTTATAACTCAACTTTTTGGGCGTTTTGGGTAAGTGTTGCTTTAGACTTGAACGCCCCTTGAATGGTATAACCATTTCATCCACCGACATATACTCCTCAGGCTGGACAGCGGAATGAAAAGTATCGTGAAGCTGGTTCAAAACAGGACGCACGAATTTCCTCGTACCTCTTTTGGCTCATTGCTTCTGAAATGAATGTCACTCGCAAACCTCCTTCTGACCAAGAATGACGTATTCGTGGATATTTAATATAGGTCATCATTATGGTAATTCCGAAATAAATTTTCAGTTCACTTAGACTAAGATTGAAGTTTACTTTATTATTTCTATGAGCATAAAGGTTGATTTGAAACACAATTTCTCGTAAAAAATCTTCTGGAAAAAAATAATCAAAGTATTCCAAAGGTATAACACATTTTATGTTTGTCTTATGTTCCTTGGATACTTTTGGAATATCACCAGAATAGCTGTTGTCTTTCGTCAAAGTCCATATAGAAGTATTTTTGGTTTTGTTGCTCTGCTTATTTGCCTTTTGCGTATTTGCGACAGTATTTGTCTTTTGCTTATTTAGCTTTGTTTCTCCCCCGTCAATATTATCTTCTAGGTGCTCCGATTCACTGTCACTTGAACTTGTTCCTTCTGATTCTGGCAAACACTCTTCTTCACTTTCTGAAAACACAAATTCATCTTCTGACAAGTCATTATAAATTAAAGACTCAAGTTCCTCTTTGGTTAATTTTCGCCTTTTATCCCTTAATTCCTTATAATCGATTCGCATCATATATTCATTCTTCTCTTTAATGCCCGTGTGTACAGCTTTCTCCTTTTGATGCAGAGACTCTACTGATTAATTTTTTCCATATTCATCTTCACTGGAACTGTATAGGAGACTTTCCAGCTCATTTTTAGGCAGTGGTTTTGGCATAGAACTTCCCTGTGCTAATTGATGGCTGCAACCAGGTTCACTCAACAATGAATTCACTTGCTTATCTATAATTAGCTGTAATAGAAATAAGAAAATGCATGAAAATAGCTAAATAAGAAGATGGGGACATGTATATTTCCTCATCTGAGGACAAAAACTTCATTGCCATTAGTGAACATTGTTCTCAAGTGAGGAAATAAAATAAAATCGAGATTTATGACAAATAAATATGAAATCAAGAAAATATTTATTTGTTCATAAAACTACACTAATTGTGACAACTGAAAATATTTTTACTTACGTTTTAAATGGCCTAATCAAACGGAAACATGATGTTGAAGTTGATATTTTCAGAGGCATGTATTCAATATCAGAAACATAGGTTAGAATACAATCGAAGGAGCTCCAAAAATTGTTAAATAACTTGTTGTGTCATTTTGCGGTCAATAGGGTAATGTTTAAAAGTTTTATGATTGATCTACTATGATAAATTGCAGTTTACAGAAGTATATAGATAAATTACAATGAAATTATGAAATGTCCTCGTTTGAGAGGGTTAATTTGTATTCTTTATTTATTTTTTGTATTTAGAAATTTAACAAAAGACAGATTGATTAATTTTATTTCCCCAAAATTGTTTCTCTTTTCAAAAACTAATTACACCTTTATACATCAAAAAAGCAACATGCAGTTGAACGTTCATTAACTTTTCATAATATGATTGTAAAAATTTATACTCCATTTTGAGTTTTCTATATTTTAAATTCAATTTTAGGTAATACAACTGGAGGGCCGCTGTAAGGTTTGGCTAGAGAAATTCATTGATACAGAGAAGAATTTACAATCCATGACTGAAAATTACAAGGAACAGTTAACGAAAAATGAAAATCTTCAGGCACATTGTTTAGAACTTGAAACTCTTCTTGAAGAACTAAGACCAAAGTCTAATAATGATAGTTTTATAGAAGAAAGTTTTCAAAATTCCTCTTGTAGATCTAGAGGTTATGATATACAATGTGAAGACCTTGCTCAGAGTGTTGTAGATGTTCAGTTAAAAGAGATTCAAAAAGAAAATGATACCCTCAAAATAGATTTAAGGGAATTGAAAAATACTTGTATACAGCTTAAGGATGAAATTAATAAACATGTATTGGAGAAATCGATTTTAAGTGAAGAAAAACGTCAATTAGAAACAGAACTTCAAGAAGCCAATGGAAAGATTGAAGAATTTATGTTAAATTATGAACAACTATTTAATCAGTGGAAAAGTATTACTCAAGAAAGAAATGTATTATCTAATGAAATCGAAATTCTCCAGACATCTCTTGAAAAAGTCAAAGAGGAGAGTGTAAAACTGTCTGAAGAATTGATAGAGTCTAAAAAGGATAAAGACAAATATATTAAAGTACAAATTGATTTAGGAGAAAAATTAGACGAGACCATACAAAGTAATGTAAACTTAGCCATAGATCTGGAGAAGATTATGTTGGACAAATGTAAACTATCTGATGAATTAAATGTTTTGGTAAATAAAAACAAAAATCTTGAACTCACTTGTAGTAACATGGAATCTGAAAATAATAAATTAATAAAAAATGTAAGTATTGGAGAAGCTCTAAACAATGAACTTAAAATAAAAAATGAGCAATTGTCAGAACAAATGCAGAGTTTGAGTGCAGTAAATGACAATATTCGTGAAAAGCTGAAGGCCACCGCTGATAACATGATGATATCTGAAAATTCATTAAAAAATGCGTTGAATGAGAAAAATTTAGTAGAGGATGATTTAAAACATACTACCTTGAAATTAGAAGAAACTATTTCACAAAATGCACAGTATTTGCAGCAACTTACTATTTTAAATAATAAGAAAACGTCACTTGAACAACAATTATTTGATCTAGAAGATCACTTTGATGATACATTAGACAAATATGAAAGTATGCAAAACAAACTAAAAACAACAACTAGGGATAAGGAAGATTTGGAACAGAATTTAAATATCATGGAAATGCAAATTGAAAATCTGCGTAAAGATAACAGTACATTAACAGACGTTTTTAAAGAAACTTGCGATGATAAAGAATTTTTGGATAGAAAATGTGAATCACTGAAAGTTGCATTAGATAATAAAGTTTCAGATAATAATTTACTTACTAAACAACTAGAAGAACTAGGAGAAGAAAAGATTAAACTAGTAAAAGAAATAACTATGTTACACAACAATATTGTGGATCAACAAAATTCCTTAGATGCAATAAAAAGTGAACTGTCTATTTTACTGGAAGAACTCGCAAGATGTAAAACAGATAAAAATGAACTTACTGCTGATCATGAAGAACTAAAACGATTATTAAAAGAGGAATTACATAAAAATGAAAAATTGAAAATGAACTTGCAGCTGACAATTTCAGAAAAACAGGAACTTACTGAAAACTTACAAAATTTGATTAGTAAACAAGAAAATCTAGAAATGGAATATAATAACTTGCAATCAAATAATAATGAACTGAATAAAATCGTTAAATATAATGAATGTTTGATAAGCAAACTTGAAGATCAATTTAAAAGTTTGAAGGAACAACTAGATATTGCAACTAAAGAAAATGCTGACATCCTTAATGATTTAAGAAATAAAACTGATAAGATGCTAAATTTCGAGGAGTCATTGAATGCTGTTACAAATGAAAAACATACTATTGAAAATGATATGAAAGATATTTCTCTAGAATTAAATAAAGCTAATTTGTTAAATTCCAATTATTTGGAACAGCTTAAATTTGCGAATACCAAAAATGAATGTTTGGAAGAAAAGATTATTAATTTAAATATAGAAATAGAAAACCTCTCTAAAAAGTGTGAAGAACTTAATGATAATGTACATGAAATAACTAAGGAAAAATATTCAATCTCACTTGAAAAAGAAAGTTTGGAAAAGGATTTAAAAAATACTATCAACGAAAAATGTATCTTATTTGAACAACTGACAAATCAAATAAGAAAATATGAAGCTATAGAACTGGATTGTAAGAAATTAATAATAGAAAAGGATAAAACGCACGAAGATTTGGTTGTTAAAAATATATTAATTGATGAGATTGAAGCAAAAAATCACAATTTAACCAAACAATTAAAAGAGTTATGTGATGAAAAAAATGAAATTTTTGAAAAATTCGATACAACTACAAAAATGATGTCAGTTACTGAAGAATCCCTAAAAAAAGAATTACTAGAAAAACAATCTATTCAAACTAATTTAACAGAGCTCAATGACAAATTAGACAAACAAATTTTGTTGAATGCCCAATATTTGGAAGAGCTTTCAGTTGCAAATACTGAAAAACAAGCTTTGGAAAATATAAATCAGAGTCTAAGCAGTAAAGTACAAAGTTTAATTGATGAATGTAAAGAATTAACTCTTGCAATTAACGAAACTACTACTAAGAATAATGATTTACTGAATGAACTAAATAATAAAACGAAAAAAATTGAAGAATTATCAGTGTTGCAAAATGAAACTGAAAATCACAAATTGCAAATAACTGAACACTTGACAGAATGTAACTCTACCAAAGACAAATTATTGATGGATGTTAACAACTTGAGGGAGAAATTGAAAACTGTAACTGATGAAAATGAAAATATTTTAAAAGAAAACAACAAAAATGTACAATTATTGAAGAAAGCTGCTAATGATACACAGTTATTAAGTGAGCAATACACAGTACTTGAAAGTTCATTGAAAGAAACATTATGTGAGAAAAATTTGTTAAATGAAAAGTTGAAAAATGTCTCTCTAAAGTTAGATCAATCTGTCAAATTAAGTGCCGAATACTTGGAACAACTTTCAATTGCAAATACAGACAGAAATACGTTAGAAGAAAAATTGTGCAACTTGAACAACAATTTACAGAGCTTATCAAACGAATGTGAAGTACTTAATACCAAAGTTATAGAAATTACTATTGAAAAAAATAATATTTTAGAAGAACTAGAAAACAAGAAGAAACTAATCACAGACTTATTAAATGTACAGAGTGAAACTGAAAATTATAAATCAAAATTATTGGATGAACTAGGTGAAGCAAATTGCCACCAAAAAAAGTTATTAACGGATTTGAACAATTTGGAAAAGCAGTTGAATAGTAAGATCAATGAAAATGAAAAACTTGCTATAGAAAACACTAACCTAACAGAAATACTTAATACCAAAGTTATAGAAAATACTATTGAAAAAAATAAAATTTTAGAAGAACTAGAAAACAAGAATAAACTAATCACAGATTTATCGAATTTACAGAGTGAAACTGAAAATTATAAATCAAAATTATTGGATGAACTAGCTGAAGCAAATTGCCATCAAAAAAAGTTATTAACGGATTTGAACAATTTGGAAAAGCAGTTGAATAGTAAGATCAATGAAAATGAAAAACTTGCTATAGAAAACACTAACCTAACAGAAATACTTAATACCAAAATTATAGAAAATAATGTTGAAAAAAATAAAATTTTAGAAGAACTAGAAAACAAGAATAAACTAATCACAGATTTATCGAATTTACAGAGTGAAACTGAAAATTATAAATCAAAATTATTGGATGAACTAGCTGAAGCAAATTGCGATAAAAAAAAGTTATTAACGGATTTGAACAATTTGGAAAAGCAGTTAAATAGTAAGACCAATGAAAATGAAGAACTTGTTATAGAAAACCGTAATTTAACAGAAATGTTGAAAGAACTTGCAACAAAAAAACAACAATTAGATGACAACTTATCAACTCATCAACTTATTTTAAGTAATATCAACAAGCAGAACGAGATATTAAAAGAAGAATTACGCATAATAACACAAGAGCATAGTGAAACTGTAAGTCAGAAAGACAATTTGTATCACAATCACAAAAATGTATTGAAATCTCTAAGTGAAATAACTAAAGACTCTGATAAATTATCTCAAATGTTAATGAAATGTGAAGGCGAGCGTGATGAAATTGCCACAGATCAAATTAGTTTAAAAGAAAAGTTTACTGAGTTGTTATCTAAAAATGATGATTTGGGAATGGAATTGAAAAATGTAAGTGCCGAGAACTGTGAACTTTCAGAAGAGCTAATGTCTCTAACAAGCAAATACAAAACTTTGGAATGCAAGTGTGAAAACTTGATGACTGCGAAACAAATCTTGAATGAAACCATCAACTCGATGCTGTCGGAAAATAGTCAGATTTCTGACAAATTGTCTTACATTACAAAGAGCTTTGAATCTGCCATGGATGATTTTTCACAAGAGAACAAACTTCTTACACAAAAACTGATTCAGAAGGCAGATGTTCTGCAAAACGTGATTTCAGAAAAAGGAATTGTTAAAGGGAACCTTGAACTCATTGAAAATCAGTGTTTATTGAAAAGTAAGACAATTTCTGATCATGAAACTGCATTATTCAAGCAGAAAGAGGTTGCTAACAAATTACACTCAAGCATAATTGAATTTTATCAAAAATTAGTTGCAACATCAAATGCAAATAAAATTTTAAAGGACACAAATAGCCAATTGGAAGAACAGTGTAAAGAGTCAGCCAAAACAGTAAATGATTTGTCAGCTTCATTAAAAAGTGTAATTGATGAAAAAGAACACTTGCTTAAAGAAATTAATAATATCCAAGATAAGCTAAATATTGCAGTTAATGAATTAGATACCAATAAAATAGAATTTAATAAAATATATAATGAGTGGCAATTGAGCAAAGAGCAAAGTTTTAACGACAAACAAAAACTAAAATTGGATGTGGAAAATCTCATTTTGGAAAAGACCAAACTCGAAGTTGCCCTTCAAGAAGTATTAGAAGAAAAAAAAGTTATTTCTGATTTTCTGGATTTAAATAACAGCGAGTTACGAAACACTCTACATGAAAAAGATAGGATTTTAGATGCACTTGAACTCGGCAATAATGAAATGATTATTATGCAAGAAGAAAAAGAGACATTACTGAAAGAAATTGAGAAGTTAACATTAGTTAAAAACGAATTTTCAGAACAGTTAGACAAAGTTTCACAGGAAAATGTTGATATATCTGAAAAACTTGAAAATATACTTAAGAAAAATCACAGCAATACCGAACAAGTTAAAGATCTATTGGAAAAAGTTGAACAGTTAACAGAAGAAAATACACAGCTTCTAGGAAGATTTACCACTCTATCTAATGATTTAGAAGAAAAATCTGCCACTATCGAATATCTACAAGCTTCCTGTAATACATTGAAAATGGAAGTGAAAGAAAAATCAGAACTACTAGAAAAAATATCCGAAGAGCATAAAGATATTTTTGATATTGTTGATAGACTTTCCCAAGAAAAAAATGAAATGAAACATACTATAGACACACTCTCTGAAGAAAAAATGCAACTAATAAAAAATGTAACTGATTTAATTGAAGAAAAGAATAAGCTAATTGAATGTTTGGATCTAACGGATAAAGAACTTCATAAAGTTAAGAAAGATAGAGATGATATATCAGAACGATATACTAAATTAATTAAGGAAAATGAAAGTAATTTACTATTTGCACATCAAAGTGCTGTAGGTGTAAAAAATGAACTTTTGAAGAGAATAGAAACTGCTGAAACAGAAAAGGAAATTATAAGAACGCAAATGGAACATGATACCAAAAATATACAAGATTCTTATGTTTCGGTGGTACAAGCAAATTCTAAACTGGAGTTAGAAATTATTAATTTACGAAAGAAACTTGAAGACAAAAACCAGATGAAAAATGAGTATGTTCAAATTGAAGAAGCATATGAAAAGTTATTGGAAGAAAATAACAGACTTTCCACTGATATTGATACAATAAGGTATAAGAGATCCAGAGATAGGGATGAATTTGTGAGATTACTGAAAAAAGAACGAGAAGAAGGCATCACAAGAGAAAACAAGAAGGTCAAAGAAGTGAGGCTTGAATATGAACGAAAATTGGAAAAGATGAAGGAAAAAATGGTAAGTTTGATTTTTAAATTATAATTTATAACAAATTAAATTATTAAAAAAGGCCGTCTATGAAGCTAGCATTTCGAGCTCAATGATTGCTGGTGATATGTGATAAGAGATTTAGCGAAAAAGCTCTTTTTTCAATTTAAGTAGTCAAAACTTCTGGTTTGAGCATGTTTTGGGGTTGAATACATACAACTGCATCAGTAATTAATTATTCTATGGGTGTTTTTAAATGAAACTCAAGGTCTCTAGTTAATTCCACAATATAATACAAGTTATTGAAAATTCTAAAAAATTGACAATTGTTTCGATAAATCAATATCATCTATGTGGTTTAGTATTTAGTGCTCAGTGAGTGCTGTCTACTCTGAGCATGTTTTGAGGATAAATACACAGACCTCCATGAGTAATTAATGGTTCTATGGGGTTCAGTATAAAGTATTCCATGAGTGCAGGACATATCGTCGGTCCAATGCCAAACTCACGAATGTGCATATTTAATGTTTTGAGAAAAACGCATTTTGAACTTTTGAAGATATAGCTAAAAGTAGAACTTTTACTTTGTGGTCTCAGTTGTGTTTGTACCTTGACAGTGAACGTATCGATAGTTCAAGCGATCAGGTATTAACAGTGCCTAACAAAAACTTCGACTTCTTTCTAAAGATAAGTAACTAGTTTTATTTTTGTTTAAGTATAGAATCGAATAATGCTAATTAATTGAATTCACCAACTTATGGATTTAAATTCGGGCGGCGAATCGCCGCCCCTATTAATTGATGAAGGGTCTTCGATAAAAGATTCTCAAAATATTAATTTCGAGAATAAATATCAGCCTTTGGATGTTGGTCCTTATCTAGTTTCTTTGAACATAAAGAAAAAAATGTAGGTCGTTTATTTCCCATTAAAATCGGTCACTTTTTAAGAAACATTACAGAATTTAGGCAAAATATTACAGATATAAAACCAGTAGGGGTAAATAGGGTAAAGGTAATTTTTAAAAATTTCAATGTTGCTAACTTGTTGGTAAATCATGAAGTTTTATTAAAAAATAATTACATTGCTTATATTCCACTATTCTTCACGCATAAAAAAGGTATAGTACGTATGGTAGATACTTATTTTAATGCTGAGTACCTAAAAGATGCAATTGAATCTGGAATTAAAGTAGTTGATGTTAAGCGATTAAAGCGTAAAATTGTAGACAGTGAAACCAAAGAAACAAAAGAAGTAGATAGACAAATGATCGTGGTTACTTTCTTAGGAAATAGGATTCCCCAATCCGTTAAAATAAATATGGTAAACTTTCAGGTAGAACCATACATATATCCGGTGGTTCAATGCTATAATTGTTTACGTTTCGGTCATACCAAACATCAATGTAAAGGTAAACAAAAATGCCAAAACTGTTCAGAAGAAAATTGTAACTCAGTTTCCTGTGAAGCAAATAGAACACATTGTGTACATTGCGACAATAATGAACATAAATCCACATACAAAAAATGCCCTGTTTACAATACACAATTAAGTATTAAAAAAGTAATGGCCTCTATGAATGCATCTTTCAAAGAAGCCGAAGCTATTGTGAAAAATCCTGCTTACGGAAAAATTACAACTAATAATCGATTTTCATTATTATCAAATCCACAAAATTTCCCTGAGCTAACACATACAGCTTCAACTTCTTCTTACAGTTCAATCTTGAGTAAAACTAAGCCCTCCGTACATTTACCTAAACTTAATACGAGTACATCTGCGTCAAAAAAACGCAGAAGTTCCTCCCCTCCACCTTCTCCTCCATGAGAACAAAAAAACAAACATTCTTCCATACTCCCAAATCCTTATAGGGAAGATTTCAAATTTTATAAAGAGCAGCTAGTATTTCAAGTAGAAAACATTATTAAAGATATAATTCTCAAAAAAAGTAACATCAATGAGATCAATGTTAAACAAGCAATTAACAATATCCTGGATAAATATGAATTAAAAGAAAAAATTGATATTAATAGACAAAATGACGAAGACTCAGATACTTTCCAATAAGCATATCAGAAATAATATATATCACAATTGTACAGTGGAACTGTAGATCTATTATTGCAAATCAAGCGAGTCTTGTAAAATATATTAAAGACACACATGTGGACATTTTAGTTATGTCAGAGCACTGGCTAAAATCAAAAAAATTTCGCATAAAAGGATATAATCTAGTTAGTAAATGTAGAAAAGATGGTTATGGTGGGGTATGCTTTTTTGTTATTCAGGGTCTTAACTATAAAGAGATTTTGCTAAATACTGGAATCAAGGATTTAGAAGTATGCGCTGTATCGCTTGACTCATTGAATTTGACTATAGCATCAATATATAGACCTCCAAACGTAATGGTAAGTCGAGTCAACTGGATTAATTTTTTTAAACAATTTGATTTATCTTCTACAATTTTTTGCGGTGATTTTAATGCACATCACGATATGTGGGGACCAACTCCTGATGATCGACACGGAAAAATACTGGTAGAAGCTATGGATGACTTAGAACTTATAGCTCTCAACGACGGTTCCCCTACTAGAAGTAACCCAAGAGGCAATCACTCAGCAGTCGATTTAACTCTCACCTCCAACACTCTCGCTGCAAAGTCTTCCTGGACTATCTTAGATGACACATTGGGATCTGATCATTACCCTTTAATAATTGAGATTCAGATTAATCCTACAAACAATGCAATAAATCCTTCCTCAAAATGGAATGATTCCCACGCCGATAGGAATACATTTCAAAACGTTTTGCAAACCGAAATGATGAAAAATGATTTTGATGAAAATTCAACTGGCACGGATAAAGTGAAGAGACTTTTTGAAATGATTTCAAGTGCGGCGTGTCAATCCATGCCGGTCAAAAAGCCTTTTATAGCGATTACCCCTAAGCCTATATGGTGGGACAAGGAATGTACAATGATATTTAAAAAACGAAAAGAAGCTCTAAAAAAATATAGAACTCTAGCAAGTTTTGAAAACTTTTTGAACTACCAAAATGCTGCCGCTAACGCTAAACGTTTATTTAAAGTTAAACAACAGAACAGCTGGATGACATTTTTAAACAAACTTAATAAAAATACCCCACTAACTGATATATGGAGATATATTAGATCTATGAACGGCAACTGCAATCAAAATCGTAAAAAGCCTATTCCTAAAGAGGTAATTGAAAAAATTTTAAACAAACTAGCACCTCCTTCTGCACCCAATCTCTTAAGTTGCAGCTCATTTGGTTTCCAACCCACGGATTATACATTAAAAGCATTTACAATGGATGAACTAGAATTTGCTACATAAGATAGTCGTAATACAGCCCCAGGGCTAGATGGTTTTACTTATAAAATTATTCAAAAGCTACCCTTATCTGTAAAGATTTTCCTTCTTCAAATTTTTAACGATTGGTGGGTGAAACAAGAATATTGCGACGATTTAAAAAATATTATAATTTGTCTCCTTTTAAAACCAAATAAAGATGCAGAGACTCCTTCATCATATCAACCTATTTCCCTATTGTCTTGTATAACAAAAACGTTTGAAAGATTAATCAAACTTCGACTTGAATATTTTCTTGAAAGTAATTCTATTCTTCCTAGGACGCAGTTCGGTTTCCGAAGGGGACTGGGCACAGTGGATGCTGTAGGTGCATTAGTTGCAGATATTCAAATATGTTTTTCGAACAATCAGTACACATTATGTTTATTTATCGATTTGACAGGTGCATATGATGTAGTAGATTTAAATATTTTATTTGAAAAAATGGTAGATGCTGGTATTAGGAAAAAGGTTAGTACTAATGTAGTTAATTTATTCACAAATAGAAAATTTTTTATCGGCGACCATAATAACGTGTTACATGGTCCACGCACAGTCTTCAACGGTTTACCACAGGGATCCATATTAAGTCCCTTGCTTTTTAACATCTATACTGCTGAGCTGCATAGGTTAGGCGGTGAAATAATTAACCGAATTCAATACGCTGATGATTTATGTTTTTATGTTACTCGTAATTCATATGAAGAATATGTTAAAGACTTACGAGCATTCTTTCAAGTACTCAAACCATGGCTGGTAAATATGGGCTTTAGTGTTTCATCAGAGAAGTCTGCTCTGGTATGTTTTACTCGCCATCGACTGGAAACGTCCAGGGCTCTTTCTCTAGATAAGTTCACATTCCCATTTGTCGACGAATACAAATATCTGGGTTTTGTCCTGGACAAAAAATTAATATGGACTAGCCATATCAAGTACACTAAAAAAAATGTGAAAAGGTATGAATCTTCTCAGAGTAGTTTCCAAACAAAAATGGGGAGCTGACTCAAACATTTCCTTTATTTTTTATAAGTCTTATATCCGCTCGATATTGGATTAAGGGTGTACATTTTATGGTTCCTCATCAAAAACCAATTTAATAGCTGTTGACTGAATTCAATACAAATCATTAAAAATATGCCTAGGAGTTATGATGTCATCACCTAATCAAGCTGTCTTAGCAGGAATGCAAGAGCGCCCGTTGCATATTAGAAGGCAATACCTAGCCGAAAAGCTTCTTATTAAATACCGAACATTTAGCACATACATGGTTCAAAAGATTTCAGCAATAAACACTAACAATCTGACTATGCCATACTGGAAAATAAAAACCAGTCCTCCATTAGCTGAGGCTTTTCTTAATACCAACAGCAAAGAAAATCATATCGTAAAGCAAGATAAGTTCCCTATTTTTCAATGCAATTATGAATCTTTAGTGACTGTTCCTAACATCATATACCCCTCCTTTTACGAAGTTACTAGTATCAACCAAGTAATTTTGAAAACTGAACTTAACAATATAGGCGACAATGTTACCACAATATACACTGATGGATCGAAATGTGATGAAGGAACTGGGGCAGCATTTCTTGTTTCAAATACTAATTACGTGGAAAGATTTAGAATTCCCAACTATTGTTCTGTTTTTTCTGCAGAAGCTTTCGCCATATCAAAAGCGTTAACTTGGTGTACTTTAAATCCGATTCAAAGAGCTGTTATTAAGTGTGATTACAAGTCAGTATTACAGGCTATAGAAGGTTCTCCATTCAAGTGTTACAGACAAAATATAATTTTAGAAATTAAAAAATTAACAAGCAAGTTAAAAACCTTGAACAAAAGTATTGTATTCATGTGGGTAAAAGGGCACTGCGGTTTAGAAGGAAATGAGTACGTGGACTTGGAAGCCAAGAGAGCCTGCAAAATGACTTCTTATACCAATCTTTATGTCTTCTCAGACCTTTTATATTATTATAAGAAACATATTAGAACTAATTGGGAGCGGTCATACGCCGACTTCGCTTAACATCTAATAGTCAATATTTCCTTTTGCATCCTACTTTACCAACTAATATTCCTCATATTTCTAATTTTGATTATAGAAAACAATATACTTCCATCATATCACGTTTAAGAATAAATCACGGTCGTTTCCCAGCTCATCTTTTTAAAATAGGTATTGTCAATTCTCCAGCTTGCTCCTGTAACAAGGCATCAGTAGGAGATCTGAATCATATTTTCTTTGAATGCACTGAAAACAAAATAGCAACTACTGAACTTTACAATTTTCTGATCAATTTCAACGTTCCTCTTCCCACAAATATAACCACTCTTTTGGCAAATACTGAGAAGTCTGTACTTGATTCCATAGTGGATTTCATAAATAAGTCTAAATTGTCTATTTAGATATATGCTCCATCAGTAATCAGCAATTTTATATCTCTATTCCGTTAGTCATTTTAATATTTCGACTTTTTAGTCACTTTTAATTTTCTGTGGCTAATAGACTATGTCTGAGGCCATTCTCCCACACACACACACACACACACACTTTGTGGTCTAATAACTATTTCGCTTAGATCCATATAAAAAGAAACAATATGTATTGTAAGTATAACGTGAACAAATAAAAAAAATGAAAAAATTTAAACTTACTTTTTTTCTTTATGGTACGCTTTCTAGCAGCAAAAATCAACTGGAACGAATGAACAAACACGTATAAAAGTAAAAATACAGAGATTAAAAAAAATCAATTTTATTTATATTTAAACGGATACAATGTATATATGAATATATAAATAAATTCACAATGAAAATATACAATTTAAAAACTAATAAAAAAAAATTATTAAACTTAAAGGTGGGATTTTGTGTCATCTTGTACATAGAAGAGAACATATGCTTCTCCACTGACTAAAGATTTCCACGATATTAATAGCACTCTTGAATCGTTATATTCGTGCCACTGTCCCGTGTAGGGATGTCGGCAAAATGCTGTGTAGTGACCATTATAAGTGGTTCCACAGTGATTAGATATAGCGTAGAGGTTGTACATACAAGGTGCCACATTATCAGCCGCGTAATGGTTCATATCAAGCCCTTATATTGGAAAATCTATTGAATTATTAAGTTTTCCACTAAAACTTTCTGTTTGCGAAAAGCGCTTCAGGTGAATAACCAGTATTTTCGGAAATTTATGAATTGAGAATGATTTAATGCATCGTCTTCGTTCCTTACATTTCGAACAAGTTGGTTTCTCATCACCGTCGAGTGTTTCTTCTCTTGTAAACGAATCTAAACATTGTGAAAGTCGTAATTGACCTGTTCTTTGTGGTATCGGAAGGGATAAATCCCAAAAAGGATCGTAGGTAACTGAACAGTGACCACAGTGTGTGCACTTGATTGTTGATTTTAATTGACCGACAAAGTTATCCATAATCTTGGAGTTGTCCATTCTCGCATATCTTAACCAAAATTCTTGTGCTTTCTCGATATCACTAAATTTGTCATCAATTTCTGTTAATATGGGCTTTGGTTTTTCATATACCTTGTTGACATCTTCGTGAAGTCCTGCTAATAGGTAACGAAGAAACTCATGTGCATCATGTTGAGTGTATCCCATGAACCTTGAAGTAAATCGCTGAATCTTACTTTTCAATGATACTGTAATAACCACTCTGTCTGAACCGTCTTCAGACCAAAGCTTTTGAATAACTTCAGCAAATGCTTTAATTAGTGTTCCTTTCATGCTAGATATGTTTATGTTAATATCTCTTATGTATGCGTCTTTCTTTAGAT
Source organism: Galeruca laticollis (assembly GCA_963921935.1). Classification (NCBI taxonomy): domain Eukaryota; kingdom Metazoa; phylum Arthropoda; class Insecta; order Coleoptera; family Chrysomelidae; genus Galeruca; species Galeruca laticollis. The sequence continues at coordinate 87,246,555 of OY998182.1, forward strand.
ATTCTAATAGCCACCTTGTGTTTGATAGGCATTGGATAATACTATTCATGAAACGTGTGTTACCAATATTATTGAGGCCTTTGAGACCCAAAGAATCTTGGGGAATACCCTTTATGGATCTGAATGTGGAAATATTGTTAAAAGCTCTTTCGCAACTACTATCATTGTATGAATAATCTCGGATTCTATGATTGTCTTTTTCACTTGATCGGCGTGATAAGGAATTTGAATTGATGATGTTTGCTACTGAATTGGATGTAGATATTACGGATTTGAAAAGTGTTTTGGTTAGAGATAATCTATTGCGTATAGGAATCGCATCATTCTCTAGCATAGTCTTCTTCAGTATTCCTATGAATGGGACATCATCTGGCCGATGGTTATCTGTATTTTTTAGTATAGTGAGGCCCAAAAGCTTGTTGGGGGCATAATTTATTAAATTGTCAACGCATGTATTATCAGAAGGCACACATTCTGAAGAAGATAATGAAGATGTTAAATAAGAATTTCGGAAAAAGGAAAGATCACATGTTTTAGAGTCTGTAATGTGAGAAAGTTTGAAAGTGGTAGAAGAATTACGTTTCTTATGATTAGGTTTCATAAAAAGTTCTTCTAGAGGCTTAGAATGGGGAAACGTACCGAGAAAAGATGAAGCGTTTCCTCTTTGAATTGCAATACTTATTTGTTGTATAAAGAACAAAGTTGCTCTTGAATCATTGGTTTCTACTGATATTTTTTTACCGATTTCTTTAATGAATTTTAAAGCTTCATGACCGAAAACACCAGAGGTTTCAATTGCTACAGGAATAAAAATGTAAATGTTCTCCAAATTTTTGTATTTATTGATTTTAAAAGTTTCGCCTTGTAAAGCTGCAGCGCCTGCGGAAGTAGATGTGGATCGGACATGGGACGGAGCCCAAGTGTCAGTGCAAGTGAAATCCCATATAACTGGTCTGCCGTGTTGCCATGGAATGAGGGTCATACCATCTGGACGTTTACCGTCGTCGCGGCAAGTATCTAACGGTTCCAACGAACAGGGAATCTTTGCAGATGCCATGCCTCGTTTGATTAGGTCATTTACTGCAGAATGACGTGAAAACGGCCGGCACTTAATTTGCAGCTTAGGCCGTGTCTACCATATTCATCAACATCAGCTCCGCAACGACAGCGATGTTTTACACAAATTTGACAACCTAAACGGAGACCAATAAAAATACGGAAACTTTCGTCATCTAAAAGCGTACCTAATGAGGCCGACGGTAAAGCGTTCAACGATGCTCCTGATTCCTTTGAAAATGCATTCAAACGGGCCTTGTCTGGTAAATTGATAGCTTTCTGAAGCAGATTTTCTTTTTCAATGTTCAATAAAGGAATATCCCAGGATTTTTGAAAGGATTTATAATCATCGGGTACAACTTTGTTAGACTTTAATGACCAAATATTTTCTGCCTCCATTAATAAAGGGTCTTGTGTGTGGAAAAATATAGGCAGAATGTAATTAATGAAATTTTTTGAACTATTTAATGATGACAAAAAAGAAGGAAGAGCTACTGAAACGATTGAGCGAATTCCTAAACCACCATATGAAACAATAAAATCAGATTGAATTATGAATGTTTATCTCGAGAATTTATAATATAAAACAGCATATTCAGCAATATCAGCGTCTCGGTGGAACAACACACCATTCATGGCAACAATGTATCATAATGGTACCATTCATTGTTACAATGTATCAGTTATCATTTGTTTATCTAACCTTGTGCAGTGTTATTAATGTAAAAATTACAATAGGTCTTTCAATAACTGATTTCATTCAATTATTCTTTGAATAAACAATATTATACTTATTTCATCCACAAATCATATTTGCTACCACGAGAATAACCTCTGACCCACCCGTATCTGAAAGTAACATACATATCGCGAAAGAACCATTTTCTTCTAAATAAACAATATCATGATGAGCTCATCTACCAGAAGATCTTCGTAAGATTCTCAGAGACGCAAATCGCGCAGGAGACATTCGAGATAGTGGGTGTAGACTTCTGCATGGAACACTAATTACATAACAAGGTTGAGCCTATTTCACACATAAGTGTAAAGTAATCCAAATAGATAAATAAAATATTCAAAATAAACGTCAGTCATATTGCTTCCTCGAAAACTAAACCCTATATCGTTTTGAGACCCTGTTTTTTAGCTACTTTTCAGGGAATACACAGCCGAAATTTGCTAGGAGTCATAAACACATTACGGGACAAAGTTGTTGTATATAATGAATAGCTATGGATGATGCTATGGCAAGGAGGACTAGACACACAAAGAGGATGAAAAACGGCCAGAACATCGGCACACATTTCACATGTATTTTTTATTCTCTATGTAAAAGGGCTAACAACTAAAAATAAAGAACCTTTTTTTAATTTAATAAATGAGCTCATCTACACAATCATATTTTTTTCGTTAGCTACCACGTGGATCGCCTCTGCCCTGTGAAAATCTGATCAATAATAGCAGAGTGCCCTTATGACATCATTATGTTGACACCCTATATTTCGTCATAACATAATACTGTTTATTCGACTTCAATCTGATTAATAATAACAGAGATATGCGCTAGTTCCCTAATGACATATTTTTTGCACATCCTGTATATGATAATAATCTAGCAATCATAATGTTTGTTCCATAAAAATCTGACCAATAATAGCAGAGATATGCGCTAGTGCCCTAATGACATATTTTTTGCACATCCTGTATATGATAATAATCTAGCAATCATAATGTCGTTTGTTCCATAAAAATCTGACCAATAATAGCAGAGATATGCGCCAATGCCCCTAAGACCTGCGCAGAACGTTAAAATACGTCTTTTACGGTCTGTCTGTAACGAAAAACATGCGCAGTATACGAAAGAAGTAGCTTTGCTACCACCGCCCTTTTGGCTCGAAAAAGTAGTAGAGTTTTCGCGTCATCGATATTCTAATGCCCTTTTGTCCGATGATCAATCTGATTAATTTTTTTTCTCGTTTATTGGCTTTGGGAGTTGGATCCCATTCAGCCACGAAATAAGTATTATGACATAAAAAGGGAATCAAAGGACATGTCGCAGCAAACATATTTACTCATATCCAAGTCACACATCATTCATTGCCCTATACAACAGAATTCGTATAAAACGAAGAAGAAAGGATAATAGACATGGACACTCGTTTCGCGCTAAGGTGCCCGTCATAGCGACTTTATTTACAACACACAATAAAGGTAACGGTAAGGGGGTATATCATTGTTACAAAGGAAAGACAATAGGTATACTACAACTAACCTCTACCATTCTACATCTAAAATACAGTTGTACTGATTTCTATATTTTTCTTTTGGTACGTTTAAGAAATTCCCATAATATAGTGCGAACCATAGTATGTCGCCGACTGAGAAATAACAGAGAAACTTGACTTTGTGGGAGAGGAACCTTTTCTTTAGACAGAGTTTCCATCAGATATATTTTAGCTTGACTATTATGTTGACAGCTAAACATCCAATGATTAATATCATCATAACTTTGTTTACAATCACAAAATTCGGTGACAGAAAAGATTGGAGAGGTTACTCCTGATAACATTGTGGAACTGATGCTGAAAACAGAAGAAAATTGGAATCTCATTGCTGTTTTTGTCGAAACGGTACTACGAACAAAGAAAAGAGAAAACTTGGTGGACGACATTCAGGACACCTGATACGAAGAAAATGAAAACTCCAGAAAATGATATAATGTCAGCTAGGAAGCAAGCTCACAGAAGAGATAAAATGCCAAATCAGCTCAGAAAGGCCACCCTTTGTAATGCGGAAGCGGGTCCAGGGTGGCAACTTCATTTACCAGTGAGGTTTGTTAAAAGAGGTAGGGTTTTAGTGGGTCGTACAGATAAGGTACACCCCCACACACCGGTGTGTCTCGCATGGCCACTGATGGTGCGGGTGCGCATTTCCCCCCTCTTCGGAAAAAAAAATCACACAATTCGGAGTCGCTCATTTTAATTTTATAAAGGTATGCGCGTACTGTTGCATGACTAACGAGACATCTGAATTACATAGCGTTAATCTTTCTTATAGGATGACTATGCTCCTCAAGTCTTGTGGATGGAAGAGTGGGGTGTATTATGCAGTACGAGTTATTGCTTCTGTTGCAGAATTGTGATCATTCTATTTCCCAATTGTGTCTCATACTCTCCTTTCTTGAGCAAATGACGTCACTCCATGGTAAACAAAGATCTTCCGATCCGGACAGAACTGCGGCTTTCGCTAGTTGATCAACTTTTTCGTTTCCAGAGATTTGAAAGTGGCCTTTGACCCACATAAACGTTACAGACTTGTTAAGTTGTCCTAATTCAACTAATATGCATAATATTTTTACGATTATACTATTGCGATATATACTTCTTGCAGAGTTTTTAATGGCTGTTAAAGCTGACTGGGAATCCGAAAGGATGACAAAGTTTTGATATCGGAGATTACTGTATAAAGCCCAATATAGTGCATAATATATGGCCAATAGCTCTGCAGTGAAGATTGAGCAATGACAATTTAATTTATATTGTAGTGTTGTTTCCTCGTTAGATATGTATACAGCACATCCCACACCTAAAGAAGATTTGGACCCGTCTGTAAATATTTTGCAGAGATTACCCAGCTTTCCAAAGTATTCTTCCATAGTTGTGCAATAACTACTTGGTACGTCGTAATTAGGTATAACTACTGTACACGAAAAAAAAGATATGTCATAAGGTGCTGAAAAAGCACTTTGTTCGTCTCTATTAATTGACAGGTGTGGTGTATTGGGATATGCAATAGCTAAAATTGGAGAATTTTTATTTAGCCACCATTTTTCTGTTAGGTTGCTGACTGATAATTGACCTATCTTCTGTAGAAGTACTTTTTGGTTATTGGATGTACATTTAAGAATAAATTTTTCTGCAAGAAATAAGCGCCTCAGATGTAAAGGAGGTTCACCACATTCAGCCAACAGTGTGTTAGTAGGTGTGGATTTGAGAGCACCTAAAACCAATCGTAAAGCCTTGAATTGTATTCTATCTAATTTGATTAAGCGAGATTTTGTGGCTGAGCCATATAAAAAACTTCCATAATCCAAGATGGATCTCGTATAGGCCCTGTAGAACATAAGATTGGTTTTGGGGTCAGCGCCCCAATCGTAACGATTAACAACTTTCAGCATATTTAAACTTTTTTTACATTTGACAATACATTGGTTTATGTGATCATTCCAAGTTAGTTTTGAATCCAGTGTGATACCTAAGTAAGTATAACTTCTATTAACTGATATCGTCATATTAGTGAGTTGTGGGATGGAAACAGCTGGTAGACGATGTCGTGTGAAGAATACAACTGAAGATTTTTTAGGTGATAGGTGTAGACTTAGATCTGAGAAACATTTATTACAATGTTGCATAATGACTTTTAGAGTTGCAATGCACTGTTGATAAGTCTTTTCCTTTACATATAAACAGAAATCGTCTGCATATTGCAATATGTTGCACTCTATATCCATAACATGTACGTTTAAGGTATATAGGTTAAAGAGTAGCGGGCTTAGAACTGATCCCTGCGGTAAACCTTTGAAAACAAGTCGTGGGCCAAGAATTTGGTTGTTGCTCCGAATAAATATTTGTCTATTCATAAATAGTTCAACCAAGACATACGCGCATCTGGATGGAATACCAATTTGAATTAATTTATTAAAAAGAGAATGCAGCTGAACATTATCGTAAGCACCGGTAATGTCCAAAAATAATGCAGCAAGATAATTGTTTTCGGTAAACGTTGATTGAATATCTGTGACTAGATGTGCAATGCAGTCTACTGTGCCTCTTTTCCTACGAAAACTAAACTATGTGTCTGGAAAAACATTATTGCTTTCACACCACCATTCCAGTCTAATTTTCATAATCCTTTCAAAAGCTTTTAATAAACAAGACATAAGTGCAATGGGTCTGAGGGCAGTTGAATCATTTAACTTCGGAATTGGAACGATAAGACATTGTTTTAAAGAGTCGCAATTGTCTCCTTTCATCAAGATATTATTATAGATTTTGCATAAGAACTGTAACGCTACGTCCGGCATGTTTCCTAGCATAAGGTAGTTAATTCCGTCCATTCCTAGACTAGACTTTTTAGAAGTTTTAATACTTGTTTTTATTTCATTGATGTTTATCGGTGCTAGTAAACAATGTTGTTCAGGAGAATTAATAGGCCAATCTATTGGATAATGAACGTGGTCGGGTGCAATTTTTTGAAGCAAGTTTTCAACTAATGTTTCGTTGACTATACAAGATTTTTTAACACTTTGAACGTTATTAACCCTTCTCCATATGTCGCTTGGATGAGTTTGTCTGTTAAGTGAGGAGCAAATTTTGGCCCAATTTGTTATTGATTTGGTTTTGAATAACCGTTTACACATAGCATCTAATCTTTTCAATGAAGTTAGAAGGGATTAAGTTTGTTCTGTAAGCTTTTAACGCATTTTTCCTAGAATTTGTCGCTGCGAGGCATTCTTGATCCCACCAGGGAATGTATTTAGTCGGATTATGAGTAGTTGATTTTATTACCTTACAAGACTTATTTGCAGCTGCCGTTATTGTATCAGTGAGAAAAGATATCATGGCGTTAGAATCGTTGCAAATAGAGACGGATTGGAATGATTCAATGATAGAGGTTTGATATAACTTCCAATTAGCGTTAGACATTGACCATTTAGAAGTACGCTTAACCGAAAAAAAATTCCTTTTGGATATCGTTAATCACAATCCTAATAGGGAAGTGATCGGAACCATATGTGTCCGATGAAACGGACCACGTAAATGAAGAACACAATTTTGAAGATAAAATAGTCAGATCTACAGCAGATTTAGCTTGTCCTGGAGAAGAAATTCTTGTGGCACAACCGTCATTAGCTACAGCTAAAGCAGGAAAATAATCTAACGCTTCAACTAGTATATTACCATCTGTCGAGCACGTCTCCGAACCCCGTGATGAGCGTTAAAATCACCACCGATGATACACTCGTGCTTAATCTGGTTAAATAAATTGATATAATCTTGTACAGTTGCTTTAGTTGTTGAAGGTTTGTACAAACTTATAATTGTCAATTTTTCATCACTACTAGTAATGTTAATACCACATACTTCTATTTTGGGATTGAAGTTATTAACAAATTCAATAATTTCATATTTAATTGAGTTTGATATGAATATAGCAATACCACCATGTCCTTTGTTTCTATCTTTTGTTATTATATTAAAATTTTGAAACCTTTTGACATCTGCTGGTTTATACCAGGTTTCGGATATCAGAGCAATATCAAAATTGTCTTCAACATTAAGTTGTGTTAACGAAAATTTATTGGAGTTTAAAGATCTGGCATTCCACTGAACAATTTTCAAGCTAGTATTGACCATAGTTAGTTGAATAAACTATCGACAATATTTTTAATTTTACTATCAATATCATTTTCGTTAAATATTAACTTATTATTTGATTGAGGCATATCTCGTATAAAATTTTCAAGCATGGTTTTTATTTTAGAACTAAGTTGATAGGCAAATTTATCAAAATCACTTTCAGTATTCTTTTGACTAAACTGGAATACAGGACCTGCACAAAAGCTGGTATTGTATTCTCTACGACTGGGAGGGAAGTCAGATAGAGTATTATTACTTTTTCTCTTTTTACGAGGATTTGGGCTAATTTCCGGAGTAGGTGAGGTTGGACTATTTCCTTTTAGAGGATTGCTAGAGTAACGATTTTGATAACTGGAAAGTTTTAGAGTGGGAAAATCAACTTCTGAATTAGCTAGTGGAGTAAACCTATTTTTTTGGATAATGCTGGTGTAGCTGGGATTATCGACTACTTTTTCAGCCTCTTTAAATGATATATTCAAATTAGCCATAGCTTCCTTGGTTTTCCTTTGTTTTATATATACTGGGCATTCCTTGAATGAAGAGGAATGGTTGCTAGTTTGACAGTGAACTCAGTATCTACTACAGCTATTCGGACAATTATAAGTTTGTTCATCTGATCCGCAATTTTTACACCTTTTCTTACCTTTGCATTGAGACGATGTATGACCGTATCTAAGACAATGATAACATTGTATGACCGGACTAACATAGGTATCGACAGAGAACCTAACTTTATTAATGTAAATAAATTGTGGGATTAATTTGCCAACAAAAGTTACAATTATCATCTGCCTAGGAACCCGCTGTAAAACGCCATCTTTCTCCACTGTTCTATTCAAACGTTGTACCTTTTTAATTGACACATTCGATTTTATAATATTTAAAAGAGTATTTTCGCTCAGAGATGTGTCAACACCTCTTACTATGCCACGTTTTTCGGTTAAATAATTTGGAATGTATGCAATCAGGTTATTTTTCTCGAAAAATGGTTCTTCTACTAATTTATTAGCATGGTTTCTCGAATTTTCTTCAATTGTTCACCGTTTCGTTTGAAATATTATTAATTGTTAAATCCATCGTATTTTGGTTATTTTCATGATTCATATCAATATCTCCAGAAAATGTAATTTCTTCCACATGCACATTAGGACAATTTCTTCTCGTTGATCGCAGAGGTGGGTCCTTGCCCCCTTTTTCATATTGGCCACCGGACATCTGGGCTTCAGAGCCGGGGCAAAACAAATAAATAGATAAAAGCTACTTACAGTATCGTTGCTACACTAATTATATACAACACAGAAAAAATAATAATAGGAAACTGCTAGGTAAGTAAATCACTTATCGCAAAAGAACTCAAATCGATACGTCCGCACTGTAGGATAGTTCGACCGGGAATGAATCTGATTAATAATAACAGAGATATGCGCTAGTGCCCTATTGACATGTTTTCTCATCTTGTATATGATAATAATCTAGCAATCATGTCGTTTGTTTTATAAAAATCTGACCAATAATAGCAGAGATATGCGCCAGTGCCCTTAAGACCTGCGCTGAACGCTAAAATACGTCGTTTACGGTCTGTCTGTAACGAAAAACATGCGCAGTATACGGAAAAAGTAGCATCGCTTCTACCGCCCTTTTGGCTCGAAGCCGTTTTAACATCCTCTCTGTACGGCCGTTTTGGCACTGAACGTTTCTTCATACCGCCGCCGGGCGTGGCCTGTGAATATCGTGACGTCACCCACTCCAGCCAACTAGCGTTTTGAATCACCCGCCAACGACAGCAGCGCCATCTACGATGCCCTGTATATCGAACGTCGTAGTGACGTTACCAGCGCCCCATTTGAATCGCCCGCCAACTATCAACGCCATCTATATCGAACATCGTAGTGACGTCACAAACGTCCCATTTGAATCGCCCGCCATCGATCAGCACCATCTAGTGGCGCTAAGAATGAGCCAGGATCAACTGAGTATATCTACTAACCTCATGTTTATAAAACATTTAATATTGTCGGTTAAAATTTTTAAAGTTTCTATTAGTTTTCGAAAAAAAAACACATTCGTTGTTTTAGCTTTGCAAAATTGAAGACATGTCATGTTTCGTTAAAACAAATAAAACCATATTATTAAGAAAATTAACTATATTTTTTTTGATAACAACATTTAAATAAAACATAAACGTTTATGCTTCATAAACAAACATTAAATTCCTGTACAGAAAAAAACTCAAATAAAATGAATTAATGTTAAGTCTTCGACAGTATCGGACTGAACAAAATTAGAATAAAACATCAAATTCCGCCACGGAAAAAAAATTAAGTAAAACATTAACGTTTGGTCTTCGTCAGCATCGGACTCTTCATCATTGTCTGGTTTCGGCAAATTGTCCCTCACCATGTGATTTGATTTCAATGATTTGTAGAAATCATGGTACTCTTTTGGTATTGTTAAATCCTTAAACATTTTATCCAGGTCTCCCCATTTTGCCGCGCTGATGGGTAAGTCATTCTGATAGGTCTTTTTTGAATCCGCTTGTTTTGGGCGGCTTCTGGTTTTTTTGCAGTCTACTTCATTAAAAATATCGGTATAGTCTGTTTTGTAAAGAACTTTTACGGAACAATATTCTTTAATGTACCGAAGGTAGTAAAGCTTTCTTCAGGAATGCCATTGAAATTGAAGGACATCACAGCAAAAGGGCATGGTATGATACGTGCATCTCTTATAAGTTGCGCCCATCCCTCGGTGGTATAAACGGGTACATATTTTGCTTTTTTTTCTATTTTAGAGTGAATGGAATCACACTGCATATCAGTGTGCCCTGTTTCGAAAAAGCGATGATCAATTATTTCCAATGATGGATGTTTCGCAAGAAGCTGGATGCACATGGTTGCAAATATTGAATTTTTTTGCTGGCCTCCACATCCGTCAGACATCATATGAAAAACATCTTTCTCAGGATAGCTCATAATAAAATCATCTACACAAGACGCAATTTCCTTAGCACTTTGTTTTCCTTTTGTTTAGTCTCAAAGGTAGCACATAACATTTTGATTCTCCAAATTGTAAATGGTAAAAATGTACACAGTTAGTTTTCTTGAATAAAATATTTGTCCCGCGGATCCTTTAGGTGGTGTTAAGACTGCTGGCAAATCGAAATTGAAAGCCAAAACTTTCGGATTCTCTTTTGCTATTTTTGTATTAGCTCAGGTACATTTATGAATAGTTTTGCATTGGAAATAAGGTTTTATTCCTCTCTCGTACATTAAAATAGACTAGTAACTTATCCTCATCGCGGGCTTGTCTAGCTTCATTTTTCCTTTTGAAATGTTTTTTATACGCTTCCTCTTCCTTTTTCTGTCCTTCAGTCATAATTTTGTATGTCAAACTGGTCTTTTTTTGGCTTAAAAAAGCCTAAGTTGTATTCAGAGAATATCTTAGATATTTTTCAAATGTAACAATTTTGACATTTTGAGTTCTGCACAACTCTTTATACATCCTGTACATTATCGATGTATTAAGGGCAGGGCCGGATTAAAGTGCAATGCCGCTGTGGGCCCCAAATTTTTGCCGCCCCTATCCCATGCCATTGCACTACAATGTTACACTACACACATGTTATAAATAAATTAATGGTGCTAAAAAGCAGAAAAACATTGAGGGCCTTTTAGGGCAACGTAGTTTTAATATTAAGTAAGGCTTAACAACTGTTAAGCCTTACTTACTATTTTTTGCAATTGCAACAAAAGAATTAAGCATTACCGAAACTCGAAATTGTGTTAAAAGTATAAATGAATAGAACTAGATGGATCTTATTTTTGCAATACATACTGGTAATAGGGTAATTTGTACAGGAAAAAAAACAACTAAATGGAATACATCTATTAATAAACAAACTTAGATAATGATTTATAGAAACAATAATTAGGTAAGTGACCACATTATTTTTCTTTAATTAAAAAGTTTTTTGCGAGCTTTGGCGGAAGCAAAATCAGAAACTATCTCATTGAAATCTATAGTATTCACTAGGTGTGCTTCAATGTGTAGAATTGCTAAATGATTCAGTTTTTCATTTGACATTGTTGACCTCAGAAAACTTTTAATTCGTTTCATCACCGAAAAAGACCTTTCGGCCGAACAATTCGTCACAAACAAACATAGGTACATCCTAAACGCAATGTCCAAATTGGGGAAACTATTCTGCAGATTCTTTGTCCTTATTAAATTTGACATTTGTATAATAATACCATCTCTACTGTGAACAATGTTTGTTGTATTCTTCTGTTCACATAAACACCAAAATTGGCTTCTACCACTTTTATTTTCTAAAGTAAATGAATGTATTTTTTCTTGTATATATCGATTAAAATGCATACACTCAGAAATAAATGAGTCTTCTAAATCTTCGGGATAAGAAGTTATAAGGTTTTTCGCATACTTATCAAATTCTATTTGAGATATATTTTTTTGATAAAGGCACTCTAATATTTTAAATCTTTCAAATGTTTCCTTATATCCTGTGCATCTCTTTGTGAATTCAACGTCAATCTTATCGAGAATCGTTAAATATGTTTCTACTCGAAACTTATCCCTTCCTTGCAACAAAACTTCCCCTTCTCTAGTTTCGTCAGGCTGTAATTTTCTAAAACGTTTTCGTTTAGAGCTTGTGTCATATTCTATGTCGGATGTCAATGAAATTGTGGCGGCTTCACTCTCGTAATAATCAAACATATCTCTTAATGAGGATACAAATTTAGAAAGCGAGTCATAGAGATCGATAACTTCATTTAAACAGATATCTGTAGACTGCAGTCTGATCTGCACTGCATAAAATCTTTCCATCAATGTTGCCCACATAGTTGTCAAAAACGCGGTTTCAAATCGGTCTAGATGACGAATAATACCTTCAGCCTCAATACGAGTGACAGGTTTTTCAGAAATGTCATCAGCGATGGTGGTTAAGACTTCATAAATATTTTTATAATTTTTCTGCAAACTACGACATGCATCAGCTCTAGCAGCCCATCTTGTGACAGAAAGACTTTTTACAACAGAATTACCTTTCGACTTTTCAAGCAAAACAAGCCCATCTATGTGTAGATACAGAGAAAAAATTGTAAACTTTTTGGACGATGTCAAAAAATTGACGCGCTTCAGAACAACATTCTGCAGCATGCACTCCAATTAAGTTGAGCGAATGTGCAGAACATGGTACTTATAATACTAAATTATTCAACTGTTTCACACGCGCTTGCAACCCACTGTATGGGCCAGACATATTACTAGCATTATCAAAACTCTGTCCTCTGCAGTCTTTTATATCAATATCCCAAGTCTTCAAATTCTCCATTAGAGCTTCAATTAATTGTTGGGCCTTATGTCCAACGTTGTGTTTAAAACCAAGAAAACGTTCAACCGGTTTGCCATCATTGTTGATACTCCGAATAATGAAGGATAATTGATCAACATGAGAAACGTCGGGGGACGAATCTACACTGATTGAGTAATACTTATTTCCTTTTATTTCTGATACAATGATGTTTAACACTTTTTTCGCCATTATTTGAATAAATTCATCACATGTTGTAGACGACAAATAAGAAGCATGCCCTCGTCCTGGATTACCATACTCTGCAATATGGTTAGCTAAGAATGGATCGAATTCGGCAATCAATTCCAAACAAATCATAAAGTTGCCATTTGATAATGATCCAAACTTCTCTTCATTCCCTCGAAAAGGCAAACCTCGACTGGACAACTTCTTGATGACAGCAACAAATCTATGAAGAACACCTTTCCAGTATTTTGCTTGTGCTTCTAAATGTATTTTTAAAGATTTGTCGATTTCTACTGATTCTCCACGTTTCAACATCAAAATTTCACACTGTTTGTGAATTTGTGAATTTTCATGTACTTGAATTCTTTGCTCAGCAAGTTTCCAGTCCGAAAAACCTTTAGAAAATTGATTATTTTCTTTGCTGAAGAGACAACAGGGAGCACAGTACACATTTCCAGTTCGAGGAGAATATATCAAATATAAACGATTTCTTTTCTCTCCATTCGCCATAGTTCTTACGAACAGGGATTTTGAAAGAAAACGTGATTTATCAGTATAAACACGTTTTGAGTTACAAAAGTCCGAATCCAGATTTTGGTTTATTGGGTTTTTTTATAACATGTCTATAGTGAAGTTATTAATTACCCATTCAGAAGGGTCACAGCTAATCAGCAATTGGTACTGGAACTAATATCCTTGCTGGTTGAGGTTTCACATTCTCTATTATTGAATTCACTAAAGTCACTATGGTCAACATTGTCATTTACAGAACATTTATTAGAAACTTTGTTTTCATGACAAGTGGCGTTAATAATGTCATTGTCACTCTCACTCGGAGCCTTGTTAGAAGTAGAAACAAAAAAACTGTCTATTTTTATAGTTTTGTTTAGCACATCACTCTGTTCCTTTACTTTTTTTGCCCTTAGTTTTGCATATTGATGTCCACTGAGTCTTTTTCTTCTATCCATAATTGTCGACACTCGATTTTACTGAAAATTTAAACACTGTATACAGAGAGTTTTAGCAAGACGTTTAATATATTACGATAACGTTATTTCCTAAATGAAGTATTAGAAGTACAGTCGTGCAATAACGTTACGACAAACTAAACGTACGTCTTGCTAAAACTCCCTAATAAATGCACATTCAAAACCTAGTTCAAAACTATTTGGTTTTCGTTACGTGTGTGCGTGCGAGGCAAAATGTTAATAACACAGTGCTTTCCGTTCAGACACACTTGTGGACTTGTGCACTCGTAGGCGGTAGCATTCCTAGCGAGCATGCGTTGTTTGACAGGCTTATCTGAGTTAGCGCCATCTTGCCATCTACGTAATTCACCAAGTTTAGATCACTTGTTGACGCGGGAAATATAAACGGTCTGACAGTAAATTATATAAGGAAATAGTTACAAAACTGTTTTTATGTTTTTTCTAATAACTTTAATTTTTTTACCGAGAAGCATTTGCCGCCCCTCAAATTTTGCCGCTGTGGGCCCGGGCCCCACGGGCCCCTTATGATGATCCAAGACTGATTAAGGGATGAGTCAAGGTACTTTTTTTATTGGACTTACGACAATAAGGGGCTTTTACTGCTGGAAATGATAGAATCTGGTTTCGAATAAATTCTTCAACATCCAGGGGTAATTTGTTTGGTGGTTGGTGTTTCCCGTGTATATCTTTTTTCAAAACTCCATTGGATCATCGCTTGTTTATGGCACTTTGCATAAAGGCGTCTGTCACATTTAGCATGGCCATAAAAAATTCTAATTCCATCAACCGTAAGACTATAAACGCAAGTGTAGTTTTTACTGCAATTTTCATTACCTCTTGTCGTGCTCAAATTGCGAAAATCATTATAAATTATAATTGTTGGTCTCGGTAACTGAAGTTACACATTTATCTCTTGGCTTATTGAGACAAGGTACTGGCAAAAGAGGCCGTCAAGGTTTCCCGATTTCACTATGGCCAATGTAAGACTCACATTTAAGCCTTTTAAATTTCCTAACATTTTTCTTCCAGACCTTCTCATTTTCTTTTTCTTTTTGGTAGATTCGTCTATCTCCTGATTTCTAGGAGTTACTGCCCGTTCAGTCTTCTGACGGTCAGCAAAATACTCAACATCACTTTCCATATGAGCTGTCATTTTCTGTGTTTGACGAACCTGAAGGTGCATAGAAATCTGCAGATGAATCAGAAACAAGCCAAAAATCTTCTAATATTTGTGGCGAATCTGGGGACAATTCTGTTGGGATGGTCAACTTGATAAGATGTTGACGACTGCTGCTTAAATTCCATAACATTTGATTCAGTATTATTAATCTCACTACATTGTTGCTGTATATCTGATGGCTCAATCGTGTTTCTCAATGGCTTATGCATTGGTTCCCAACGGGGGCGATACCGCCCCCTGTGGACGCTGCAGCCTTTTAGGGGGGCGGTAGCGGATTCAGAAGCAAATAATAAGCAGTCAAGAGGAATGGTGAAATAAAAATGGTTTAATAAGGGTTAATAAGCAGTTTTAAATTAGCATTAATAATAATACTAATAATTATAATAATTTCTTTTAGTTCAGAATAGAAGTATATGACTTGTCCTCGCACGTTGATAAGCGAACGCGCGATGTTCATACAAAATAACATGTTTAAACATGTTCGCACACAGACAAGTTGAATCATGCACGAAATGAAACATATAAAAGCAACAGTTCTACGAATTTTTTGTTAGTTGTATGTGCTTGGCCGCGATATATAGTCGTGAATCATAAGCTCTGCCGTAGTAAATAATCGTGAGTGGTGTGTCATTTTATAAACATTACCATCTATAAATCTATTGAGAATTTAATTTTTGTATGAAAATGGCTGAATCTACTTCTAAATTAAAAAAGAAATGAAATTTTTGTTCTCTTCTATAGGGGGCGGTGGTCCAGAAAAGGTTGGGAACCACTGGCTTATAGTAACGCATGTCACCTGAAAAAATTCATTAAAAAAATGATTTTATCTACATTTTACACGTGAAAGTGTATAGTTCAATTAAAGGGAATAGGTTAGGCTTACAGCAAAACAAAATTTAACATAGCTCTTAAGTTTTTATTTTTTTGCAGGCAAGGAGTGGAAAATCTTGTATAGGGGTGATGGGATTTTAATTTTTTTTCCTACTTTGAACTGCACTGCCCTGTTGCTGTGAATCTGGATTTTCGATGGTGTTTCTTAAAGGTGGTTTGTTAAGCAATCATCTGAAAACAGAAAAAGATAATATTGGAAAACATAACTAAGAGTTTATTTTAAAAAGTAAATATTTTCGTCTATAATTCGTAATGGAAAAGAGCCAAAGCGTTTTGCATACGGCAAAAAAACAATAACTTAGTATTCAGTGAAGCAAATAAAATAAAATCCTTCTTTTTTTATTTAAATAATAGTCTCATCAACCCTTAAGTTTATTCGAGACACAGAAATGTTATGATACAATGAATACATATACACATTGAATGATATTTACAATAATTATATTTCGTTAGTAATATTGATTTCTGTTAGAAACGCTTTTAGTTTTTTCATATCACATCTGGAGTTCAGTATTGCTTCAAATGATGGAGGCATGTTGTGTACGCGTCTCTGGTTATTGTATGTTGAACATTCTTCTAGTATGTTTTGGACGGAGAGCTGACTTTGGCATACTTCACACGTTGGTGGGTTACTTCTTGAAAGGAGGTAACTATTTATTATTCGGATATGGCCAATTCTTAATCTGGAGAGAATGATTTGGTGCTTTCTACTGGCGGGGTTTGATTTTCATGGGGTGACATGTTTTTTCACTAGAAATAATTTAGATTGAGAATTATTCCACTGAGATTGCCATTCTCTGATGATAGAATCCTTAACTGTCTTTTTATAGTCAGTGTGTACAGTTTCCTGTATAGTTAGGATCGTATCATCACCAATTGACCCTCTCACTAATTTGTCTACATCTTAATTGCCTTTTATTCCGATATGCGATGGAATCCATAAGAACTTTACTGTTTTGTGCTACAGTTGTAGATTATATAACACGGTCTTAATAGAGAGAAGGATTGGGTTGTTCGGAAATACCTGGGAGAGGCTGGAAAGTGCACTGAGAGAATCCGATATAATAATTATATTTTGTTGCTCTATGGTTTTTATGCACTCCAGTGCCTTAAGAATAGCTAGAAGTTATATGCTACAGGTCTTATTCAGTTTATAAGCGGTGCTGTAATTTGGGCTCATGAAAGCTGCTGTTGCGCCATCTTCGGTTTTTGACGCATCCGTGTATACTTCATAAAAACCCTGCTGATTTTCCTTTATTTCATTGAATTTTTGAATGATTAGGAGGGGGTTGGTTTCATTTTTATTGTACTGTAATAAGTTTGTATTTATTTCTGGAAGGTTGATTATCCAAGGAGGTGGGGTAGGGATAATGTTGGAAAATGTTTGGGGAAAAGTTAGCTGGAATTCTGCAAGGTATCGGTTGATTCTCTCATAGAAAGGAGGATCTGGTTTTGGTTTTTAAAGCGACCAGAGAATATGTTGTGTCTTGCAGGATTAGTGGCGTTTGAAGATACTGCAGCAGCGTATGAAAGACTTAAACTTTTTTTTCTAGACTGTAGGGAATATTCTCCTGTTTCGCAGTGGACATTTGCAGAAGGACTTTTACAGAAGGCTTCCAATGCGATTTTTAGTGCTGTATTGTGGATGGTATCCAGGTTTCTCAGAATCGATTTTTTTGCAGATGAGTATACTAATGAGCCGTAGTCTAGCTTAGATCTGATTAAGGATTTGTATATCAGCATAAGACTGTTGTAATCAGCACCCCAGTTCCTGTTTGAAAGTGTTCTCATCAAGTTCAGTCCGTTTTGACATACATTTTTCAAGTTAATAATGTGATCTTCCAGTTCAGCTTTTTGTCGAATATCATTCCTAAAAACTTCAATTTGTCAACAAAATTCAGTGGTCGAGCATCTAAGGTTAAACGAGGAACTTGAGGATTATGTTTTTTGAGGACAGTAGACATTTTGTTTTCTCGTGGGAGAATTGGACGCCATTAGTTTCTGCCCATTTTCCAAGACTATAGAGTGTTTTTGCATTGAATATACATTTTTGCCTTTTGTAAAAATGACTAAATCGTCTGCATACAGTCTTGCTTTAACTGGGGGTCTGCAATTTTGCAGAATGTTGTTTATTGCTACCAAGAAGAGGGTGACGCTAAGAACTGAGCCTTGTGGTATTCCATTTTGTTGAATTCTCTCCGACTTCGTATTACCGTTTACTCGAACACAGAAGTGGCGATCTTTAAGGAAGTTGTCGATAAAAAGAAATTTTTTATTTTTTATGATAGAAACTGCTAATACGACAGTTTGAGCATATTCTGGGGATGGATACATAGACCTGCATCAGTAATTAATGATTCTATGGGGTTTAGTATTTAGTGCTGGCCGTATAATAGCAATCATTGTTGATTATGTCTGTGATTTGTTAGTATCTATAATTGTAATAAATAGTAACCGTTATTGTAAGTTGGAGAGTAAGTGTATCTATACATGTAAAATTGGATGTTCAAATATATGAAATTACTAAAGTCGGACACCATTTGACTGACCACTATGAATTTTGGAACATATGTGTATTTTTTCCTAGAGAAGGTATTTGTGCTGTGCCCATTGTTGTAATTTATCACCAGATAGCACAGCGGCATATCAACTTCTGTATCATTCAATTGATCAGCATAAAAAATTATATAAATAGATATATAAGCATGGGAAATATACTACTGATATGCTCATTATGGCAACTCGACACCAGATGATCTATTCAGTATATGAAATATATACTAAATGTACTAAATTCTTCTCTTTTAATAAATTTCGGCTCTCTTATGGCCAGCACTGATTGAGAACTTAATAGCAAACTC
Organism: Galeruca laticollis; assembly: GCA_963921935.1. NCBI lineage: Eukaryota > Metazoa > Arthropoda > Insecta > Coleoptera > Chrysomelidae > Galeruca > Galeruca laticollis. The sequence goes on from OY998182.1 coordinate 87,265,508, forward strand.
CATAGAACAATTAATTACAGTTGCGGATCTGTGTATTCGCCTCCGGATCATGCTCAGACTAACATTTTTTATTATGAAAAAATATTGAAACATTTTTAAGTAAATTATCGCTATTGTACGGGCAGCATTAATCAAACACTAAATACCAAACTCCATAGAATCATTAATTACTGATGTAGATCAGCGTATTTACCACGGGAACATGGTCAGAGTGTCATACTAGTATTTTTTATCATAAAATAATATCAAAAAAAATTTGCTCTTCTATGGCCAGCACTCATTGAGCACTAAATACTGAACCCCATAGAATCATTAATTTCTGACGAAAATCTATGTATCATCCCCAGATCATGCTCAGAGTGTCATCCTAGCATTCTTGATCGTGAAACAGATTAAAAAAGATTTAAAATAAATTTTTGCTCTTCTATGGTCAGCACTTAACTCTGAACCCTATGGAACCATTATTTACAGTTGCAGATCTGTGTATTCGCCCCCAGAACATACTCAGATTTCCATACTAGAAGTTTTAATCACTAAAAAATATAGATTTTGCTATCATATGGTCATCACTCATTGAGCACTAAATACCATACCCCATAGAACCATTGATTATGGTTGCAGATCTATGTATTCGCCCCCGGAACATGCTCGGACTATCATACTAGAAGTTTTGATTATTTAAATTGAATTATTTTTTTTACTAAATCTCTTATCACATTTCGCCAACACTGATTGATCACTAAATCTTCAGTATTTTGTTTTAGAACTATATTGAGTTCGTACTGCGTATGAGGGTGTACACTACTAGCTTAATTGAAAGTTAGCAGTGTTTTGATTTTCTAGTAATGTATGAGAGCATTAAATTTCAGCTTTTGCCACTAAATGAGTTGCCCTTATTCCAAACAAATCTACTTTATATACGTTAAAAAGGTGCCTTTGAATAAGTAGAAGTTATATAATACCGGATCTTGTTTTTGCACTGTAGTTCTCCAAGTTTGAGTGTAAAACTTGTTTTATTGTGACTGTATGAAAAGTAGGCACTTTTTGCATCAATTTTCTATGCAAAAGTGACTTTTTAGAACACCAGTATTTCTTATATTTTATTCAACGCCAGTGTCATTATGACATATTTATTATCCTCATTTGAGTGTCATTATGGCCTTCATAATAGCACTCAGTGCAAATATGAACAACACTCTTCAATTTTTGCATATGTTTGTTCATACATCTGTATATGGATCCTATACAATATGAAAATAAACAATTGACAAATCATTGACGAATAAACATTAGCGTATTTTATTTATTAATCTTTTTAATATATAATTTATTCAAATTAATTGTCTCGACCCTTACTTCGTGGAATCTGCTCATAATAGTGTTTTAAATGAAACTCACGGTTTCTAGTTAATTCCACAATATAATAAAAGTTATTGGAAATTCTAAAAAATTGACAATTGTTTCGATAAATCAATATCATCGTCAGAATGACAGAAGTTACATTTCATTTGATGCCTACCTGATGTTAGTAGTTATTTTTGGCTAGACCAAGAAGTGACCTAACTTGTGATTGACTTAATATATGTTTATAGAAAAAAGAAGAAGATGTGATATTACAAATATTGAAGCTTAGATATTATTAGCCCTATGGTGATATCCTGGATATCATTTTTCTAATTAAGATCAGTATAACTGTGCAATGATATAGAAAACCAGGAAAACTATATCTGCTGATCTTTACAATTATCACTTAAGAAGACAGTTTATTAGTGGAGAACTCCCTAGATTTAACTGTTCATTGACATTTAAGAAACCCACAATATGAAGTTGTCAATGAACAGTTAAATCTAGGGTATTCTCCACTAATAAACTGTCTTCTTAAGTGATAATTGTAAAGATCAGCAGATATGGTTTTCTATATCATTGCACAGTTATACTGATCTTAATTGGAAAAATGATATCCAGGATATCACCATAGGGCTAATAATATCTAAGCTTCAATATTTGTAATATCACATCTTCTTCTTTTTTCTATAAACATATATTAAGTCAATCAAAAGTTAGGTCACTTCTTGGTCTAGCCAAAAATAACTACTAACATCAGGTAGGCATCAAATGAAATGTAACTTCTGTCATTCTGACGATGATATTGATTTATCGAAACAATTGTCAATTTTTTAGAATTTTCAATAACTTTTATTATATTGTGGAGTTAACTAGAAACCGTGAGTCTCATTTAAATCACTATAATTTATTCAAATTTACCTTTAAGACCATTTAATATAATAATTTGCTAGCTAGAACAACGCTAGACCATTTTATAATTTTTTTCAAGGTTAAAGTCAAATGTCAAATAAAAATACATACTACGTACAATAACCAACTGTGTGACACTAAAAATTACTAAAAAAGTGTCCAAAGAGACTTCATTGCGACACTGTAAACAATCTTATAATGAAGTCTCTTTTATACGCGAATTATAAAAAATTATTAAGAGTGAAAAATCAAAAGAGGAAAAAAATTATAATTTTGAGGATAATGACTTTGATAACTACTAACAAATGAACATGAATTGGACAAAAACTTTAATTAATTGTGTGATTAATTCAAACAATTTTTTTCATAATACATTATTTATACTTATACAAGTTAGGATGTTAGTAAGAAACTTGAGTAGCATAATAAAATATATTTACTACGAAATTAGTACATTAATAAACTGAAGAACGTGATAGTAAAAATCGAAACCATGCAATAAAAACTGATAATTTCGGCAGTTTCAAAGCATGCATACCAAGATACTTTTCAATGTGATATTAAAATGCGTAATAAAAAAAAGGGTTCCCGCTATAACAAAGAAATTATACCTCCGATCACACTTTTCAAATAGTTAAGCCAGACTTTTTCGGCTGCAAAAATCCTGTCGGCCTAATTTTTTTCTGAATTTTTATGAAATTTAGCATCAACTTATCGAAATCCGCAATGATGGTAAAATATTATCACCATTTAATAACTTATTTTCGGATAATTAAATTCACGCCTACCAAGATTATCTTATTTGTCCAACCGATTCGTTCTCGTTGAAAATGTTTAAATCGGCGATCCAGATCTTTCAGGATTGGTATCTTCTGGTCTATTTCATTTAATACTAAAAATACATTTCAAGTCTAAGTTGTAACCAGTGTTTGATGAACTAACATTCAATATTAATGGGGTACTGTTTAAATCACATTTTTCATTTTCTCCGATTGGTATAAATTGCTTATTTATGTTTTAGCTAAAATTATATAGCGATGAAGTTGGCAAAGAAATTATGAAAGTCAAAGCACAACAAAGTGACAGTGTAAGTATTTAGTACATCAATATTTCAATTTTTAGTAGTATCTGTACCAAAATTGTAAAGATAAGGGGGGGGTTGATTTAATTAACCATATAAATTCATGTGAAAAATAAACAGGGTGTTTTTAAATTCATGCGATCTTTCCTATAACAAAATTTCCTGAGCTCTCCCCCTTTTGAGATATAACTCCTAAAAGGTGGTGAAATTAGTTCTAACTTTTTACAAATTTAAGTATAGATATAAACCTGAAATTTTGTAATTTCCGTGCACTCACAAAGGACTAACCACCAGTGTTTTTTGGCCATTCCAGTTACATTCTAAGTGGATAAAATTAGCATCCCTTACCTTATTTATTATCAAATCTGCCCTCCGAGATTTCATTTTGTAAAATGAAATTATTACTTAAAATGCTTGATTATTTAAAAACATTTCTTTCATAGAACCAATAAATTAGATGAAAATTTTTTTATTTTTTTTTAATTAAATTAACGTGTCTCGACTGGCGAGGTCATTGACCCAGTTACAATATTTCATACAATTTAGGTAAAACAGTTACAAAATTCGATATATTTTAGGTATTACATATTAGATATGATTTATTAAATTCGTGTCTTTTAGGTAGGATAGCACTCTATTCATTTCACTAAATTTCAAGATATCACTAAGTGGCTCTTTTATATTGTGTTTCTACTGGTAGATTTAGTAGCGGGGACCTTCCACTAGGATGTGTTTAACAGTTAGATGTATTGAACATAACTGGCACAGGGGACGATCTTCTTGTGTCATCAAGTATCCGGGTATAATGTGTATGTCAAATATGCAGTCTTCTTATAATTACTATTTCTTTTCTGGAGTCATGGTGATATTTTATTTATTTCATGAAGGGTGGAGTGTGTTGTGTCTCAGTTTGATTGCCAGGAGTCTCTGAGATATTTTTTATACAAAGATTTTAGATCGTTATGTAATTTGTATGCTAGTTTTTTGGATTTTAGTTGTAGTGGCCAGCTTAGCGGCGTTGACAGCTTGTTTCATTCCCAGTGATTTCATTATGTGATGGGGTCCAGATTATCGTGACTGTGGTGTTTTGAGAGAAGACTTTCTTGTATCTTTCGTGGATTTCATGTATTAGTGGGTGTTTACACTTTACTTTCTTAATTTCCTGAATGAAGTAGATAATGTCTATGCAGATAGCGACATTTAAATTTCCTGTCCCTAATAATTTGAATTTCTGGAGAATGCAAAAATATCTGAGGGGAATATACTACAAGTGTCTTCGAGTGCATCCTACTCCATTGCTGTTTTGGAAGCATCTGTATATATGATTTTGTCAAACTTTTGTTGGTTGATTCGTTTGCTGAATGTTTTTCTTATGATTATGTTTGGGGTTTCTTGATTTAAGTTGTATCAATATTTGGTATTGGCTTTTTCCATGGAGTAGAGGAGGATATATGGAAAGGTAGTGTGAGGTTGAGGTCGATGTTGTGTAGGATGGCGCGTGTTGATTTTGCGAGGTGATTTGATTTTTCGTTATGTACATTTGGGATTAATTTATGAACTGGGTTGTGGGGGTTGGCAGATGTTGTACTGAAATATGTTTGTAAAATATATTGACGTCTCAGGTGAAGGGGAGGTTCACTAGCTTCCGCATACAAGCTGTCGGTTGGGCTTGATTTAAAGGCGCTTAGGCACATGCGAAGAGATATGTTATGGAAGGTGTTAAGCATATTTAGATGGGATTTTGAGGAGAGAAAAATGATGCTTCCGTAATCTATTTTTGACCTGATTACAGCTCTGTACACTCTGAGAAGTACTGTTTCGTCACTTCCCCAATGATGACGAGATAATGTTTTCAGTAAATTAAGCCTTTTGATACAGTTTCTTGGATGTGTTGTTTGAAGTTGAGTTTCTTGTCAAACGTTAAGCCCAGAATTTTATGGTGAGATAAGGTGTTTCCATTGAGTTTTAGATTAGGGATTTATGTATTATTTTTTCTACTAAACTTCATGATTTTAGATTTAGTGATAGAAAAGGTTAGTCTGCTGTTGGAGGACCAGTTGCTGACATAGTTTATTGCTGTTCGTATGATGGTGCAAGTTGATTCTGTGTTTCTACTGTGGCTATAGATGATTAGCGCATTTTACAGGTAATTGAAAGTTTTGAGAAATATCGTTGGCAGCTAAGATAAATAGAGTGGTACCTTCAGGTACTCCGCTTTATTGAGCGAATTATTTGGATGTGCATCCGTTTGTAATGATTTAGAAGGTCCGGGATGTAGGAAATTTTGAATGAAGGAGTATATATTATTTGTCAATCCATTTTATTTGAGTTTTTGAAGAATGGAGGATTTTGTTTTTTGGTCGAATGCGCCTTCGATGTCGAAAAAGGTTGCTATTATTTCATGTTTTCGGGATAGGGCTTGAGTTATGTCAGTGTGTAAGTAGATTGTTTACTTATAAAACCTGATTGGGCTTAGTTAATTATGCAATGTTTTTGGAGGTACCAGGTTAGTGGGCTATTGACTATTTTCTCCATTAATTTACATAAGGTGCAGGTTAATTGAATTGGCCGGTAAGATTTTGTATGAATGGAAGAATGATCAGGGTTCTTAATAGGTATTATATGGGATTGACGCCAAATGTTGTGAAATTGACCAGTTGACTATATTTTATTGAATAGATCCGATAATTTTGTGATAGATAGGGGTGATAGGTTTTTGAGGAATAAAAAGGGGATTTGTTCAGGTCCCGCGGCGGAGTTTTTACAAGTAGATGCTGGTGGTAGATTTTTGACCATATTTGTGTTGGGGCATTTTGGGCTACATGACCAGTAAGTCCGCAAAGGACGCATTCCATTCTATCTGTGGAGATGTGCCATTGAAGGGTATTATCCTTGAGGTTCGAATTTCGAAATTATCCGTATGAGGTATAATGTGCGACTGATTGCCAATGTTCTAGGAGGACAAGGCACTTTAAGAAGAAGCCCGATTTGTTGAATTGTTGTTAAACTGGTTGTCGACTTTATCGACAAAATATGCGTCACTCTTACAGTTTTTAGGTAGGCACACAAAAAGCGATTATCAATAATTAGTAATTTCTTACGTGTTTTCTTATGTTTCTTCGACAGTTGTTTAATTAACTGACCAAACTAACATTTATGGTGCACTTTAGTTGTTTGTTATGTCTGTGGAATACTATTAAAAGTAAATAATCTTTCACTGAGACACAGAGCGTTTGTACTCGTTCAGTACCTTGACTTTAATCAAAATAAAATTAATACAAGGTATCACACAAGATATTATATTTTTTCGCCGAATCTATTGGTTGGAAAGATCCATCGTAATCACCTCCTGAATTTTTTCACATGAATTTAGAAACATCGTGTATATACATACAGGGTAAGTTTTTAGTGTGACGACGGTCGATAACTCTGTTATTATTGAAATTATCCAAAAAAGTTATTAATTGTAGGCAAAGACATGCTCCTTATCTGGAAAGTATTCCGATATCTACAGGGCGGCACATAACTGCACAAAGGAAACATACGTTTTCTTTTAAATGTGATGCCCTGTATATTTCCTCATATTTAGATTTCTCCCATAAAGATAGCAAATCCTGAAGAATGGCAAAAGAATAAAAGAAAGATAGCAAATCCTGAAGAATAAAAGCAAGAAATTTAGAATGTTAGGAGAAGCTTAATTGGGTTATAAAAAAAAAGGATGGATCGGTCAAACAAAATATTCAAAGAGCTCCTCGAAGTGTTAAGGAAGGTTGTATAAATGGAGCATTGTGTAAAATGTCGTCGAAAAGAAATTGTAATTCCTTTTCTTCTGAAAAACGTAAAGAAATATTTGAATTATTTTGGAAGATGACCTGGTCACAAAAGAAGGTGTATGTTTTAAGCTTGGTTCTTTATACGCCAAAAAAAGATGTTATGTTCAAGGTCCATCTAGAAGGCATGGCTCATTCTTTTATCACCTGAGGTTGGATAATACAAATCTTCAAGTCTGTAAGAAAATGTTCCTCACAACATTAGGTTTAAAGGAGAAGATGACACAAAACTGTGTTCTCAAAAGTGAAAATCATGGTCTTACAAACAGAACGGAAGTCGACAATGAAAGAAAAAGTTCAAAACGAAGCGTTTCATCTTTTTTTAAGGAAACTGCTCAACAGACAGACAGTTTTTTTGACCTATTACCAAAAGCAGAGTCGCACTATTGTCGCAAAGATTCAGAAAAGCAGTACTTGCAACAGCCTTTTCAAACAAAAAGTGAAATCTATGATTTATATAAAAACAAATGTGCGACTGAAAATAAAACAGCTGTTTCAATAACTACTTTCAATAAGGTCTTTTACAGTCTCAATCTGGCATTGTATAAGCCCAGGAAGGATCAGTGCAACACATGCCTTCAGTTTAAAGTCAAACAACTCAGCGAAGAAGAGTATCAAAAGCATTTAAAAAAAAAGAATGAAGCACAAGAAGAAAAGAGAAAAGATAAAGAAGAGGCAGTTAATGGAAAGCATTTTATGTTTACTATGGATGTGCAATCAGTTAAATTGTGTCCTGTTATTGAGGCTAGCAAGGTTTACTATAAGACTAGACTACAGGTGCACATATTTACGATTTATAAGTTGGCAACACACCAGTGCACAAATTATGTTTGGAATGAGACTGAAGGAGATTTACAGGCATCAGTTTTTGTGTCCTGCATTATAAAGCATCTCGAAAAAAATTGTTTACAAGAAAAAAAGGGTATAATTATATTTTCAGATGGCTGCGGGTATCAAAACCGAAACACCACTTTATCTAACGCGTTAAGTTTTTTTCCACAAAATACGATGTTCAGATCGAACAAAAGTATCTTGAGAAGGGTGACTCTACCCATGCTCTTATAGAGAGAAAATTAAAAGGTCGCGAAATCTCCCTTCCCCCTCAATACGCACAAGTTATTCGAGAAGCTAGAAAAAAACCTTTTCCACTTGATGTTGAGTACCTCGATCACGATTTTTTCTTAGAATATAATGAAAAGGCTATTACTCGGTATCAATCTATTAGACCAGGCAAAATAAAAAGTGACCAAACTGTGTCAGATCTGAGATGGACCAATTCACTATAAAGTCAATTACGACGAAGAATATAAAATTTTACACCAACGGACCCGTTTACCACCCCTGCCAAAAAATCAAGTCTTTAGAAAGTTGTTTTCAACAAGATTGCCAATAAAAAAAACTAAGTATGAACACTTACAAGACTTAAAAACAGTATTAAATTTAGATGTACACAACTTTTATGACAATTTACCATTCGTTCCTGTAAAATAAAATTTACTTATTCATATTTCATTTCTGTCTTATGTAAAGAAATTGTCAGAATAAAATAAAAGTTTTGTTATGGTGTTTGTTACTTTTATCGTAACCCATTTATCCAATCTACAAACATTCACATTCACATTAGTAAAATAATATAATAATTTTTAAGTCACTCCATGAGACACTAAAAGTCGTAAACCACAAATATAAAATTCTAATATGTCGTATGCCATTTTGTAAAACAGATGTTGCAAAAAATTATATTATTTGTTATTAAAAACATTTCTAAGTAGGTCTTATTACTTGAAAAATTATTACATCAGTAGATTGTACTATCTAGGAAAGCCGAAATAGTTATTTGTGTCTCCTGTAAAATTCTATTTAACGGGTATACGACATGTTAGAATTGAACCATAGATATCTTGATTTTCTTGAGAATCATTTGTCACTATTTTTTCAAAATGTTCCACTTAATATTCGACAAAGAATGTGGTTTTTTCACGATGGTGCTCCAGTTCATCACACTTTAATAATTATTTTCCTGGAAGGCTGCATGACCAGCTCAATCAAAAATTGAGTTTTTCATCGGGGGCTATATAAAAAATCGTGTGTACCAAGAACCTGCAACAACAGCTAATGAAATGAAAGATAAGATAAGAGAAAGTTTTAATAGTGTAATAATTGACTTATATATTGCTCCCTATCTACTAAAAAACTAAAATTATTTCTATATACCTGAAATTTTACATAATTTAATTCTAAACAAGCAGAATTTGATTAGACAGGGTCTCTACGAAAAAAATTGACTGTCTATGTTCTTGTCAGAGTTTAACTTAATATTTTTTTAAATTATTACAAATTTCATGCAACTTTTTAACTGCCTTAAAGGTATTATATTTCTTTTCTAAAGAAATAGTTATAATTCAATTTCAAAAATTACTTACTTAATATTAATACCTTACAGTTAAAATGACATATCAGCAACTTCATTGAAGTCTGCATGCGTCAATGTCCTTTGCATGAAGGTGTTATATACAACCTCTACGTTGTTTGATGACTCGTACCTGGTTTTACTTTAAAAATTTTATTTTAACATTTATTTTTGTAAACTAAATTAAAAAAAATATTTTTTTCTACATCACACTAATTCTTGGCTGGCCCTAATTTCCCTTCTTATTTTTTACTCCGACCTCTTTTTGCATCGGTTGTAACAATATTCCTAAGTTTTTCACAGTTAGATTTCCAATTTCACCTACGTTTGCTTTATTCGTTTGTCCACTACCATTACCGGCTTTTGCGATCAGTATTTCTTCTTTTGATTGTTTTTGTTCCAATTTAACTTATTAATATTTCACTAACTAATATTTATATTTCTCATCTTTTAAGCGGGTCCTGTCACGGTTTTCATGTAACAATTGTTATTTTAAATTTAATATAATAAAAAGACAGTTCCCATCTCAACTCACTTATTGATTAATTGCTTAAATCGCACTGTGTTAATAATAATTTCAAAATATTGAATAGGTATACTTGCAAGTTTGCACATTCCACCAAACATTGATTTATTACAATATCTGTCAACTACGCAAAACAAATAACAATTTATTTACTAGTTCTTCATATACAGAGTGTTTATTTTGTGGCGATTTCGATATAAAAATGGTTATATTTTTTTAAATACCCTATATAATTGGATAAAACTGCATATTGTAAGTACGAAGATTATAGGAGAAATCTAAATATGAGGAAATATACATCGCGTCGGATGAAAAACGACATATGTTTGCTTTGTCACGCAGCTATGAGCCACTCTGTAGATATTTGCAGGTTAGGGGCATGTCGTTCCCTACAATTTTTGTTGCACAACTAGTCTAGTTGTGGCTTGACATGTTGTACATCGAATTTTATTGACTCTTAAAATCTTGTCTCCTGATGAAGCTATTGAAAAATGGCGAAATATTGAGAATGGGAATATAGAGTTTTAATTCTTATACTGACCGCATACCTGATAATCATCACCTTTTGCTTAGATTAATAGTACGGTCGATAATTACCACAGAAACATCTGTATTGATTTTCTGATTTATATATATATTATATATATATATATGTATATATATATATATATATATATATATATATATATATATATATATAATATCGAGTCATTATCTATTTGTTTTTGAATGACGAATGTTCTTTGTTAATCTTAAAATGAGTAGATTGCAGATACACCAAAAAGTGCAAATTGTAAAATGGTATTACCAGGGTAATTCATATCGATAAATACCAGAAAATTTGCTTATTGTAGCATTCGAAAATACCCAATCAATTACGAAGAAACAGGAGAGAACGGTTATAATAAATTTTGAGGAACATGGATGTGTTACTTCTAGAAAACATGGAGCACGTACCCAAAATCGTCTAATCCAACCCGCAAAAGAAGAAGGGGTTATTTTAATCAGTGCAACTGTGGAAAATAATCCTCTACAGTCGTCCACTCATGTAGCCAAGAATTTTAATGTTGATCCGAAAACGATTCCGGACTGTATTAAAATAAAAAAAATGACTATCGTAGTTTTTAACTGAAAAATAGCCATGAAAAATTTCCAGACGACCAATTTCGCAGAATTGAATTTTGTGAACTAGTTATGGAAAAAAGACAATTGGATGCAGACTTTTCAAAAAATATTTTCTACTTTTTCCATACCCTGTGGGCATAATTCACCTGTTATTTATTTGTTTATTTATATAAATACATGCCTTACGGCCTAATTACATTGATAACATAATATATACTATATATTTCACTTATAATATAAACTTAACTATACCTAGGTATATTGTACGAGTAATAATTTGATAAAATATGTACGAGGTGTATTTACTTTTAAGTTGATAGAGTGATAATTTGCCTTAATATTAGGTGAACATTTGATTGGACCATTTTTTATTGACAATTTAACCGGACAAAAATATTTGAATATACTGAATAATCAAATTATTCCTGCCCTCATTCTTCAATGATATTTGGTAATTATCGATTAGCAATTAATTGTTTAATTACATTATTTGTATAATCGCCACGAATAGTAACACTCAATGGATTGCTAGATCTCCAGATTTGGCACCCAATAATTTTTATCTGGAGGTATGTGAAATCGAGAATTTATGGATTCCAGGAGAACAGGGCCAATTCCTGAATGAACATAGGGAACAAATTCTACAAGCAGGTATGAAGATAACTCCTGAAATACTCACCCATGTTTGTCAAGAATTTTATAACCGTTTGGGATATTGTTTAGCTCAAAACGGTAGTTTATTCGAACGTTTGATTTAAATTCATTTAAGCACCATTGAGAAGTTTTTTTATTTTATCGGAATATTCCTGTTATTTTAAAATTATATTTTCATTATAATTTGATTTACATTATGTTTACTATGTCGAAAGCATTTTTTAATTTGTACTATGTATGTTTGGCACAAAGAATTCGTTTCTAATTTGAAAACAAACATAAAAAGTAATCGAAACATTGATCTTTTTCACGTTGCCGAATCTCAAAAAAGGTTTTAACCGCTTTCAAACTGAAAGACGAAAACAATTACCACCATTACAATACATTTTTCAATAATTACATCGTATTAATTATTTTTATATGTTACAACTTCTTGAATTATCATAACTAAAAGTTTCTTATAACTTTTCCTCATGTTAAAACAAAGTGGTGATGTTAGGTTGAATATAAGTGTAGGTACATAGGGAATAGGGATTACCAAAAACGAAAACCGGCAACATAATATGTCATTACTTAAAATTCAACAAGAATAAAGGTTTTATTTCACTTCTTTTGCATATTTATGAAATCCTGTTTAAGAAAAGAGGTGATATACCGAATTCATATTTGTTTCTTTCTAACACATGTCGCTTATGACCCATGTTAAATTTCCATGTGACCTAAGAATCTTCCTCATACTGTATATATAAAATAAGTCATCGATAAGGTTGATTAAATGAAATTATATTGAAAAAGATTGCAGTTAGTATGCATAATTGTTTATCATATATTTTCTAAAATCATAACAAATTACTTTGATTGGTGTCAATAACAATAGTACGAACTAAACATACTACTATAAAAATAAATATTTATTTAAGGTTCTAAAAATTGATTCAACTTTGATGTAATAGCTAAAATTTCAGTACCATACTGAGCACATAATGTTAAAGATTTAACCAATCGCATGAGTTATAATGTGTTTTTAAGAAAAAATAATAATTTTTTTAAATATGCTGCAGATGAAAGCTATAATAATAAATTATTTGTTTCACATGGAAGCTCTATTTTGATAGAAAAATATCAATTTATTAAATTGGATTGCAATGTTAATATTCATAATCAATTGTTTGATCTTAAATATTAACTTAATATTCAATTTAATACTAAATACATTCTTTTAGATGTGCCCAGTTAAAACAAAAGAAGACTTTAGAAATGGGCTGTTTGAAACACAACAGAAACCACATATGTTAGAAATTGAGCAAGATATGTTGAGAATAAATGAAAATCATTCATCTAAATCCATGTATACTTCCAGAGAATCTTTAAGGTCTATAAAGGATTCTCATAATTCTATTCGAGGTAGTGTAACATCTCTAAGATCGATAGGAAATAATGGTCAAAGTAGAGTGGACACCATGCAAGCAATGAAAAAGGTAAAAAGCACATCAGTATTACGCAATGACAACAAAGAATATGCAAGAAAAACAGTAACATTGCCTCGAGCGATGACTCAGATTCAAGAAACTGTTACAATATCAAGAAGAACTTCTTTAACAAATGTACCGAATATTGAGATGGAAGATGAAGATGATGATTTTAATAATAAATATTTGGCAGATTTGAAAGCAGGACATTGCATCTTAGGTGATAATGGAAGAGAATCAGTAAGATTTTCTGAATTGGCGTGGAGAAATTCAATGTTACCGCCACATTTGAAGTCGTCATATCCTGCGGAAACGCAATTTGTTAGCCCCTCCAAGTTCCGAGAAGATGATCTTAAGGTAATTATGGTGATTTTATTAATTTTTATTACTGATATATTATCAATTATCAATAAAATCAAACTGTGTGAGTCTAGGTAATCTAAAGTCTATGTACCGGGTGTCCCAATAAGAATTGTTCTCGGCCATATATCAGAAACTTCTCATAGTACAGCTGCGGGGAAAAAATTATAACGAAAGTGGCCTCGAGAAAAACCTGGAAATTTTTAAGTTTGTATGGCTCCCGCTAGAGGACGTAATTGAATAAAAAAGTTTTAATAGCCAATTTTTACAAAACCATGGCATTCTTCAAAAAATTCTGTGTCTATCTGATATATTAAATAAGAGTATGCAGTTTTATTTCGTATTCTCTCTATCATATTGTCTCTAGTAGTTGGCTTTGTTACAAAAACAAACTTTTTAATCCGACTCCAGAGATAAAAGTTTAAGACGGTCCAGTCGGTGACCTGGCTGACCAAAAAAATTGGCTTCCACATCCTATCCATCTATCAGGGTATGCATCATCTAAACATCTGTGGAGTAATGCGCCGGATACCCATCGTACTGGAACATCATGCAGGGCCGAAGAAAGCGGCCGCGGGCCCCGGTGCTAGGGCTATTTCGGGCCCCTGCCATTTACGCATTTTTGTGTAACCCAAATTCATTAACACAACCATGTGTTGGGTGTATGATACATACATATATATTTCTAATTCCATAAAATACATTACCGATTGTAAACCATATTATTGTAATCTTTAAATGTCAAGTAAATTCGTTTTAATAGTTCTCACTCCCAAATAAACAGTAACACATTCATAATGCAATTCATATAAATTAATTTTTTTAAACTTAAAATACATTTGCTGTTAAAATCGATTGTTAAGTTTTCATTAACTTGTATGTAAAATGAAAGGTTAGAAATAAAATATTAAAACACTAAATTCACCATAAACTTACATCTCTAACGGCTCGCAGTATATGTACATATACTGTTATATTAACTTAGGCTAAGATCCCCTCTCCGGCCTGTTTCTGGGCAAACTCATCTATCATATTGTCCAAATTGGTAGACTTTACAAGTTCAGTTTCAACAACCAACCTTGAAAGTCTAGAGCGGAAAATGTTTTTTAAAGAACCAAGAAAGAGCGCTCCGCGCTCGCCACTATTGCTGGAATAATAAGAAATATTCTCAAGGGTATGAGTTTTGCTACCAAAGTTAGCTGGGTAAGTTAATTTCAGGTTTTGTAATTTATCAGAAAGGTCGTTTCATATGTCATTGGAATAAGGTAATTGTACCAAATTCAGATCCTGCACAAAATTCGGACACTTTCCATGTTAATTGCTAAAATAAGATTTCAGTTTATAAAACAACGATTTAGATATATGTCGAGCCATCTATGATCATGTGATCATAATATATTTCAAATGTCAGTAGACAGGTGTGTTGTGTTATAAACCTAACGACTTTTCGTTATATTTTCAGGTAAGATTATTATTACATTTTTGTTGCAAAAACATATTTTATTACTGTAGTATGTTTTTATATGATAATTGTACATGATTTTGAAGAAATAATTACTTTTTTATATTATTACCTCGAATTATTAGGGTGTCAGTATTACGGCCAACCGAAATAGCTATTCCTGAATTCGGACACGGGGTGTCCGAATTATGTTCATATTCCAATATTTTAAGTTATGTATCTTACATCTTTTTCTGATAAAATGAGCATTGTATTCCACGTTCTTCGTTCATTTTTGTAAATTAAAGTATGGTGTCCTAATTCTAGGGTGTCATAATTACATCCAATTATGTCCGTTTTATGTACATGTAATTTTATCGTTGTTACAGAAGGTCCTTAAAGAAAAATTGTAAATATTCATCAGACACACTAATATCCGCATTAGAAGTTATAAAAAATGGAATAGCTATTAAAGCTGCAAGTAGCGAATATACGGTATCCGCCAAAATAAACAGTACCGAAACAGAGAGTGCTGTGGAGTTGTTTATGTAATATGGATTTGTCATATTTGACTTAATTGTCATTAGTTGATATATTAATAGTACGCTGCAGTTAAATTTGATTTAAAAATGGTTCTAACAACGGAAGAAAAAGTTTTTTTGGTAGAGCATTATTTTCGTTCATACGGAAAAGGTCGTAATGATGGTCCAAGCTTAGAACAGGTGTCAATAAAATATCAACAAAAATTTAATAAAGCAGCTCCTAGTAAAAGTGTGATGTTAGCTGTTGTTGAAAAATTTCGTCGCACTTGTAGTGTATTGTGTCAACGTAAAGGTTCTTCAGGTCGTCGAAAAACAGTATGCACTAACGAAAATGAAGGACGTGTTTTTAACCAAGTTGTGCAATCACCTCAAAGAAGTCTTGTAAGAACTGAATGTAAACTCAACATTAGTGAAACGTCTTTACGTCGCATGTTCAAATCAATTGGTGGTTATCCATACCGTATTCAAGTTGGACAACGACTAAATGCTGCGGACAAACGTGCAAGAGAAATTTACTGTGGTCGCATGTTGAGTTTAATTTACGAAGATCCCGAATTTTTGAAAAACATATGGTTATCAGACGAGAGTCACGTTCATCTTAGCGGCTATATTAATCGACAAACAACCAGATTCCTTGGATTTGAACGTCCTGATGTCATTGTAGAGAAACCACTCCACAGTCTTCGAGTTACCGTTTGGTGCGCGGTATCTGGTCATGGAATGATTGGTCCTTATTTCGTTGAAGATGATAATCAGAATCCACTTACTGTCAACTAAGAGCGTTATAGAGAGAAAATTATTATACCTTTTGTGAGAGATCTAAATAACTTTTGCCGTGCACGAAATCTACAGTTTCGCACACAATGGTTCCAACAAGATGGTGCAACGAGCCATACAGCTGTGCGCACCTTAGACTTACACCGTCAGCATTTCGATAATAGAATAATTTCTCGGGGAACAGACTTTGAATATCCTTCTCATTCACCTGATCTGACGCCACCTGACGCATACATTTGGGGCATAATGAAGGACAAAATATTTCACTCGGAAAATCCGCCGGCGAATATTGCCGAACTACGGGAAATAATACAAAATATTTTTCGGCAGTTACATCAACCACTTTTTATAAATATGTTTATTGACTTACAAAATCGATATGAAGCTTGTTTGCGTCGAAATGGTGAACGTCTTATTCCAGAACCCTTATTCTCCCATTTTTTTTCACATACTTATGTTACTTACCTACTGTTTTTATTTTACAGCAAATGCGGCAGGAGAGTTAACGCTTCCTATGGTGATGTTCCCCTATGAAAGAATTCCACAAAGTTTTGTTGCACTAATGCCAAACGGTTGAGGCCTGGGAAAGTCGGAGTCGGGTTGGATGACAGGCGAAAGTTTTTTTGAATATACGTCAAATATTTTGTACCCATGGATTCTTAAAAATGACATACCATTGCCTGTAATATTTTATGTAGATGGGCACAAGTCGCATTTGACATTGCATCTTAGCAACTTTTGTTCAGAAAAAAGTATCATTTTAATTAGTCTGTTCCCTAATTCTACTCATATACTGCAACCTATGGATGTAGGGGTGTTTAAACCTTTCAAAACTGGCTGGAAGAAAGCGGTTGCTAAATTTAGAATAGACACTAATAAACAAAATATTCGAAATTACAATTTTGCTCTGTTATTGGATAATGTAATTAAAGACGTCATTACACCTACTATGGTGCAAAATGCCTTGTGGATTATTTCCATTTGATGCAGATGCAATAGATTATAGTAAGCTGGTAACTGCAGAAGTTACAACAAATACTACAATTACAGACAATGCAGTGAAGCTCCAAACTCTAGAGAATGTTGAATTCAATACACATTTGAATTTCATTGAGAAGTTTTTTGAAAAAGGTACACTTGAGAAATTTAAACTTTCTCTTTCCACTGTGAGTGAATGGTCAGGTCCAATACAAGATGACTCTATATAATTTATGGAAAAAATTAAAACAGCATGTCGAAGAAAAACCTTCAGCAGATAATATACACAATAGAAAGAATACTAATGAGAACATGCAAGTTGCAGATAATGTACCAAAAGATTCTTTTGTTTTAGAAGCCGAGTGGCTCGATGAGTAGTTGTTCAATACAACTAACGAGAACATTGAAATTATTGGATCATTAGCAAACGACATCGGAGGAAAAAGTATTGAAACTAATGAAGAAATATTGATGGAATTGGTAGTAGATAAAGAACAAGGAGTAGAAATAGAAAAGTTAATCAATACAGGTACGAGCGAAAAAGAAATACGACCGGAATCATTAATGGAGGAAGATATGATGCAAGGGAAAGGAATGAAATCAAGTGATAAAGAACTAAAAGAAATGAGATTGGAATTAGTAATAGAGGAACGCTACAAGGAACAGAAATATTAAAGTCAAGCAATAATGAACAAAAAGAAACAAAACGGGAACCTGTAATAGAGGGAGATACGCTACAACCGACAGAAATAATAAAGTCAAGCAATAAAGAACCAAAGGAAATAGAAATAAGGGAGAAATCAGTAATACAAACGGAAAGGTTGCAAACTACAGAAACAACGATCCAAGTAGAAAAGGGAAGTTACCAAGACACAAATAAAGTGAAAGTTAATTCAGTAGAAGAAAGTAACAACCATGGCTCGAAAGAAGTCGGAGTAAAAGTTAATTCAATAGAAGTAAGTGATAACCAAAGCCCAAAAGAAGTTAGTTCTAGTACATTTATAGTACCGTCACCGTTTAAAGATATATTATATTGGCCTGAAAAATCAAAAGAGAGAGCGAAGAAAAAAACCTTGGTTAAAATACCTGCTGTTGCTAGTTCAGAACAGTGGAAAGCATTTTATAATGGTTAGAAACGGGCAAAAGAGCAGATAGAACAGGAAAAAGAAAATAGGAAGAAATTGCGCCTGGAAAAGCTAAAAGAAAAGTCAGCACAACCAAAAAACCCAAGAAAACAGAAAATGAATAACGGATCCGAACTAAAAGAGACGAATCCACAACAAAAGAGTGCCAAAGAAAAAATGAATGCTCATGAAGACAAAATTATTGTAGACCTAGAGAAAATTTTTAATAAAGGAGATTATGTTATTGTTAATTACATTGACCAAAAATTCCCAGGCATAATACTTGAAATAAGTGAAGAAGATGAGGCTTACGTAAGTGCTATGACCCCAAGTGAATCATAATTGACCAGCAGTTCTAAAACTCCCAAAAAATTGCCATTTGAGGGGTCTCCAAAGTGATATTAAACTGCATACTCCTATTTAATATTTTCCAATAACTAGAATTAGCAAAATAAATAAATAACGCCCTCTAGAGTGCATGTTACTTGTTACGTTATGTTGAATTTATTACTCTTATGTTGTTGGAAAAGAGCTGTTTTCAAGAAAACTAGGTTTGCATAAATCGGTTGGGTAGAACCGGAGTTATGGATATTTTTTCATAACAAAGTTCCCACTCTCTCCTACACCTTATTTGAGTAGATAGACTAAAACTTTTTATATCAGATATACGCAGAATATTTCGAAGAATGCGATGTTTGTTTTTGTTATGCCCCTTAATTAGGTTAATTTTGTAAAATTTGGCTATTAAACTTTTTTTATTCAATTACACCCTCTAGCAGTAGACATACAAACAAAATAATTTCCAGGTATTTCTCGAGGCCACTTTTGTTATAAATTGTTTTTCCTGCAGCTGTACTATAAACGGTTTCTGATATATGGCCGAAAGTCATTCTTATTGGGACACCCGGTATAATACCTTGACCTAGCAGTCAGCTCAAAATTTAATTAGATTTTGTTTGTTAAGGTCTTTTATGTTTTAATTATTGTGTTAGAATAACCTTGTGAAAACAATAGATAATTTTGTCTTGTTTAGAATAAGTTTTAAGCCTGAAATGAAGAATAATAATAGAAATAAACGAAAAAATAACAGAATACATACATCATTTTCCGCTAACACAATTTCATGGTAATAATAACCTAATATCTTTAATTAAAAAAGTAATGCACTTAAAAAAACTATTTTTAATTGTTCAAAGGAAAATTATAAACCGCATAATTTTACCAATCATCTGTTCTGTTCTCTATGTTAATTGGAAACAATAAAACATTCTGTTTATTTATATCAGATAAAAGGTTTTAAAACTCATTTTATTTTCTCAATGCAAACGAGATTTGATAATTTAATGCAGTTATAATTTGGAAATTGATAGCTGTAATAATTATGACATTTTATTGTTGATTCTAGTTTGTATCAATTTAAATAAGATGTTTATACTGATTACCTATCACAAGCCAATATTATTGATTTCCATTAAATTGAAGTTATAATAATCTACAAAGATTATAATATTTTAAATTTATTTGAATTTATTCTAACATGTATAACCTTTACGCTGTGCTAAAATCGCTCTTAAAATAAGTGTCGTAATATAGTTTACCTACTACCAATATGTAATATCAAACATTACGATACTGATATGAGTTTCGTAATGAGATACTTTACCGCACTAGTGCGGTAAAGTAAAATTAATTGGTATGAACGTGTCAAAGTTGACAGTTTGCAGAATGAGTACCAATAGCTGTGGATATTTACTGATGTCCACATTTTTCTTCACATATATCATTGTTCTCAGCATACTATAATGTGTCCATAATGATGATGCCTTTTCTTTTTCAGCTTTCCCAGTAAAATAAGCTAATAAAATTTTCTCCGATATATCACGGGCTTTTTTTGAACTGCACCAGTCTTCGAATCGCTTATATTATTTTTTGTATCTATTGCGGGATTTAGCGGGTACTAGGGTTTGTATTGCGTTATTTGCAGCAAGTTCTATTTCAGAATCCACACTTTCATAGTCGGAACTCATGTCGATACGATTATACCAAACTGAAGTGAACGCGTCAAAATTGACAGTTCGCAAAATAAATCAACAATGAGCGCGACGCTTGCTTGTTACATGATTCTAATATCATTAATTTCAGGAATATTGACTAATTTTGAGTAAATAATTAACATTATTGGTAGTAGGTAAAATAATGTACTATATTCGTATCGTAAATTCATATTACGAAATTCAATGGGTTATCAAACTCTGCCTAACGACAAATTTCCCATATCATTTCGTAATATGAATCTTTACGACACTTATATCGTAAATATCTATTATACTAATTAGTTAAAATTTATTAGGGTGGCAACGTGGAGTTGGATGATAGCCTCAGTAAATTGCTTCCTGGTGAAAAACCTCGCCAAAAGAAAGATTTTGGTACAACTACTTACAAAAAACCAGGTCCACCAACACCTAGTAAAAATGGAGGGAGGTTATCTCTTCAAGGAAATGAGGTTCAACCATTACCATTAAGAGAACAAAATGATAGGACACCAAAGAAACTCACTCCTAGTAGAATTAGAGCACTTTTTATGGGAAGGAGTAATATCAAGGATAATTCTGAGGTCTGTTGCTTACCTTTTTTTTCTTTATCATTTAGCTCTCACAAAATATACTTGTATACGCACGTGTAAAATCTGAAGTTATTAACTGATTTTGACCAATTTTTGTAAATGTCAAATAATAAAACATCTACTTTGTGGATAAAGTTTTAAATGTTTATTCCAATTTTCAGGGCATACTATGATACTTTTTCGTATAGAATTGTTATTAACGATTTGTTTATAAAAAAATATATCGACGCCACTGGATTGAGAATGCTTCCAAATATCTGTTATCGAAATTTCACAAAAATATATTATTCACAAAGTTATGACAAATTAGAATTCAAAAACTTTCTAAGCTAAAACTTACAAAAGCACACCCTGTATCATGGAAATTATGTGTTTTTAATCATTGTTAGAATAAACTACTAGCCTAGTCATTGAACACAAAATTTGTTAAAATGACACAAAAAACCAAAAACATCTGAAAATATAGTATCTGGCAGTTAAAAGTATATACTTTGAAATGAAAAAAGTACACTATCGCTAAAAATGAGATTTTCCGGAAAAAATTTGAAGTATAATTTTTTTAATTTTTTTTGCAATAATTATTTATCTAAATAATAATTTTAGGAAAATATGTTTCGAACAAAACTTTTGCCAATAAATTTCGTCTGAAAAGTTTTTTTATAACTGCAATTGTTACTGAGGTATATAGTGTTTCCCTAAGCCTAAGCGCTAGGCATTACAATTTGGAGCGTTAATTATTTATTTATAGTTTATTAAAAACTTGATGGATGTAGAAAAAAAGAAGAAATAAAAATTGTAGTGCTTTAAAGTATTTATAATATTGATATTAGTTTATGTTGGTATATTAAACCTTAGCTATGTATCTTTCAGTTCTTTTTTGCTTCTTCTCCTACACCCAGCTTCTATATTTACTCCTCCGTATATTGTTCTCAGCGTTTTCCTTTCCCATCATTCTATTTGATTGAGTATCAATGTTTCACAATCATATGTTGCCGTGGGTTGATTACTGTAGTGTATAATCTTACCTTTGTCTTTCTCGAGTCATTTTTTGATCTCATTAACAATCACAGCAGGTTTTATTACCCTTTGCTGTTTTAGCTTGGATTTCATTTTTTCATGCTTTTCATATCCTTTCTCGTCTATTATTACTCCTAAATATAAAAATTCTTTGACCCTTTCGAAGGCGTATTGTTTGCCATTACTTGCCACCATTGTTAATAGTTCGGCTTTCTCTTGTGTTTGTCCCATTACCATATATTTAGTTTTATTGTCATTAATTATTAGTCCAAACTTGACAGTTTCCTTTTCCAACCTTCTTGGTACTTTCTGTAACTCCTTTCTTGTTCTTGCCATCAAAGTTAAGTCGTCTGTGAACGCTAGACATTGGCGATTATTATTGAATATGGTCCCTGTCAATATTCCACTGTTTCTTATTATTTCCTCCTGCACAATACTAAAAAGTACTGTGGATAGTTGATCGCCCTGTCTAAGACCTCGTTTGATCTCAAATTCTTCAGATATTTGACCCTTCCTTGCTGCTTTGCTTTTTGTCATTTTCAGTGTCATTTTTACTAGTCTTATAATATTTTTTGGTATTTCTAGGTTACCCATAGCTTGGTACATGTTATTTCGATCTATTCTATCATAGACTTGCTTGAAGTCTATGAAACGCATATGTAATTCCATTTTATGTTCATAACATGTAGTTAGAATTTCTTTTAAACTAAGAATTTGGTCAGTAGGTGACAGATTGCTATGAAAACCAGCCTCATATTCTCCTAAAATATCCTCTATGAAGGTAGTTAATTGTCTTTGTACAGTATGTTCTAACAGTTTATAGCATGGGTCTAGGAGTAATATACCTCTATAATTGTCACCTTATTATAAATTGGGCAAATTAATGATTTTGACCATTCTTTAGGCATTTGCTCCTTTTCCCTCACATTTCTTATAATTTCATAAATTTCTTTTTGTAGTATAACTCCTGCTTTTAACATTTACAGTTACTTGATTCTTTCCTGGCTTCTTCCTATTTTTCATTTCATTCAATATGCATTGTATTTCTTCCTTTGTGTGGCTTTCTATAACTTCATATTCTTCCTGCGTATTCTGTTCATTGGTGCTTATTTCGTTCTGACCTTCACCCACATTCAACAGCTTTTGAAAATAGTCTCTCCACCTCTTTACGATTTCTACTTCTTCTGCTATTAAGAATCCTTCTTCGTTTTTAATATTTCCCCTCTGATAACCTGTTTCTATTTTGTTTACTTCTTGGTAGAATGATCTGATTTCTTTGTTCTGAAATGCCTCTTCCATTTCTCTAATCTTATTTTCTTTCTGTCTTTTTTGCTCTGCAAATTTTTTTATTTCTATATTTTCATTTATTTTAGTTAGTTAGTAAAATTTGTCTTAACCTCTTCTTTTCTTCAGCTACTTTGTCACACTCATCATACCAGTTTTTAACTCTTCTTCGCTTTTCTTTATACAGCAATACCTTTTTATTTGCTGCTATTAATACCTCTTTTGATCTCCGTAGGCTAGTGGAATGGTGCTCTGTCTGCTAACCAAGAGGCCCCGGGATCAAACCCGGGCCTAGTTAACATCATAATTAAAAATTCGGAGAGCCACCTGTCGGAAGGCAATGAACATAGACGTTCGGATCTGTCGTTAAACTGTAGGTCCCTTCTATCTGTGGTAACTGGAGAGCACAACACAGGTAGAAGTGAGAGGTCGCCTACGTCCGATCACGGATATGGCACTGTAAGAAGAAGAATACCTCTTTGATCTGCTTCCAGCTTTCACCTATTTTCCTGGTGAATTGTATTTCCTTTTAATTATTATTTATTTGCTCTTCATACTTTTTACTATTTGTTGATTCTTTTAATACTTCAATTCCTTTGTTTTAAATATTTTTATTGGCCGCTGTTATAACCTCTTTACAATCTATTTTTACTAGGAAGTGGTCCGAACTAACTTCAGCGCCTCTCATACTTCTCATTTTAGTAATGGAATATCTATATTTATTATATATCACAACATGGTCTATTTGGTTGACTACTTTGCTACCAGGAGAAACCCAAGTTCCTTTGTAGATTTCCTTTCTTTGTTGTTGAGTATTACTTATTATCATGTTATATTCTATTGTCGTTTGAAACTTCGTGTTTGCTATGTTTTCCAGTTACTGACACATATATGTCCTCATTTCGAAGTTTAGCGTTGCAATCACCTCGTATTATTTTTATATCGTGTTTGGGTAATCCTTCGTATATCCATGTTAACTCCTCATAGAATGTCTCCTTCTCCTATTCTTCCTTTTCTTCCTTTTCTTCCATAGGAGCATGTATATTAACAAAATCTCTCTCTGTCTCTCTCTCTCTCTCTCTCTTCATATACAAAAAGAAAAAAAAACATATGGTTCGTTCAGTGTTAAGAACCCGACTTAATAATTTTAGAGAAAAAAATTCCCTAAACCATGCAACAATGACGGCAGTAAAGTTGATAAAAATTGTTATGAAAAATATTATAATTTGTTTATGACTCAGATGGTCGTAGAAAAAGTAGTGTAGAAATTGCATGAACTGACCCATTTCCAACTCGTGGGAAATGTATGTCATTTCATGCTCATTGTACAATTTCAACTTTTCTGGACAAGTTGCGCAACCTCCCACGATTCCACTCACCACTACTGAGGTTGATTATGTGATGAACATCATATCAACTACCAACCATGAAAAACCCAGTGAGCATTTATGACGTGTTTCAAACTACCTCCCGGGCAATAACTGGAAAAGTAGATTTAATCAATAATTAATTGGTAACTCAGGAATGACAACCCACAAATCATTATTTAAACACTCTAAAAAGTTCTGCATATAAATATTTTTCTCATAAAAGAAACGGCCAATAATTACGTCGTCTAGTCTCTCACACCAAAATTTGATTTTTTGGGAATACTGGCTTTTACAGTGGGGGTATTGGCTGCCCAATAGCGACATTTTTATGACAATACTACTCTATTTCTAGTTAACGTGGCTTCGTCCATAAACATAACATTTTTTAGAAAATTTCTGTTGTTTATATTCCCCTTGAGTCCATAAAGCAATATTCCAAACTTTTTGTCTGATCGCTTTCTTGCAAGGTGTGTAAAAATTTCGGTTTAAAAGGTTTATTTTGAGACATCGGGGAATAGTTGCACATTCAAATTTAAACTGGGATTTCTTAAACTGGTATTAGGATTATTTCTAAAATAAGTTGTCCATTTTTGTTTCTTCTTTGTACAAGATTAATTTTTAGAAAGTGTTTTGATACCGCACCAGTATCGATCAATGTTTTCTCTACTTTGTTCACCGTACCACAGCTAATACACAATAAGATAAAAACTGTACATAATAGTTATTTACGATATAAGTATTATAAAGTTTCATATTACAATACGCGATGAATATGAATTTACGATACAAATATGTATACCATTTTATCTATTATCATTTTTTTTATTTCACTAAATTAAATAATCATCAGTTTAATCTGGACGTTTATTGATCTCATCTACACCGAAATTGATAATTTTGGCGAGAAAAAGTAGAATAGTCTTATTATGCAATTGTATTGTGTTACAATTGTGTAATTAATATTAACTAGCTTTAATTGGTAATTTTTGGAGGATTTTAATTCAAAATTGTGAAAATAATAATTATGAAGAAAACATGTCCTTAGATATAGAATTTGCAGGCAACTAAGCTTTAGAATATTTAATTTCTGCAAAATCTAGATGTAGATACGAAAACAAGTACCGGCGATTCGAAGATTGGTGAAAATTAAAAAATATCGATGGTGACATATTGAGAGTTTCAGAACTTTACTGAATTGATTGCGGTAAAGTGACACTTTGCCGCACTAGTGCGGTAAAATACGTCATTACGACATTCAAGTGACAACTGTAAAATTTGACA
This sequence comes from Galeruca laticollis, assembly GCA_963921935.1. Taxonomy (NCBI): domain Eukaryota; kingdom Metazoa; phylum Arthropoda; class Insecta; order Coleoptera; family Chrysomelidae; genus Galeruca; species Galeruca laticollis. The sequence continues at coordinate 87,291,656 of OY998182.1, forward strand.
TTAAGTATTGATAGTAGATGAAAAATGTTACAGAGAGTATGCATGAATTTACAATGAAACTAAAATCTATTATTACTGTCAAACAGTATCATAATTTCCATGACAACCAAGATTGAAATGGAAATATTTAGTCTTATAATTTACTCAATTGCTTGTAGCGTTAAATTAAATTCGGTTCTTTTATTCAATATTGATGTTATTTTAAATATTTTTTTTCTCCACTGGTAGTTTATTCTAATAATTATTAAAAAATATAACATAATTTCCATATGATACAGGGTGATCTTATGTTACTGTTAGCTTAGAAAGTTTTCGAACTTTAAGTTGTCATAATTTTGTTATTAATAAATATATTTTTGTGATATTTTAGTGACAGATATTTGAAAGCATTCTCAATTCACTTGTGTTGATATTTTGTTTCTATAAACAAATCGCTAATAACAATTCTCTACGAAAAAGTGTCCTAGTTGGAGTAGTTGGCCTGAAATTGAAATAAACATTTAAAAGTTGGCCCGACATAGATGTTTTATTATTTCACATTTAAAAATATGATTAAAATTGGTAAATAACCTTATATTTTACATATGTGATTCCAATCTAAATGACTCACGCTGTATGTATATAGGTGTGTCTCTAACTTGGAATACACTCAGTAAATAAGAGTTTTTTTTTGGAAATGTCGATTAGTATTTTTAATTGCACTCTTTTTGATGTAACGCAATTTTTACAGTAGGTCCCAAATTTGAGATATGATGTCATCGACAATTTTTTTAAATGGCAATCCTAATTTTTTATTACTATTCTGGAAGGGTATATCAACTTACACATGCATACCAAATTTAAAAATTTTATTACTTGTCCTTCAAAAGATATTCAACAAACATCAACTAATTCGAAAAATTAATAAATCTGATTCAATTCAATGAAATAATTCAGGCAATTTAAAAATGGAATGTCAAGAGGTGTTTTTTTTTTGTTAAACTGGGTTGATGTCAAACAAAAAAGTTGCATAAAAACAAGTAAGGAGAGTAGCATCGTATCGAAGGAGGTATTTATTAGTTTGTCGTATATGAAGTCGTCAATGAACAGATAAATCTAGGCAGCTCTCCACTATTAAACTATCTTCTTAAGTAATAATTATACAGATCAGCAGATTATAGTTTTTCTTGGTTTCCTATATGATGCACAGTTATACTGATCTTAAATGGGAAAAAAGATATCCAAAATATCCCCATAGGGCTAATAGTATCTAAGCTTTAATATTTGTAAAATTATATCTTCTTTTTTCTGTTCATATATATTAAGTCAATCACAAGATAGGTCACTACTTCTTGGTCTAGCCAAAAATAATTATTAAACATCAGGTAGGCATCACATGAAATGTAACTTGTCATTCTGATGATGATATTTCAGGATATCGAAACAATTGTCAATTTTTTATAATTTTTATAATTTTTTCATTATACTGTGGTATTTAGAAACAGTTAGTTTCATTTATAACAGTAAATTAAATGCTAATAACTACTGTCCAATTAACCTACTACCCATTGTCTGTTAGGGAATCGATAGTTGCCGAAGCGATTTCCGAGTTTCTGTCTAATGGTAATACGGTATCCGCCAAAATAAATAGTACCGAAACAGAGAGTGCTGTGGAGTTGTTTATGTAATATGGATTTGTCATATTTGACTTAATTGTCATTAGTTGAAATATTAATAGTACGCTGCAGTTAAATTTGATTTAAAAATGGTTCTAACCACGGAAGAAAAAGTTTTTTTGGTAGAGCATTATTTTCGTTCATACGGAAAAGGTCGTAATGATGGTTCAAGCTTAGAACAGGTGTCAATAAAATATCAACAAAAATTTAATAAAGCAGCTCCTAGTAAAAGTGTGATGTTAGCTGTTGTTGAAAAATTTCGTCGCACTTGTAGTGTATTGTGTCAACGTAAAGGTTCTTCAGGTCGTCGAAAAACAGTATGCACTAACGAAAATGAAGGACGTGCTTTTAACCAAGTTGTGCAATCACCTCAAAGAAGTCTTGTAAGAACTGCATGTAAACTCAACATTAGTGAAACGTCTTTACGTCGCATGTTCAAATCAATTGGTGGTTATCCATACCGTATTCAAGTTGGACAACGACTAAATGCTGCGGACAAACGTGCAAGAGAAATTTACTGTGGTCGCATGTTGAGTTTAATTTACGAAGATCCCGAATTTTTGAAAAACATATGGTTTTCAGACGAGAGTCACGTTCATCTTAGCGGCTATATTAATCGACAAACAACCAGATTCCTTGGATTTGAACGTCCTGATGTCATTGTAGAGAAACCACTACACAGTCTTCGAGTTACCGTTTGGTGCGCGGTATCTGGTCATGGAATGATTGGTCCTTATTTCGTTTAAGGTGATAATCAGAATCCACTTACTGTCAACCAAGAGCGTTATAGAGAGAAAATTATTATACCTTTTGTGAGAGGTCTAAATAACTTTTGCCGTGCACGAAATCTACAGTTTCGCACACAATGGTTCCAACAAGATGGTGCAACGAGCCATACAGCTGTGCGCACCTTAGACTTACTCCGTCAGCATTTCGATAATACAATAATTTCTCGGGGAACAGACTTCGAATATCCTTCTCATTCACCTGATCTGACGCCACCTGACGCATACATTTGGGGCATAATTAAGGACAAAATATTTCACTCGGAAAATCCGCCGGCGAATATTGCCGAACTACGGGAAAGAATACAAAATATTTTTCGGCAGTTACATTAACCACTTTTTATAAATATGTTTGTTGACTTACAAAATCGATATGAAGCTTGTTTGCGTCGAAATGGTGAACATTTTGAACACTTACATTACAGAAATTAAAAATTAATTTTTATTTTCGGTACTGTTTATTTTGGCGGATACTGTATTATTCCTCATCAGCAATACGGCTTTAGTAAAAGCCATTCGACATTAAGTAACCTGTTACTCTGCGTTAACGACTGGACCAAAGCTTTGGATAATAATGCCTACTGACTTTATCTATCTCGACTTTTCCAAAGTCTTCGATAGGGTACCTAGGCGACGACTTCTCTATAAATTGGATCATCTGGGTGTCAGAGGTAGACTTAACAAGTGGATTTCTGATTTTTTAATGAACAGGAATTTTAGAGTTGCGGTAGCTTACAATTTTTTGTATCTAGTGGCTTTCCTCAAGGATCTGTCCTTTGTCTGCTGCTCTTTGTCCTGTATGCCGGTGATTTACAATACTGTTTCTTGTTCCATATCTCTATACGCAGACGATACAAAACTGTACTGTAATCCTTTCATCAACAACAGAGGCCTTCAAATAGATCTAGATAACGGGCAGAAATTGCATTTCTGAGTGGCTCCTACCTCTTAATATTGACATGGGTGTTGTTCTCCACATAGTAAAGAATAACATCCTACTCTCTTATACAATTAACGGTCAGTCCCTAATCCCAGTGTTGTCACACAATGACTTTGGAGTCACAGTAAACTCGAGCTGTATGTGGAGTGACCACATCTCCGCCATCTGCATAAGTGCTCATTCTAGACTGTTTCTCATTAAATTTAAATCAATTTTCATGTAAGCTGTTCACAACTTTCTGCAAACTTTTCATTAAAAATGTCCATCTAATTTAGGAATACGCAGGTCTGGTGTGGCATCCAGATTTAGGCTGGAATCAAGACTCATTGGAAAAAGTTCAACGTTATGCTACAAGACTGTGTTTTGGTAGCGTCAGACCCATACACGAGGACCATTTAACTTCAGGAAATATTTTGACTAATTTTCTTGAACTTGATTCATCTTTTCTAGTTAATACTGACACATTCGCGATCACTCACTAAAACTTAAAAAATAATCATTCTGCACTAGAGCTAGACAAAACTATCTTAGTAACAAGGTCTTTGATGCTGCTTGGAATGGTCTTCGACAATACATTATTGATTCCTCGTCCGTTAACGTATTTAAAAATGAGTTAGATTTATGAAATTAACTGTTTCCACCCTCACTCTGTGGAATATACTTACTATTTTTAAATGAAACTGTTTCTAAATAATTCCACAATATATTGAAAAAATGGTAAAAATTCTAATTCGAATTATTTAGAAACAGTTTCATTTAAAAATAAGTTATAGATTTATATTTGTTTAGCTGAAATTTTGGTTTTTTGGATTATTCTTGACTATTTGTTAAATTTTACTAGAATAATCATATTTGTTTGGCTATGAATTTTGGATTTATTTTTGTTGTTTTTTTACGTATTTTGTAGATTAATTTTACTGCATCTTTTTCTTTAGCTGTAGTGGTAGTACAAAATTAATTCTCTGTTGTTGGGCATAATAGGGTTCGTTGAATCCTTTGCCCTTTTTCGATTTATGATAATAATAAATAAAATGGTTTTATTTTTTAAATTGATTGAATATTGATTAACAATTTTTTGTTTCTAGAACCAACCAGTCACCCCAAGAACGAAACAAAGGTTAAGCATTTTCCGAAAGCAACGTTAAATACTATTGCATTTTTAAAGTAGGTTAGGCTATATTGTGTTTTATATTTTTATAATAAAGGATGTTTAGAATTATCTTGTTCCACAATTAATATCTTAAAAACCCATTTTAACTAACAAAAAGCCTGAACAGTTTGTCAATTCTCAAATGGTTGGTTACAAGTTTTTCCACTCTTAATAGAACTTTCCTGACCACCCCAGGTTTTAATAATAACATAGACTGATACCTTTTTAAAATCTCTCATCTCATAAAAAATTATTTTTTCTCCAAATGACATTAAAAGCGGCCTTTTAATGACACTTGGCAGGCTTGGAAGTTGTACTTTTAATGCCTAGACAGAAAAAGTCCACTTTTATTGCCTAGGCAGAAAAAGTTCGTTGCTAGGCAACCCTCCCAAGTAATAATTTAAATCAAACTGGTTATTAAAATTGACAATGACATTAAGAAAACTCAAAATGATGCTGATGATAATAAACTGGTTTTATTGCATTAAAACTACAAACTACAACACGAAATTTTTATTTATTAGATATATTTATGGTGAATTGTGAACAATTATTTAATACAATTGAACTCTGTCCACTTCCCTCATTTCCAGTAAAATTAACAACTTTAGTATCCACACTTGATACTCCGGAAACGCCAGAAAATATTTTATTGCCGATGTTCGACTTATTGGCTAGCGAGTCCTCAATATAGCCCTCCGCGACAGCGGAAGACTTTCATCCTCCATGTTTCTTCAACATTGTTATGTCCCCACCAGAATTCACCAGCAACGTGGCCGAAGTTCTGCGAAAGCAGTGCCCGGTATACTCTTTCGCATGGGATAATCCCAGAAAAGTACCAATTTCTTCTGGCATTTTACCGAATTTGTGAATGCCAATGAATTGATGATGTGCTTTGCCGTTCGCATACTTATAGAAGACACGCCGATTATTTAAATTCGAGGGTCTGGAGGCTGCATATTTTCTGTAAACGCTTAAATATTCCGTTACTACAAAAGATATTGATCTTTTGGCCTTAGTATTTGGTAGCATAATTATCAATTTGTCGCCCATATCATTTATATCATCTGTTTTCATTTGCAAAAGCTCATCACATCTATAAGCCCCAGCGACTGCAACAATAAGTGCAACCTAAAATATAAATTGAAAATTAGTTCTTTAATCCATAATAGATCATTTTCAATATATTCCTACCTTCGTACACAAATACAGTTCATCTGGGGCATCTGATAAAAATTTCTCGATTTCTTCTCTTTGAAAAACTCGGGATTTTTTTGCATGGAAACCGTCTGACTAGCGTTTCAAAAAAGCCCGTAACTTCAGGTATTTTGCCAAATCAATGTTATTTTTTATGTTCAGGGTAGCTTTCAACATCGAATATGTAGACCATAACGTTGAAGGCTTCATTTTCTTTGAAAGATCGGAAAAATAGACAATCAGCACATTTTCAGAGAAAGATCCTATATTTTTCTTCTGTCTATATTCCATAAATCTGCCGTATGTGAGTTCATATACAGTTCTTGATTTTTCCGGTAAAAGGTTAAATTCCACATCTCGCGCCTGGTCTCTTATCTCAGGTGCTGTTAATTGCATCAATGCATCCTCACTTTGCAGTAAATCCATTTCTAACATGACAACTTTTCAAAATTGACAATGACAAAGTAAACAGTAAACAAACATATTCAACAAACGTCATCAGCGATAAACATAGTAACGCAGGGCCCAGTTACCTTTGATAAAATAATTTAGTTATTTGGATATTGATAATGAAATGCAATTTAAATATGAAAAAGTCGATTTTGCGTGGAATTGGAACAAATTTGAAGAAAAAATTATATGTTTCACACGGCAGAAAAGCAGATTTAATGCCTTGGCTGGTTTCATAGCCTCGCTACACTCGGCTATGTAACACCAGCCGCGGCATTAAATCTTGTGCTTTTAAGCCTAGTAAAACAAATAACTATTTTTGCAGTTTAAAATAAAACCTGAAATTTTTAAATGTCCAGAAAAATCTTATATTCTCATTGACTTGTGGATTACACATTAACTGAAAGGTCTAAAATTAATCTTTCTGGAAAATGTTTTATTATAGAAAAGGTAAAGTATGAATCAACACACAGGAGTCATCCGACAAAGAGCGCAATAATAGTCTTCCTTCTTATTTCGATCACATTTATGCTTCGGTGACGTGTTTATGAGCGTTCCACATTCTTGTTATATAGGAATTGTTTCTTTAGATACATGGTTACAACGCACGACTTTCGCATGATTCAAATTAGAATTCGAACAGAAGCCGCTACCATGCATCCCTTATTATTGTAAATAATCCGATGTTGTCAAGTTTTACTTACGGAGTAAAAATATAGTATATGAACAGGAACTAGTGTTTTATTTAATTAGATAATTGGTTTTGTAAGATATATTTGCTGGTTCTTTAAACACTTTTGAGAGTTTTTACGTTGCACTTTTTAGGTGTGGGTAATGCAATTAAACATTTATTCACTTATCACTCAATTTATTATAATAATTAGTACTTTTTTCACTAGCCAATTAAAAACTCTGAGTATTATATTATATAATTTTATTTAGAGATTGCGGCATATTGCGTGCTAATTAGGATGTGCCCGGTGTGTTGTTGGAGAGTACGTGATCGCACTAAGGTTTTTGATGGAATGGGGAAGATAATGTGGAGTATTATATTTGAGGTAAGAAGAAATTTTATTGTGATAGATGAATGTTTATAAAGAAAGTTAGCCGGGCGTCAGCGGTTTAGGTTAGGGAATGTATATGATAGAAGTTATATATTTTAATTATATTCTTTAAATAACAGACGATGGTTGACGGCTGACTGACAAATCAAATGACACAAAACAACAAAATTATCTATCACGGAACATGAAATTTAACATACAAAAAATACACTTGATTTGACGTTTAAAAACAAAAGATAAATGAGATGTAACTTTTCGCATTTTAAACACTAGTGTTTAAGGAGTCGTTTTGTGCCTGTCAAACTAGTGTTCAAAATGCGGTTTTAGTAACGGAAGTAGAAAAACAAAATTATTGATTATTCACGAGTCAGAACTCATTAGGGTCGGATCGTTAAGTCGTCAATCTAGCAAATTAAAAACGTGTTTTTTGTCATTTAAATGTGATAATAAAACTTGTAAAAGTGCTGTTTTCTGCAAAATTGGTAAATATTCTTGAAATTTACTTATTTGTGTTGGAAATAAATTGTCACACCTGCTCGGGTGCCATTTGTCACGGTTAGTCAGGGTGGTAGAGCATGAAAAGGGCTGGACGGTTAGATATACTTCTTTATTTAACAGTGCTGTACAAGCATTATATACACGATCTATTGGTCCTGGAGGTGGGCAGTCTCTCTAGGGTGGTCGTCGGATCGGGTCGCGGATGATTCTTCTCTGTTGTCCGGATTGTCACGGTTACTGTCTACCCCTCACGGCTCCGGTTTACCCTGCTCGGGCGTTGTTGTACTCGGTTGTCCGGATTCCTCACTGGGACGCTAGGTTCCTACAACCAAAGGGGTGTGTCAGGGTCGAGATCCCGCGTTCAACGCACAGCGTAATCTCGGAGGTTGGGAGTTTGTTTCCGTCACGGGCTCAACGCGCTCCGGCATTTCGGTTAATCGGGAAGGCCTCGGTCCTGCTCTCAACACGCTGCAGGGCTTGATCTAGGGTAGTTGGCGTCCGCCCTAAGCTCAACACGCTTTAGGACTTCGTCCGATATACAGGGTTTGCTTAGCGTCTAGCCTCGGGTTCAACTCACACCGAGGAGTCAACGACAAGCCGGATATTTATGTGTTCACAATTCCAGGCTCAACACGCTTCGGAATATAGTGCAACACTTCGGTTATTTTCCGTTGAAGCTTCCTATCGTTATTCTACGTAAGGATTAAGCTTGCCTGGTATATCGCAATTCGTCTGCTTTGGTAGTATCGGTCAAGTTATTAGCGGAACGGCGAAGGTGCTGCCCTCTCGGTACTGGGTGCTCAACTCCGTCTAGTTTGGCTTGGGTACTTTCTGTTTTCGGATTATTTATCGGGGTTATTTCTTGTTCAGACGACAGGGTCGTTACAAAATAGGCCAGTCACTGAGTTACAAACTGTCTTCTGAGCTGAGATTTACTTATATATTTTATTTCTATTTCTAACTATTGTTTGTGATTTTGGTATCCAGGATCACATCAATATGTCAAACCTCCCCTCACAACCACTGCTCTCAAATACCACCACTTCTATCTCGATAAACACAAATACCCCAGCAACACCCATAACCTATGCCGCGGCTACTTCAGCAAGACTACCTCCTCCCCCGTACCATCTCGAGATCAAGCCGTCATTATGCCTTCTATCCCCAACACTGTACTATTCGATTATATCAATGCAATAGGTAATATTGTCTCTCCCAAAAACGCACATTTCGCTTCCAGAATCTCTCATGGCCGCATATGTATCTATTTATCATCTACCACTAAAGTCGACGACCTTTTAACTTCGAATCAAAACATCTTAGTTAATTCCAATGTCATTCCTATTCGTCGGCTTATTTCCCCCACCAAAAGAATCCTTATTTCCAATGTCAGTCCTTCCATTCTACATTCCGTTATTGAAAAAGCCCTGTATGACCAAGGAATAACACTTACCTCCCCTATTTCATACGTCAAATGTGGCTCGTCTGATGATGAATACGCACATGTCCTGAGCTTCCCCGGTGTAACTTACATTCTCCCCAACAGTAATTATTTTTAACTGCAAACTTCGATTCTTATTACGCATGAAAATACATCACACAGAATATTCATTTCCACTGATAAACTTGAATGCTTTCTTTGCAAACAGGCTGGACATACCGCTGAATCATGTCCCAACACTTCCCACGACCTTCCCCCGCTATTAAATACTTCCGTCAATCTTGAACCCTCCACTTCAGTTGACCCAGCTACTACTGATACCTTTTCAGACAATTCCGAATTACCCTCTCAAGTGCCACTCGCTCCCTCCTCCCCTGTACCTTGCAGAAGATGATTGTCACAATATAAGCACCGAATCACGTTCTATCATACATAATCTTTTTGAAGAGTCTCCTAAATCCTTCTCCCTTAATAGCATCCAACTTATTGCGTTCCTATAAAATACTTTCCGCATCAACGACCCTCTACCTGAAGCCAATAAATTTATCTCCGACACTGCCTCCCTACTGAAAGATCTATCCTTAATTTATTCTAATATCAACGAAAGATCTTTGAAAAATCGTATTACACGTCTTTAATGCACATCATACCATGTGGGGCTAAACTCGTGGTTGCACTAGAGGCAAAGTTATAGAAAACGTCATAAACTCCACCGGAACCTGCTTTGTTGAATACTGGACTCAATACTCACTTTAACATTTCCTCCGGCTCCTTTTCTGCTCTTGACCTCAGCTTATGTGACCCTAAAACTGCACTTTCCCTTTCCTGGCAAGTTTCAGATGACCTTCATGATAGTAACCATTTTCCTATAATTATATCCAATCATTATAAGGAAACTATAACTAGAAGCTTCTGGCACTTAAAAAACGCAAATTGGTCTGAGTTTACTTCTCTCTCCCAAACTTATTTATCCTCTTTAGTTATTTCTGCAAACATAAATGGCACTCTAAAAATGTTCACTGACAACATACTTACCGCTGCAGAGACTAGCATCGGTAAATCAGTCACTTCCTCTGCACAAAAAACTGTGCCTTGGTAGAATTCAGCTTGCGAAAATGCCATCCGAGAGTCCAAACATGCTCTTAACAGGTTTAGATAAAGTAGAACACAAGAAAACCTTCTTCTACACAAACAGCTCAAAGCTAAATTATTAGTCAAGCAAGCCAAAAAATCCTCATGGCAAAGCTATATCTCCTCGCTGAATCATAATACAAATCTCAGTCAAGAATGGAATGGAATTTTTTTCAAAAAAATTTTGAGTTCAATGCATGACTCCTCTCTTACTACGTACTTTGGGTGGTAAAAAGAAAACCACTTCATTCAAAATGAATTTACGTATTACAGAATCGTACCAAATTTTGAGTTCATTTACTTACGAATATAGATTCACTGTAAATTGTGGCTACTGAACATTATCCTAAGGTCTGACAAAAATTCGTTTGTCAGTGCAATATAACATATAGATGGTTAAGACGTGATACCTTGTATGTACATTTCGGCCAATTTTACAGGAGAGATAAAAAACCGTCCAAAATTTGAAAACGGTAAGATTTATTTGCAGGATTCAAATATTCTTACAAGATCTTCATCTCGATCAATCAGAATTCGAATTCCACTCGATAATAGTGTCAAACAAATTTTAACTGTACATACAGGTAATCTCATTCACATGAATGAGCAAAAATGGTACTTAGGTACATGTGAATGGAAGGGCATAAAAACTCGATATTAATTCAAAAATATATATTCAAAAACAAAACATTTTCCATAATGACATTAACTTAGTCTCAAAATACAAACATGGCAATCCTTTGGTATCACAGCCTTCGGTTGCTGAAGATGTTCCCATTTCTGCTTCTTTATTCTTATTGATTGGTGTCTCAATTGTGGAAACGTTAACAAGTCAGGTACCGGTTTGTTTTTATTTCTTCTCTGTGGAAGACTTTGAAATTCTTCTTTAAAGTTTAATTTTACTTCTATAGTATCATTTGGAGTGTACTTAATTACTTTGATATCGTTAACTGTTGGGTCGTTCGTTTTTTTGCCAGGTCTTATGGAGTCGTATTTCTGATTAAGGGAATAATATTTGACGAAGTCGTAAGTGACGTTTATCACCTTATAGGGTTCTTTTCGTCTAGCTTCTTCTGTTACTTTGATATAGTCGCTAGGAAGATAAATAGATCTATTCTTAAGCTTACGCTCGATGAGCGCATGAACGGAATCAGCTTCCATTTGGGTATGGCCTTTCTCCTTTTTGATAAATAGTTATATTTTTATGAACACTCAAACTTAGTAAAGCATTTGACAGTACTGAATTCTTATTTTGGTAACAGCATCCATCACTCCAAATTATGACAGGCTTTGAAGAATTTTGTAATTTCGAAATATAGTCCACTAAGCAGGAGGCAAATGTGTTTGCAGTTATATCTGCTTCAGTTTCGGTGAACCAGTAACAACAACACTGATGTGTGTTTATATAAAAAATGGTAAAATTATGACAAACCAGCTTTGTTTTATAATATGGTGTGGACGCTTTCAAATAGGGACAAACTTTAACAGCTTGTACATCTTGAGTCAATACAATAGCCAAACCCTTTTCCCCCATTAATTTATCTTCAGATTTGGCTTCTCTAGCTAAATTTTTGTTTTCTATGTGCCGGTGATAGGATGATTCGTCTACATTTTTGGTTTCAAAGGCACAGCAAATATCGCATCTATCTTTTTTAGGTTGTTGAAATGATATATTTTTTTCTTTAATGACGTAGTCAAATGTATACCTACAGACTGGTTTTAGGTCAGGATATTTTTCATTACACATTCTTACGTATTCTCTATAGACTGATGACATAGACTCTCCATAGATTGACTCAATATACATTTTACTCGTATATTGTCTACAATAGTGGGAAGGAAGCTTTGGCAAGGAATCTAAGAACTCTATGAGATGTTGTTTTGTGAGGTCCACATCTTTTGGTTTCTTATTCCCTGTTTTATGTCTAGATGTATTAAGAACATCTTGAGATGTGTGCATTCCCGCAGAGGAATTAGACGCCTAGTTATGGTCCATTCTTTCAAACCAAATGTTGATAGGCAAAACTTCTTACAGACAGAATTTGTCCATCAGGAGTTTTTATACTGTACTTCAAACTTCCAGTTCGCCTTGATGTTTCTCCAGATTTTGTAGACCTTGCTATAGGTGATTTCGTTACGAGAGATGAAATATATACCTTTTTTTGGTCCCTGTTCATATCAGACCAAAATTTTTCAAATAGTTCTTGTCGAATTGACTCTAATATAGTGAAGCACTTTCTGGTTTTTGATTTGGAACATAGTTTAGAAACACACATTGGTCCCAATTTTCTGGCTTCTCTTTCGGTTCCACGTTTGGCACCTTCATTTTTTGGTCTACTCCATCCTCTATATGCTTTACCTTCTTGTCTCAATTTCTTATTTTTGTTATCACTTCATTTTTCTTGCATCCGTTATCGGTAAACGATTTCTTTTTTTTTCTTTATTCTTGTCTGAACCAATTGAATTTTCACTATCGCTATCTGAAGGGAGATATTCATTACTTTCCTTTCAGATAATATTATCTTGATTGGAATCTGATTCTTCATTGGAGTGTAAATCAGGAAATAGATGCCCACTCTGATTAACTAGTGGCGGCTCTGTGGGTAACTCGGCTAGAAATAAGTTATAATTACGGATACGTGTCAATAAAATTCCATCGGTTGTTTCTTCAAGTTTATTTTCATCAAATCTTTCGACCTCCTCTGGACTAGGCACTTGAACTGAAAAAATATTGTTCTCCGACAGAGTGCCATTACAGATACCTCCTTCTATTTTTTGGCCCGTTTCATCATAAAATTCACATTCCTCGATATCAATAGGTACACTTTGGGGTTCTCCCTGAACACTGAGTAAAATTAATTGATTCTCTCTTGATGATTTTTAAATTTTCAAATATCTTTGAAGTTCTTGCCGAGTAGATTTATTCTTTCGAATCCATATTTCAATTGTGATTCATCTGTTAACAAAATTGTGATTGAAACATAAATTGCAAGCAAAATAATTAAGTATCAATAACACCAAGTGATAACATGTATCTACAGAAAATAAAATGTTATTTCCGAAAGTGAGAACACGTATCTCGCGTTGAAAGAAATTAAGCACCTAAATCAAATTGAAATGGATTAGAATGCTCAAATAATGTGTAAAAGTCTCAAGGAGCTCTTGGTGCAATGTTTCATTATGATAATTCATAATTTTGAATAAAATACCATAAAAATTGTGTACTCACTGACCAACAACATCACCGTGCAAATGCTGTAGATGCAAGTTCTCACACACTTAACCATAAAGTTGCAGTTGCTAGAAGTCACAAGAATTATTTTTAGACCAATAAGATTACGAAATGAAAATCTGAGGTATCACATAGAATATATAGAATTTTTTTTCTGCAAATTTTGGTACTAATAACTCAATTTACGTGAAAAGTAGATACAAGGTATCACGTCTTAAACATCGATATGCTGATTTGGAAACGTTACCACTAGGCATGAATAACATACCTTCCTTACCAGCTATGACTGAGCTATTTCATTGCAAACCAAAGCAGTAAATATGAGGTTATTTTACTCGTTAAATGAAAATTTCCCATAACAGTTGAACTGTTTGTGAATTTTACCACCTCGTCACTGCGAGTAAATACGGTACCAACATAAAAATTTGTGGGTTTGTCCTTACATGGTTGTCTTGAGTAAACTTCTAACCTGGAAATATGCACATTTCATATTATTCCAGGGATAAGACAGAACGTCGTATCTGCAAAAATTGCGATTTTCGTTTTTTTGCATATCCAACATGCTACCAACTTATTCAGTTCCTCCTACAAAATCTAAAAGTGGGGTCTCTACCATAGATCCGTCAAATAGAGCGTTGTAGTGTTGTCGTAACTACAAATACAGAGAGTTTACCAAGTTAGATTGACGTATCTGCATATTTCTAAGACCTTTTGTCGAAACCTTGCAGTTAGAGTTTCAGTTACGACATTTGGTCTTAGTAATGTGAATGCCATGTCAAACAATGTAGTGAACGCAAGAATGGGATATTATTTATATTTCTGTCTTATGTGTGAGTGAACTGGTTGTGTTCTGTAATATTACTGTGTTAAATTTGAATAAACAACGTGATTCCTGGATACAAGATTCAATTTGGTCAACTTCTTCAAAATCCGCGGATCATACTTATTGATTATTAAGTCAATCAGTCGAATCTACATAAATTCAAATATCTCAATCAGATCATAAGTCACGAAACTGAGGTTCCTAATCGAGGTCAAACACATTTCCTTTTATAAGTGGGATCAGAATCAGGTCCCTACAATTATGTGTTTCCATGGCAGAAAATGATTGGAAAATTTGCTTTTTGCCGCCAATTACATTTTTGTAGATACGACCTCTTGTTTTGGCAGGGCAGTGCAGTACCTCCGTTTACAGCCTAAGCAAACTAGCAACACTTTAGTCAACACAACCTTGATGCTTCAGAATCGAAGACTATAATGAATTAAAAAAATCATTTTTTTTGGACACTGGATTTTTTTATTTTATTTATATGGTAGTTTCAATCAACAATTGTTCCAATAAATGACACAAACAAATAATTGTAAATTTTATTGATTTTTTTTCTGTAAATAAACTTATTATTAGAATTTAAGTAACAATACAATACATTCCCATAAAATTAAGGGGCGGTAGATACTCATTTCCAAAATATATCAATTGTAGAAATCAATAAAGTTGTTGCTAAATAATGGCAGTGGCATAATTGCTGTTGTGGTGGGTGAAAACAATTCTTTGTATAAAATTCAAAATATTCTGCCTAAGCAGTAAATTTCCTAATTATGAAATGTTCATAGATTTATTACGCTAGTCCCTAAACCATCTAATCTTTGAATACATCAACAAGTCATAAAGTAAATACTGGGTGTTTGGTAGAGGGTTAGCCAAACTGATGGGAGGGGTAAATAGTACCATTTAGAGACCATCTAACATTTTGGTTTTCTTTTCTTTTTTCGCAAGTCAGTATTTGTTAAATGTGTTCTACTGTACTTGTTGCTATCATTCACACTTGTGCTTTTTTGAGATAACGTTTTTCACACGTACGTTACGTTTTCGCTGTTGCGCTTACTATTGGTCAATGGACTGCCTAGGCAGTGACATCAGAAGCGTGGACGGAGCTTATGAACCTTTCCAAGCAAATCGATAACGAATCCAAATTGACAAACGTTTTTTTCATTTTCTGTTTTTTCTTCAATTTGTTACAAATAAGCGCGATCGTTGCTAGAGTTAGTGTGTAGTTTAAAGGATTTATACATAAAAATCGCAAAGGTATGCTTGCGAATTTGAAATACCGTGTTTATGACAGGGAGCATTGTGTAAATGTTAAATACAACAAGAATGCATAAAGACCACAGATACTGCCTCCTCATAAATTAGAAATTATCCTTTATACCTGCGTCCTAACAGGGTTGGAGTAATCATCAACTAGGTAAAGCTTTTTACAAAGAAAATAGGGTGCCAACAACGTCTATGATTTTGGAAAGACTGAAAGTTTCGGGAATTGAAGTAACCTATTAGGAACAATGGTTTCGGAAATATTTGAAAACCATAGGTTTTGAGTGTAAAACCCTCAACGGAAGGATGAGCATCATGGAAAGTGGACGATTAAAAAGCAATTGTTTTCTACTTTGCTCAAATTTTTAAAGACGTCCCTGCGTACGGTCGGACTGTGTACTTGGTCTACTATGCTATTTATGGTCCATAAATTGTTCCCCACTGGGTAAAGATAACAATGTTCGAAGATAATAAACAGGGTATTTCAAATTCGCAACTAGGTAAAATGCTTTCCATACTTTTTAAAAGAGGTTTAATTATATTGAGGTTATGTAGTCATGTGTTTTTGTTATTATTTTCATATTTATTACAAATTTCATTATAAGAATGGCTTCAATACCTGTTCTGAAGCTATCTAACACCAATTAATTCCTTGAAAATAATAAAATAAGATCATTAAAAGGGGCAAACTTGCGTTGGAATCGAACCATGTGAAAAAAATGCAATTTTATGCATTCAGTATCAGTAATAGATACATTGTAATGTTCAAATAAAGCCAAAGTTTCAATATGGTGACCTTTTATCCCTCAAGCACAAGTTGCATTCTCAATATCACGGGATAAAGTTATCTGTAATAACATATTAGTTTGAAAAGATGTAGACTACAAACAAGTTGGATACTTACCTCGACATTGTATGATTTATCTTTTGTACTAGCATTAATTTCGCCCCTAATGATTATCAAACCAGCATAAAATTGAATTTTTTCATGTTTTGATTCCAACGCATTTTCACAGCTTTTAATGAGCTTACTATTATTTTCAAGGAATTCGTTGATTCTAAATAGCTTCAGAACATGTTTTGAAGCCATTTTTATAATTAAATTTGTGATAAATATGAAAATAACAAAAATATGACAATAAGACATGACCACATAACCTCAATATATTTAAACCTCTTAACCCTTTCAGTACGGTTGATGTTAAAGTGGCAAAATCAAGTGATACATCAATCCAATGTGTATATTTCGATCCATTTAGTGCCGGTTACACGCCACTGTGTTTTAAAATGGCACCTGAAGACCTCGCGGGTCCATCAAGGGGCACTGAAAGGACAAAAAAAATGGAAGTATAATGAATCACTTTGTGGGCCTACTGAGTCGGAAGTACTCAGTAACGATGAACTATTTAAAGACAGTAGAAGTGAATACGTTCCCAAATCTGAGAGTGACCGTGAGGCATTTTTGAGCTCCGGAGAAGATGAGAATGATGTGGAAAACCAAAACATCCAACAAAAGAAAACTAATAAAAATTTAGATATCCCTGATACGTTTGAAAATGTATAAGAATTTGTCATAAAGTGGGATTCAAATGACTTCGGTCCCACTAATCACCAATTCGACAACACTCATAGTCGACTTCCAAAACGAAAACTGAATTTTTTCACTGAGGAAACAGCCTCATTGAAGAAATCAATCTTTTCGCACAATAAAATGCTAATAAATGAAACAATATTGACGTATAACAGTTCTATGTTTTTATAACAGTCCCAAAGATGCCACATGAAAAAAAGACCGATCTAAAAGACTATAGGTCTATAGATGATTGATTTAATTCGAATTCCGTTTTTCCGTAATGAGTTGTCTCGTTATCGATATTTGCAAATATTACGATACTTGCATTTTAGCAATAATGAAGAAGCAATGCCGACTGAACAAGATAGAATCCATTGTGAATAGGATGCAAGAAAAATTTCGAAGCCAGTTTTATGCATTGGATAACATTGTAATTGATTAAAGTCTAATTTTGCTCAAAGGTTAGCAGCTATTCAAAAATATATACCAAGACAATCATTTGGGAAAAAATTGTACGTTTTGTGCTACTGTGAAACGGGGGGTATGTTGAATTTCATAGTATACGTTAGCAAAGAGGAAAATAAAAATGCAGATAGGTTTGTCAGATGCAGTTGTAAAACTCCTAGAGCCCTATCTCAACTAAGGCCACTCATTTTACAGTGACAATCAATACACTAGTCCATATTTGACAAACTGTCTTTTTGAGCACAAAACTAACAGTTGTGGAACTGTACACGTCAACAGAAAGCAAATGCCAATTAAAAAAAAAAGGTTAAAAAAAGGAGAAACTGAGTGGAGAAGCAGTGACCATATTTGAGCTTTGACGTGGAAAGATCGTCGTGACTTAGTAATGCTTACAACCTTTCATGAGAATCAAATTATTATTCTCCCTAATATAGACAGGATTACCAAGGAATATAAGAAGAAACCCTTATGTGTACTTGCGTATAATGAATATATTGGAGCCATATATAGAGCAGACATGATGATTAGCAGTGTGGATTGCACTAGAAAAACCATAAAGTGGTGTAAAAATTATTTTTTCCACATATTTGGTATTTGTAGGTTTAATTCTCGTGCTTTATGAAAGACTCAAAATCCCAACCAACCATTACTTCATTTCACCTACAAGTTATTCGACACCTCTTCAAAGGTAAGAATGTTTTATATATTTTTTTCTAGCAAATTAATATTTGTTATTGTCTAAATATCCAACAAGGTATAATATTAAACCAGTAGCTATGCACCCTACTGGTCTTACTACAATATCAGAGAAACATTTTCCCACGGAAGTCCCTCGCAAAAATAGCAAACTACAATTGAGAAGGTGTTTGATATACAACAACAATGCACACAACCAAAGGACCTAAAAGTATTCAAAATATATGTGCAACGATTGTGGACTTGGACTGTGTGTATCGCCATGTTTCCAAATATACCACAAGCATGTCGACTATTCAAATATTTTTTTCATATATTTGTTGAAATTTCAGTTTGTTAATGTGGGAATCTTTTTATTTGTGGAATAAATAAAAATATTAATGGCATTCACTTTCTTTTTTTGTAATTTTCACAATAAAAACAAATTTTTTAACAGTGGCGAATGTATTTTTCAGCCGCCTATATGTCACTGTAAATACTGCCGTCTGTTTGGCAGGAAATCACCTTTCACTACCCGTTCTGAAAGGATTAAAAGTATGGAAAGCAATTTTTATGAATAAATCCTTTAAACTACACACTAACTCTCTAATTCTAGCAACGATCACCCTTATTTGTAACAAATTGAAGAAAAAAACAGGAAATGAAAAAACTCTTATGGAAAATTTAAACGCGTTATCGATTTGTTTGGAAAGGTTCATAAGCTCGTCAAACTCAAAGAATTTGTGGAGAAAGGTATCCTGATAGAAAGTTGTCTCATTACAACACAATCTCCAATACTTATAATCGTTTGCGAGAAACCGGAAGCTTGACATTAAGAGAGTCCAGAGTGAAAGCAATACAGCTTGATGTTCGGGTGGGCGAACGCATCATCGCCATGTTTGATAAGAACCCTACTACAAGCATTTGAGTAGTTGCTCAATGGCTGACGGTTAAGATATGGAAAGTCTGGGATGTCCCGGTTGCAAGGATTTCATTACACTTTGGTACAACGTAAATTAAAAAAACCTTACTCATTTTCATGTTTCAATGCTTTGTTTTTGTATAGTCTCTTACAAGACATTGGAAATTTGCATTAGGCATTTCTACATAGAAGCATTGTTTTTACTTTCCGAGTCTTCATGAAGGAGACAACAAGAGAAGTTGCATTTTGGTCGTTTCCGTTTACGTGTATATGTCGAGAACATAGTATTTATAAACAACATTCATTGGACGGACAAGTCAAACTTTTCTAAAACTAGGGTGGTGAATCTTCACAATCTGCACTTTTACAAAATAAAATGAAAAAATCCAAGGCTTATAAGAGTATAAAACGACCAAACAAGACTCGACGTAAATGTTTGGGCTGGATTAATTGGGAATTCACTAATTAAGCCGCACTTTCTTCCAGAAATATTAAATGGAGACAGTTATTTGGAGTTCCTCCAAAATGATTTACCTGTACTTTTGGATGATGTTGAACTTCCCGAGGACAGACCTATTGTTTTTCAGAACGATGGATGTTCCGCCCATTACCGTCGTGATGTTCGAGAACATTTGGACAATTATTTTCCAAATGCAGGGATACGACGACAAGGCCCGATATTGTGGTCTCCAATATCTCCGGATTTGATATCGCTTTATGTTTATGTTTGCATAGTCAATTCGGTATTTGATGTTATGAGAGGGAAAATGCGGCTTGTTATAACAACTACTGAAATTTGCAAATGATGTCGGGCATGCTTTAGAAATGGAGGAGGCAATTTTTTAGTAAGATTTAATATTTCTTTTCATTAGGAAGTAGTTTTTGTTTAGTTTTTTTTTGTGTATTACCAAGGTCAAGGAATTATAATAAACAATCATTTATCACTTTTTGTCTTTTCAATTATTTGTACTGTCACGTTCATTGTATGGACAGTAAGTCCTGTTAGTTCACGTTAGATTTGTTGAGTTATTGAACCCGTCATGTAAAGCAAAAACCCAGTGAAGTGAGGGAACATTATACACAAACACTCTAAGCCAGTGGTCCCCAAATGGATCACGATCCGCTTCCGGGCCGCCGTCTAATTTCTTATGACCTTTTTAATTTTACCAAAAGTAAATTTTGCAAATAAACCTGAGTGTCGTAATTTTACAGTTTATATAGGCTATACCGCGCTACCTAGAGACGTTTCAGCCGCTCGCTTTCGAAACCTCCACCTGTTGACACTGTTAAACGCATTCCACTTTCTGCAAACACAAACACAAGAAGCACGGAAGTTTTGGCAGAAGAAAATTACAAAAGCGTGAAACAAGATTTAGGGGCTACGTACTGGTTCGCTTTAGCCTTTGACGAATTATGTGGTATTACTGACAAGGCTCAATTGGTTGTTTTTGTACGGTTTTTGGACAGTGGTAAAGAACAGATAGTAGAAGAGTTTTTAACAATGCTGATAATTGCAGGACAAACTCAGGGAGGGACTTGTACACAGTTTTAATGGAATATTTGGAGAAATCCGAGTTGGATTTGAAAAAGATGATATCAGTGACAACAGATGGTGCACCTGCAATGGTAGGAAAAAACAAAGGTTTGGTCGGTCGAATGATAACAGATCCTAAATTCAGTGAAAATTTGCTATCCTACCATAGCATTAATTATCAGCGTTTTGTGCTGCAAACTGGAACAAAATTAGAAACGTCGTTCAAGTAATAAACAACTGTTTTTCTTGAAATTAACTGTCTCGACCCTTACTTCGTGGAATATGCTCATATTAGTGTTTTTAAATGAAACTCACGGTCTCTAGTTAATTCCACAATGTAATAAAAGTTATTGAAAATTCTAAAAAAATTGTCAATTTTTTAGAATTTTTAATAACTTTTATTATATTGTGGAATTAACTAGAGACCGTGAGTTTCATTTAAAAACACAACTGTTTTTGTATTTAGCCTAATGGTGAATGGGCCGATGAAGCAGCAGCAGTTTTTAGGTTTAATAAAGCAGCCTTGCAAATACAAATAATATATTTTCAAGAAGACTCTGCTTTGCAGGACAAATTTTAACAGGTCCCAAAGGACCATTCAGTCAGCTGTTCTGGTTAAAGTACGTGTGTGGTGAAAAATATTCTGATCTGAAAACATTGGCCATGAAACTGTGCACAATGTTTGGATTTACATACACATGTAAGTCTGCATTTTCTAAGATGAATTTCATCAAGCACAAATACAGGTCTTGACTCACTGACAGCTACCTCAATGATTTGATGAGAATCATCTGCACAAGTTCAACTCTAAACTTCACAAAGTTAGTTCAAAATAAAAAATGTAATTTCTCTCTCTAAACATTTCAAGATGATATTCTCTTGTTATGTTATGTTTTTCAATCTTCAGTATATTATTCATAAAAAGTGATTGGAAACCTTGTTCTGATTAAAAACAAATTAAAAAGCTTTTTGTTTGTAATGTTGAAATTATTATAAAACATGATTTTTTTTCAGTAGATCCCATTTTTGTGTTCTAATAAGCATTGTATAGCAACAGTTTGAAAACTAAAGTTTGTAGAAGGACGACCTAATTAAGAGCTGTTTACTGCCAACATTTTTGAAGATACTATGTTATTAAAGTTTATTTTCAATTTAATCAAAGGGGTCCAGGTTTACTCTAAAAAAAGATTTAAAATTAGACCGCCCGCTGATCCCTTGATCAAATGTAATTGGGAATCACTGCTCTAAACACTTATTGAAACATAAACCGGGTTTCCTCAGGTATGCGATATTGCTGTCGATTACATTTTTCGAACTTTGTGCTAAGATTTGTTTTAAGGTTTTTTATATCATTCAGTAGAGCATTCTTCGAAGATGTTTTTGATAGCATTTTAAAACTCTACACGCCATTTTGTTATTTGTTTTTTTTAATTCAAATATTAGATTGAAATTAATAAACCCGAATGAATCATTTTAAAAAAGTAATTTTTTTGTTTTGCATGGACATGGTCAAAAGAAGAAACGATTACAAATTTGAAATGACGAAATAATAATAATTCAATGTGAATATATATGTATATATTTTTTTAGTTTAAAGACCAAATTTTGAAGAAATAAAAAAAAACTGAAAAAATCATACCTTAAAAATAATTTCACTGTCGCAAATATGCTAGACGTGTTCTAAATGTTCCTATTTACCCCTCCCATCAGTTTGGCTCACCTTCTACCAAATACCCTGTATACACCCTTCTTTAATTATCCCACACAAAATTTGACGGTCAAAATAAAAACTTTCTGTTACTTTTTCTGCCCAAATGAAGTTTTCAGAAAGGTAAGCTAAGCTACAAATGATCAGTTGATTTCTATCTTAAACTAGGAAAGAGAGGGAAGGCGTAAGGCCGCATATATACTTCTGGGTGTCAGGCTATGCGTGACGGGTGGCGGGTGACAACCGTTTTGTTTGTTGATGTAGCAAGAATGAAGTCAAATGTTAGTACACTCATTTGCACCCGATGGCCTGTGGTGATGGTTTGAATACCTATTTCAAATCCGACGCCAATTTTTGGTGGTCCACGCTACAGTCAACACCAGAGAGTTTTCTGCGATTTTTGAGCAATTACAGTGATTTTAAAGTGGTCTGATTTGTTAATATGCTTAATTGTTGTGCTTACCAGTGTAAGAGTTCTAGCAGGAAGAAAGAACCTGAAGATTCGTTTCATAGTTAAGTTATACACAACTTATTTTTGAGTAGCTAGCGTTTTTCTTATATCTTTAAAGGTAAGTGATTAATCATAAAACCCTAATACTGAGTTAAAAGGTCTTTCATAATAAACATAATTATGTTAGTAGTAAAGACATTACGAAAGTTTTTCATTGATAATTAACGAATTAATTGTTCAATTTATTGGAAAACCTAACCCCAAAAGATAATAATTAGTCGCGTGTATTTTTTTTACAATTGATACAACAGTTACATATAAAAAAATGCGTGCTTTCTTTTTCACTACAGTTTTTCAACCTCATTCACATTTTTTTTTCTAATTACTGCGCAACGACGTAGTGTATGAAAATTTTGAATTGCAACCTACTGTAAATGATAGATTATGCTCCAAATATTTTGAAGAAAATTGTTTTTATAAAGCTGGCGATAAAACAAGATTACTGGATGATACTGTACCTAGGATTTTTATTGATTTGTCAAGTTATTTGAAACCTAAAAAGGTTAATTTCATTTAAAACTGTTTACTACATTTTTTATATCTTTTTAAAGGCAATCACAAGAGCTCATTCATCAAATACAGTGGAATATGTACCCTCAACTTCACAAGGAACACATATGAGTGAGCAATTGACTCCAAGAAAAATGAACATTTTATTTAATTTGTATTTTTATATTTTATTTATGTTATTTAATATGTCAGTTTAAAATAAAAGTAATTTTATTAATATTGGCCTTCAATACATATTTCCTACCCACTGTAAGCTGCAGTAATTTTTATGAAATGAAATTGTTTTCCTATGATTACTCTAATACAATTTAAGAAAGTTAAATAAATCAATATAGTTTCATTTTTAAATTACCCATGTAATAAAGATTAACTTATAAAATAAACATTTTAGTCCTTTAGAACAATCATATGAGAGGATACTGAAGTTTATGGGTTGGTGGGCCTTAGTATCATAATAGTTAACAACGTTACGGCTTCCCTCTTTTTCCTAGTCTAAGATTTCTATTGATTCTCATCTAACTGAGTGTAACGAAATTTAAGCAAAATAAGAAATATTGAGTAATATATAAATTAAAGCTGAATTTATAGCTGAATTGTATATATTTTATAAAAAAAGTTTAGTTCCAGGCTTTTATTATTTCTTTTTTGTTTACTTTACCCATAGCATTTTTTGATATTTTAGGTACAATTTTAATAATACTAGGTATCCAATAAGGAGGCATCTTATCTTGTGCCCAGTCTCTTAGTTCTTCTAAAGTAAATTCCTTTTCTTCTTTTAATACCACAACTGCAGCTGTTCTTTGGCCCCATTTTTCGTCGTCTATACCGACAACGACGCACTCGGAAATATCTGGATGAAGTAAAAGTTTTGCTTCTACTTCTAAGGCGCTTATTTTATATCCGCCCGATTTTATTATGTCTACGGATTTCCTACCGAGAATTTTGAATTCACCCGCTTTTGAAGAATATTCACAAATATCGCCAGTTTTAAACCAACCATCACTAGCAAATTCTTTTCGGGTTGCTTCCGGTCTGTTAAAGTACTCTTTGAAAATACCATCTCCTTTCACTAACAGTTCACCTGAAATAAGATAATATATTTAAATCACAAACTTTTACGGTGGATTAGGTTATAGAAACGAAAACGCAGATATATTTTTTTTAATTATTTTTGTGAAATATTTTAGTCCTGTAATTTACAGTCCAAGAGCTAGCGAACCCTGCCTGTAATGGTTCTCCTCTAAAGCTAGAAATTTGATTAGTGATGTATTCTAGCATGTTAAGTATAATAACCATGACCTGGCAAGTCTCAGCCTTGCACACCAGCAACCCCTATATTTTTGAAAATGTAAATAAAAGTTAAAATAACTTGTGCTGTAAGCTTGAAATTTTATAACGATTTAGTTTAGTTAAGTCTAGAAAAAAATGAACAGGCGATTTTGGTGACCACAAGTACCGGACATTCTCAAAAGTCATGCAGTATATGGTTGTAAATAAAATTAACAGTTATACTGATCTTAATTGGGAAAAATGATATCCAGGATATACCCATAGGGCAAATAATATCTAAGCTTCAATATTTGTAATATCATATCTTCTTTTTTCTATCAACATATATTAAGTCAATCACTTCTTGGACTAGCCAAAAATAATTAAACCTCAGGTATGCATCAAATGAAATGTAACTTCTGTCATTCTGACGATGATATTTAGGTAATATCGAAACAATTGTCAATTTTTTAGAATTTTTAACATTTTTCAATAAACTGTGGAGTTAACTAGAAACAGTAAGTTTCATTTAAAACACTAATATGGTTGTAAATAAACTTTGTTCAGTAAAGTTGAAATTTAGGTATGTGTTTAAGTGAGTGATCTTGAAAGAGGGAGTATGACAGGCGGTTCTAGCTCGCATAAGACCTTGACAGGCGAATGGAGAGCCACTATGGAAGAGTGAGTAAGAAGCATAACATACACTCAATGGTGTGAGAGACATATTTTATCTAGTGATCGATTTTAAGGTTAGACATTACGTAGAGATAAAATTTATTAGGGTATATGTATAATGACATCTACATGAATTTTAAAATTAATCTTAATCATCATCTCACTCGTCGCTATTTTTACTTTTCCACCCAACCTATCTAATATGCGAGAAAAGTATTGGTTTACCCCAAAAAATGATTTGAGTTATTTTTACGCTTTTCATCAAGAACAACACAAAAAACGGTTTTTAGAAAAAATCCTGTGTGTATGTCGTTGGCCACTTTTCGTTACATGTCTTGTTAGCACGATACAGCCTCTGGAATGCAACAAGTCACCAATTTTATGATAGAATATTGTTCAGGACATCTCACAGATGAGCCCTATTGATTTTCAGCTCACCAGAGCCAGTACAACGGATGCTATGGCACTTGAAGTACGACATTTGTGCCATAGAGATCAGAAAAATAAAAACAGTTCTTATTATATCCTATAGATCTTCATTGTCTAGGGAATTTGAGTTTTTTTTTAACTCATTTAATGGCACTGGCTACCGCCAACTGGCCAAAACTTCGTATCTTGTAAAGTATACTCAAGATAGTCTTTATTAGCTTATGGTTTGTCAATTTTCCCAGTATGGAAGAATAAACTATATGAATTGATCAACTGTTTTTCTGTTACAATTTTTTTTTCAACTTTTTTCTGCACAAATTTTTTTTTCTTTTTAATATATTTTTTTTTAATTCATTTTTTTTTCACATACATAGGCACTTTCAATGTGTTAGATGCTTCTATAGCGTTTTTTTTAATT
Organism: Galeruca laticollis; assembly: GCA_963921935.1. NCBI lineage: Eukaryota > Metazoa > Arthropoda > Insecta > Coleoptera > Chrysomelidae > Galeruca > Galeruca laticollis. Next base: position 87,317,980 of record OY998182.1, read on the forward strand.
TAATATTTTTTTTCTTTTTTCAATAATTCTTTGTTATTTTTGATCTTCTTTTAATTCTTTTTTTAAATCTTCTTTTGATTTTTTTTATATTATTATTTTTTTTTTGAGACAGGGACACTTGTTAGGAAAATTTAATTGCCGGAGGACCTCCCGGACAGGTGTAGACTTACACAGGTGTTAATCCTTGGATGGGTAAACATAAGAGTGGGAAACACAGACTTATTCTATATTTAAAATTTTATACCCGCGTCATTTATATATTGATGTATATCAGTGAAACATTCCTGATTGCTTAGTAGATATTCCAGATTAATGGGTAATGGGATTTTTTTTGGACTAACTGATGAAAGAGCTTGTTGATCTGTAAGGTATTATTGCGACACTCTAGGATGACATGTTTTAGATTTCCTATGCTACCACATGTACAGTCTGGACTATTTACTAGTCCAATTTTAAATTGATACTCAGGATACATGGCATGGTTGCTCCTCGTTCTGTTTATATTTGTAATGATTTTCCTGTTTTGGTATGTTTTAAACCATACTTCATTTGGGATATTTAGTTGTATTGTTTTATAAAAGCGACCTTTGATGCTCTCTTGGAAACCTGTGTTCCATTTTTCTTTTGTTTGTTTTCTGAGTATCGAAAAATGTCTGTAAATGGGTTTTTAAATCCTACTAGTTTTTGTCCGTTTTCTGCAGCAGATTTTGCTAACAGATCTACTTTTTCATTGCCCGTAATACCTACATGTGGTTTAATCCATACTAAAGAAATATGTTTATTGTCAAGTTTTATCTGGCGGTGAAGAGTCAGTATATCAATTATTATGTGATTTTTAACTGATGTAATTGTTGTGGTTTTTATTTTTTCCAGTGAACTTTTGCTATCAGTGAAAATGACGAAGTTAGTCTTACATGAGTTTAGGCACATTTTCAATGCTTCTCTTATTTCAGTGAGTTCCGCTGTGAATATTGAAGAGTGCTCTGGTAGTTTGAATGCCTCATTTCTATTTATGTTTTTGTAATATACAGCGCATCCAGTATTACCTTGACTGACTGATCCATCTGTGTATATTTGTTCATAATTTGTCCATTTACCATTTATCTCCTGATTTATTATGTGTATATTCTGGTCATTTTGTGGTTTTTCTATGGCAATGATTGGAGGGTTATCAAATATTTCATATTGTGTTATGTGACTTGCAAAGCTTTTTGTTTGATGTATGGTTTGTTTATATTCCTTGACTTGATTATATGATTCTATCAATAGTGGTTTTTTCTTGTGAGCCCAGTATTTGTGACTAGTGCATAACTGAGATAAAATTTGCAATTTCTCTGATATTCCATTATTTTTAGCTATAAGTTTTAATGTAAATTTTCCTGCCAGTAAAACCCTTCTTATTTCCATTGGTGGTTCTCGAAATTCGGCCTCAAGTATATTTATTGGTGTACTGTTCAGATATCCACCGCAAATGCGAATACTTCTATTTTTTAATTTTTCTAGTTGGGTTTTGGCAATGTTATGATAGAATAATGAGCCATAGTCTAATATTGATCTTATTAACGATATATAAAGTAAAATTGCTATATTAGGGTCTGCTCCCCATTTTTGCCCACGTGTTGACTTTAATATGTTAATTGCATTTGCTGCCCTTGTTGTGATGTAGTTAATATGTTTTTTCCAGTTAAGCTTCATATCCAGATATATACCCAGAAATTTGACATTTGTTTCATATTTAATATTGAACGATGACAGCTTAATGTAACGTGGTGGATTGTACCTTTTTCTTGTAAAAGTACAAACGTTGGATTTCTGTTCTGATATTTTTAATCCAACTTCCTCGGTCCATTTTTTAATAATTGCAATATTCTGTGAAAGGGTGTTATTACAGCTGTCTATTTGTTTTGATTCTGCATAGACACATATATTGTCAGCAAATTGTAATATTTTAGTGTCTGTTGTTAATAAATTTTCTAATTCCTGTGTGTATATTATATAAAGGAGTGGGCTTAAGATGCTTCCTTGGGGTAGACTTACCTGTGTCTGTCGCATGTCAGTGAGGCCTCTACTCGTTCTGATATATAGCCGATGTGTTGAATATATCTTTAAAATATTTATTATAATTGTCTTTGGTATGCTGAGAGCCATCATTTTTGTATATAAGATATCCAGGTTTACATTGTCGTATGCTCCTTCTATGTCTAGAAAAATAGCAGAAATTGAGTTGTTTTTAGTGAAAGCTATTTGGATATCAGTGACCAAATTGGTTAAACTTTCTTGTGTAGTTCGTTCCCGTCTGAAACCATATTGTGATTTAGGTAATAATTGATTTTTTTTTTACCAAAATTCTAAGCGATTTTTTATTAGCCGTTCAAATGTCTTCAAAACACAAGATGCTAACAATATGGGTCTATATGATTGGTAATTATCAGGTGGTTTGTCCTTTTTCAATATTGGTATTATTATGTAATCTTTCCAGTCTTGAAGTATTGGGGATTGGTGGGTCCAAATATTATTAAACTGCCTGAGGATTTGTTCTTGAGAGTTTCTGCTCAGATTGGCTAACATTGGGTAGTGTATTTGGTCTTTTCCCGGAGACGATTTGTTACTAATCTCAAGAGCTATAAGTAGTTCGTTTATCGTGAATGGTCTATGCAGAAAATCATTTGGTGCTTCAGGTAATTCCATATCAGCTTCCGTTTGTGGTACCCAATCTGGAGCCAGTTTACTATGAAACTTGGGAATCCACTCATCATCTAAGTCAATAGTTTGATAATTTTCCTGCCTTCTACCTCTATATCTATTTATTCGCTGCCACACTTCTTTAATAGAGGTACTGCTATTCATAGAGTTGCAGTAATTCTTCCAAGTAATTCTTCTTTCGTTGCTTTTGTTATTTTTTTAACCATAGCATCACTGTGTTTGAATTCCAATATATTTTCAAGGTTAGGATTCTCTCTATATTTGTTATACGTGAGTTTCCTTTTCTGGACTGCTTCTTCACATTCGTCATTCCACCACTGCTTTCCTCTTGATTTGATTGTTTTGACTGTTTGTTGGGGTATCGTTGTAGATGCTATTTTATTGATAGAATTAACTACGTCTTCATATGTTGGTTCCTCATTGATGATTGAGAATATTTCACTGGTTTCTGTATATTTACTCCAGTCTGTTTTCAATATCTTCCATTTTCTGCTATTGTTGAAACTGAAACTATTTGGCTTAATGAAGCAGTCAATTATAATTGGTAAATGATCAGAACCACAAGGATCATCATGTGTTTTCCATTGGAATAAGTGTGATATATGTGGACTAGTAACTGTTAAGTCAATGGCACTGACTCTTGAGTGTAGATTGTATTGGATTAAAGTGGAAGATCCATCATTTAGACAGATGAGATTGTTGTCTTCTAAACAGCTTAAAAGTGTGTTCCCATAAACGTCATTCCACACATCCCCACGCCTGGTTATGAGAGTTAAAGTCCCCTCCAATAACAAACGGAGAAGGTATAGATGAAAAAAAGGAATTCCATACATTTACATCAATATATGTAGCAGGTTTTATATACAAGGATACAAAAGTAATATTATATGAATCACAACTAATAGTTACACATTTATTTGGTATATCAGGAAAAACAGGTAAAAATACTTCTCTAAATTTTATATATTTTTTTATTAGTATAGCTACCCCACCCCTTCCGTCTAGACGGTCGGAACGAAGGATATTATAAAAGGGAAAATTGACAGAGACCCCTGGTCTAAACCAAGTTTCTGATGTACGCAACTAAATTGCTCTTTGGCAGTTCTGAAGATTTTACTATTGTATTGACACTGTTAAAATCTTTACAATTTATTCTGATTCTATTTTTACCTATGGATTCTATTGACTTTATTTGGTTGTTAATTTCTTTGTGGTATTTGTAAATTATTTCTCCAATTTTCATAGCACTTAATTTTCCAGTGAAATTTTCTGAAATTCTGTGTCTGTAGATTTAAATAAGTATATTTCTCTTTTTTGTGTCTTACTAATTATTGTATTGGAATTAGTTTCATGGTTGGGTTTTTTGCTTTTGTTTACTTTGTTTTTATTATCATTTGGATGTTTTGTAATACTTTCAAAAAATGTACTAATTTGACCATTACTTACTTTGTTTAAAGTTGAGTTATTTTTTTTACATTACCGTTCGAAGAATTATCAATATCCATAGCATCATTATTTCGTTGTTCATTTTGACCAAAACCTGAAAATGCGTCCTGAATTCGAGGATCGGGGGGATCTCCGTCCGACTGGTTACTCATTATTTTTATTCACTAACTAAAATTACTTCAACTTATTTATTTTAAATGTAAATTGGGTTTATTGTTCAAGACTACTTTTTATCACACTCCGTAAAACACGTCTGTGTACTACAAAATGTAGAATTGTACTGGGAATTTGAGTTATATTTTGACAAAGTTGAAGAACTTCTATCTTCAATAACAGGTAGGTACAAACATATAATTTTAGCTGGAGATTTCGATATTAACATTAAAGATAAAAAAGCTAATTCAGAATACTGTCTTAATTTCTGTGAATCTTTTAATCTTGAACCTAAAATTGATCTACCAACGAGGAGCACTGCGAGGTCTTCTAGTTGCATTGATAATATTTTTACTGATCTGGATAATTCTGTCTGTGAAACGGGAATTTTTGATACCTGTATTGCTAATCATGCAGGGCAGTTTATTACAATATCTACCTATCCTGGTGAATGTATCCATAACACTATGAATAGATGTTAAAAAGGGTTAAACTCTCTAAAAGTAGCCTTAGAATCAGTTGACTGAAAAATTGCTTACGATGAAAACAACAACATAAATAAAATAGCAGAATTTATATTAACATGACCTACAGTTCTCTTATAAATCAAATTTTCCCATTAAAACGAATCAATATCAGGGACAAAAGACCAGTGACATTTTTTAATGACGAATTAAAACAAATGAAAGAAAACCTCCGGGTGTTGAATAGTATTAGAACTGCATCTGAAAGGCCTGAACAACACAACACATCCAAAGTTTATAAAAAGCAATACCAGGTGCCATACAAAGCGCCAAAATAATTTCATATGATAATTTCATTAATGAATCAGGTAACAAATCCAAGGACGCTTGGAAGTTAATTAACTATGAGCGCAATTTAAATAAAAAATTTTCAGCCTCAAGCAGCATTTCCCCTGATGAATAAAACATCTTTTTCACAAATGTAGCAAAAGAAATTGTAAAATATCTACCCTCCTGCAACATTAATGCTCTAACCTACCTCTATACACTTCCCAAACCGAGCACTTCTATCTTTCTCAGTCCAGTTACTGAGCTTGAAGTTAAACAAGCAACTACATTAAAAAACTCTGCTTGTTTGGACATATACAACTTAAACAGCAGAATGATTGAAGAAACCATACACCTTGTTTCTGGTCCATTAACTTTTCTTTCTATTGTTGCCTCTGTGAAGGACTATTTCCAAACATCTTTAAGACAAGTAAAGTTATTCCCATATTTTAAAAGGACGATCTAACTATAGACCCATATCTATCATTCCTATCTTGGTAAAACTTTTGAGATGCTAATTAAAGAACGCTTAATTTCTTTTTTAAATGCTAATTCAATACTTAATAAAAATCAATTCGGATTTAGGTCTAACAAATCAACTACGCAAACTGTGATGCCTATAGTTGAGTCAATAATAGATAATATAGAAAAGGGCCTAGTTTCTGCTCTAACTTTATGTGATCTAAGTAAGGCTTTTGACAGTGTGAACCATGACCTCCTATTAGGTAAACTAGAATATTATGGTATACGTGGCACAGCTTTAGAGCTAATGAAGACCTACTTATGTGGGAGAAAGCAAGTTGTTTATACATCTGGAAATTCTAGCTCATGTAGATCCATTTCGCAGGGTGTACCACAAGGCTCCATACTAGGACCAACTCTTTTTGTGATATGTAACGATATTTTCAATTTCTTATTTCCAAGCTTATCATTTTGCTATGCAGATGATGTATCAACGGTAGAAGCAGACTCAAATATTAACGGACCTATGCTCGAGAACAGATAATAACGCTGAAACTTGGTTTACTTCAAATTATCTCAAACTACGACAAATCACAACGAAGCAACATGTAGATTTATTGGGGTTTACAATTGATGACATGTTAAATTGGGAAGTACATATTGCTGGTTTGTGCAAAAAACTTTCTACACAACTGTTCATACTAAGACAGCTGAAAAGGTGTCTTAGTCAAAGTATGGTATTACAGACATACTTTTCTCTTTTTAACAGCCACCTAACATATGGCATACTTTTATGGGGTCGGTCTCCGCATGCAATTAAAGCATTTCGAATGCAAAAAAAGCAGTCAGGATCATAGCCAATGTTTCTTACAGACAACATTGTCGTCCTTTATTTCAAGTACTTAAGGTTCTGTCACTGCCATATATCTTCATATTTTACAATGTTTTAGAAGTACACAAAAATAATACTAAGTGCCTTACAAACGCTGACTTTCTTATTTACACAATTCGAAGAGGTGCACAACTGAGGCCTCAATTTTATCGACTGGATCTGTCAGATAGAAATTCACTCAACTTGCATTTATACAATAAAATACCAGCAGATATTACTGGTTTGTGTCATAACCGTTTCAGGGTTAGAGTTAAGCGCTGGCTATTGAGGCACTGTTTCTACTCCATCGAAGAGTTTTTGAATTGTGAGACATTGCTCTTTTAAATTGTTAGTTTTGTTGTTTTGACTTTTAGAAATAACTATTTTAAATGTAATAAGCGTGTATTAATTAACTAGCATTTACCTTACTATGTCTGTTTGACTTGTTACTATTGTACCGATTTTGTAATTAATGTGATGAAATAAATCTATCTATCTATCATTTTTGTCATTTTTTGAGAAATTTCAGTTTGTTAGCACGATACAGCATCCGGATTGCAACAAGTCACCAATTTTATGATTGAATATTATTCAAGACATCTCACAGATGAACCCTATTGAATGTCAGCTCACCAGAGCCCGTACAACACGTGCTATAGTACTTTAAGTCGACATGTTTTGTAATTTTTGGAGATATTTCAGTTTGTTAGCACGATACAGCCTCCAGGGTATATACAAGTGACCAATTTTATGATTGGATATTGTTCAAGGCGTCTCAAAAATGAATCTTTGATATTCAGCTCACTAAAGCCAGTACAACGAATGCTATGGTACTTGAAGTACCAAAATTTTGGAGAACCCTCAGTTTGTTAGCACAGTACAGCATCCAGAGTATATACAAGTGACCAATTTCATGATTGAATATTGTTCAAAGCGTCTTATAGATGAACCTTATTAATTTTTAGCTCACCAGAGCTAGTACAACGGGTGCTACGGTACCTGAAGTGCCACATTTATGGTCCTTTTTGGAGAAATTTTGAGTTTTTAGCACGATACATCCTCCAAAGTGTATACAAGTGACCAATTCTATATTTGGATATTTTTTAAGGTGTCTCACAGATGTACTCTATTGATTTTCAGCTGACTAGAGCGAGTACATCGGGTCCTATAAATCCAGATATACTACATTTTTGGTTATTTTAGGAGAAATTTCAGTTTGTTAGCACGATACATACCCCGAAGTATATACAAGTGACAATTTTATGATAGGATATTGTTCAGGGCATCTCACAGTTGTGAAAAAGTTAGTTTTAATCCTTAAAACCGTTTATTTTCTTTATCATCTAACTCTTCATAATTAATGTCATCATCTGAAGAAAAATAACATTACATGAGACATATATTATTATTGATATAACAACTTATATTTAACCTAAAATATGTTCCACATCTTCACTTGACTTGTTTTCATCAGTACCAGTAGGCCGTTGTAAAAGTATTTCGTATATTAACAAAGAAACTGCACTCCTCTTAAATCAATTAAATTCATATTTAAGTTAATTAAATTCCAACCATTACCTTCAGGTATAAGAACTGTTGGCTATTTATACCGCAAGATATTTTTAATACATAATATTCTCAATAATTGTTGCTGTAGGTCAGGTTGACGTGGAGGTAAATTTGAAGAATCATAACTGATGCGTTTCTTCATAAATACTTTGGTATTACTCGTTTTATATGTGACTAAAAACTGTCCATAACATACATTGTTTACTCATTCATATTTCATGCCATAAATGTGTCATACAAACTTCTCAAGTATGGAAATAATCTCTTCTTTTTCTTCTATTTCATTATTTCCTAATGCTGCAAATGCTTTTTGATATATATTTTTTTGAGTAATTGGTACGGTTTTACTTTCCTCTCTTCAAAAACGATGGGTTCAAATCACAACTGGTGAATGCATGAAAGTCCAGTAAGTTTCGACATAACAGAGGACCTAATTCTACATATAGGTCTGAAATATTCATGCGTTTCTTGAAATTCATTGGGCCATATTCCATGTAAATCTTTAAATTGTTATTACAGAGATGATCAATGTTTCCCAGCATTATTACAAAAATATATGTGTCAGATATTTTAATTAAAATATTGGATACATATTATCCTTTGGCATATATGTTAAATTATTTCTATACCAACTTCTTCGTGATGTTCTAATCTAGTTTGTGTAAATTTTATAGTTTTTTCATCACTTATATTATTACAAATCGAACAAACTACAGATTAAAATTCCATCTTGCAAACTATTCACTTCAATATTATATAAATTCAAAAAGAGAACTTTACAATAAATGTTGAATATATTTTTAATTTTGAGCAAAAATGTTTCACAATGTAAAACGGAATAATTTCAGTGGAATAGAAAAACTACTTCTCGAGAATGAATCGTCGTCACAATTATAGTCGTAGCTCGAAATTAAGTACAGTGACTCATCGCTCTTACTGTCCATAAAATCAGTTGCAGAAGTGAACTTCATGGGCAGATCATTTTTGAAGAGTTCTTAATAGTCCTAAATAAAAAATAAATAGAAAATGTTCTTGTATGCTCCGGCGTTTAAATTTGAGAGAACAGAAATACGAAATTGTTATGGTAGGTATCATCATGTATATACAGGGTGTTATCAAAAATAATACACATGTTTAAGGATGAGCTATATAAGGTGTATAGTAGATCATAATAACGTTTGATGCAATGATCATGTAACTATGGTAATTAATACACGAGCGAGCCTCTTGTAGCATACGAAGCAAAACATTTTTTACAATCTGTTGTTTTACATCTTTTTTTTAGCTGTAAATCCTGAGATGTCATTCATAAGGGAACAATAACAAAAATGAATGTATAAGTAATATCAATAATAATTTTAAAAGCGAAGATTACTTACCGCTGATTATTGTTTGTAAAATCACTCAAAAAATTAACTGGCGTCACTGTCACTGTCCAATGACTCCTCAGAAAACGAATAATTATCACTTTCTTTTTGTAGTTCTATAATAAATGGTTCAGTCACCACTTCAACACGTATTTCTAAATCCCAAAACCTCATTTCTTCCTTATATACGTGATGAATAAATTTATGCCAAGTATCAGCATTAACAGTCTCTAAAGCATCGTCAAACAGTTTTTTAACGTCAACCATTTTAAATGTTTGGTTTTTTCGTGCAACATAGTTTTTCACTTCGGCCCAAATAAGCTCTATCGGGTTTAATTCGCAGTGGTAGGGCGGAAGTCTAAGAACTGAAACGTTAAATTCTTTTGTCATTTCATCAACTATATATTTTATATAACTGGCTCTATGTTGCCGCACCAGGGATAATAATTCAGTTTTTAGCATTGTTTCTTCGTGCGGAATACGTTTACTTGCCAGCCAATCCATTATAACAATCTTGCGGCTAGCTGAAGTAGGTATGTGCTCCAGACGGCGATTTGGTAGGAAACATTATCCATAACTATTAGCGAACCGGGAGCCACTTTTGTTAATATTGACTTAAACCATGCTTCAAATCTGTTACCATCCATCTCTTCATGGTAATCACCAGATTTTTTTGACTTAAAAGTCAATAAGCCTCCTTTCACAAATCCTTCTTCGCTGCCGATATGTGCAATAACGAGTCTACGCCCTTTTACAGGAGCTTTCAAACCGGTAGACCAACCCTCCATAAAGGCTTGTCGACTGCTTTGGATATTCAAGTCCTGCCATACTTTTGATACAGTGTGACCTTCGTTTCTTTCGTTACGAAACTATCGTATCTGCTTCAAATAGTTTCTCCGTCATTGAACAATTTCATTTTGTTCGACTAAAGCACTTTTTCTGCTTCTTTTCAGGTAATGAAGGTTCATTAGTCTTAAAGTCCTCCTTAAAACTTTATTGCTGATGTTTGGTAATGTTGCATCTGCTTCTATAGCTTTAATAATTTTTGTTAATGTGGGAATTTCATTTTTAAAATAAAAATAATGAATCTGTCTACGTACAGCGTTACGTGTTTGGTCGTCTAAAACAATTTTCTTTCTTCCTCTAGTTTCCTGCTTACAATTTTGATTTCCTTCTCTTGTCAACGTCCCTTCTTGTACATTTCTCAAAATTTTATGTATGGTACTCTCTGAAACTTTTGTTAAATAACTGCACAGAGCCACAACATCGCTAACGCCTGATTGTTTATCGCTGGTACAAAACCCTTCATAAACATTTAAAATAATACTTTTCTCTTCTCTTAATAAATTTGGACGACGCCGTTTCTTGTCGCTAACACCACTACATTCGGCCATTATTGTTGACAAAAAATAAAAAGTAACCCTAATTTACAACGTACAAAAAAAAGTTGTAACTAATCAAATAAAAACACAAATTGATAAAATACCAAAACGATCACAATGTTACGTCTATGAATACTAGACACTGAATAAATTATGCAGGTGTTCTATTCTATCGTCTCTGTCTTGTACACATCGCTGCATCAAGCTGTCTTTTTTCACAAGTAAGTAAGTCTTCGACGTTGTCACGTGCGCCAAAATTCTCGCAAATAATATTATTTTAATAAGATATTCAAATAGACTAGCTGTGCTTAAACATAGCTCGTCTATTTGAAATCTATAATCAATATATTGAATTGATATTTGCATAGATGTTTGTTACAAGTATAATAGTCCAGTAAATATAGGGAAAAAGTTAACGTTAATGACGCCGTATTTTCATCTTCCGGTTGGAAGTAGCATTTGGTACCTCATTAAACATGAGACAAAGTTTTGCATGAACACGCGTGCGAAGGCGGAGAAAATGGCCCCAAAAGACCAGAAAAATAGGTTTTCAGCCAATATCTCCTAAAATATGGCAGTTAGAGATTTTCGGTTTAGATAAAAATTGAAGTTCAGTTAATTTTCTACAAAAATGGTCCTTATGATTTTTCTCGAAAATTTGACCGGTTTCGAGAAAAACGGCACCAAGCGCACCTCGAATAATGAGCTTCTGTGCTGTATGCCGGAGAGCACAGTCCGTGTATTTACACATCAGCGGAGGGACAAATTATTCAATAACTTTGTGAAAAATGCATATTTCCTCATTATTCAAAGTTCATGTGAAAGAGGAATTCTGCTACTATCATAACCTGTGAATTGAGTCACGCTTGACTCTTTTGGCCATATCGGAACACGGGTCAAACTTTCTGCTCCCGGGCAATTTTGACCTCGCCAGGAATTTGTCCCTATTTTTTTTTGTATTGCACCAATTTACTCAAAATTTTCTTGATTATGGGTCCTCATAAGGTCCTTTGTCGTCCCTGAAATTTGTATACCCTAATTTTTTTTAATTTTCATTTAATCGTTGTTTATTGAATCCCAAATTTTTGCTGTTTTTGGAGCGCGACATTTTGTGAACAACCATCAATTAAAAATTTATACATGATCCGATTGGTCTCTATGATACATCATTTGAAAGCTAAGAAGGTCTACTTTTCGATTGCGCAATTACTTTTTTTGACGAAGTCGTCCATTTTTCAATAAAATTAGAAAACGCGGGCTCAAGGAAAAAACGCATTTATTTTTGGTGTTTTTTTTCTCCCTGCTCTTTATTTCTAACATTTTAACACCTTAACTAGTGTAACGGGGGAATTCCCACCTTTCCATCGATGTATATAAGTCATACCTTTGATACCCCGGGAAAAACCAGTATATCTAAATGTACACGCTATAATTTATTACTTTCGTCCCTCCGTCGTTCGTCGCGTGTGTGCTCTACGTGGCGCTCGTGTCGTCTACTACAAACCATGCGGCCACGCTTGGAGGCATAAGTGTGTTGGTTTTCTGTCATTATTTTGATAAATATTATTGTCAATTATAGAATGAAAAGTCATAAAAGTGAAGAATATTGAACAAATATTGACGTTTTTCGTTAAAATTAACTTTTATCACCAATCCAAAACATAGAAAGTGAAGATTCAAATCTTGTAAAATTGGAGCAAAAGGTGAGAATTTGTTCATGTTGTTTTTATTCAAGAACATTTGTTTACAAGCGACTATTCTAAGTGAAATCTTGGTCTGTTCTTTCTTGTTATAGAAAAATGGAGGTCAACTCTGCTACAGCAGTGTGTTTCATTTGTAAAGAACCCGTTTCTGCGGATGCTGTCACTGTAACTCGGGGCTTAGAAAATTTGATTGATGTTAGCAAGGAAAGGAAGGATAAACATCATATTTTTTTGGAAAAACAAACGTCTTTGTAAATGCACATACAGTGCAGGAGACGCTACATTGTCTCTGACGAGACCATCAAAAGTGTCTGGTTACACGGTTTCTCATTTATGGCACCGAGGATTTTCCCAATCTGTAAAATGTGGTGGCGCCATTAGTTTCCACAATCCAAAACATTGAAAGTAATGGATTTCCAACACCCCCAGCTCAAATTTTGTACAAAACAAATTTCCGGTTTTTCAACCCGATTTTTTGCAGAAAATATTAATGTTGCGAAAAAAATTATAAGGACCATTTTTGTAGAAAATTAACTGAACTTCAATTTTTATCTGAACCGAAAATATTCAACTGCCATATTTTAGGAGATATTGGCTGAAAACTTATTTTTCTGGTCTTTTGGGGCCATTTTCTCCGCCCTCGCACGCGTCTTCATGCAAAACTTTGTCTCATGTTTAATGAGGTACCAAATGCTACTTCCAACCGGAAGATGAAAATAGGGCGTCATTAATGTTAACTTTGCCTTTTTTTCCTCCTTCATTTACTGGACTATAAGAAAAGAAACTAAAATATATGGATTTTATTGTTATTTGTGTAATCAATTACCTATCGCTAGAATATATCTGGCAACACCGCTTATAATATATTGCTTGCTAGTGGGTGGTGAGTCACTGTACAGAATTTCGACTTTAACTAAATGTTTCTCCTGAAAATTATGTACGAAAGCAAGTATACGACTTTTATTGAAATTCATCGTTAAATAAACTATCTTACTCCATTTAATTTTAATTCAGCCAATTTGTGCTCAAAGGGGCCCCTAGCGGGAAAGTTTTGGGGTAGTTTTGATTTCTTCCATTTTATATGTTTCTTGGGGTGCTAACTCCGAATCTGAGGTTTGCTAACAAAATTTCGTGACAGAACATTGAAGAAAATTCACAAAAGGTAAAATTTTTCATTTTTGGCAGTTTTTTTGCTTATAACTCGGAAACTATCAACTTTTCGTAAACAAGTTTCTACTACAAAATGAAGTATGTAATATTTACTACAAATTTCATTATTTAGTTTTTTTCTAGGATCGTTTGGGCTCAAGTGCTATGGAGGATGCTGATATCCTAATTATCGCACACCGCTTATGTTGCCCTCTTAAAAGAATATATGACAGTGGCGGGGAAAGATATTGACCTTTCAGTGATTTTGATTGGCCAGTGTAACAGTGTTATGAAGAATGTCTTCTTTTTGAAACCAGGAAAAGAGAAGGTGCCTCAAACCCTCTATAACCCTCATGCTGCTGACAAAACCCTATCACACCATATATTATTCCTGCATGAGATGAGTGGTTGTGACACTTCTGCTTTGTTCCATAAGGGGAAACTGAAATTTCTTAGTCTCGGCAAAAAAACTGTGCAAGCGAGCAATCGCTTATACACAAAAAACCGTGCAGGCGAGCAATCGTCTGTACACCAAAAAAAATACAAAAAACCGTGCAGGCGAGCAATCGTCTATACACCAAAAAAAAATTTAAAAAACAAAAAAATCCCGGGAAGTAAGAAAAATTCGTAGGCGCCGAGTTACGCATCAGGGACAGCTATAAAGAAGGCGGTGGATCACTCAGTTTAGGGCATTTCTCGCCGAAGTACGCAAGGAAAGTTACGGCTGAGGCAGAGATTATACACACACATTTCTACGACGATTCAAACCGCGAAGGACAAGGGAGTATAGCCACCAGAGCTACCCTTTCGAAACAACAAGATCTCCTGGAATCTTTCACAGAGTTAGAGGAAGCAGAAACGCGAGCAACGACGAGGCCCTGTTGGAATGACAGGAGGTGGTGGAAGTTTTACTTCGCACCCGCCCGCGGACCTAGTCCGGGAGTGGATGCTTAATGGGACGGGCTTCTCTCACACGCGCGCTTGTGTGTGCGAAAATTTTCCCGCGAGATAATCATCATACTTCTGATGCAAGAGGAGTTTTGAACTTGCCACCAATAACCATATCTTCACACATCAAGGAGAATAATCTTGAATTAGGAGCCCTCGCGACAACGGCTCAAATAGTAATGTAATACATAATCATATGTATTGAAATATAATATAACAAAATGTAATGATGTTTCAAGATTTTTCGTTGGAATTTAAAAGAACTGAATTTGTACAATTTCGGAATTTATTAAATAAATTGAGCATAATGTAATTTATGAAAAAATTACATATACCTTTACATATACGATCTAAGTAAGGTATGTTGTGCAGAGAACTGGGAGGAATTCACAGAAATTGACAGCCTTTAATAATAATTTAGAGTTTTGGAGTGGAAAAAGTGGGTTTTTGCGGAGACAGATAAAAAACGCCAATTTTCAACTATCGTTTGAGCCGGAAAGGTCTGACGAAGAAAACCCAAAAATATGATCTATTTATTTTATTGTATTTTCTTCAATGTTGTGTCATGAAATTTTGTAAGCAAACCTCAGATTTGGATTCAGTACCACAAAAAACATATAAAAGGGAAGAAATCAAAACTATCCCACAACTTTCCTGCTGAAAACACAATTTGACTGAACTATTTATGTTATGCTTCTTACTCACACTTCCATAGCGGCTGTCCACTCGCCTGTAAAGGTCTTATGCTAGCCAGAACTCCCTATTTCAACATCCCTTACTTAAACACATACCTAAATTCCAGCTTTACAGAACAAAGTTTATTTACAACCATATACTGTACACCTATTTACTCACCTGTCTGTTATTCGTGCTCACCAATAAACTAAATCGTTATAAAATTTCAAGCTTGCAGAACTAAGTTTTTTTTTAACTTTTATTGTCAATTTCAAAAATATAGGAGCTGTTATGCCAGCCGGTTTTCCACGTTGAAAAACTTGCGAGAAAAATCGAAGCGGTTTCCACTTAAAAATTGTTTAGAAATGTTCTTAATGTACTAACAGTGTTCAATTTGAATAATATATGGTATTACCTTCTATGTATACATCTATACAACAAATGAGGTAAGCTTCAAACAGTAAAAAATCATTCACGCATGAACTAAATATAATAAGCGATCGGCAGCGTACGCTGCGGGAGGTGCATGTTGCGTCTCTCTCCCTCTCTCTCTCTCTCCCTTTCTCTCTCTATCCTGGATTACGAAAAGCGAGAGACTGGCTTCAAATTGACCGCGCGATAAAAAATTCGAGTTTCTCAGCGAGTTTTAACCGTATCGTGATAATTTTTTTTTAAATTGGGGTAGAATTTGAAAATAATTGTAATGACATAGATAAAATTAGCCTCAACTTGCAAACTTAACGAACAATCGTGTATTAACAAATTTGTTGACATTTTCCGACTAAATAATCTCTGCCGAGGGTTTATTGTGATCCAAAACTTCGTCCATTACGCACAGCTCTTAGTTAAGGGCTGAAGAATGTTGGGAAAAATGTTGGGCGCGGGAACCGTATCGATTTTTCGGGGGGGTTTTCCGACACTTTTCAATCGCGTCAGCCAAGGGTTTTTTGTACGATGAAACCTCTGCCACTGCTTTACCGCTGTTAGTTAAGACCTTAAGAACATTTCTAAACAATTTTTACGTGGAAACCGTTTCGATTTTTCTCGCAAGTTTTTCGACGTGGAAAACCGGCTGGCATTTTCATGCGCAAACGTTTCGCACCGGCAGAGTAGCCATTTAATGATGTAGTAGGGTTTTACTTGCAACTTTTAGGCTCTGATCTTGGGAACCGTTTCGAGCCGTTTTTATGTAGCTACTACTTGAATAACCATTGTTCAGATCTAGTTTGGATTCAAATTACTATTAATATTTGTTATCATTTCGAATATTGTAAATTAGATAAAATCTGCGTGCTATTGGAAATCCATTTTCTAAGAATAAAATGAGCTGATTCTAAAATAGAATATATTTGTCTACATAAATTTATAAGTTCATGTTGATCATTGGATCCCGTCAAAAGATCGTCTACGTAAATATCCTAAAATAATTTCATATGCTCTAGGATACTCGTGAATATACTCAGCAGCGAGGTTTCGTATACAGGCAATATACAAATAGGTGGCAGGCGTGGTTCCATACAAAACAGTATTTAATTGATAAATTGAAAACTCTGACTTTGGATTTTCACGCCATAGAATTTGTTTGAGTGGCCTATGTATAGGATCCATTAAGATACATCTAAACATTTTAGAAATATGAGCCGAGATCACGTATGTATAAGTTCTAAAGCGAAGTAGGATGTCTATGATATAATTTTGAACTTTAGGTCCAACATACTGTAAATCATTTAACGACCATCCAGCGACACTAGCACATCTTGTAACAAATACGGTCCTTAATTTGGTAGTTAAACTAGATACTTTTAACACGCCATGATATGGCAAAAAATAAGAAACAAAGTTTGACCAAAAGACTCGTATTCGTTCGTAAACTCGAAATTCTAGCCTTGCAGGAGAACCGTTACCGGGAGGATTCAAGAGCTCTCAGTGTATTAGATTACTCGCCAATGAAACAACACTTGGTTGAACATCTCCAATAAACTTGAAAAAGGAATACAAAATAGAAATCAGAAGCATTTCTCACACTTTCTTAGAGCTGGGCGAAATGTTGACCTAATAACCTTAAATTTCAATTCTATTTTCGGATAGCTCAAGTTGAATTTTAGTCCTTTCGAGTATTTGATGACAGAAATTTATTCTAATACTCATGTTTCACACAATTTTAAGATATGTAAAATTTGGATATTCTATTATGGAGATAAATGTTACCTTTGTGATTTTCACTTTTATAAAATTTCTTTGCAAATTTAATGTCGCCATCTATATTGGCACATTCTAGAATAGTGTTCAGTTCTCCATTCTCTTCGTTTTCTTCTACTATTCTAGCAGATACTCCTGGAAGTGGCACACCTACATAACCAGGTTTTCTTTCAGAATCATAAAGTTGTGATAATACCATTCCACATTCAGTCATACCATATCTAAGGTAAAAAGTATTCATTAAAATGCCTGATAATTATTAATTAGTTCTTGTTTTCTTCTGATATATTAGTGAGGATTGTGGTATAAATATATACATTTTGCTTGAGAGCTAATGGAAATGAATAATTACGTTTTTTTTTGAAATAGCAAATATTCACTTGGTGTACCAAACATTATAACAATTGTATGTACAGGTCATTTTGCAGTTCAGTCATTCTGAATGACATTTTAATAGCATTATAAAGGTGAGACATTAGTGTGAAGAAGTCCAATTACTCAGTTGTAATACGAGATACAAAAAAAAAATATTAAGATAAAAGATTAAAACACATATAGAAGCATATTTAAAAACATTTGGATCATAAAGGGTTACTCATATTAACACGGGGAACCAAACTTATATTTTTTCAAATAGAACACTCTGCATATTTTTACATTTTTATACTATTCTCGTTTTTATAATATAGAGTTTTGCAAAATCATACAAAGTAGTTTAAAAGATTTAAGCAGATTTATATTAATTTCACGCAACTTCAGCAAAAAACCTATTTACACCTCTAGAAATTTTAATATGGCTTATTGCTTTAATTTATTGATGTGCCGAAAAACTTCGTTTTTGGATACAGGGTGAGTAGAAAATAGGATTTTTTAAATGGAACAGCCTGTATTTTATTATTGTAATAATATCCAATTTTATGATACTTTATTATTTCTTAAGCATTCCCGATACCTAGATGTGTTAATTCCTGAGTTATTCGTGATTTTTTCAGTCAAATATTAATTGTATAAAAATATAGATGACATTTTATAGTGTTGACCTTGGAATTATTCAACCTAAACAGATTTTTCGAAAAATATTACAAAATAATATGAACTCATTTATCTGTGCCTTTCATTGGGTGAAATATCAAAAGACCTTCTAATTAAGATTATTGTTGTATAAAACGTTAATGAAAACAGAACAGTAGACCCCTTAGCTACGACTTTGACGTTTTGCTAATGCTTTTGACATAAGTAGTCGTAGCGTAAACGGGATTTTAAAAAAACAATAAGATGCATCCGTATCATGCAAAATTGTATCAAGAGCAAAATGAAGACGATTATAATAAAGTAATTGAATTTTGTCAATAGGCACCGCACAAGTTCAGGATAACGCATCGTTCTTTGATTATGTTTTGTTTGGAGATGAAGCTTCTTTTCACAAAAATGGTACTGTGAACATGCAAAATATCCCCTTCTATTCTACTTCTAATCCACACTACATTCTAACCCGTAGTCAGACAAGATGGTCGTTAAATGTTTGAGGTGGCATTGTTGGGAATTATGTCATTGGACCCTACTTTTTCGAAGATCACTTAAGCGGAGAAAGGCGGGGTTGGCTGTCTTTGCTCATTGTTGCACTGCTTTGACTACTGCTTGCTGCTTTTGTATGTATGTTAGTTTGGGTTATGGGATGGTGGGCAAATTCAGCTATCGAGTGTCTGCTTCCACGTTAGCACCGCTGGTAATGGGAATAACAGGATCATTTTTGGTGCTGTTATTCTTTGACTAAATGGTTAGCTGAAGTCAGCCTTGTCATGGTAATGCGGGGCTCTGCCGTGATGGACCTCTTTCCCCTAGCTACTCGTGGGACTTTTTTATGGAAGTAGTAACAAAAAAAAATAAACATAAAAACTACAGAGGAGATGGAAGTCGACCTATCGACTCCAACTGACCTCCCTGTAACATCTGATCAGGAACGAGACCTACTCAGGTCTCCAACCCCTGAAAATAAATCTAGGAAGCTAGGTGGTGCAGCCAGAAAACGACTTAGTCGTCTCCTCAAGAGTGGGGTTCCTTACGAATCCGCCTTGCATCAAATTCTAGAGCAGTGAGAGCGGGATCAACCGCAAGAGAGTAAACATTCTCCCTCTGTGGCTGGTACCAGCAAGCGCTTACGCTCTAATGATGACTCACCCGAACAAGAGGCAAAGAAGCCCTGCTCGGCTGAATCAGTGGTAACGTCAGGTGAAACTGACTTACAAAAGCCCTCCTATGGGCAGGCCGTATCCGGCATCAAGGTGGGAATTTTACATCTTGAACATCCGAAAGCCTCGATAACGACCAAACAAATGGAGTCCCTTCAGTATGCCATTATGGCCGCTGTAGAGGATATATCTGAAGGTGGTCCACAAGTACAGTTCCAGAGCTGTACTTTCCGGCCTGGATGGTTACAGGTCACCTGTGTAAATCAGGAGAGTGTCTCGTGGTTGACTGGCGTAGTCAATACACTTCAACCATGGGACGGTGCCTCCCTGAAATGTGTTTCAGGTGACCAACTCCCGAAGCCACACATTTGTGTGGCTTACATACCTAACGAAGGCAGTCGTAGACTGACTTCAGAGCAGGTCCTCACCAGACTGAGGAAAATGAACCACGGTCTGTTTACCTTGGAGTGGACTGTCCTACACAAGGAAATTACAGGCCCTGGTCAAACATGGACTTTTGCCATTGACGATCGATCCATGGCCACGTTGGAGAGGATCGAATTCAAACCATACCTCGGTTTTGGACAGGTTGTTTTCCGATCCAAAGCCCGGCCCTCCCAACTGGCATCAAAACCGGGTCCCTCGAAGAGATCCGAGAAAAGCCGCGGCCCGGGGCCGAGTGGAAAACCTCCTGTTACAGTGAGGAGGACCGACCCTCCTCACAAGAACAGGAAGAGTGTACCGCCGGCACGTAGCCGGGGCACCAGCCATCCCAAAGGGAGAGCTGGCTTCCCCAAAAAGAAGACGGGTAACGTCTCTTCAACGGAACGGGAAAAAGGAACTGGACCTGCTGTCCTGAAATCGAAGACCAGTATGGCCTCGACTAAAGGACCGAAGCAATCAGCTGGATCTGCCGTGGCGAAAGGTGACCAAGTCTCGTCAATGGCACCAACTACAGCCTCACCCCTGGGAGGATCAGATGGTGGCGCCTCAATTGACCCACCGTGTGATCTCCCCTAGGGATATGAGGAGACACAAGTTTGCCTGCGGCTACCTGTATTCGCCACTTTCAACTGTTTACAGGCAAACTTACAGCATGCCAAGGCCGCTTCATACATTCTTGGTGAAAGGTTCAAGGACGAATCAATCGACCTTGCCTTCCTGCAAGAACCATGGACAGGAAACACAGACCGAGTAACTGGTCTCAGCAATATTCCTGGTGAGGTAGTAGTCTGTCCTGGGGTGTTACCAATGGCTTGTCTCCTCATTAGGAAAAATATTAATTATTTTTTGCTTACAGGCTTTTGCACTCTTGATGTAGTAGCTATCAAGTGTTCCTACCGGAGAAGAATGGTATGACTAACATAGTCGCCTGCTCAGCATACTTCCCAGGGGACACGGATACTGTACCTCCTCTCGCTATATGTCGGCTAATCGACTATAGCAAGAAGAACAGACTCCAGTTAGTCATGGGCTGTGACGCCAATTCACATCATACATCGTGGGGTAGCACTGCTATAAATCAAAGAGGTGAGTTACTTTTTGATTATATACTAGGGGAAGGGCTATCTGTTATTAATAAGGGCTCCGAACCAACTTTTGTAACTAGAAATAGATCAGAGGTGTTAGATTTAACAATCAGCTCAAACTTTTTGAGCAATAAGATACGGCATTGGACAGTATCTACTGAGCCTTCGTGTTCAGATCACAGGCACATTCAATTCAACATTGAAATAGGTCCACGACCAGTAGTGGAATATCGCGACTCAAAAGCTACTGACTGGAGTGGATACAGAAATACCCTCCAACGGTACATTGAGGAAGGCTTCACTACAATAAACAGTTGTGATGGGATAGATACTGCGGCAGACAAGCTTCGTGAAGCAGTGATCTCCTCCTATCATGAAAACTGTCCACCCAAGACAAAAAAAGACAATCGCAACTCTACTTGGTGGAACAAAAGCCTAGATAAGCGAAGAAAAGAAGTTCGACGACTATTCAATCAATCTAAAGAGTCAGGCAAATGGGAACCTTATAGAACTGCTCTAACAACTTATAACAAAGAAATTAGAAAGGCGAAACGGGAGTCTTGGAAGAAGTTCTGTGAGAGTATATCCGACATACCTCGCAGTACTAGAATACACAAGATTCTCTCTAAAGAGCCGATTGCCGAGATAGGGTCGATGAAACGACCAGATGGCACTTTTACGACCTCTAGAAAAGAAACGTTAGAGCTTTTGATTAAAAACCACTTTCCCGGAACTTTAACTCTGGATAACAACCGACCTCCCCACTTTGAGGGCGCAAGGCGGCCCAAAAAGAATGATTGGGAGGTCGCCAAGAACGTTATCACAGCACCGGCGATTGAATGGGTTCTAGACTGCCAAAAAAGACTCGCCTCAATAGGAGAACGCAACAGGGTATCGCTGGTTTGGATCCCTGGCCACTCTGGTATGGATGGTAATGAGAAGGCTGACTCTCTTGTAAGGGAGGGTGCCGCTCATGACTTTATCGGACCAGAACCTACAATTGGCATTGCAACAAGTGTTGTCAAACAAACACCTGGACTACAAGAAGAGTTTTAGACTTCTGGCATAATATACCAGGATTGGTTCATTCAAAGGCCTTCATACATCCTTCGAATAATGTATCCAAACAAATGTTATACTATAATAGACACGATCTACGGTGCCTAACAGGCCTTCTAACAGGCCACTGTCGTTTGAATCATCATATGCTTAAACTTGGACTGTCGGACGATTCGATTTGCCGTCTTTGTTTGGAAGATGATGAAACAGCAGAGCATATAATTTGTGCCTGCCCCGCCGCGGCGCAAATCAGGTATCTGATGTTTGGCAGGGCCACTCTCTTGCCCTCGGACCTGAAATATCATTCACTGAACAAATTAATCGGCTTCGTCAAGAAGCTGAATTTGTTTGGTGAAATTTGAATAGGTATGAGCCACAATAGACTCTCGCGAGTCGCAGTGGAGGGCCTCATTGACCCACTCATTATAAACCTAACCTAACCTGAGAAATGTATTTATACACTCAGGTGAAAAAAATTCGATCCACGCCTCTTTTATAGAGAAGATGGAACATTTTTGGAAATGTCACTTTTAGATCGGGCATACTATTAAGGAGGACAATTTAACTCATGTATAAAAAATCGCATATGCCACAATTGTCACTTTGACAGCGGCAAAAGTTAGCTTTAACTTTTACAGCGATAAATACACTAGTGGTTTTTTCACTTATTCATTTGTTCATCAATTATCGCGGTGTTGGTTACCAGAATAAATAGTTTGGCATGTTTGTCAACAACTTATTGGATTTTCAAGAACTAATAATGAGTCGATTCGGTGTGTCTACGAACGCCGAAATTAGTCAAATTGTACATTAAAATAAAAATGTGTTTATTTTTAATGTTTCATAAATAAAGTTTGCATTGATATGTTTCCAAATTTCTCATTCATTAAATTGTCCTGCCGAATTACACTCGTGGTTTGTATTGATATTGGGTAAATTTGTGTTGTTCAAATTCTAAACTGTTTCCTTTAGCAATTTGACTCGAATAACTGTCAACCTAAAAACACTCCACCTTCCGTGTCGTGTTGACAGTAGTTGACAGTTATTCTCGTCAAATTGCTATGAAACAGTTTCTCATTAAACAACCCAAATTTACCCGATAAAATACAAACCACTTGTGCAATTATAAGTGAACATTAAATGTAAATAAGAAACACACTTTATGCGAAAAAATTATATATTTATAAAAACATATGACATTATTCGAAAATTGGAAAAATGAAAAGTACTTCATTAT
This sequence comes from Galeruca laticollis, assembly GCA_963921935.1. Lineage (NCBI taxonomy): Eukaryota > Metazoa > Arthropoda > Insecta > Coleoptera > Chrysomelidae > Galeruca > Galeruca laticollis. The sequence continues at coordinate 87,341,412 of OY998182.1, forward strand.
ATAAAAAAACAATTGTAACAAAATTATGTTTATTTTACTAATAGCTAGTATTTCCTTCACGGGCCCTTATACAAGCCTAAATACGTCTCAGCTAAATTTTGACCATCAAGTTGGTTCAATTCGTTTCATATTGCCTGAAGTTGTTTGCACGGGGTACCCAAACTGGAATCCGTCTTCTCAGTGTGTCCCATATAAGATCGATTGGATTGAGGTCGGGACTGGAAGGTGGCCAATTCATACAGACAATCCCGACCTCTTCTAAATATTCATTGACGATCCTATCAAGATGCGGACGCGCGTTATCGTTCATAAAAATAAAATTGGGCCTTATGAATGGCGCAAAAGGTACCACATGTTCATTTATAATAGTTGTTATAAACCGTGCTCCCGTCATAGAACGTCCATCCACAAGAACCAAGTCTCGGAACCCGCCCAAACCATAACTGAACCTCCTCGATAGCTTACCTTTTCAGCAATATTGTATTGGGCAAATCGTTCTCCTTGTCTTCTACAGATTTTTTCGGGACTGTCTGGTGACTTCAAACATAACCTGGACTCATCCAATAAAAAAACGTTACTCCAGTTTTTGTGTTCTCTTGCAAAAGCAAGTCGAGCTCTGCGATGTTCCACGGATAGCAGTGGACATAGGACTGGTCTTCTGGATGATAAAACATTTCATACTTCGTTCAGGCGATTTGCCAGCTCAACTGAAGTTAGATACCTATTTCTTAAACACGAAGAGACCAAAAATAGATATCGCGTGCGGATGCTGCTCCTCTACGGCCTAATCCTGGCCTTTTAGTGTAGTTGTCCGTTGGACTGAACCGCATAATATTTGCTACGACCATCTTGCACCAAAGCCACATATCTTGCAGCATTCATTGGTGTTAAAGCCATTTTAATGCAATTCAAAATTATGAACTCTCAACGTTTTAATACCAAATTGGTCTGGTTGTTAAAATCAACTCTATAACAAATTACTTTCTTGCTGCTTATCAAACTTAAATTTTTGACCAAAACATGAATTCCTATTGTTTATAAGAAATTTCATAAAAATGTACAAATAATTTAAATAATTTACACAAACTAATAATTATACCTATACAAGGGTTTCTCTAAATTTATATGTCATATAACAAGTCATAGGTTTTAAAACTCACAATAAATGGCTAATATGTGATTGTGATTGAATTTTTTGCACCTGAGTGTATTTTCTAGACAACCATTTACCACAAATGTTAGAAGCGGTGCCGTTGAATATTCGTCAGAGAATGTGGATGTTACATGATGGTGCTCGAATTCACTACAATATTCTAGTAACTGAACATTCAAACAATAATTTTCCTAGAAAATGGATAGGAAGGGGAGGACCAATAAAGTGGCCACCACGATTTCAGGATTGTAATGGGGGTCTTAAAGGCTCTGCAGCCCATCAAACACTTCGACTTATAAGACCTTTTTGTGCATAATCCTAAATCTATTCGAGGCCAGGGATTCCATACGAAATTTCTGAGTTTCCTGGGGGCTAAGTTCTTGATATCAGAGGACGTTAGGAAGGCCCCTCCTAGGAATTACAGCCTTTTGCAGAAAAGTGCTGGGCATTCGTAAAGCAAATGTTCTGCAGTTTCATTGACTTTCTCGCAGTATTGTTATTATTCACTCTCTGGTTTGAGGCGACGAGTCCCGTTACCAATTTCAAGTCTTTTTTATCTAACTCGAGAAGCTGTTTAGCTTTCCTTGGCCAAGGGCTCACCAGCCTTTTCGTTTGTCTTTGTCCTGGCACTTTATTTCAATGAAAACTCATTAGATCGTTTTCCCAGCTTCGAAACTCTTCTTTCAATTGGGCTTCAAGTCCACAGAAGGGTTCCAGGCCAAGGAATTCGGAGTTTGCTCCTTCTTTGGCAAGACTACCTGATTCCTCATTGCCTCTAACGCCCCCGTGATGTGGCACCCATATCAGAGTGACCAGGTTGGTTGTTGCCAATTGTCTTAGGGATTGTTTATAGTTCCAAGTCAGCTTGGACTCGCAAGTGAATGACTTCACAGCTTTCAATGCTGCCTGGCTACCTGATAGTATATAGAGCCATTTTGAGGCACTACTGAGCACACATGGCATGGATTTCTGCTTGATATATGGTTGGGGCTAGAGCCTGAAACTAGGCCCCGTCACTCCCCCTCCAGCTCTTCCATCCATCTTGGATCCATCAGTGTACCACACTGATGCGTTCCCTCCCAGTTGAGTTCCATTCTCTGTGCATATTTTGTGGCTGTTTATGACCACTTCAAACTGCCTTCCAAAGTCGTAACTAACTGGCATAGTGTCTGTCGGTTTAGACATGGCTTCTAGGTAAATGTGTTGCTAAATCTTTAGGTGACCGATCAGATTTCCTGCTTTTAGTTTTAGCGATTGGCTCAGTCTAAAGGCGTTGGTTGCTGCGTCTTTTACTACACATAGGTACAGTGGTGGAAGGCTAGCAATGCCTCTAGAGACGCAGTAGGGCACGTAGATATTGCTCCTGTGATACCTAGGCAAGCTAATCGTTGCACTTTCTGCTACTTGGCTTGTGCCGCGGGTTGTTCTATCTTTGGCCACCATATCAGTGAAGCATAGGTGACCAGGGGTTTAATGATCGTTTGGAATGTCCAGTAGTTAATTTTTTATTTAAGACCCCGTTGTCTTACCAAAGACTCTGCGGCATGCCCAGCTTGCTATAGGCCTGGAGAGGATGTAGTTAATTTGGCTGTTACATGTCAATTTTTGGTGATTATGACGCCCAAGTATTTAACTTCTTTGGAAAATGTTAGCTGGGTTCCACTCAAAGTTGGGACTTAAGTGTGTACTTTCGCCTCCTGGTGAATATAACTAGCACTGTTTTACTAGGATTGACATCAAGTCCTTCCTTTGTACACCAGCTTTCGATTTTGTCTAGAGCTACTTGCATGCAATCTGAGATTACTCTGTCATGTCTACCCCTGACAGTTACAACCAGTTCATCAGCATAGCCTTGAGTCGTAAAACACGATTCATGCAGTTTCACTATTAGTCTGTCGACAACCAGTGATCACAGGAGATTTAAACAAAGTAGACTTTTTTTTCTGGGGTTATATAAAAGAGTATATAGAGCATCTCCAATAACTAAAGAAGATATGAAGGAGATAATCAGAAATGAATTTATAAGAAGAAATGTAAGTCGATGCAGTCGCGCATCGGCGTAAACGGAGGCCATTTTGAGCACTTATTGTAAATTTATTTTTTTTGTAATAATGTCGATGTCCTTTTTATTTTATTTATTCTACATTAACAATAAACGTTATTTTAACTTATGTTATTATTTGTATATGATAATTAGTTATTTAGATTTTGTATAATATTCAATGCACCAGCCTACTTATCAAAGCTAAAGCCATCTGGTATATTGTACGTTTTCATTAACATTTTATGGCTTTACTGCCCGGACCAAGAGGAGACAGCCTCATTAAAAACCTAAAGTCAAGGTGGGAAACCAGGCCGAAGAATGCGTAGCTATATAGAAGAATAGTCCTTACTGGTTTCGACCTTGGAGCACCGGGGGGAACTCCATTAATTTGAACCCCTTACCTCTGCATGCGGGGCTCTGCAGCGGTGGACCGTAATGACCCTAGCTTCTCGTGGGACCACTCATGGAAAGAAAAAGCAAGACTTTCACCGGAAAAGTAGTGGAGAGAACCTCCACCTCTTCATCCGGGCACCTCATAGAAGGAAAAAAGGCCAAACGGCACAAAGGTCGTATGCCGTTCGACCTCCCAAAACCGGGTGAACCGGGCGGCATAGACAACCCCCTGAGAAAAGGCCTCAGTGGAGCAGGGGTGCGGAAATACCTGCGACTCCTCAATCAGGGAATATCCCCTGAAGAGGCCAGGAAACAGGTAATTCAGCGCCCAGCGCTTTTACGGTGGGAATAATGCCCAAGGATTTATCCTGGGGTCATCCTGAAAGCAGAGCAGCTCTCCACACTGGAAGACACTCTAGTGGAAGAGCTGTGCCAGAGCAAAGAGAAGGGAATCCACTTCTCAGGTATCCATTTCCGTTGTGGAATGATACTGGTGGACTGTGGGTCACAAGAATCGGCAGACTGGCTCATGAGGTCAGCGCCGAAATTAAACTCTTGGGAAGGACCCGAATTGGTGGCTCGAAGTGGAGACGACATCCCAAAGCCGGTCACCATAACGGTGTTCTTCCCAAGAAGCCACGACATGAAGTTGGAGAATATCCTCCAACTTGTCGAGGTTCAGAACTCCAACCTCAGTACTGGGGCTTGGAAGATCCTAAACTCTAAAAAAGAGGGACAGGGAACTATCCTGACGATTGGGATCGATCACCAATCTGGGGAGGCTCTGAAGGCAGGAGGTTACGCGCCAAACTTCCGTTTTGGGCGTATCCCTGTCTCGGGGCTGGGAAAAAAAGAAGAATCCCGCGGAGGATCCAAAGAACATGGAGATACCCTCCACATCCAGAGCCTCTGGAAAGGGGGAAAAGGGCGAAAACTTGATCTTGGGTCAGCCCGAGATCTCCGGCTCTGATGGGATGACTGGGAATGCGGAGACTGCCTCTGCATCCCGGGAAGTTGGACAGAGCAGCCTGAGGGGTAGAGAGTCTGACTCGAGATCAAGAAACCTGCTCGATTGCCGAGGGAGATACTGCCATGGTGGTCGAGGAGAGTCAGGGAGAGAGAAAGGAGGGGGATGAATAGAGGTAGAGTAACTCGGCCTCTCTCACCCATAATAATTCCCCTTCACGTTCACGAATGTAGCTCAGATTAACCTACATCACGCGAAGGGAGCTTCAGCCGTGATTGCAAGGTTGTTCGCTAGACTACAACTGGATATTGTACTGATCCAAGAACCATGGATCAACAAAGAAGGCCAAATCAAAGGTTTGGCATGTAAGGATTCTAAATTGATTTATGATCAAAGGTAAGTATCTCCGCGTGCCTGTGTAATCATAAGAAATAACATAAAATATATTTGTGTTTCAGAATACGTGTCACGGGACCTTGTTCCAATCATGATTCACCTCAACATTGGGGGTATCGACCGAGACATCGTCATTGCCTCTGCCTACTTCGCTGGAGACGGGCCGATGACACCGCCAGAAGAGGTACAAGAGCTAGTGAGACACTGCAATAGCAGACGGCTGCCAATTATAATTGGTTATGATGCCAACGCACTCAATACCGTGTGGGGAAGCACCAATAACAACGCAAAAGGTGAGTGTTTATTAGAATATCTCTTAGCAAATAACCTTGAGACCCTAAACGTGGGAACAGCCCCCACTTTTGTCACGAGACCAAGAGAAGAGGTCCTGGACGTAACAATTGTTAATGTTGCTGCTAGGAAAAATGTAAATGATTGGAGGGTGATGAGCGAGCCATCACTTTCCGACCATAGGATCATCAAATTTAGAATAGAGGGAAATACCACCTCGATTCCTACAATCCGAAATCCTAGAAATACTGATTGATCTCTTTACAAGAACAATCTGAAGGACAATTTACAACACGTCGAAGTGAATGGGGTAAATCACCCGCACTACGACCTGGAACAAAGAGCCGAACAGATCAGTGAGGCAATAATGGAAGCTTTTCATTCCAGTTGCCCACTCTCAAAAGCTCGTTCAGAAAAGGATGCTCCTTGGTGGAATGAAAACCTGTCAAACCTCAGAAAAGAGGTCGGCTCTTTAATAGAGCCAAACGTGACGGTAATTGGCAGAGGTATACTGAGAAGCTTATTCAGCACAATAAAGATATTAGGAAAGCCAAAAGGCTTAATTTTCAAGCCTTTTGAGAAAAGATCACTTCCACTCACACAGCGGCCAGACTACAAAAGGTCATGGCTAATGGGGGAACTAACCCCACAATGTCGCTGAAAAAGCCAGACGGATCATACACGGAAGGTGAAGAGGATCGATCGATTCTTCTTCTTAGAACCCACTTCCCAGGTAGTGAATCAGCAACAAGCACCGAAATAGCAATGAACTACACCAAAAAATCCCGCAAGGGAGATTGGGACATTGCTAAGAAAATATTTACCAGACAACGGTTGGAATGGGCAATAAGTACCTTTCAACCATATAAATCACCAGGAGTGGATGGAATATTTCCAGCACTCCTACAGCAAGGGATGCCGAAGATTACAAGAAGCAGTCTAGCAGTGGGTCTAATACCTAGAAAATGGAGAAGGGCAAGGGTAACCTTCATACCAAAAATAGGGAAAAAAGATGGGACTGATCCCCGATCTTTTAGACCCATCTACATCGTTTCTACTCAAATCGATGGAGAAAGTAGTGGATAACTACATAAGAACAGAGAATCTGGAGAATATACCACTTCATAAATGTCAGCATGCCTACAGAGCGGGTCGATCAACTGAGACGGCTCTGTATTAGCTGACCGAAGTCATCCAGAGAACTCTGAACAACAAAGAAACCGCAATGTGCGCATTCCTGGATATATCAGGGGCCTTTGACAACACAACTCATGTGTCTGTCAAATAAGCACTAAAAAGGCGAGGGGTGAATGTAAAATGGATGTATGAGTTGTTGACAACGAGGATAGCTGAGACACAGGTGGGGAATCAAACCACCTCAGTTAAAGCCACTCGGGTAACACCTCAAGGGGTAGTGATATCTCCCCTTGTATGGAGCCTCGTGGTAGATGCGTTGCTCTACAGGCTAACGGAGCTTGGCTTCGAATGTATGGGCTACGCCGATGACATTGCTTTAATAGTCAGAGGTTCGTGAGCAGCTTGTGCGATTTATTACAAAAGAGCCTCAGAATCATTGAGCAATGGTGCTTGTCAGTGGGGCTAAACATTAACCCAAACAAGACCATAGTAATACCATTTACCCGGAAAAGAACACTTCCAGCCATGAAACCCATATCCTTAAACGGGAAAATCATAGAATGGAAATCAGAGGTTAAATATCTGGGGATAACCCTAGACAGTAAGCTTCTGTGGAATAAGCATGTTGAAATAACTGCTAATAAAGCAATAAGAGCTTTGGTGGCGTGCAGAAATCTAGCTGGTAAGAGGTGGGGCTGTAACCCAAAAATACTGCGATGGATGTACGCCATGATTGTGAAACCAGCAATTACGTATGGGACAATAGTTTGGCACACAAAAGCAAGTCAGTACAGCACGAGGAAGACCCTAGACAAAGTTCAAAGGCTTGCCTGTGTGTGCATCACTGGAGCTATGAGAACGTATCCAACTAGGGCACTTGAGATCATTACAGATCTCACACCTCCATCTCCCAAGAGGCAATTCTTAGAATATCTAAGGAAGGTTCAGGCAATGAGAGTATTAAAAATCAGGGAGCTTGGTCCTCTCTGACAAGATACATCTCATTAGCGAATATTCCCAGTGACGAAATGATCAGGAAAGTAAGCATCGAAAAGAATTTCACCACGATGCTAAATATGAGGAGAGACTGGGAAAGGGAATACACCACCCAAACTCTCAAAGAAAACACCATTAGATGGTATACGGATGGTTCAAAAACCACCATTGGAGCAGGCACTGGAGTATTTGGGCCTGGCACCAGATACTCATGATCGCTCCTTCCCGAGCGTCTTTCAGGCAGAAATACTTGCGATCGAAAGATGCGTGGAAATGAACCTAGAAAGAAACTACCAGAAATGTGACATATCGATCCATTCTGATAGTCAAGCAGCTATCAAAGCATTGAGCTCCCATGTCATCGACTCAAAGTTGGCATGGGAGTGCCGAAGAAAACTTGATGAATTAGGCAAGAATAACAGGGTCTCTTTAGTCTGGGTTCCTGGCCACTCGGGAAATGAAGAGGCCAACACACTTGCCAGGAAAGGAGCATAAATGCCCTTTATTGGCCCGGAGCCTTTCTGTGGTGTAGAAAAATGCTCCTACAAGAAAGAGGAAACCGAAAGAGAAGCACTATGGCGGTGCCTTCCCGGGTTGGAACATTCCAAAAAGTTCCTGTGGAACTTTCACACTGCTAGATCCAAAAAATATTTGGACCTCAGTAAAGATAAGCTACATCTCCTCACGGGCTTTCTTACAGGACACTGCCGCCTTAGGAAGCACTTAATGAGAATAGGTCTAGCAGAGATTGACGAGTGTAGATTCTGTGGAGAGGAGGATGAAACTCCGGATCACCTAGTTCTGGAATGCCTCGCCATTGTAAGCCAACGCAAGAAATGCTTTGGACAAGAAACTTGTAAGAGTGAGGACCTAACCTCGTTGAAGCCGTCCCAAATACTAGAGTTCATTAGAACCTTGGAACTGGAAGGCGAGCTGTAGTAGTAGCGAGAACAGCTCTGATAGGGGGGGAGGCACAAAAAACCTTTGGTTTCAGTGCACTGTAACCCCGTTAAAATATAATCTAATCTAGTGCTTGCAACACAGTAAATATTCAATTAAAAGAATAATAAAATATAAATGTTGGATTGAGTTAAATTTTATTCCCTATTTTAGGAATTCATCCATTGTATAATGGGTTGTGTGTGCTTTTTATTATTATTTTAATTAAACTGTGTTGCAAGCACTATATTTTAATTCATTTTATGTATCTTCTCATTTGTGAGGATTTGGTGTACACCCATGGGGCACTGATAATGGTTTATAATTGAACCAAAAGCACTCTGCTAATAATAAACTCTTGTACCAAAATACAAAATTTGGTCTCTTTTCGATAATTCAATTAATATTTGACTGAAAAAATCGCGAATAACTCGGAAATTAACACATCTAGGTATAGGAAATGCTTGAGAAATCATAAAGTACCGTAAAATAGGATATTATTACAATAATATATGTTGTTTCATTTAAGAAATCCGAAAAAATAATCAATCCGAGTTTCTACTCACCCTATATCCAAACACGAAGTTTTTCGATACATCAATAAATTAAAACAATAATAGGCCATATTAAAATGTCTACATGTGTAACTAGATTTTTTTATATCAAATGTCTACAATGCTACAGGGTGCTGCAGTTGCTGCGAAATTAATATAAAACTACTTAATCTTTTAAACTGCCCTGTATAACATTGCAAAACCTTATATTATAGAAACGAGAAAAGTCTAAAAAAAGTAAAAATATACTGTGTTCCATTTGAAAAAATATGTTTGGTTGCCTGTGTCAATATTAGTAACCCTGTATGTTTTAAAATGTTTTGAAATATGCTTCTTTGCGAGTTTTAATTTTTACCTTATTAAATTTTTTCGTATCTCGTATGATAACTGAGTAATTGGATTTCCTCGCACTAATGCCGCAACCTGTATAAAAATATACGGTTGATATCAAGGCTGGTTATTTACATGGACTTTAATACTGCAATTTTATTTTACAGAGCTTATGTGAGATCAATCATTGATTATGGATGTTGTTTATATGGCTCCACTTCCAATTCCAATTTAAAGAAAATTGATCGCATACAATACAAATATTTACGTTCGTGTGTTGGTGGGATGAAGTCCACACCTGTTTATGGTATACTGGCAGAATGTAATGAACCTCCTTTGGGATTAAGACGGGAGTATCTGTCTCAAAAATATTTAATAAAACTTAGATTTCGAGAATCGTCCATGATCAACAGGTTGAGTGAGATCTCGGCAGAACAAATCGATACTGGAAACTGAAAAATACACCTCCACTTGCGAAGGCTTTTACTGAAACTATGAATTACACTAATATCTACAAAAAAGACAAAATCATCCCAGCATTTTGTGTGCAGTTTAGAGCTTTTATTACGAGTCAAAAAGTCATAATTCCCAAGTATTCAACTTCCAATAAAATCAATGTAGACCTTCTGAAATCAGTATTAGCAGGCTATGTTATTAATATATTCATATATAAAACAGATGGATCTAAGACGAAAGATGGGTTACGGTGTGGGTTTTTTATTCAGCCTTCGAACCTAACATATGGTTACAAATTACCCGATATATGTAGCATATATGCAGCAGAACTCGTAGCTATACAGAAAAGCCTCAATTGGTTGATTACAAATCAATTATGTAATGCGGTAATTCTTTCTGACTCTAAATCTGTTATCGATTCAATAAAATCTACTTCTATCAGAGGTATTGGTTGTCCTGTACTATGTAGTATCAAATATATGCTTTTGAAATTAAATGTTAAATGTATTTGGGTTAAGGGCCATAGTAATTTAACTGGGAACAAAAGGGTCAACCTGTTAGCGAAGGATGCAGTTATAAATGGACAGGTTTGCAATATTTTCACATCAGCAGATATAAACAACACGATAAGGCATGGAATTGCTAAAGACTGGAAACAGGAGTGGATAAATACATCTAGATCCTACACAAACCAGTATTTTAAAATTCATCCTACCCCTCCCCCCCCCCTCCCTCCTGAATATATAATCAAGAATTCAACACCCAAATTCTATTTTTAGACTTGCACCTTGCAAAACTTGGAATTATTAGATCATCATCCTGTAACTGTAACCAGTATTCTTATTGTGATCTGAATCACATCTTTTTTGGTTGCCTTAATAACGTCGTTGGATCCGAATGTTTAATTAAGCCACTTATGAATCTGAACTATAATCTTCCTCTAAATATAAATATTAGTCACATCCTTAGTAGTGGAATAGTTTATGATTTATGTTACTATCTGAATTGAAAAAAGCAATTTTCAAAATCCTGTGGCGAATGGAGTAATTTCCGTGCTATCTTTCTCTCTCACACACACACGTTGCCAAAAAATCAAGGTCAAGAAATTATTCCTTCTGGATGTAACATTTCTAATGTCACTGAGTACACTTTTACTTTTACATTATACATATTGCACAAAGTAGATGTCATTAGTTTTGCATCGCTTGATCAAAAAGAATGTTCTATTTCAAAAATTTTTTTTATTCGATAACTCATCAAAAACTGTTATATCAATAGTTTTCAAACTACGGAATTTTATAAAAGTTGACAAATATTTGTTTTAAATTGCACAACTTGAGAACTATTGATTTTACAAGAACAGGGTATGACTTTTTAAAGAGGATGAAAGACAGAATGTAAACAAAAAATTCTGTAAAATGAAACTATGCATATGTTTTACTTATTATCAAGTCGACACAGACTAATGATGCAGCGAAGTCTGGTTATATCACAATATGTTTACGTAAAACAAGTTTTTCAAAATTAGTGTCAGAGAGCGCTTTCCTTCTGGGAGCTTTTTCGGCATATACGAATTCATTGATTTCAGCCTTGGCGCTTTTTGATTATATTAATAAAATTAAATACTTATTTTACCTTTGTAATAATGAATGTCCAGATATGTGTAACCATTTTTCATGTAATGAATTAGGAATTGGTGCTGAACCACTAATCATAAGCCTCATTTTAGTTTTTAATGTATGCTTTATATATTCTACCATTTTAGGATCTTCTTTAAATACTTTCTGAAATTCTTCTACGAGTTTAAAATAAATCGTTGGCACAGCCATATATACTGATATTTTTCTATCTTCTGGTTTGGCATTTATACCCAGCAAGTAAGACCAAACTGTGTTAGCATTGAATTTTTTCAATATTATCGCCTTGGCTCCTATATAAAGTGGACACAAAAGAGCATTGACGATTCCGTGAACGTGATGAAGGGGAAGAGTATGAAGGATTACATCATTTTGCGACCATTTCCATGCATCGATTAGAGTTGTTACTTGATACTGAACATTTTTATGTGAAATGACCACACCTGAAATTTAAATTTTGAAGTTTATGAGCAGTAAAACATTTGAAATATACTAACAGACGAGAGTTTATTGAAGATATTTTCTGAATGTGCATAATTGAGCATAAAAATGCAGAAATTTGTATATAAATTAGGATAAAGATATTATAGTCTATCTAAAAACAATGTACAATAAATCATACATAGTGCATCCGATTATCACACATTACATATATCTAGTTTCATAATGTGATTGAATAGGTTATTCAATATTTTAATCGGTACAGTGCATTACTCATATACCAGTGGTTCTCAAAATTTTGTTCTTGGCGCCCCCTGTTTTAATTCTAAAAATGTTGCAGCCCCCAATCTGTAGACATAGACATTCAAATTTCAATAGTCAACACTGTCTAGTCTAGGGGACCGGAGATGCTGTCGGAAAATTCGCGCTAACTATCCAGCTTCCTGACTATCTCGATATGTGTGAATTGAAGTACAGACGATATTCTCAGTACAGTTCAGGTGTAGCAAGCATTATTATGAATTATAAGTAGTTGTAGTATAAACAAATTTTTAAAACGAAAACTTGAAAATGACGTGGCTTGAACATCGACAGGTTAAAGTGGAGATCGTCCGAAATTTCCGCTTTTCTAGATTGCAAGCCTATTGGAACTTCAATGGACCAAAAGGCTACGAAGCTTGAAAAGTAAACATTGAATAATAACCTTCCTTCGAAAACCTCGTTGGCAGGCTGATGTTTCTCGTTGACCTGACAGTCGTCAGTTACTTGAGCCAATTTAATAACAATTACGGTCGCGAAAATTGGACTGTGGCTAAGAGAGTCCTGCGCTAGTTGCAAGGCACAGATGACATGGCACTCGTCTTCTCCAAAAGTGGCAGACCCTTGTTTGGTCTGAGCGACGCCGATTGGGGATCATGTAAACCCTATGGCAGATCTCTGGCTTCTACTTTATTTATGCAAGTTGGCAGTTGGTGCTCAAATATGCAAAGGACTGTGGCACTAGCTACCACTCACTCCAAATGCTACGTCATAGCAGAAGCCAGCAAAGAGGTCATTCATTCGATCTAATCAAGCGGCCGAAAGACTCGTCACCGATCCAATGGTAAGATCCAAATCCAAGAATATCAACATCAAGCAACACTTTGTCCGTGAAATCGTTGAAAGAGGAGACATTTAGCTGAAGTAATTATGCACCGAAGAAATGACGGCTGACGTCCGAACAAAGTCGTTGACAAAACCTCATCACCATCAGCTAACACAGCAGATGGGGTTATACCCGAATAATATTCGAGACATTTGTTCAAAGTAATTCACGTTGTCGCCTAAATTTCTTACCATTTGTTGACAGAATTCCAATGTTCTTCACTTAGATCCTGTACTGGTAAAATTTTGTAAGAACGATAGTTAGTATTTTTTAACTTTATAGTCACTTATCTGTAATTCATGGGACGCTTTTTATATACTACTTTCGGTATTTTCTAAAATAAAATAATCGATGTCTCATTCTAAGAATATATTTTTAGGTAATTTAATATTACCTAATTGAATAAAAGTACTATTTCACCCTCAAAGTGTAACAGTATAATATTCAACTGTTCTTCATTTACTATGGCAATACGTTTCTTCCTCAAAAAGTTACGATTGACATTGATATGATGGTAAATATTTACAAATGTGTTTAGACGAGAACATCTTCGTCGATTTGGATACAACTGTTGTCAGTAGATATTCTTGTCTTGCAGCACAATTATTGTTGTTATTTTTGACATATACAGAAAAATGTATACTTTTTGAGAAGCCATATAATAATCCATAAGCTGTTTGTTACTTTCATTTGTAGTTTTGACAGATAAGATCAACAATTGCAGTAAGACATGCAAAGCCAATTACTTTTTTTTAGCAAAATACTAACTAAAATAAATTAGGAATTAACTGTCTTCGTGAACACTTACGAGCATACATATTAAAACAACCAGATAAATCCCACTACCCAAAACATCTACTTGACACCAATCATTCATTGACACCTAACACAAAACTAGAAGTGCTGTATATTTGTGAAAAGAAACAAGAACTGGATTTCCTTGAAGAACTGGAAATTAGAAGACATTTAAGAAACCCACAATATGAAGTTGTCAATGAACAGTTAAATCTAGGGAGTTCTCCACTAATAAACTGTCTTCTTAAGTGATAATTGTAAAGATCAGCAGATATAGTTTTCCTGGTTTTCTATATCATTGCACAGTTATACTGATCTTAATTGGAAAAATGATATCCATCTTTCTGTTTTGAGCCGAATGCTGTCAACTACAGACTACCTATCTGAGAAGCTACAACAAAAAACATAGATCTTTCTTAGGTTTTCAGAAACGTCATGAGTGTTGTCAAAGAAGAGTCAATATAAATGCTGATGAATCATTTACAGCCTTGTATGATCAGGTAGTCATTCGCAGCAAAACACAACATTAAAGAAGAAATTCCGCGAATTTGTCGCCTTCAAACTGCGCGTACCAATGTTCTGCACACCACAGAAGAATATTATCGGCGAGCTATTTATATACCATATTTAGATGACTTTTTCAATTCACTGAAGGAGCATTTTGAATCCCACAAGTGTCCGTCCACAATTTTGTGCGAAAATTGATTTTTGTTCATTGGAAGCTGCTGTAAACTTTTATGAAGAAGATTTGTCACATAAAGAGATTGTGCAGAGTGAGTTTCTGTTGTGGAAGGAAAAGTGGAGCCAGGAAAAATCTGAGAATTTCTAAAAACTGTTATTGGTTCTTTAGCAAATTGTGATAAGAATTTCTTTCCATCTTTCATTTATACCCTCTTGAAACTGCTGGCAGTTCTTCCTGTTTTCCATGGAGAGAACTGTCTCCAGCCTGAGAAGACTGAAGAGTTACTTAAGAAACAGTACATCTGAAAGTAGGCTTCACTCTCTATCCACAGGGACATTATTGTTAGTGACAAGGAAGTACTTGATAAGTTTTCAAGTGCACCAAGAAACCTGAACTTTGTTTTGTAAATATTGTTATCCTCGTTAGTCGATGTAACAAGTCAAGCTCATTTTTATATGTGTTCACTGTGTTGACTATATTGTTAATTTCAAAATTTATAATGCACAATTTTTTGCGTTGTAAAGCACTCACTTTGTTTAAACCCTTATTAAAAGAATATTCATAGAATCTAGTTGTAATTTACCCTCTAAATTTAGCTGTTGTGATATCAAAAAATGTTAGAAATTCAAATGCATTTTTGCGATGCAAGTCCTAGTTACATGTTTCGAAATACAAATCTATATCCAATTTCATGCTACACTATTAAATTTTAATGATTGTTTAAGGACATATAAATACTAAAAATAGATGTTCCTACTAATTAACTTCTTTTCTCCAAGTAGATAATATTAACGGTTTAAGAATAATTTAACTTCGCAATAGTTGCAAAACATTCTAAAGTAAATTGTAATACATTATCTTTATTTTGAATTCTTTTCTTATCTCTACATTCTGCTACAATCAAGTTTCATCATTGTCTCTAATCTTTGGTTTATTACAGCTTCTTGTGTTTCTATCTTGTCGATTTTTATTAATAAGTATTGGAATGCTTTCACCTGTTCTATTTCTGTACTATCTACTTTTCTTTTCATAGTTATCTGTGTGTCTCCTATTATCATTAATGTTAAATATAATGTAAAATAATGACCGTAACTACCCAATTAACTTAATATAACATTGATCGATTTGTCCATTACCCCCCTCCCCCAACAATATTATCTATATGCACCATATGAAAGTATATATTTTTGTTATGAGAAAATAACCAATAACCCTGAACATTATTTATTTTTGTAAATTCTGGACTTCCAGCATTGTCTCGGTTAGGTCACACATTACCATTTTTTAAATTGCATAACTTACCTTTAGGTGAACCAGTAGTTCCACTAGTATACAAAATCAGCGCATTATTAGAATCATAAAAACGATTAGGTAAACCTCCTTCTAGATCACTAGGGTTGTATATTGTTTTCTGCGCACAGTCCAGTTTCATTTTTTCATCTAGCACATGTAAATTACTATTTGTATTAACTGATACTCTTTGCATTAGATCGGAATATTCAGGTGCTGATATTAATAGTTTAGAGTTAGAATCATTAGCATAATACAAAAGAATATTCTTCGGATGCAAAGGACTTAGAGGAACAGCTGCAACAAAAATATATCATTGAAAAAACTTCTAAATGGAAATAAATATGTTTTTCAAAGTTTTTATCGAATAGGCGAGTGTTGTATGTCACCTGAGTGAATAATAGCCATTATATGGGAGTAGAATATTATACTTTTTGCACTATCATGGCAAATAAATTCAACTATGAATTCTAAAAAAAAATATTTTATTAAAATTTTCACATTAACTACCTACTTATAACTAATTTGTAATTATTTAAACTACCTAAGTAATATTATATTAATGTTAGAATTTACGCGGTTGTGCAGAATTATGGTAGGAATTAATTTTATATCCATATTGATTATTTTCGTTGGTTGTGGAGAGTACGTTCTTTTCTTAAGTCTGATGACTACATGAAGGTTTCTTTTAAGACAATGAAATATCTTCAAAAAACAATTTAAATTTCTATTTAGTAGATTAAATATTCAAGAAATTGGGCATTATGTTCAATATTACTAAATATTTTAGGCTAAAAAATCTAGAATCTAACAATAATACTATCCTAATAAAGTAAATGATATTCTCAAGCTTAAACATATGTCTCGAGTTAACGGCATGTAGGAATAATAATAAACTATTATTCATTTTATAAGAGTTAAGTTTTGAGTTTTTATAATAATAATCTTTATTTCACAATTAATTTAGATTTACAAAAGCAAATATACATTTTTGCAATTTTTTAAAATTAAAATAAATGAACAATATATTTGCATATAAATAAATAAAGGAAGTATATACAACAAAGTTAAAAGTATTATAAATAAGTTAAGGTTAAAAATTAACACAGGCCTGCAAAAAAAATATTTTTTTCTGTGACAGGAAAAAAATTTGACATTTTATCTCTGTTGACAGGTAACAAAATACAACTTTTCACGGAATTACTTTTTTTCCCACGGGAAAAAAGTGAGTACTTTTTTCCCGGATATATATACATATAGATAAAGGAACATATTTGATTTTAGAATATTTTATTGAACATAAGTTACATTTCCTTTATATCAAGAGTCAGAGAAAACTCGGAATCAGACATTTTTCAACTTTATATTTTCCAAAATAACTACTAAACAATCACTGAGTAAGCCATTTTTGAATCAAATCACAGAATTAAATTGACATATTTTTGATTACTTTCAAGTTTTCCTTAGCAACGCAGGTCTAATTGTCGCTATAACTACAACAGCTTATTAGTTTAAAAATTCAAATTTCATATCGATAACATTCTGACTTTAATATATTGTAATAATATGTTCGTTCACTATTGAATCGTCGTTTTTCCTGTCACAGAAAAAAATAGTGTATTATACACGGGAAAAATATTAGATTTTAGCTCTCGGTTTGTTGTCTCCCTCCGCTTCGCGTCGGGAGACAACATAACCTCGAGCTAAAATCTAATACTTTTTTCCCTTGTATAATAAATAACTATTTTCTTTTCATTTCTGCATTTTGTGAGTTATTATGTTTTTTTATATAAATTATCGCGTTTGTTTATTGAAATAATTAATCCGTGTGTTATCCATTCATTTCGTTTGAATTTATTTCTCTTTTGATGGTAAATTACGGTATTAGTTTGTATACTTTTTTAAATATTTTGTATTGTTCAATATCATTAATTTGGTATAGCTCGCTCAAATCTTTTTGACCTATATCTTTTTTTTAAATTTGGCATATTAATTTTTCCTACATTAGAGTTATTTATTTGTTTAGCAGAATTGAAAAGAGTCAAATGTATAACTGTTGAATAATGACCACTAATGCAGTTTTTTAGTAGTAAAAGAATATTTCATGTACATCAAATTTACGAGTATGAATATGGTCAAGACATGCCTGACACACACCTTCCTAGTTGCTAGGTACGTAGTAAAAATAAGATACATAGTAAAAATAAAACTCACTTAGCGTACCCAGATAATAATTAAAGGTATCATCATTTGTGAGTAAAATATCAATATGGATTTCTCAAATAATGAGATTGTAATCTAGCCGATTATCAAAATTATTTTATAAATGATGCTTGAGATTTTTTATAACGTCATCTGAATTAATATTAGGAGATCTATAAATCCCTGTAATAACAATGGTTTTTCATTAACTGCAATTTTAATTTCAACACAATTATGTATGCCGATATTCGCAATTTGTTTGATATAATTTAACCCATTTTTAACATATACTAAGACACCATCTGTGTTGTTTATGTCGCCCTCGCTATATACAGGGTGAATCACGACCAACGGGATGGAGGTTTATAGCGAAACGGTAAAAGTTTTAGAATGTTTGTCACTTTAGTAGTTTGTACGTTCATATAGGCTACATTTTAAAATTATTTTGAAATATACAGGATGTTCCAGTAATGTGTGGCGTATCAAAGTTATATTTTTTGTTATGGGACACCCTATATTTTATGGAATTTTCTGGTTGCTCTTAAAAAATAAAATACTCCTTCATAATGGTTCCCTATACCTAAATACAGAGGGTTCCGAGTTATGCTGACTTTTTTAAAATGTGAACATTTCAAAAAAAATTTATAACTCATTGATATAACAAATGCTAGCAAATCTTCTCTTACATCTAAATAGTTGGACATTCGTTGAATGTATTCCACGATTGAGTGCTAAACATCTCTTTACAGGGTGTTCAGAATTTTCAGTTCCATTATTACATCATTCAATGTGTAATATCGGGCTTATTTTGAATGGAACACCCTGTATTTTAATAATTCATCGTATTCAAAAAAATGCCCTCTTTAGAATGGTATAAGGATGTCCTATACTTAGGTATAATACTTTTCGTATAATTTACAATTTTCTTAAACTGTATGATAAATCGATTTTAAAACATCTGCAATTCTCTCTAAATTTTAAACTAATGATCTTGGCATAGTTGTTCTTAAAAAAAAACAGCGAAGTTGCTAATAAATATTCACACTTGTAGTTGCTGAGGTACACTAGCTCTTTTTTTACCGATAAGTATTTGAGTACATAATAAAAAATGGAAACACATTTTTAATAAAACAAATACATAAATACTACAAAACAAACAACAAATTATTAAAAGCAAAAAATGAAAAATTACTATAATAGATGTTCAAAATGCTTGCCATCTTGTGCAATGCAACACACGATTCTATCTTCCTACAATTTACTTACATTATTCAACATATCGGGTGTTATAGACGCGAAAGTGTTCGAAATTCTTAATTTCATATCGTCTGGAGTAGTAGGGGGTGTAGCATTCACAATATTTTTAATATAACCCGATATGAAGAAATCTATCTTGGTCAATTCTGGTAACCTAGCTGGCCAATTATAAGAACCGCCTCTACCTATCCATTTATTTCTAAATTTTCTAATGAGGTAGTTCCTAACAGCACGTAAAAAGTGAGCAGGAGCTCTGTCTAATTGTAGCCACATTTTCCTTCGGATGCTAAGTTATAGGTTTTCGAGAAGGATCCAGAAGACTTTTTTCAAAAAACTCAAAAATATTCTTCCATCCAGGTGTCCGTCAAAAAAATACGAGCCGATGACATACTGGCCCACAATCCCTCCTCTAACGTTTACACTCCATCGGTGTTGGCGATCAACAGTATGGAATAAATGTTTGTTTTCTGTATCGTAATAATGAAAATTATGTCTATTTACTAACCCATTATTGTGGAAAGTAGATTCGTCAGTAAACAATACATAATTAAAAAAAAGGATATTCTTCAACTTTATCGAAAATCCATAAACAAAAATTTAAACGTTTATCATAATCTTGTTGTGTCAACTGCTGGTGTAGTTGAATATTATACGGATGGTAGTGGTTTTTTCTTGAGTATTCTACACATACTCCTCGACACACTCATTGGACTTATTCCTAATTCAATTTTTCTAGAACTGGTATTAGGATTTTCCGTAACCGATAGCAATACATCAAATTCGTTGGCGTTGTCGCCAGTAACTGGTTTAGTTTTATTCACCTTCTCGTATGCAACGCTACCAGTATCTATTGAGCAGTCTTTCGAAAACTTCCCTCTTTGGGTGAATTCTAGATGCTAGGAGACAATTTTCTAAACATCATTCCCCAATGCACAGTATCGTTTCGACTCTTTTGTTTAACGGGTACTGTTTCATTTTTAGTAGCAATAAAATTTGAAACTAACACAAGATTGTTCAGAGAATTAACAGAGAAATGTCATAAAATGAGTTTTTCTACTTCCGCTACTAAAACCGCACTTTGAACAAGGGTTTGACATGCACAAAACGACTCTTTAAACACTAGTGTTTAGAATGCGAAAAGTCACATCTCGTTTATCTTTTGTTTTTTAAACGTCAAATCACAAATCACCCACGTCAAATCAAGTGTATCTTTTGTATGTTAAATTTCATATTCCGTGATAATTTTGTTATTCTGCGTCATTTGATTTGTCAGTCAGCTGTCAGCCATCATCCGTCATGTAATGAATACAATTCAAATATAATATAATTTTTCCCTTCCCGCGGGCGAAGAAAAAGTATAGTAAGCACCTCGTGTTAACAACGTCTTTAGTCACTCGTTTCACAAGGAACTCGTTCCGCTTCGCTCCACTCGTGCCTAGTAAAACTCGTGACTAAAGTAACCTTTTTGACACTTGGTACTTAATATACTATTAAGTTAGGTACCGACTAGATTATGTATACATTTTTTGTGTTAAAATCGATTTACCATACAATTTAAGAAAATTGTAAATTGCGCGAAAAGTATAATACCTAGGTATAGGGCACCCTTATACCATTCGAAAGAGGATATTTTTTTGAACATGGTGAATTATTAAATACAGGGTGTTCCATTTAAAATAAGCCCGATATTACACATTGAATGATGTAATAATGGAACTGAAAATTCTGAACACCCTGTAAAGAGATGTTTAGTACTCAATCGTGGAATACATTCAACGAATGTCCAACTATTTAGATGTAAGAGAAGATTTGCTAGCATTTGTTATATCAATGAGTTATAAATATTTTTCGAAATGTTCACATTTTAAAAAAGTCAGCATAACTCGGAACCCTCTGTATTTAGGTATAGGAAACCATTATGAAGGAGTATTTTATTTTTTAAGAGCAATCAGAAAATGCCATAAAATATAGGGTGTCCCATAACAAAAAATATAACTTTGATACGCCACACATTACTGGAACATCCTGTATATTTCAAAATAATTTTAAAATGTAGCCTATATGAACGTACAAACTACTAAAGTGACAAACATTCTAAAACTTTTACCGTTTCGCTATAAACCTCCATCCCGTTAGTCGTGATCCTGTATTTTGACTAAATTTAAATGATTTCCAAGTTTCGGATAAGACAATAAATCAAAACTAGACACAAATTAAGACAAATATGACTTTAATAGGTCTAATTTAGCATTTACACTTTGAATGTTTTGATGATAAATTTTAAATTGACGTATATGAAAACTGTTATATATAATATAATAATAATAATTTATCAAATTATTTTCAAAAATACATACAATATGATAACAAGAAATCACAAAATATGAGAGAGAATCGTATAACATATAGCGTAGTATATAAATGTACAACTAATGTTACTAAAACATATCAATAAAACTTTGCTTATTCTAAGACTAAACTAAAATTAGCCAAACACAAAAGAATAATTCTGTTTCTATTACTATGGACCAGTAGACAAATATTAAACCTTTCAAATGATATCCGACTGCGTTTCTGGTTTAAGGTTCCTACAAACGATAAAACTGTATATTCGGGCATCTCTAGTACTTACCTACTGGTGAGGACAGTACTATAGAAGTCTCTTGCCCTTTAAGAGAAAACATTTAACTTTTTTTGGATAAGTTAATATTTGGAATGCCTTGCAATTCTATAGGAATGCAATTGTATATCCTTGGTGCTAAGAACATAAATGATCTCTGACATAAAGAGCTAGTCATTCTAGGAGCAGTAAAATAATGTCTCCGTCTAGTTTCGTATCTATGCTCAGGTAAGTCGAATTTATTTTTTGTGGTGTGAAATTTTGTGCTTACGCATAAGAAATATAGTTGATGCAGATCTAATATCTTGGCTTCTTTGTTATAAAAGGTTTGATGAATAGGTGTAATATTTATGTAGCATTATCTTAAGAAATCTCTTTTGAAGAACTTCTAAGGGATGCATGTGAGTTTTTAAGGCACTACCCCAAACAAGTATGCCATACCGAAAGTGACTTTCCACTATACCGTAGTATAAAGTCTTGAGATACTTAAACGGTATACATTTTTTTAAATACTTAAAAATCTATAAAGAATAAATTGTAATTTTCTTACAATGTAATTAATGTGGTAGTCCCATTTTAAGTTTTTATCTATAATTACTCCCAAGTATTTAATGGTTATACGATTTATGATGACGTTTTGGTTGTCTTGCTGTATTACCAGAGGTTCAAAATGGTCACTGGTAGAGTTATTCTTAAGGAATGGTAAGTAGAAGGTTTTCTTGAAGTTAATTGTTAATATTTATTTATTAAACCACTTCATTACTATTTTTAAGTGATTTTCCACTTTCTTTTTTAGGTCGAACCAGTTGTCTTCATCGTAAATGATAACTGTGTCATCAGCAAAACCAATCATATGTCCTGTACTATCTATTGAAAACAATTCGTTTATATATAAATTGAACAATATAGGGCCCAGAATTGTTCCTTGCGGTACACCATATGTAATATTGCGCTGATCACTTGTCACTCCACCAATCTGTACAAGCTGTTGTCTATATGAAAGGTAACTAGCAAATAATTTCAGACAGTTGTCTTGTATACCAATATTTTCTAAAGTCTGTAGCAGATTGCTGTGGCTAACAGTGTCGAATGCTTTGGCTAGGTCTAAAAATACGGAGAGGCATACCCTATCACTATTTAATACATCAAATATTTTAGATGTTAAATTTATCAAGGCATCCTGTGTGGAGTTATTCTGTTTGAAACCATACTGATTAAATGAAAATAGATTGTATTTGTTTATGTAAAATGTCAATCTATTTTTTAATAGCTTTTCAAAAACTTTGGATACAGTTGAGATTAATGATATAGGTCTATAATTGGTAGTATTGGTTTTGCCTCCATTTTTATAAATCGGTATTACTAATGACTGTTTAAAAGCCTTAGGCCAAATACTCTTATCAATACACATATTTATAATATGTTTAAGAGGTTCTAAGATGCAAGGTGACACAGCCTTTAGACATTCCTAATTGACACTGTCAATTCCCACTGCCTTTTTTGGTTTTAGGTCTTTTATTATATCTTGGATTTCCAGATTATTTGTTGGTAATAAAACCATTGAGTTAGGTAGTTGAATAGAAGTATTACTAACAATAGGAGTTTCATTAGAGTCTACAATGATTTTTGTTGCCAAAGTTTTACCCATTTCTGAAAATGTTTTATTAAATGCATTTGCGATTTGAAATGGATGTGTTATTATATGTCCTTTATGGCTTTTAATAGCTTCTATGCAAGTTCTTAATTTTTTTTCCACATACATCTTGAACAATATTCCATAGGTGTTTGTTACTGTTTGAATTTTGTGTATTTTGTTCTTCATAATATTTTTTTTTGCACATTTTATTAATGAAATTTATTTCTGTAGGTTCTGTACCGCAAGATTAGGTCGCAATCATTAGGCAATTACTTTGACGGTAAAGTCTATTTTTTTCACTAATTGATTGTATAAGAGCATTAGTAATCCAAGGCGTTAATTTAGTATTTTTTCTTGTTGCTTTCTTCACATAAGTGCAATTGTTAATATTTGCTTGTAAAATTGAAATAAATTTATCTGTTGCAGAGTCAGCATTATCGCAATCAAATATGGAAGCATAGAGAGTGTGTTGACCCAAAGGGCATGTCAACAGATAACCAAATCGTCGCGTCTGCGTGCCAGGACGAAAAGGGAAAAAATAACAAAAAACACAGGGGTGCACTTTGGAAGATATTATGGCCAAATTGGAGGGTATGGAAAAAAAATATGACATCTTAGGTACTTGAAAAATACAATGAACAAATAAAAATCAATGATAGATTGCAAGATGAAATAACCAAGATTAAATTACAGTTTAATAGACAGGAACAAGCCGCGCTAAAAAACAATTTAATAATACAGGGAGTACCGCAGAAGCAAAATGAAAATCTCTCAGAAATCATTAAGAAAATGGGAGAAAAGCTAGAAGTGCAAATTGATCAAAAGTTTTTGGCATATAGAGTGGGACATACTAACGAGGCTAAAACAGCAGAAATTTGAACTACAGAGTAGGGACCTAGAATTTAGGGAAAATAGCAAAATCTACTTAAACCACGACCTAACAAAAACAAACCTGGAAATTTTCAGAGCAGCAAAGGAATACAAGAAAAACATGAACTATAAATTCGTATGGATTAACAATGGAAATATACTATTAAGAAAAACGGAAAATAGTAAAGTGGAGTTAGTGCAAAATGTGGAACAGCTAAAAAAGATTAAAAAGGCCTCGAAGTAAAATAAATATTGAATATACTAATATACAAAGTTTAAGAAATAAGTTAGAGGAGATGCAATGTTTTGTGATAAACCAAAAATGTGATGTGTTAGTTTTAGTGGAAACATGGCTGTGTGATAGGGAAGCATCCCTATACAAATTAAATAAATATCATATAATACACTGCTGTAGAGTTAGCAGGTGAGGAGGTGCTGCTATCTATGTCAGAGAGGGAATTAAGGTGGAGAAATCTGAAAAGAGCGATACCATTGACTGGATATCTGTGACTTTAGGTGAAAATAACTTAAAACCAAGTGCAATATATAGACCTCCATCATATTCAGGTACCGAGTTTTTGGAATATTTTGAAAATGTTGTTTCTAATAAAAATCGTAAAAACCATTTAATAGTAGGGGACATGACTTTAAATTTGTTGGATGATGTGGCTAGTCACATTACAAAATATAAAAACTTGTTAGAACTTAATAATTATAAAATAAATAATACAATTAGGGATGATCAGGTTACTCCTGTTACATTGCAGACAAAAAGTATCATAGATCTTGTAATAACAACAAACAATGTTAAAATATGTGAGTCTGTTAGGGTTGAGGATAATTCACTATCTGATCATAGGCTGATAACATTTTCATTAAAAGTCAAATAAAAACATATTAAAGCCATAAACTTAAAAAAAATTCAGCAAGCATTTCATGAAAGTACTAAAAAGAAAAATATTGAGACATTTGAAGATCTTATTAATATTATAACAGCCTGTAAAAAAAATCAGAATGTACTAAACTTACCATAACACGAAAAAACAACGAATGGATTAATACTGAACTACTTGATTTGATAAAACAAAAAGATAATTTGTATAAAAATAAAAAAAAGTACCCTCAAGATACATTGCTTGAATTACTTAGGTTTTTTTATCATTAATATATTTCTCATTTTTATGTATATAAAACTATTTCTAAAAATTCTTTTCTTTGTATCGTATTCTGTTTCAAGAATTTTTGTATTTTTATAATTAAATGTATTATTTTTTGCTATTTCACGAATTGTTAATCACTTAGATAAAATGTAGCGCTCCTACTGAGTTAAAGGGTGTTTTATTTAACAACTATTTGTGCCCAGTACTTTAAAACTATAATGACGTATCATTTTCATACTTGTCGGGAAGTTTAGGTACAGTATACCCTACTAAATTATGTTAAATAAAAATTTCTGGCTACAACCAGAGGAATACAACATGGGCAAGTGACTGGTTGACATTCCCCACATTCTACGCCTTTTTCATATAGTTTTTAAATTTTTTTCAAATATATATCAGTAAGCAGCCAAATTTTATATCTAGGTGATTTAGGTTAAATCTTAATATTTTGAGCTCAAGATTCAGCAGTTTACAAGCAAAACATATTTATCAAGATTATAAATGTATTTATACACATGTTTATTTCAATGATTAGCAACTACTTAGGATAAAAATAAAGTATGTGCAACTTTAAAATCAATTAATATGATAATGAACATTTTAGACTATCACTGAATGAAAATATGTAATTAGACAACATACATGAACTTGAACTTAAATGTATTGATTTAAATACAAATGTGTTCATGTGAACACTCAATAACCCCCGCTAGTAAAAATATATTCAGGGACTTTTTTATTTGGAATTAATTTGTTGCTACAACAATGATGTTATAAAATCAACTGTCTCGACCCTTACTTGGTGGAATCTACTCAAATTAGTGTTTTAAATGAAACTCACGGTTTCTAGTTAATTCCACAATATAATAAAAATTGTTGAAAATTCTAAAAAAATGACAACTGTTTCGATAAATCAATATCATCGTCAGAATGACAGAAGTTACATTTCATTTGGTGCCTACCTGATGTTTATTAGTTATTTTTGGCTAGACCAAGAAGTGACCTAACTTATGATTGACTTAATATATGTTAATAGAAAAAAGAAGAAGATGTGATATTACAAATATCGAAGCTTAGATATTATTAGCCCTATGGTGATATCCTGAATATCATTTTTCCGATTAAGATCAGTATAACTGTGCAATGATATAGAAAACCAGGAAAACTATATCTGCTGCTGCTAATTTGGGTCAGACCCTTAGGAATTTTGAAATCCAATACAGTGAACACTTACGAGCATACAGATTAAAACAACCAGATAAATCCCACTACGCAAAACATCTACTTGACACCAATCATTCATTGACACCTAACACAAAACTAGAAGTGCTGCATATTTGTGAAATTATAAGACATTTAAGAAACCCACAATATGAAGTTGTCAATGAACAGTTAAATCAGGGAGTTCTCCACTAATAAACTGTCTTCTTAAGTGATAATTGTAAAGATCAGCAGATATAGTTCTCCTGGTTTTTTTTCTATATCATTGCACAGTTATACTGATCTTAATTGGAAAAATGATATCCAGGATATCACCATAGGGCTAATAATATCTAAGCTTCAATATTTGTAATATCACATCTTCTTCTTTTTTCGATAAACATATATTAAGTCAATCACAAGTTAGGTCACTTCTTGGTCTAGCCAAAAATAACTACTAAACATCAGGTAGGCACCAAATGAAATGTAACTTCTGTCATTCTGACGATGATATTGATTAATCGAATAAATTGTCAATTTTTTAGAATTTTCAACAATTTTTATTATATTGTGGAGTTAACTAGAAACCGTGAGTTTCATTTAAAACACTAATGATGTTATAGTTTGCAATATCTTAGAAGATGAATAGATCAACAAAGTGTTCGGATGAAAAAACCGATCTTTGAATTATTAAAAAAAATGGAAAAGGCAGTATAAAAGAATATTACAATTTCTGAGTTATATATATTTCACGAGAACCGTTAGGAGTAGGAGGATCCGGCCAATTGCAATCGTGAAATCTTGGAATTTCAGCAGAGACAACACACGAGACGTGTAACTTCAATGGGCAGATTAGTTCGATAGCACAGTTAATAAGTGAAATACTTTGTGCTTGTTTGTCATATATTCTTTGGAATAAGTTTGTCTTTGTCTGTAAGATGAAAGAATAAAGTAGAGGGCGCTGATATTGCTACTATGTTGCAATTTTGATTGCAGATTTGTGAAAATTGATTTTTCAGTATTTATGAAAGTGTATTGCTAAAATAACTATAATATGTATGTAAGTCGATGAAAAAGGCGTTTTTTCAAAAAAATCCACATCTAAAATAGAAAAATGAATCTAAAACGTGACAACTGGCTGAATAACTAAACAACAGATTACGAAATTGCACAGAGAAGAGGAATATACTTGGCAACAGCACACTAACCTCCATCCATGTAAATGCATGGATTTGATGTGTTTTGATCAGTGATTTCGAGTTTTGTTTATTACCTTACGCTTAAGTTTATTCATTATTTTTTAGTTCTAGTTAAATATAGTGTCTGTAGATTTACTTACTTAAGTAGTGAAAAACTACAATGGGTGCAACCTGCTTAATTTGTGGAAACAATGAACAGGAAGTTCTTAAAATGCAATACTTTCCCAAAAATAGAGTCAGGTACGTAAATAAGTACAACTTCAGTAAGCGTCCTTCACAATTAATAAAACAAAAAATATGTTTTGCAATCAAATTAATTGTAGGAATATACAAAATATATCCTAATAGGTATACAAATAACATGAATATAAGATATCTAGTTATAAACACTCTAAAACTGTGTATATTCTTTCTGCGGTCAGAAATAATAGAAAGGATGTGAAGAAGTTTTGTAATAATGTGTATAAATAATGACTAGTTGGTAAAAGCTATGAGTGAAAAACTATAGGTTAACATCTATTTTATTGAAAAATACCGTTTTATATATTTTCAGGTGCAAAATCTGGTTTTAAAGTCTTGGTGTTAATTATCCTAACATGGACATGAGGAATTACATAATATGTAGTAATCATTTTAATAGAAATGATTATAGCAATATCATTACCTGGAAGTTAAAACCACATGCCGTACCAATTAAGTTCACTATGATAGAAGCAGGTGTAGATTTGGAAGAGAAGTACATAAACATATGTAAGTTGATGAAATTGCAAAATTAAAAGCTAACAATTGATCAATTTTTTACTAAATATTTATATTTATAAAATGTAAATACATAATGGCTAATATGATATGAAGAGAACTTATTCTTTTTTACTAAATATAATAGTCGTTATCTGAAACAGTAGTCTATAACCATCAAATTTAAAATTCAGAAAATTTGAAAAAAACAAAATTCCAGTTTATTTAAGGAAATATATATAATTGTTCTGCAATATATATATATATATATATATATATATATATATATATATATATATATTTATTAAGTTATCGACCGTTACTTATTTATAGAATATTTCATAAATTTCGGGTATAGCGGTCTGTAGGCAATTAAAACTACAATTTTTCTAATATTCTCAATATTTCGCAATTGTTTAACAGCTTCTTCAGGAGAAATTCTACAATAATTAGTAATGAACATTTTAAAACCCATTAAAATTAACAATAAATAAAAACTTACAGAGAGCAACAGTTGTTTTGCCGATACGGGCACTAGCATCACATTACACACATTGAAAATAGATTAATATAAAATGTTTCTATTCTGCTATTTTTTATATATTATAGTAAAAAGTGATAAGAATTTGTAGTTGTAAAAAAAAACCAACTGATCTAGATTATTCCTTGAAATGTATTATATCAAGAAACATGAAAATAACCTAAACTACAAACTTGATACTAACAATTTGAGCAATATTTATTGTAATCTTTTTAATTATTTTTAACATGTCACTCTGTATATTAACAACTTTTAACTTCTTATCACTTTTTACTATAATATATAAAAAACAGCAGAATAGAAACATTTTATATTAATCTATTTTCAATGTGTGTAATGTGATGCTAGTGCCCGTATCGGCAAAACAACTGTTGCTCTCTGTAAGTTTTTATTTATTGTTAATTTTAATGGGTTTTAAAATGTTCATTACTAATTATTGTAGAATTTCTCCTGAAGAAGCTGTTAAACAATGGCGAAATATTGAGAATATTAGAAGAATTGCAGTTTTAATTGCCTACAGACCGCTATACCCGAAATTTATGAAATATTCTATATATATATATATATATATATATATATATATATATATATATATATATATATATATATATATATATTATTTAGTGTACAAATACTCATACATAAATTTACAAGTATATAAATACAAATGTCATCATAAACAAAACAACATTAAAAAAATACACAGATCATACACATATTCCAATATAATTTGCATGATCACTATTGAAAAAAATATATTTGTAAAACACGTAAAACAAAACAAAAATGCATTAAATAGAGTAGAATTGTTTGTGAAACAGTTGTTTAATTCATAATATACATATTTCACAAAGTAACAGTAGAAACATGATTACAACTTAAACATAAAAATGTTTACATGCTTATTTTGTACAATTTTGCATGCAACAAATTAATAGAAAATGTTCTAATTTCAAGGTCTGCCAAGTAGTAAACTTTTTTGGTTCCAACAGTTCATTTAAATTCTGTGGCTTTCTTTTATATTTAATGACTATGACTTAAAAGTTAAAAAAATATGTTATTTTTAGACGATAGAGAGGATCAGTTGCAAGTTGAGGCAGGTTCCAGTAGAGAGGTATCTGCTGTAACTCCTAAATTGGTTTAAATTTTCCAATAAACTGTTGCGATACATTTGTAAACAATATAAAATAACTGTTTTGCTTAAATTTATTATACTGGTGGTCTTACTAAGTAATACTTTTAACAAAATTACCTTTTATAACATCAAGTCATGGTTTTGTAAGGAAGTGAAGGAACTGGCAGATATGAAACGTAAAAGCTACCTATTGTATTTAAGTTCACCAACAGAAACCAATCGAACGAGATACGTTGAAAACAGAAACAAAGCCAATGCAGCTATCAGAGCCATAAAAAGGGAACACTGGAGACGATTCACCAGTGAAATGGAACACGACCTTTATGGAGCCCAAAGAAAGGTTTGGAAGATGCTGAAAAACAGAAAAAAAAACAGTAAATGAATACGTTCAAACTAAAAACATATCACCTGACATCTGGGAAAAATATTTTACAGAGCTGTACCAAGATGAAGAAACAACTGATACATGGGTGAATGAAGACGAAACACCCGATGATGTTTTGATAACAGAGGAAGAGCTGAGAAAAAGAATACAAAAGCTGAAAAACAGGAAAGCCGCGGGTACAGACAACATCCCGAATGAATTGCTAAAATATGGGGGAAAGAAACTCATCGAGAAGTCTTTTCAATAAAATTTTAAATACATCACAGATTCCCGAAGATTGGCGCAGCAGCATCACTATTCCCATCTTCAAAAGGGGGCAAAAGACAGCACCTGAAAACTACAGGGGCATAACCCTGCTAAGTACGTCCATGAAACTGCTCACTAGCATCCTAAAAGACAAATTGGAATCATGTATCAAGAATAGAGAGGAACAGCTTGGTTTTCGAACAAACAGGTCAACAACGGACGCTCTCTTCATAATGAAACAACTAAAGGAGAAATCAATAGAGTTTAACAAGCCTGCTTACATCTGCTTCATAGACTTAACAAAGGCATTCGACAAAGTGCGCTTGACAGACGTCCTACAAATTCTAACAAAAAGACAGTCCCCGTCCAAAATCACCAAACTAATTTATAACTCAAACACTGGAAATGTGACAAAGATCAAGTCAGGAGAACAAACTACATCCAACATAAAAACACCAGGCGGAATTAGGCAGGGTGACAGCCTGAGCCCTTTCCTTTTGAACCTCCTGATGGATGAAATAATACAAGTCACATCCTTAGATTTGGGGTACAGAATGGGCCACTCAAAAATATCTATGGTCTGCTATGCAGACGACGCAGCTATTATAGCAGAAACGGAGAACGATCTTCAGAGACAGCTGTTTAAATTCTATCAAGTCAGCCAACAACTCAACATGGCAATTTCAACATCAAAAACCAAAGCTATGACATTCTCCAGAGAACCTGTCAGGTGTAAAGCGGTTGTAGAGGATAAGCCAATCGAGCAACTCAATGTCTTTAAATATCTAGGCATGGACATCTGCAGCTACCACGATCCGGCGAAAGAAGTAAGAAGCCTCATAACTAAAGCAGCAGCTCTGTCAGGATGTCTTAGAGATGTGATATGGTCAAACCAGCACATGGGAACAGATAGCAAGATGAAGATCTATAAGACTTGCATCAGACCTATTATGACTTATGGAAAAGAAGTACGCGAAGACACAAATAAAACAAAAAGTATGCTGCGCTCGGCCGAAATGAAAATCCTACGAACTATCCTAGGGAAGACCAGACGGGACAGGATAAGAAACACTGACATACGAGCTCAATGCAGCATAGTAGACATAGTCAGATGGGGCAGACAGAGACGAAGAGAATGGTACGCGCACGTACGAAGAATGGACGAAAACAGATTACCGAGAATAATGATGGAAAGCAAGCCACACGGAAATCGCCCACCAGGAAGACCCCCAAAAAGGTGGCAGGAAAGCTGGCAGTCCACCTCGCAAGAAACCATCCAGAGACGGCTTCAGCAAGCAGCAGACCAATAGGTCTATTTAAAAGAAGAAGAAGACCTTTTATTAAGATTGTTAAAGATATTGTAGATATAAATTGTAATTAAAGCTTGGATTGTGGTAATACATTTTTTTAAGTCTATCTAAAACCACTTAAAAATGAAAGTTAATGTAAATTTTTTGTCTGCTACTTAATTGATTTTCGAGATTAAAATTAGAAATTTAGTTTCGTTGTGTAGACACGTTCTGTGGTGCTCTGTAAGATTAACAACTTTCTATGGAATTACTGTGAGTACTAAATAGTATTTTACACCTAGCTATGCAGAAAGAAATTACGAATTGAATGCAGTATAAATTGGTCGATTTAATCTATAGATTAAATTAAAACATTGCACTTAAACAGGAATAAAACTTTCTTATTTATTATAAATTTACTACTATTATCGCCTTAAACACAAAAACTGGTATTCTGATATTGTTGAACTCACCGTTAATAGTACATGGGTTTGAGTTTATTTTAAGGTCATGCCAGACGAAATAAGTAACGAAGCAATATTTCACATGTTTAAAAAGTTAACAGATCAGATCGACGGGCTAGCAGGAGAATTAAAAGCTTTAAAGTCCACTCTAGAAGATAAAGTGCAGATTTTAAATAAAACTTATGAGGAGTTAAAACAAGATAATGAAAGGCTTAAAGAAAGATTGATAATAAATGAAAGGCTTAAAGAAAGATTGATAATAAATGAAAGGAGAAATAAAAAGTACAATTTAGTAATCTACAACTTAGAAGGTGGTGATGTGTATGCTGCTGTTCTAAATTTATTTAATCAAAAACTACAAGTTACCTGCAATTATTGTGACTTCCGAGACATATTTAGATTTAACTCTGGCAGTCAGGTCAGTAAACATAAACCTATTCTATTGAAATTTTAAAGCAGGCTAAGCGACTAAAGGGCACCGGTATATACATTTCTCCAGACTATCCAGTAGAAGATTATCAGAAGAAAAAAACCCTTTTTCATTAAAAGAAACTGGCTCGGCGAACTGGCCAAAGGGCATTCATAAAAGGAAATTCTCTTATTGTTGATGATATTGCATACAGTATAGAAGAGGTGCATACAATCTCAATTGGTAATAAAACTGAAAATCCCCCCGCATTAATACGCAGCAATAGTACTTCATCTACTGGCAGCAATTCTCTCAAAAGAAATCGCGAAAAAGAAGATAACGGGAAGCCACCTAAAAAACTATGACTAATCCAGACTTACGAACAAAAACGATTAATGTAGTAGTTTTTTTAATTTTATAGTATTTACAATTTGTTTTCACTTTTGAAAATCTGGCTCCTAGACTAATTGTAATATTGTATGAAAAGGTACCTATGTAAACTACTTGAGCTGGACTTAGTTTATACTTATTGTTTTGAATTCTCTCATTTTCTTCTGTGGCTACTTACAATTAACATCATCGAACAGGTTTTGTAGTTTTGTATCAATCAATTTGTGCTGAAACTATGATTGTTTCTGTGGGAGACATTAATATTGGGTCCTTGCTACCTAAACTTGCTGATGTTGAGCAACTTATGAATCTTAAGGACTTTGCTATATTTGCAGTTTCTGAAACTTGACTTACTCCTAGAATTGGTGATGGAATACTAAATATTAACGGTTATAACATTATTCGAAATGATAGATTAAGTAAGAGAGGAGGAGGGGTAGCAATTTATATTAAAAATACTTTATCATATAAAGTTATAATTTCCGAACAAGAGACATTTTGTGAACATCTTTGGGTTGAAATTAAAATGGGTAATAAAAAATATATAGTTGGTGTTTTATATAGGCCACCAAACTCTAATAATGACAGTTTTTTTAGATAAGTTCGAAAACACTTTAATTACACTAAATGCAGAATATAATGACATTATATGTCTTGGAAATTTCAACATAGATCTTTATAACTTACAATCAACTTGGGCTCGCAATTTAATTGCTATCTATGAATCATTTAATCTGATTCAAAATATATCAGATCCCACACATATAACGGGAACTTCAATGACCTTAATTGATCATCTTTATACCAACTTCGAAGTTAAGCATTCTGAAGTGTTTGATACTCAATTGGTCAGACATTTTTTAATTTTCTGCACATTTGAACTTTCTGGAAGTATGCCTTTCTCAAAAATAGTCACATATCGTGATTTTGATAGAATTAATTTAATAGAGTTTCAGTCTGACGTAGAATCAGTGAACTTGTCGTCTCTATTTCAATTTGAATCTATTGACGATAAAATTCTTTTCTTAAATCATAATATCTTATCACTAGTTAACAAACATGCGCCAATGAAAACAAAGATTCTTAAACTCAACAAATCGAAGCAACCGTGGATAACAGAAAACATTCAGTTAATGCAAAAGTTACGGGACAAAGCTTTGACCAGATTCAGAAAATCAAAAAATCCTTCCCATTGGGGCCATTACAAACAGTTGTGCAACTTTACTTCAGCTAGCATTAAAAGAGAGAAGAAAGCATATTTGGAATTCAAACTCTCGAATTGTACTGTCAAAGAAAAGTGGAACGAGATGAATAAAATAAAGGGTACTCAAAAGAAAAATATGGTTCTTCCTGCTTCCTTGAAAAAAGCAAATGAATATAACAATTTTTTAATAAATGAAACAAAAGACATCCGTATTCCTGACAAAGAGTTACTACAATATTACAATAATAATGTCACTGATATTGTCGATAAACAATTCAGATTTAATCACACCAGTGAAAATGAGATTCTCAACATTATTAAAAACATTAAATTCAAGGCTTACGGTGTAGATGACTTAAATATTCAAATTATATTACTTTATTGCCCATCGATATGTCCCTTTCTTGTTCATATCTTTAATCAATGTATAGATAACTGCTACTTTCCTAATACCTGGAAAAGAGCGTATGTGATACCATTACCTAAGATATCTAATCCCACCGAATGTAGTCATTTAAGAAGCATTAGTATTATTCCTACATTTTCCAAAATATTGGAAAAAATATTAGAAAAACAAATCTGGACTCATCTTAACACTTCAAATTTACTGCCATTAAATAAATCTGGCTTTAGAAGTGGCTACAGCTGCGCCACGGCACTGACAGCTGTTACTGATGATATTGTTGGCTCTCTGGATAGTAATAAACTTTGAGTTTTAATACTGCTCGATTATTCACGTGCATTTGACAATCTAACCCATCACATTTTTATTGCAATGTTACATTACCTGGGATTTAACGTTTCAGCTATTAAATTAATGAAGTCCTTTCTTTCAGACAGAGAACAATTCGTAAAAATTGATCAAGATGTATCAACTTGTTTATAGGTAACACAGGGAGTACCTCAGGGAAGTATCTTAGGCCCTTTACTGTACACTTTATACACTTCTAATTTTCACAAGTATTTAACTTATTGCAATTACCATTTCTACGCCGATGATTCCTAATATTATTATTCTTTTACCTTATCTGAAATTACTTTGGCAATGGGAAGAATCAATGAAGATTTATCAAAAATTGTTTCTTTATCCGAAAAACATATGTTAAAAATTAATACCAAAAAATCATGTGCAATATTGTTTGGCCATGAAACACACAGACTACAGGCGATGCAACAACTGCATATCTTTATTGGTAACAAAATGCTGTGTTTTAGCGATCAGTGTAAAAATTTAGGTGTAATTTTTGACCACAAACTCCATTTCGACAAACATGTTTCTGAAAAAATTAAAAAAGCGTATGCTTCACTTAAACTAATTTATCCTCATCGCTCAGAAATCAATATCAAAACTAAAAAAATGTTAACAGATTCACTGGTCTTATCTCACTTTACTCATTGCGATACTGTATATGGACCTTTTCTCAGAAAATCTGACTGCTATCGCATTCAGAAAGTTCAAAATTCATGTTTGCGCTTAATATATGGCATCAGACGAAGAAACGGAATAAGCTACAAGCTGAAAGAAATTGGCTGGCTTAGTATGTTTAATCGACGGAAGTTGCATGCCTACTGACTCTTTTACAAAATTTTGAAATCAAAAAGCCCGTCATATTTATGTAAGAAAGTAAAATTTAGGACAGATGTTCACAATTTAAATCTAAGATCAAAGAATAAAATTACTATCCCTCGTCATAAAAAAAAACTATTTAAGTCTTCCTTCTCTTATCAAATTGCCTCAGCTGGTGCTCTTCTGGATGTGCCTAGGTTCTCGCTGTCACTGGCAGCATTTAGGAATAAACTGCGTAAGGAATTGTTTCAACATGATAATATAAAAATTCTTATGGGTTTGTTGAAATCAGAAAATGCAGACAGAAGTTTCACTTCTACCTATTTTACTTCAATAGGTTCCTTTGATTCTAACATAATTGAAATTGAAGCATCCTTAGATACAATTAGAATTAAACTTTATGATTTTTCTGAGGTTAATATTAAACAAAACTTAAGACTAGATTACATCATGTTAATAATCATATTAAAATGTCGGCAGCCAAAAATGCAACTGAAAAACAATTGATTCATAAAGTTAAACATACAAGTTTAATTATTGAATCAGATTTTGATGAAAAAGTAGCGCAATTGTACAGTTTTTCAGACGCACAAGGTTGTAAAGTAAATATTCAATCTCCAACAAATTATCTATATAAAATCTAATGTTGCTCCGTTATATAAGTGGAATTTAAAATTTTCTGGAGATGATAAAAAAGAAACTTTGACTTCACTTTTAGAAAAAGTTGAGCACTTGTGTTTTTCTAGGGGATTAGACAAGCATGGCCTCTATAAATCGTCGTGGAATTTATTTTAAGGCGCAGCTTGGACATGGTTTATTAACAATAAAAACTCATTTAGATCATGGGATGATATCGTCGCCAAATTAAAATCAGATTTCCCACTTTACAATTATGATTTCTTCTTTCTCAGCCACTTCTTATCCACTCCTGGACATAAGCCTCTTTCATATTTCTCCATGCTGTCCTGTCCTGTGCTTGTTGAAACCATCTGTTTCCGGCCTGTCTTTTGATATCATCAAGCCATCTTCTCTGTGGTCTTCCTGTGCTTCGCCTTGTTTGTCTTGGTCGCCAGTACGTTAGTTTGGTTGTCCATTTAGCTTGATCCTGCCGGGCCACATGCCCTACCCATTGCCATTTCAGCTCCGCAGTACGCTTTATTATATCCATGACTTTAGTTCTTTGTCGGATATCTTCATTCCTTTTTCTGTCTCTGAGAGTAATTCCGAGCATCGCTTGTTCCATCGCTCTTTGCATCACTCTTAATTGATTTGCTGTCCTCCCTGTCATTGCCATTGTTTCCAGTCCATAGGTCGCTATCGGTAGTATACAGGTATCGAAAACTTTTCGTTTAAGGTTGATCGGTATGCTGCTATTTCTGAATATATAGTTCATTTTTCCGAACCCCGCCCAGGCTAATTTTATTCTTCGTTTAATCTCAGCCGTTTGATTTTCTTTTCCTATTTTTATATATACTCTTCCACGTTTTCTAGTTTTGTACCATCTATATATATTTGTTCGTTGGTGTTACTTATTATTTTAGTCTTTGCGATGTTCATTTTTAAGCCGATCTTTTTTGAAGCATTATTAAGTTGTTCTAACATGTTGCTCAGTTCGTGCACGTCACTGCTTATCAGGACAATGTCGTCAGCAAACCGAAGATGGTGTAGATAGGAGCCGTCGATATTTATTCCTTTTGTTTCCCATTGTAGTGTTTTAAAGATGTTCTCAAGCGCCAGAGTAAATAATTTTGGTGATATTGTATCACCCTGACATATTCCCCTATTTACCTTAATCTTATCCGTTTTTAGATCTTCATTTATTTTGACATGAAAAGTGGCACAATTATGATTTAAAGGTAGAGATTCAAAACAGAAGACAACGTGTCTCTATTTTTATTTCTAATATGCTTGGTCTATTTAATAAACTACAAACCAAAACCTGATGAAAAAGAAATAACAACCTTTATAAAACTTAATATGGTTCCACATTTCTTCAACCAATTTGCTATGACAAACGGTTTTTGAACCTCTAACTGCTTACAAGCAGATAGAACAGGCTAAAGAATGGACGAAATGTTACAAGCCACCACCTAAATATGATGTTGGATTTGCAAATGCTTGTGTAACGCTTACGTAAAATGAAAATTTTCTTTGAAATATCTATTGTTACGGTTGTGGTCGATCTAACATTACTATAAATGTTTGTCTCAACTGTAATAAAAATAAATCTAATGAATATTTACCTCACAAAAATTTCTCAACTAATCTACCGAGTGATAATAAAAATTCAAAAACCAAATAATGAAGTTCCGACTCACTGGATGCCGGAGTTTTGTGGAATCTAAGTTCAGAAAAGTATCTCGAAAGTAATTTAAGAAATGAACTTTGCTGCGTGAAAAATACTCACGAGCAGAATTCATCAAAACCAGTTGTATCACAATTATTAAAAATATATCGATAGTCGCATGAATGGCAAAATTACCTAATATTTGTTGAAAAGTTTTATGAAAACTATAAAAATTCATCTTGCAATCAAAATATCGTAACTGCTTCGTTATCAGAATCCAAAAAGTATGTATTACCTTTATCTTATAAATTACCTCTATCTAATGAGTTATTTTCATCGGTTAAACTATATTTTTGAAATATAAGCGACTATTCTTTAAGAAGTTGTTTCGTAATGTTAAAGGTGAGTTGTGATTTTTCTGTATTTTGATTTTCTAAAATTGGTTTAAATTTTGCAATAAACTGTAGCGTAAACATTTTAAACAGAATTTCTACTTCAATCCTGACCAAAAACTTGAAAAAATTAAACATTTATCTATATTTTTGTTTATATAAATTATAGAAACTTCTGCTCTTGTGTCCTCTGTGTATGTAAATTTTCAAATAAAGATTGTTTGAAGTGTGAAGTATTTATTAATAACAAAATTATTTCAAAAATACATATCATTAATTTATTTATGGATGGTACAGGAGGTGACTAGAATCAAATTTATTGTTTCAGTACAGATGTGTGTTTCTAGCTCGACATTTTGGTATAATAGCAACCTCTACGAGATCAAAATGCACATAATACTGTAATTGAAAACACTAAATTTGTGAATGGATACTTTTATACTGGGCCAGAGAATGTATGGATATTCAAATTTCCCGCGTTTGCATTTTTTTGAATTTCCCGCATTTTCATGACGTATTTTACCTGACCGTATATGCATAAAAGAAAGAGGGCACTTTCGATTACAGAAGATCGATTAAAGCGCCACCTACAAAAGTCTTTAATTACAATCGTCCAGAAAAGTTTTGCCGAACTAAAATAATACATTGAGTTACACGTCTCGTGTGTTGTCTCTGATTTCAGTTACCATGCAGCAATACACGGGGCCGCAGAGAGCTTTTTGTGTAAAAGCATTTTACGGTAACAACCATTCTTTATCCAAGTTCGTCGCCTTTACCGTGCACATTTTAATTTACACGACCTTAATCAAGCTCTCACACGTCCTTTAATCAAACCAGATGAACAACAATATTGGTCGGCCCAGAGTCGGTCGAAGTGCTGAAAATATCGAGAGTGTTCGAGAAGCAGAAAGACAATCGCCTCGCCGTTCAATAGGGACCGAGAAAGATGACGTTTATGCCATCTGCCGTGAAAAAACACAAATAATGTGATGTAAACACTATTTGTAGTATTAGTAGTTTTGTATAATCAGCGTTTTTAAATGTAAATTTTTTAAAACTGATATTAAATGTTTGTGATGTCGTCATTAAAAGTATCTTTCTGTATTCATGGCTGTTCGAATATGCTGTATAAAATACTACGCAGTAGAAGTTTTATAGTTTCTCCGAAAATTCATTGAACACTGCGTGGATAACCTTAAAACGTCAAAAATGGATAAATGCAGTAAAAACTCATATGTAATTAAAATGTTCTAATTAAAACATTTTGTTAACTATTATTTTGTATATAATCAGTATGATACTACAATTGGCAGCTATTAGAAAAGTTCTAAACTTTCTTTTTACATAAATAAAAGATTATTATCGAGAGAATAAAATGTTGTTTTCTGTACGATTTCATTGATTATATTAAATAAAAACTAGTTATGTGTTTGCAGACTTTAATATTATATAATAAGTTCAAATAAATAAATACTATTAAGGGGAAGAAAGTAAACATTTGTACAAAACGAATCACTTCAAGTTTTTTAATTACCTTTCAGAAAACATTGAGAGGATTGGGAACCAAATAAAAATACTAGAATTTGCAGTGCTCATTTTGTCAATAATCAAAAATCAGATAATCCCCTACACCCAACTTACATACCAACAATTTTTCCTGGCAAAGAAAATAAAAAGATCTATTCATTTTTTGCATTTTGTAGGCTGTTTATTATATTGTTTACATCACAATGTTTTTCTTATTTAACACCAGGGCACTCTACTTTCAGCATAAGTGCTGCCTCTATAGTTCTGTCTCGATCCCTATAAGAAAACAAGCAGCTTGCTTTAAATTTATCAAAATCGACCGTTCACACAATCTTAAAAATAATTTAAAGTTACATCCTTACAAAATTCAAAGTGTGCAAGCATTAAAAGTGGAAGATTATCTAATTCGTGTCCCATTTGCCCAGCACATGTTACAGAACTTTGACGATTTCATTAACATTCTGTCTAATGACGGAGCATGTTTCCATTTAAATGGAGCCGAATCGCCGATATTGGAGCGATAACAACCCAAGGGGAAAACATCAGCAACCTCTAGATAGTCCCAAAGTGACAGTGTGGGCAAAAATGTCCGCGTATGGAATCATTGGTCCCTTTTTTGAAGATGGGAATCACCGCTCAGTCACCGTGAACTCTGAGCGTTATAGGGAAATGCTGTAAAATGTTCTTGAACCAGAATTGCTCAATATTGGTAGATTCAACCAAAACACCTGATTTCAGCAAAATTGAACAACTGCGCACACTTCAAATCCTTCAATGCAGATCGTTCGAAGGATGTTCCCAAGAATGGCGACATCAATTATCCTCCCAGAAGTCCCGATTTAACTGTAATGAATTTTTTGTGGGGGATCCCTAAATTAAAGGCAAATCTGAATGAGTTGAAGCAAAGAATTGTAAATGAAATTCGAGAAATTCCACAAGAACTTTGTCGCCCCATGTTTGTCAATTTCAGAGATCGTTTGAAGGAGACAGAGCGCCTAGGTGGTCAGCAACTTAACTGCATAATTTTTCAAAAATCGGTTTCCACAGTTTGTAGTTAATTAAATTTACAAATCCAAAACTGAATGAGTTATATTCTTTTTAAATGGTAAAAACCTTTTCGGACAATCTGTATGTTATAAATATAGTTGAAAAGTAAAAAAAAATAAGTTCTACACCTATCATGATAGGAACATTTTCCACATTAGAAACAAATACTCCTCTGACCGAACTCGCCGTCGGATATGGAGTTACTTTCATTAGAAAAAGCCCATTTCGGATGACTGTATATCTGACCATTAAGTTTTTCACATTTTATAAACGCAAAAAAAGGAAAATTGGAAAATAATAAAAATAATCAGAACAAATCAATAGACTGAGGGGAACAAGCTACTGCCAACAAATTAAAAGAATGCGTAAAGATAAAGCTGGCCTCTTCAAACCACAACTGGCAAAAAGTAGAATCCTATTCTCCAGTGACCAAGAGAAAGTAGATCTATTTGCGGAACATTTCACTGAAGAATTCACAGAAGATGATGACCCTAGAAATGACAATGGAGAATACCAGCATATCCTAACATGGTACAATACACACTTTGAAGACAAAATCGGAAGAGAAGATAAAACGATTGAGGAAGAAATATACTTTGATATTATACACAGGGCTAGAAATACATCCCCAGGATATGATAAAATAACCCGGAAAATATTTCAAACAATATAGAATAAAATTTACTTTTATATCACAAAGATGTAAAAACATCTCACTTTCCACCTGAATACATATTGCAGTATTCAGATGAGACTGCTTTGATCAGTCATGTTACCGTTAAAAATGAAACTGTTTCTAATAAAATTCCACAATATAATGAAAAAATTATAAAAATTCCAAAAAATTGACAACTGTGTCAATATCATAAAATAAATTAATAAATTTAATTTGATGATTACCTGATGTTTAATAATTATTTTTGACTAGACCAAGAAGTGACCTATCCTGTGATTGACTTAATACATATGAATAAAAAAAATAAGAACACATTATTTTACAAATATTAAAGCTTAGTTATTATTAGCCCCTTGGGGATATCCTGGATATCTTTTTCCCATTCAAGATCAGTATAACTGTACAATGATATAAGAAATTGAGGAAAACTATTATCTGCTGATGTTTACAATTATTACTTAAGAAAACAGTATAATTAGTGGAGAACACCCTAGATTTATCTGTTCATTGACGACTTCATATTCTGGGTCTCTTAAGTGCCTTCTAATTTCTAATTCCTCGACAAAATCTAGTTCTTGTTTGTTGTCACAAATATGTAGTACTTTTAGTTCTGTGTTAGGTCGTAATGAATGTTTTGTGTCAAGTAAATGTTTTGCGTAATGGGATTTCTCTGGTTGTTTTAATCTGTATGCTGTTCATTGTGTCTAATTTCAAAATTTCTAATTGTTTGATCTATATAGACAGCCTTACATTCTGGACATTCAAGTTTATATATACCAGACTTTTTTAATGGGGAAATTTTCGTTTTTACATTTAACAATTTTGTACTTACATTACTTTCCGTTTTAAAAGAAATTGTTGTATTTGTTGCTAAAGATACTATCTTTGAAATATTAGAAACATTAGTTGTAATGTCACCTTCTCTTGTTTATTAAGTAATTTATTTATTATATGCAATAGATAACCATTGGATGTGGCTATTTGTTTAATTGTATTAATTTCTCTATCAAAATTATATTTGTTCATAGGAACTGAACTATTTTTTGTAGGGTTATCTTAAACACAATTTGTGGATTTAGATGATCTTAAAGAACGCATTTGTGAAGCATGTTGTAGCGTTACACCAGCTATGATTTAGGCGGCCTGTACGATAATGTTCTTCACACGTTTTGCAGCTTGCATGAATTCTGCAGGAAATAATTTTGAACATTTGCTGTAATTTTTTGTTTCTTTTTTTGAATTGCACCATTGGTATTTTAGTTGAAATTCATACTTCATGAAATGTTAATGTTTTTGTTGCTATTAATAAGCAAAATACCAAGTATGTGCTATCATTGTATTCCAAATAGAATGACACGCAATTTTCAATTACAATATACAGGGCTGTCCAATGTAATAATTTTTTTAAACATCATTAGAAAGGTACTTTAATGGTATTCAGTTTTTTTTATTTTTTAATTATCTTGCCAAATAGGCGAGATATTGGCTGTATATGATAACTTGGGACACCCTGTATTTTCGTATGATCAGTTAATTGTTTGTCTACTATCATTTGCGTTAAGTATCTATATTATGCACCCTACAGAATGTGTAAGTTTTGCTTTTTTGCAACTAGTGTGAAAAATAATTGCTGAAGGATGTACATAGCAGCGATATGAAACATTTCATTTCAAATTGCCATTTATGCTATTTTTCAAAAAAACTGTTCCTCTACTACTGTGGTGCGTAAAGTACATATCTTCTTTCCAATGCATACTGTTTTACTTTAATGCACTAATTAATACAAATTGTTGAATTTGTATAAATAATGGAAAACTTTGTGTTACTGTTTTCATGAATATAACAGACAATATAATATATTTTCATTCTAATACAATTTCATGTCAATATAATGAAGTAACATTATGTCTATAGAATAGGGTCAGTTGAATGTTAAATACTTACATTGTGTAGTGTGAATTATATTGTTATGTAAGCAATGTTGATTGTTTTATCTCAACGGCAGTGTTGCCTTTGTTATAACAATGAGGAACTTACAAGATGAAGAAAACAAAAGTATATTGAAATATCTAGAATAAAATGAGATTCTAAATACTGTGATTTCTGCCACTAAATTCTGTAACTTGAACATTCTACTTAATTAACAATCTATTCACACCCAGAGAAATTTTATATTATATAAAGAAACTTGGATTGTGAACAAAATAACAGAAATTTACCATCAGGAACTTCACTATATCTGCAATGTTTTTCTTAACCCTCCGTTACAGGCGCTATGAGCAAATCCCTCACAATATTTGTTTTTAAGTAATAAAATTGTATCATTCGTAGAAGGACATGACAACGATGTACATGATTTAAGTCAGTCAGTTTTCTGCAGTATTTGAACGAAGCGTTTGATGTGAGCGTTTTCCTCACTACACGTACAGTAACGTTTTTGTAATTTTGAATAAACGTTTTTGTACATTATTTGGGTACGTTTGCGTGTTTTACCATAATATTACAATATCAGTGTATGGTAGAGAGCAATTGAATTGTTATCTTCAGTTTACATTTTTTAGTAAAATTGATCCACTCAAAGAACATCAATTACTTCAATGGCTTGCTGAAATTGAAGAAGAGGTGCAAAGAAATGAATTGTTGGAAAACCTATACGATAGTGAAGGAAGTGAAATCTATGATGTAGAGATCCAACATTATAACACGGATATTAAAATGTCGGCGAGTTCTGATTAGGAATAAAATATTTGTCCTCGCTCTGCAATTGTATCAAGAAGTCCTACTTATTTAGGTAATGAGCTATTCAA
Organism: Galeruca laticollis; assembly: GCA_963921935.1. NCBI lineage: Eukaryota > Metazoa > Arthropoda > Insecta > Coleoptera > Chrysomelidae > Galeruca > Galeruca laticollis. The sequence goes on from OY998182.1 coordinate 87,386,305, forward strand.
ATACTTGGTCATAAATACCTGACAAATCAATTGTTTTCTTTCAGGTAGAGACCAACAGACTGTTTTGAATGTTCATTACTTAAATCGTCATTCCAAAACTCCTGTTAGGAATATCATTACCAAAAAACGCGGAGTAAAAGGTTCCACAAAAGGAAAACAAAGTTCATCTGAATGCTGGAGTTATATTTTCCAAATGATATTGTTGAAAAAATTGCAATATGTATATACAAATATACATATTTCTAAAATTCCAAAAAATTTATCTCGTTCAAGAGATGCTACAGACTCCAATTTAGATGAAATGAAAACACTTTTTGGGTTACTTTATTTGGTCGGAATCTGGAAAGGCACTCATGTAAACATGGATGATTTATGGGCTGTGGATGGACCAGTAATATTTAGAATAACAATGGGAAAAACTCGATTTCGTTTTCTATTAAGAGCACTCTGATTTGATGATATTACAGACAGAGAAGAGCTTAAAAAACTGACAAGCGAGTTTTGTGGAAAAATATAAGACTTATTATGAAATTGGCCAGTTTGCTACAATTGATGAAATGCTGGGAACCATTTCGTGGGAAATGTCAATTTACACAACATAACCCTAGCAAGCCAGCAAATGTGTTTTTTAATTTTAATTTTTTTTTATTCTTCTTTTCTTAATTTAATTTAAGGCTGTTTCTTCTTTTATTATATAACCATTGTTTTTGCTCTGTAAAGGGATTTGTAAAAATCTGTTGGGCAATAAAGGCTATTATTATTATTAAAATGTATTCACTAGCTGATGCGGAAAACTGGTACACTACTAACATGGAAGTATATGTGGGTAAGCAGCCCAATGGTCATTTTCAACAAGACAACAGTTCGGCAGCCCTTTTAAAACGTTTGGTAGAGCATACTGCTAATACGGGGCGTAATATCACATGCGAGAATTTCTTTACATCAGTGCCACTGGCAATAGACCTACTGAAAAATATGAAAACTACTTTAGTAGGAACCATAAGAAAAAACAAACATGAAATACCACCAGTTTTTACCGCTACCAAGAACAGAGAAGTAAATACATCTATGTTTGGTTTTGGCAAAGAATGTCTACTTACCTCTTATGTACCAAAGAAAAATAAGAATGTTTTATTGTTGTCAACTATGCATGATAAAGATATTATTGACCCTACCTCAGGTAGTGCTCCAAAACCTGAAGTTATCACATTCTATAATCAAAGTCTAGGGTAGATGTGGTGGACAAACTGAAATATTTATACTCTGTATCTAGAGTGAGTTGTAGGTGGCCGCTTACAAATTCAGTCTTATGAATATTGCTGCATCAAGTGTCATATAATTTATTACGAAAACACTGGTATTAAAATGCCAAAACGTACATTTCTAAAAAATCTAGCTTTAGAGCTGATTAGACCACATCAAATGTTACAAGCAAATATAAAAACTCTTTCTGTGTTGCTACAATTGCAAATTAGAGAACATTTGGGTATTCGGGAAGAAACAGAACCTCAAGACATACAACGGGTATCAAATAAATGTGCCTACTGTCCTAGAAGGAAAAACAGAAAAACTCAGGCAAAGTGTTGTAAGCCGAATTGTGGAAAGTCGATTTGCAAGGACCATACAAAGACTTTGTGTACTTCCTGTTGAGAAATAGGAGGGGAAGAATTTGAGTGAACATATTGGTTAATCTTAAGAACTTTTTATGTGTGAATTTACATTGAAGTATGTCTTCATTTTGTTTTGTTAAATGAATAAAAGTATTTTTGATTATGAGGTTTTTATTTTATACTTGTGAGTATAATCATATTATATAATTTTATGCAAACCGACATTCATTAGTCAACGATATCAATGCAGTTGATGTATGTGAGCAGGACGCTCACATGCATGTAACTACGTTAAAATAAAAGGCACATGTAATGACAGGTTAACAAACAACTTGACAAATAGCTACAGGTAACCACAATTTTAAAAAAGACACAATCTCAAAATTCATACATTAGATAGTTATAGTACATTTCTTTGTGATATCTGTTTCCTAGTTGTCATTACTTTAAAAATATATTTAACCACAACTATTAATTAATATATCTGTTAAATATGCGACTTTTATCAAGTAATGCATTGTATTACCATATAGAATTGAATAATAATGATAGTTTGATGGAATAATATTACTCAATTGTTGCGTCAAATTTGACAAATTAGTTATTTATACTACAAATGATGTAATTAACATTTACTAGTCGAGGACGATAGTGAGGGCTGGTAATAAAGTTCGAGACTAGTAAATGTACTTACATCCCTTAAAGTATATAAGATTTTTCTTGTCCCTGTATAATTTATTCACGTATTTTTATTAATTTAATTCAATACTTTTTGCATAAAATTATGAAGACAGCTCTGACCGGTTTCTATAGCGTCATAGCATTTTTATTTTATCAACAATGTCCAGCTGACAGTTTATTATCAAAAATTGAGAGAAATTCAAATTATTGATTTGTATAATAGCATAATGGATATAGAAGAATCTGCCAGAAATATCCTGGAAGAGGTATGAAGCAATATATCAATACTTCAAGAAATGGGCTAAACAAAGACTGCTTTTGCAGTTACAGAAACCATGCTTTTGGCATACTTTCACGAAAAATCTGCTGTATTAAAGTCTCCATCAAGCTTATGGTGTGAATATTCCATGTTGAAGTCCACCATCTAATGTGTTTGACAGGGAAGATGTTAGCTTGACGTTGTAGATGAAATACAAAATTAAAGGTATCTCCTTTGTTTGTAGTTGAAACTTAATGAATATAGGGCTTTTCTTAAGTAAATAAGATACACTATTTAAATGCCATAAATTATTACCACCCAAGAGTGGTAAGTAGACTTACAACCATCGTAAAAGGCAATCAATACCCTTTTGGTAATTGTTACTTACATACTTCAAAACAGTGTCAAATTGGTTTGTTTACAATATAGGAAGGAGAAAAAGTTAATTTAATTGTCATTGTATTAGTAGATACAATGACAATTAAATTAACTGACGCTGTCAGTTATTTTGTGAATTATTTGGTGTGTATCATTCTTATCTCTGGTATCATTAGAGAAATGTCTAGTAGTGAATCAGATTTAGGTGACATTACAGCAGTAAAGCAGTTAGGGGGATGGAAATCAACCACAATTGCTGAAGGTTTCATAGATGACAACATAACCAATAAAATAAAAAGAGGAAATCAATTTTCAAACAAAATCAACAAACATTATACTAGCTCAAATTACAATGAAAAGCCTAGCTCTAGCTCTATTGCTGCTCCAAGTATGTAGCATGAATTTTAACAATTGTAATGTAACTATTAATAATTATTATGTAGGTAAATAAACATAAATTTATTTTGTATTAATAACATTACCATTAATAAGAAATATTATTCATTTGAAATATCTTTTGCATTTTTTGAACAAACTTATTATAGTCGTGGGTATAGCATAGTATTCAACACATGCATAATCATTGTACAATATACTATTCCTTGCCTATCTAAAAAAATACAAGACAGTAATGAAAACAAATGGGCGAGGTGTATGTCATCCTCTTAGAAAATATGAAAATATATAAGGGGATGTGATTGCCACACAACTATTTTATATCCAATCTAATATATTTTCCCCACATATGAGGATGAAACTTTAAGGTAAGGTAGTAATGAAAACAAGTGTGTGAGAACGAGAATATTCTCAGTAAGAAAATTCTCCCGAGAATACTCTCTAGAGAAGTTTTTCTACATAATTTACACTGAAAAAGTTTGCAATGATTTTTAAAATTTTGAAATTCTATCACCTTTTCTATAATTCTGGCAACAGTGTTTTACATCTGGCTGGTAACAGTGATTGGGATATCCCCTAGAAACGCAAACTTGGAGCAAAATAAATTGAAGGATACCACAAAACCAAAAAGTAACGTTTGGAAATATTTTAATACAAAAAAAGGCCACGGGAAGACAGTATATAATTGCAAATTCTGTTCAAGGATTCTCTAACTTGAGAATATTCTCCAAAAGATTATTGCCAAGAATTTTACATCTCTATGTGGGGTGTATTTCATCATCTTAGAAAATCCTGTGACTACCACACATGTATTTCATATTGATTCTAATATATTTTCCCCAAATATGATGATGAAACAACTTTTCCTTGACAGAAAAAAAAATGTAAGATAGGAATGGAAACGAGTGAGTGGGGTGTATTTCCCCCTCTTAGAAAATCATTGAGGAAACGTGACTACCACACAACTATTCTATATCAAATCTCATATAAAAACGTTGCCGCAATTTTAACAATCTTTTGTAAAATGGAAAAATCCACTTGAGAACAATATTTGAATGCAAGAGAATGTCTTAAAATGATAGTTATTAACTGTGACCAATAACTTTTTGGATTTTTTGTGAGAACACAATTGTTTTTGAATAAAATAATGAAAGAATGATGTGTAGACAAATTCGCTGAGAGATTGAATGATTGTTTATTGATTACAGTTTGCGTTGATCTGCTGCTATTGTTGATTTCTAACGTTATTAAGAGTGATGCAACGTGAGATGAGAAATCTTTTATGAGAAGAATGTGCTGGTGCAATGGTACTCATGGAAATGGGTGTTACACAAGTTCAAGTGGCATGTCGCTATGGCATTGAGAGACTGGCACGAACCAAAGAAGCACTGGACAGGGATGCCACAGAGTGACAAATAATAGTCAAGATCGATTTTAGAGAATGCAGGTACTATGAAATCGATTGTCTACAATTACTGCACTACAGTAAGAATTTGTTCATGGATAGAATTACCGCATAAGTCAATATAAAGTGCGTTGAAGTCTGGTAGAAGGCTATGTTACTTCATATAGAGAGAGCGGCAACTAGTCCTTTTCTAACCGTAAACCATCGCAGGCAACATCTTCAGTTTGTCTGAGAGCATCAAATTTAGGGCAACCGTGAATGGAGTAAGGTACTGTTTACGGACGAGGCACAATTCTGTCTATTTAGTGATGAACGTCGTAACAGTGTATAGACGTCCTGGCAAGCAATATGCTCGAAAATGTCAGCTGTGGCGGTGGGTTTGTTATGGTATTTGGTGGCATTAGTTTGGAAACTCATAGGGGCCTAGTTGTCATTCGGGACAGTCGTTTGACAGCTGACTACTAGATTACAGACATTTTAGAACCTCATGTAATGCCATATGTCCCATTAATAAGGAACGAAATGCTATTAATGCATACCAACACGTAGCTAGGACGGTACTAAATAACCTCCAAGAAGTAGATGTCCACACTTTGTTTAGCCAGCACGAAGTCCAGATCTTAACCCGATTGAAAACTTATGAGACAATTTGAGTCAGCAGGTTAGAGCTTTGCAGCATCCAAGTAGAAGTCTAAATGAACTGTCATTCAGACTAACCGAAATATGGGGCCAAATGGACAAATTTGCAATCAGAACCTTAATTTCAAGTATGCTAAGAAGTTGTGCAGCAATAATCCAAGCAAGTGAAGGTAATAAGCATTATTAGTTTCAAGTTTGTTGACAAATTATGCAATAAACTTCTTGTTTTCCTTTTCGTCCATCCAGTCTTTTTGGAACGAAGTTTCTTATCGCGTGTTGCGAAAGGGGGCTAGACGGATAAAATTAAGACCAAAAGTTATAACGACACTTATTGCTATAGTTGTAAGCCGTGCTTTGTGCGCGTGTTTCTCTGTCTGTCTGTCCCTCTCTGTCTCTCATAGAAAGCAAGCCAGTTATTTTTGTTTCGTCTTTCTATTTCGCATTGAACAGTGTGGTGTCGCGGTGATTATTTTTGTTGAGTGTATACAGGTTTTTTGTACATAATAAATAATAACAATAATGTATTCTGACAGTGTTTCTCCACAATTTCCCTATTTTTCCGATGGTGGTAGGTAAGTAAAGATTTTATACAGACAATAATAAATGCTTATGTATTTTTACTGTCGGGTAGCATTTAAGAAAATCCCATTATTATTACGACAAATAGAGGAACTCAGAAGTGAGGTCAGAGAGCTGAAAGATGAAGTTAATATCCTTAAGAATGAGAAAAATACATTGGAAGAAAAGTTGATAGAAAGGGAAAATGCTGAAATGAAAACTAATATGGAAGAAATTATTAATGAAATGGAGGATAGAAAAATGAGATCTAACAATATTGTGATTTTAAATATAAATGAATCAAGTGCCGTAAATAGAAATGACAGAATGGAAGAGGAAAAAAAAACAGTGAGAAAAATCCTAGCACATGCAAGTATTACCATTAACGATTTTAAAGTTATTAGAATGGGAAAATATGATGGAAGTAAAACGCGCCCTGTAAAGGTTGTATTGGAATCGAATGAAGCTGTGGTAAATATCCTTAAAAATCGTAAGAAAATCAATGAGAAGATTCCTTCAATAAGAATCTTCGCAGATCAAACAGTTATACAACGTGAGTACTATAAACAATTAAGATCTAAATTAAATGATATGGTTAATGCTGGCGATACTTCAAAAATGATTAAATATGTCAATGGAATACCAAAAATAGTTAAGAAAAATGACCCAAAAAACTAAATTATGTAGCAGGTAAAAATAGAATAGAATTTAAGTCAGACATAGTTTATTTAAATATAGAAAGTTTGTTAGCGCACAAAGACCAACTAATAGCCAACATTGTCTGGTACCATCCAGCTATTATGTTACTTAGTGAAGCTAGAACAACGAACGTGATAGATAATTTTGAACTTGAAATAGCAGATTATTCACTTATAAGGTGTGACTCCAACTCAAGACACACAGGAGGGATAGTTATCTATGTTAGAAAAGATTTAAATTATACAAATGGTAAAACTTATGTTCAAGAAGGAAATTATTGGTGTAAATTTGTAACTGTAAATTATGGCAGTATTAAATGGATAATAGGAAGCCTTTACCATTCACCTAGTGGAAGTCATGCTGCGTTTCTTGAGCAAATGGAGAATATATGCGAGGAAGTATTGTGTAAGAATTCTCGGGTAGTGTTGGCAGGTGATTTCAATTTGGATTTTTTGTCCGACGAATTTTATGTTAAAAAAATTAAAGATCTTTTCCATTCTTATGGCATTTGTCAAAAAGTAGAAACATATACTAGAATAACTAACACAAGCAAAACTTTAATAGACTATGTACTGACAAATATTGATAATTTACAAGCCTTTGTTATGGATGAACCCAAACTCACTGATCATTCTGTAATAACAGTTAAATGCTTTAATTTTGAAAGATCTGCTATGGCGAGGAAAAGTACTAGAATGGTTAGAAATTTAAGTAATGACAAACTACACAACATAAATTTAAATTGATAGTGAATTTTTACTAAATAGTACCGATGTTAATGATATTTATAATAATATTAAAGATGTTTTTGGCTCAGTTGTTAATGAAATTGCACCAAAAAAAACTATATCATATTACGAAAATGAGTTGCCTTGGTATGACGATGATATAAAAAAGTTGAGTAGAGATAGAGATAATGCATATAAAATATTTAAAAGTATTCCGAATAATATTAACTGGGAAAGTTATAAACACAAACGTAATGCAGTGGTTAACTTAATGAAAGAAAAGAAAAATATTTATTACTATAATGAAATTGACAAAAATGTAAAAAATCCAAAGTTGATGTGGAAAACATTAAAAAAATTAATTAACCCTAAACAATACAATAGTAATTTTTCCAATGGTGTTTATTTTGAAAACAATGGTCAGAGTACTCTTATAAGAAATAATCGTGAGCTTTCTGAACATTTTAATGAATTTTTTGTTAATAGTATTAGTGAAATGGTGTCTAGTATTGAGGATATTAAGTTTATTTGTAATATCCAAGAGTGTGAGAATCATTTTAGTAATTTTAAAACAATTTCTTTGAGAGAGTTGGGATTAATTATAAAAAATTTGGAAAATAAAGGATCTACAATTTACGAACTTAATAGTCAAGTAGTAAAAAACAGTTTTGATGTTATTGGGCATGTGTGGTGTCATTTTGTTAATACATCACTGGAAACTGGCGTATTCCCAGAGGAACTGAAAACTAGTATCGTTACACCTGTTGAGAAGATTACTAATACTAATAAAAGTAGTGAGTTCAGACCGATTAATTCTTTACCTTTTGTGGAAAAATTATTGGAATCAGTAGTTTGTCAGCAATTATTGGAACATATCGAGTCAAATAACTTGTTGTTTATTAATCAGTCTGGTTTTAGATCCAAACATTCATGTGAATCAGCTATCCAGCTGACTGTCACTAAGTGGAAGAATAATATGAGCAAAAATTTATATACTATAGCAGTATCATTGGATCTAAGAAGAGCTTTTGAGACCGTAAATAGAAAAATATTACTTAAAAAACTAAAGCGGTATGGTATAGGGGGTAAGGTATTAAATTGGATAAAAGGATACTTAACTAATAGAAAACAAGTTACTAAAATTGGCGATACAATATCACCTCCTATTGAGGTAAAGCATGGAGTTCCTCAGGGAAGTATTCTAGGCCCTATCTTGTTCTTGATTTACATAAATGATATAGATAAATTTGTTGATTGTGACTACATTCATATCTTTGCAGATGATACATTAATATCTGTAAGTGATGAGAATTTAGATAGAGTATTGTTTAAAATAAATAGTGTGTTAAGAAGTTTGAATAAATATACAATCAAATAAGCAATGATCAAATAAGTATAGAAATAAATAATGAACAAATTGAAATTGTCAAAGAAATCAAATATTTAGGATTCATGTTGGATAATCATTTATTATTTAGTGGCCATTTTGAGTACATAAAAAAGAAAATGTTGAAAAAACTTTATTTTTTCTCCAGAGTGTCTCAACACTTAAGTCTAAATTCCAGAATAACCGTTTATAAGACCATTATTCAGCCCCATTTTGAGTATTGCCCGACACTACTATACTTCTTTGATTTAATAAAAAAAATATTATTATAACTTAAAAAAAAAATTTATTACAATTCCTTCACTAATTAATCGAAAGGAATTTCGTTCCATCCGGTGTCCCTTGACACCTCTTAAGTTTTATTTCTATGGTTTATTTTAAACAATACAAAAACACAGTTAAAGGCTATTATATAGCCATCAAGTCAGACCATTAAGGAGCCTTCAAATTGGTTTTCTCATGTATATTTATTCATTTTACAAAATATGCTTTAATTATACAACACAGTGTATTTTCCCCAAATATGAACTTTTCCTCGACTGTGAAAAAAATGTTAGATAGAAAATCATTAAGGAAATGTGACTACCACACAACTATTCTATACCAATTCTAATATATTTTACTTCAATATGATGATGAAACAAATTTTCCTTGGCTGTTAAAAAAATATGGGGATGTGACTACCATTTAACTATTCTATATTGAATCTAATATATTTTCCCCAAAATTGATGACGAAATCACTTTTCCTTGGGTGTCAAAAAAAATGTAAGATAGTAATGAAACGAGTGCGCGAAAATTCTTAAGGAAATGTGACCACCACACTATTTTATATTGATTCAAATATATTTTCCCCAAATATAATGATGAAACAACTTTGCCTTGACTGTTTAAAAAATTATTTGGGATATATGAACGAATGCATTATTTTAATAATAAAAATAAGGTTGTGGGATATTATTCCACCTGCTTACAGGTGTTAAAAGGGGATGTCACTGAGAACAATCCATAAAATGGCTGCTAAGTTCACATTTTAGCTGTTAATTTAAAACTGGTAATTGTGGTTCAATTTTAAGTCAAACAAAACTTAAAATTTGATATGAAAAATATATTTTATAAATCAAGCAACTTATGCCAAATGATCCAACCAACATTCCTTTAAAAGTTTCCAACATTATATGATAATGTAACATGAAGCTTTATCTCCCCTGTTTTATGAGTGGTGGCAATTTATTGTACCTATCCAGACCAATTGTTACATAAAAAGTATAATTCCTTTAATCAAACATTAACAATGAACGAAAACATTGATAACTAACATTAAAACTACTTATTTTAAAATTTTTGTTCATAAATGACTTTAATTGGGACTTACCAATTTGTCCTGACATCCAAATGGCATAAAGAGTTATAACATAATTTACATCATTAGAGCACATAAACATGACTCTTTCCCCAGTACGACCATTGCAAAGTTTTGTGATGTCTTTTGAAAGCTCGTTAGCACTTATAAAAATATTAGCATATGTATAACTTGCAATTCGATCTCTTACGGCTATTCTATCAGGAAAATGTGTACAGTTTCTAAATATTGGTCCATTGGGAAGAGTAGAAGCCCCGGTCACATTTGCTTGAACTTGTTGAAATCTTTTTGAAATTTTTAAAACTGAATTTCTCACATGACTCTTTAATAGAGACATTTTATTTCTATTTATAATTAAAAATATCTAGTAGAAGTATTTGATCAAATCAAATTTATGAAAACTTGTAAATGTCACAGATTATACATTGGCTACTGACAAATGTAATGAATTATTCACTACACGAACTGTACTTTTTAAATGATTTTAATTATAAATTTCTATTAACATTGCAACTTTTATCATTACTTTTATTAAACTTCCAAGAATGTCGAAGGAACAAAATATAATCTAAGGTTATATAAAATCAAAAATAATCACTTATGCCAACGCGTAAAAATTAATTTGACATATGACATTCAAACGGAGTGCAAATACAATAGGTTTGTTTTTCTATGTCATTGGTGCTAAGCTTAGAGTAACAATATACAATAGAGTTAGCATTTCATTCATTAACACGCTTATTTTTACGGCCAGTCTAAACGCCAGTAGTAAAATAATGAATTAATTCCAAAAAGTGGGGATGGTATTGTAGACCCAAGCGTTGGTAATGTCTGCTATTCTTCTAACAAACTTGGCACCGACGAACCATGATAATCCAAAAACATTTAATTCATTAACTTAAAAGTTTATTTCGTCTCAAAAAGTCTATAAAAAGTCATCACAACGAAAGATCTAAATGTTTACTCTTTAGTCGTAATGGCGCTCGTATGAACAAATCATGTTTGACATTATTTACTACAATACTACGGCGTATTCGAAATGATCGTCGAGCACAATCTTACGATATTTGCATCTCTCTTTATATGGTAATTCAACAAGGACAAAACTACTAAATAGGTTATCCTTGACACATAAAACAGTTACACATATTGCCACTTTTAGTTATAACCATAAAGGTATCTAAGACTATTAGTGATGAGCGATATATCGCCACCGGTGATTTAATCGCCGTTATTGAAAAATCGCTGATCGCAACAATTGACTAAAATCGCAAATAACGGCGATTGACAGAAACAGCGATTTTTTAGAATATACGAAAAAGAGTCATCTAACATGCAACACAGCTACTCGCTTTCCATCACGTCCAGTGAAATACATGCGAAAAGCAACGTATTTTATTCCAAGCGTTCTCGACTCTATCTTCTCGCTCCTCACCCAATGAAGCCACCAACCCACGAAATTCTGATCCTCTAAAGTGGTGACAGGAAAATAAATTTCATTTTCCAAATCTATCTGCAGTTGCACAAGAAAAACTATGTTCTCTAGTTTCTTCAGTTCCTTGTGAAAGGTTGTTTTCTAAAGGTGGTCAGGTCCTGAATGAACGTAGAACCCGATTAAGTGACAGGAAAACTCAAATTATTTGTAAATTCAAATTATATAGATGGTAACTGTTTTTTAAATGCCCAAAATTTCTTTATTTGTATTAATATATTACTTTTTTTTGTTTTTATAAAATCTATTATTAATACATATATTAATTCTTCGTGCCACAAAAGTTGACTCCATTACCTATAATTAACAAAGAGAAGGTGTATTTAAAGAAGTAAGCATTTTACTTTATTTTTTCATAAAAAAACAAAGTTTCCTAGTAAGCAGCTCCAGTTTCACAGTATATGATCAGTACAATACGCGAGATTAGTGTGACGTCACAATTTGAAACTGTATCCAAACAAAACTTATGTCCATAGGAAATTCCATTAGAGTGTAGATTTTTGATTATTTAAGCGTTTCATACGTGTTTTTGAAAGGAATAAATTGCTAAAAAGTAAGTAATCGTGTCTACTCAATATAAAAAATTATAGTTTTGATAATGTAAGTTATCCTGCAATTCGTATTTTTTATTTTAAAAGCTATTTTTGAGGTTATATTTACTGAATTATTGGATTAATGTGCAAATATAAGATAAATAATAGTGATTGTTTGTTCTAGTGTCATCAAAACATGTTTCAACATTGTCTTGAAACCTTTTCAAATGATAATATGGGTTTGTTAGTGAAAAATGCTTAATTGAAGTATCCTTTCAAGTATCCGAATGAAGAAAAATTAAAACCGCTCACAAAGGACAGGATTTACATTATTCATTTTGATGAAAATAATTTAGTGATAATTAAAAATATAACTATTATCACCAGATACAAGCTGCATTACATATTGCATGAGAGGACATGCGCTATTTAATATTATGGATAACAAGTGACATTATTGTGGGAATTGCTCGACATCAAGAATGGAGGAAAAATTTATATGTTTTAATAACATTCTACCTTTACAAATTTGTACTGTTTAGATTAACATAATAAAATGTTTTCATAATTATAAATTTTTGTTTGCTACGTGCTAAGAAAATTAAATTGAGAAAACGCTGAAAATTTACATGACTGGAAATATGCCATTTAGCCTGAAAACTCAGAACATCATGTCACAACTTTGCCTCAATCAAATCATATTTGTATGAGGTGCAGAGCTTCTGTTGGTTGCTTTCAAATTTTACTTGATCTGTAGGCTCTTTTTTTCCACTACATGTGTAAACATATTCAATTTTATCTAAGCACAAATAATATAAACAAACACGTTTCCAAATTTCTTTATTACACAGAGAAATATTTACTTGTAATACAATGGTTTATAGTTAATAGAAAGAGGAAAGTAAGGTACAGTAAGGAATTTCAATTTAAAATAGCAAACGTTTAAAAAATCATTTACAGCAACTTATATAAAAAATGTAAAGCGGAAGATATGTAATAACAAATGCTTGTCAGTGGGACTAAACGTTAACCCTAGCAAGACCATAGTAATTCCATTTACCGGGAAAAGAACACTTCCAGCCATATCCTTAAACGGGGAAATAATAGAATGGGAATCAGAGGTTAAATATCTAGGGATAACCCTAGACAGTAAGCTTCTTGAAATAACTGCTAGTAAAGCAATAGGAGCTTTGATGGCGTGCAGAAATCTAGCTGGTAAGAGGTGGGGCTGTAAACCAAAAATACTGCGATGGATGTACGCCATGATTGTGAGACCAGCAATTACGCATGGGGCAATAGTTTGGCACACAAAAGCAAGTCAGTACAGCACGAGGAAGACATTCGACAAAGTTCAAAGGCTTGCCTGTGTGTGCATCACTGGAGCTATGAGAACGTATCCAACTAGGGCACTTGAGATCATTACAGATCTCACACCTCTACATTTGGTGATAGAAAGATCTGCCCAAGAGGCAATTCTTAGAATATCTAAGGAAGGTTCAGGCAATGAGAGTATTAAAAATCAGGGAGCTTGGTCCTCTCTGATAAGATACATCTCATCAGCGAATCTTCCCAGTGACGAAATGATCAGGAAAGTAAGCATCGAAAAGAATTCCACCACGATGCTAAATACGAGCAGACTGGGAAAGAGAATACACCACCCAAATTCTCAAAGAAAACACCATTAGATGGTATACGGATGGTTAAAAAACCACCATTGGAGCAGGTGCTGGAGTATTTAGGCCTGGCACCAGATACTCATTATCGTTAGGCTCCTTCCCGAGCGTCTTTCAGGCAGAAATAGTTGCGATCCAAAGATGCGTGGAATGAACCTAGAAAGAAACTACCAGAAATGTGACATATCGATCCATTTTGATAGTCAAGCAGCTATCAAAGCACTGAGTTCCCATGTCATTGATTCAAAGTTGGCATGGGAATGCCGAAGAAAACTTGATGAATTAGGCAAGAATAACAGGGTCTTTTTAGTCTGGGTTCCTGGCCACTCGGGAAATGAAGAGGCCAATACACTTGCCAGGAAAGAAGCACAAATGCCCTTTATTGGCCCGGAGCCTTTCTGTGGTGTAGCAAAATGCTCCTACAAGAAAGAGTTTCGGATGAAAGAGGAAACCGAAAGAGAAGCACTCTGGCGGTGCCTTCCCGGGTTGGAAAAATCCAAAAAGTTCCTGTGAAACTTTGACACTGCTAGATCCAAAAAATATTTGGACCTCAGTAAAGATAAGCTACATCTCCTCGCGGGCTTTCTTACAGGACACTGCCGCCTTAGGAAACACTTAATGAGAATAGGTCTAGCAGAGATTGACGAGTGTAGATTCTGTGGGGAGGAGGATGAAACTCCGGATCACCTAGTTCTGGAATGCCTCGCCATTGCAAGCCAACGCAAGAAATGCTTCGAACAAGAAACTTGTAAGAGTGAGGACTTAACCTCGTTGAAGCCGTTCCAAATACTAGAGTTCATTAGAACCTTGGAACTGGAAGGTGAGCTGTAATAGTAGCGAGAACAGCTCTGATAGGGGGGGGGGCACAATAAACCTTTGGTTTCAGTGCACTGTAACCACGTTAAAATCTAATCTAATCTAAAATCTAGCTGCCGATTCTGAGGACATGTTTTTCTGTGCTTCATATTCCCTCTTAAAACAGGTCCTGAGATTTTTCCATTTGGATTGCAATAGTTTACCTGTAAAAAATAAAATTCCATGAAGTTTAATGATATACATAAGTACTACTTTGCAAAATTAGTAGTAAAAACTGATTCTTTTTTGTTGCTCTCTAGTCATTAATACATACCATATGTGCAGGTACAGTGCGTTTTTTTATCTTTGATATCATTTTAATCACCTGCAACTCTTCTGTTTTTAAAGGTATTGAAATGAAACCAAAATCATATTGTATAGCCATCTAGCAAGTTTTTTCGTTTAAAAAATGAAACAAAAAACAAACGATTTTGTTAGAAAAAACTTAACTAGATAACTATACAATATGGGTTTGGTTTCATTTCGATACCTTTTAAAAAACAAGAGTTACTTACCTACAGCTGATTAGAATGCTATCAAAGATAAAAAACAACCTCCCTGTACATTGTTATTTAAATAGAAACGGTAACAACGAATTTATACTTGATATTTTATTGTAGGTATTTAGCAACTGGCAACAGCTTTGTTTCCTTGCAATATGAATATCTACTTGGTGAAGCAACAATAAGAGAAGTTGTTCGAGATACATCTGATGCTATTTGGGAATGCTTACTACCCCATTACATGGGAGCAAAAAATAGGAATGACTGGTTGAAAATAGCAGAGGGTTTCTATGAACGAACAAATTTTCCTAATTGCATTGGAGCCATTGACGGCAAACACATTAGAATGAAGAAACCTAGTGACACTGGTTCTGATTTTTTTAACTACAAGTCGTTACTTGCAGTAGCAGATTTTGATTATAGTTTTGTGTCGGTTGAAGTTGGAGCTTATGGTTCAGCAAGCGACTCTAATATTTTTCGCAAATCTAAATTTGGAGCTTTACTTGATAGGAGCTTATTGGATATTCAGAACTCTAGAACACTACCAAATGATGAAAATGGAACAGCTATGCCTCTAATTCTTTTAGGAGATGAAGCCTTTGCTGCACCAGAACATGTTTTACGTCCATTCCCTAGCAGAAATTTATCACCCACAAAACGAATATTTAATTACAGGCTGCCAAGAGCCCGTAGGATGGTGGAATGTACTTTTGGCATATTGGTTAGTAAGTGGAGGATATTAAACCGACTACTGGATACCAACCTCGAGTTTTCAGACAGCATAATAAAAGCTTGCCGTATTTTACATAACTACGTGACAAAACTTGACTGTGTTTGTTTTGAAGATACCTTATATCAATGCAATTTGGGTGATCTACATCCCGTCGGAACAAGGGGGCGGAATGCAGGGATTCAAATTAGAGATTATTTTGCAAACTATTTCACTTCTTCTCAAGGATGCCAAAATATAAGTAAAAAATAATGGAAATGTTCAATTTTTGTAAGTTACTTTCAACTCTTTAGGATACGTAAGTAGTAAAAACAAAATGTGTAATAATTTTAAAGATAATTGAAGATAGATTGCACAGAAAAAATTAATTTATATATATATATATATATATATATATATATATATTATAAACATACACTGCTCTCTTTACTTACGTTTATTGTGAAATTTATATAACTATTATTTTATATTCAGAATTTTTGTTTAGTTTGGCTAGCTCAGTTATTGTTTTTTATATAGTTGTTATATTTATTAATTCGGGAGCATGAAACCCTTGTTCCTCTTTGAGTCCTGGCTTTTTATAATGTTGTATTTGTTTAAATAAAAAGAAAACACTTTATTTTTAAATAGATTTAATTTTAAATTCAATATTTTATATTTGATAATAATAATTTGAGACGCCTATGGTTATATTATACCTACTTATTTATTTTGATAATTTCGTCAGTGCGCGTGCGTGAAAAACTAGTCATGCGCTTTAATATAAAACGAACAATTCTTACACGAAAGAAGCATCTATACATGTACCAACATAGTTTGTTGACGATGCAGACAAGTGAATTGTTCAAACACATAAAAGAATTTATATATAAATCATACATATATATGATACAAATTGCTGTGGAAAGAAAATAGTTATCTACATAGATAGAAATATAGGAATTATATACAGATGGACATAATTATTACATTAATAAAATTTCAAGCACCATATTTATGCGATTACAACATGGCGTAAGTATATATTTTAATTTATTTAAATTCGGCCTTTTTATTAATATTAACGATTTATGCAATTAATTAACTATATAAAGTCTGTTTTCTTTCTTTTTCAGATCGATCATATTCGCAAATGTTTATCAATTTAGGAAATCAAGCACTTATTTGAGTATTTTGAGTTTTTACTCTGATTATTGGCCAATAATATTTTAAACACACTGACCTGTTGTTCTTGAATTGGGATGAATGTCTCTGGACCCCAGGAATACTCCTCTGAAGCTCCAAAAACCAATAATGATGAGAAATTTCGAAGATTCTGGTCGAAAAACTTGATATAATTAACTGTGAGTATTAATAAGATTGTTTTTTATAGTACTTTATAGTTTTTATTATGTTAAACTGGGAATTTCTTGAAATTTCTGGAACATTATCACACACACTCCTCGCTTCTTGACACCAGCTTCCCCATTCTTTTAGCGTCCCCTCGATTCTCCCCTTTTTTCAACAAAACAGTCTTTTGTTTTTCTTTTGGTCACTATTTCAAAGTTTATTTGTTGATTCACAATTTGTTCTGTCATATTTTATAACCAATCCAATATTGTCCTTTGCAATCAAATTAATTGAAACTTCTTTCACTTATTAGAAAAGTTTCATACATACACTCTTTAACATTATTAGTTCATTTATAGAGTTCCTATGAGTTTTTTTTATCATACAAATAAATTAAAGTTGGTTATACATACATACATTTAAATGGTACAACATCCAATATTGTTATTGACAGTCTATCACTGTTACACTCATATTATTTATAAATATAAATTCTTTTATGTTATTTGTCTATACTCTTTGCATTATATTATTTATAATAAACTTTAACAAATTATTATTTATTGATTCAACGTTTATTTTATTTACCATGTATCATTTGTATATATATATATATATATATGTCATTATTTGTTTATCTATGAAAATCTATTGAATTATATTCTATTCAATATTTGTATTTGTTTTTATTCTTAAATTAGTGATTATAATGAATTAACTATAATAATATTTGTTTTCATTTCAGATGAACAGCTGATTATGTTATGGAAAATAATCTTCGTCTTAGGCAAATTTATTTACATCATTACATTGGTTAGGCAATCTCTATATTTTATGTTATTATTGAGGTAATTTCTTTATCTATTATATTGTTATAGACAATTATTTAATATATCTTTACTTGATATGTTGTTTAAATTAAGAAAAGTGTTTCCTTTTTACTTGTTTTCTTAAATTATATTATTTTCATACTAGCAGCATATTTTTATAGAACTAATTCTCTTACTATCTATGATATCTGGTTCAATATATATATATATATATATATATATATATATATATATATATATATATATATATATATATATATATATATATATTACGTTATTATTGTGTTCTATTTTCA
This sequence comes from Galeruca laticollis, assembly GCA_963921935.1. Taxonomy (NCBI): domain Eukaryota; kingdom Metazoa; phylum Arthropoda; class Insecta; order Coleoptera; family Chrysomelidae; genus Galeruca; species Galeruca laticollis. The sequence continues at coordinate 87,404,648 of OY998182.1, forward strand.
ATGTCACTTAGTATAAATAAATAAGTAGAATACTTTGCTTGTATAAATAAACACATAAAAGTTCTACTTACCTTCATTTGTCTTTTCAGAAGTAGAAAGATCTTTCCAATTTTCTACAAACTTTTCAAATATTTCTCGAATATTCTTTTAATTTTATGTTATAAAGAGGTGGACGCTTTTCAACTTCACTAATAAATAGCTCTATATCTAAAGGCATGTTTTTAACGTATTATACTTTCTATATGTAAAAATCACCGCCGAAAATACAGCGAAGAACGGTTGACAAATCCCATGCATGCAACTAATTAATCCCCAGTGCGCGCGGACAGGTCCAGAATGCGTTTCATTTTCGCATCTATCCAGTTACCGAAAAAAAGTTGCTAGTGCGCGGCTACGCTATATTTTATTATTACTGTTTTAAATGAAACTGTTTCTAGATAATTCCACAATATATTGATAAAATGTTAAAAATTCTAAATTGACAATTATTTCAATGATATTTATAGTATCGAAACAATTGTCAAGTTCTTATATAACGAGAAAAACCTACTAACCCTCTCAGTGCTCGTTATAGGTATGCGGGTTGTCTCACGTGGTACAACCCGCGCTCGCCAGTCGACTAGCTTCGAGTCGAAGAAGGGGTGGATTCTTCAAAGAATTATTAAGTTTACAAAAAGGGCGCCAGAGAAGTTTTGGCAAGCATCTAAGACTTCTTTAATTAGCCCACAACTTCTCAGTGGGTTAACAACACTCACTACACACTCCAAAGGTTAAACTGATAGGTAAGATGTCATAAGAAAATAAAAGTCAGCAAGTATCCCCTGATTGAAGTTTTAATTAGTCACTTTGGAACGACGGTCTCTTTTCGAAATATTTATTACAATGTCACTACAAAAATGTTACAAATAATGTCTGAGCTCAGCTGAAGGCTGTAAACTCAGAATGTAGATGGGCTGAAGGCCGAAATCTACATAAATCCAAAAATTTCTAACTAATTTATCAGTTACAACTTAAGTGATTAACTGTCAAGCAGATTCTATAAACACTGAGTAGAGCTGAAGGCTTCAAACTCAGGGTGCAGAAGAGCTGAGGGCCCCAAACTACACCGATGTCTCAATTCTAAAATTCTAGAGAAACGACCAAATAGTTCATGTACAATACCTCAAAAATACAACGATAATATATATCAAAATTAACAATGTACAGTTACAAGGGTTCACACTTCCGCAATTTATACTAATATCAATATAAATGATTGCATAAGCCTAAAATTTAAATAGCAACGAGTTTAGTGTTGCTAGAGAAAATACAATTCAAAATTATGTACGGTGCAAGTTATATACATAAAATCGTCAGAAATAGGCAAAAAAACACTAAATAACGCAATACCAGGTACGTACCGTAGTGTCTTAGCGTATCTTAAACTATGAGCAAAGATTTCAAGTTTTTAAATACAAAGTACAAGTGTAAGCGAGATTATAGTAATTGCCGCAAAAAAAAAGAAGAAATAAAACTTTATATGAAAAACGGTAATATGTGAAGCATAAATGTGAGTTTACTAATGAAGTTGAAGAATAAAGAAAAGGAAAACTGTTCAATTATCCTTTTCCGGAACCAGAACAGGAACTGAAGTTTCTCCAGAATATTCCACCTCTCCTGGAACTGGTCTTACTGACCCATTAAATTCCAATCAGAGATTTTTTTTAATGTCCATATACAAAAACCCCCCTATAATAGAGAAACGAATTAGCCTCTACATAGGGTTTACATTTTACCCCGGTCAAATTTTCGACGTACCCCCGTAATATCGCATCATACTGACTATATTAACAACACCCGAAATTCGCAAATAATCATACATCATAACTTTTAACTGTATAAAAGCCACCTACACAGAGAATAAAAACTATATGACTGGTTTTTTTCCGCTTAGCAAAAAAACTACGATAACAAAAAAAACTCATAATAAAAAAACTATGTCGTTGGACACATCCCTGAATATTTATACAACCCCCGTGATATATTCTTATTTCAACAAAATATAAAGCAATGAAGAATATGAACTAATAAGAATTTATGAAATGCATCGAAACTATCTCGTGAAATCCAGATTACATACTCCAATAAACTACGAATCAAAGCTAAAATTTCTACGTTAAAATACCTATAAAACTGTTAATTCCGAGAAAGTATTTTCAACCATTTACCTTGTTAATGAATCCTTCTAACTAACGCCGTCTACGGAAATTTACCACACATACGCAATTCCTCTAAATTCTTATGGTACCCATAGTCATCGACCGTTTTTGGACTAGAAACCTATCGGGTCGGAGCTGCCAGTTGTTGGTTTCAGCCGTATTTCTCTTCCCCTACGTCGGAATTGTTGGGTTTTCCAATAAAACACTTATGGCTCCCAGAGCACATGCGAAAATTTTAAGTTGAAAGATGTGTGTTTACACCTTGACGGCAAACGGAGGACTGAATTTTTAACTTCGTACCGACAGCGTTGTGACTTCTCTCAATCGACAGGTTAGCCAATATTAAGTCTCCGACGGCTCGGCAAATTTTCGCGTTACACTTAGAATTTTCAACATTTTTTCAATATATTGTGGAATTATCTAGAAAGTTTCGTTTAAAACAGTAATATACAAAGTAAGGGTCGAGACAGTAAATTTCATAAAATGTTATTAGTTTCATGGTACAAACTACTATAAGGGTTGAATTCCAAAAAAATGAGTTATATGTCGTTTTTGGGGGTTTCAGGGATGAGAAATTTAAAAATAATAGGTAATAACTTATTTAATATACAAGTTAATAATAGATGCTTCTGTTTCTAGTGTCCTAATGTCGAGGTACCAAGAGGAAATGGAAGATCTTTTGTCGTCAAGTAATGTTGAAATCCCAGTCATCGACTTCTTATTCATTCCAGATACCTCAATTACTAAAAGTCCCTTCAAAATCCAACAGGCATCCATAAAAAGCTTCACAATTACAAAAAAGGTACAAAACAAAATTAACATGGCATAACATGTTGGTACAGAAATGATGCCTTACAATATCTTAGATAAAGACGGTTTTAAAAAATGTATACAAGCTATAAATTACCCTGCAGAAAAACCTTGCCAGAACAGTTAATTCCTAATTTGTACAATGAAACTCGACGAATAATTGAAGCTGTTTTAAAACCGACTGCTGCACTTTTGTTACAAACAGGTCCTATATAGCTCACACAAAAATTACCAATTAGTAAGTGTTTGTTTAGGCTGTTATGAAATGGATGAAGATCATATTGCAAAAAACTTATGTAATCATATAAACCAGATTTTAAACAAGTGGAATATAGAAGAAGATGCAAATACATCGCTTACCACAGATTACGGAAGTAATGTTGTAAAAGCTATTAAGGATATGGGAAAAGTCCATATATGCTGTTTTGGACATGCAATTAATATTGCAGTAAATAAATGTTTTGAAAGTGCAATAGTAGGTATGCGAACATATAGGTAAAATTAAAAAAAATCAGAATATTTTTGCACATAGTTGGAAAGCTTAAAAATAATTCAGAAAAAAATACAATATGAAGGAAACAAATATTCCTTCCTTTTCTAAAACGTGATGGTGGTCTCATTTAAATTTAATCAAGATAATTGTTCAACAATAAATATCTCTTAAATTTTTTACAAACCTATATCAATGGAATTTACTGTCTCAACCCTTACTTATATCAATGGAATTTACTGTCTCAACTCTTACTTATATCAATGGACATTAAAAAAACTTGATTTTAAACGATGACGATTTAAAACTCCTAAATGTTATCCTGGAATTACTCACCCCAATTCAAAACGTTTCAGAAACTCTGTCTGGAGAAAATTATGTAACGGGATCAACCATTTTACCTATTTCTTTGGAATTGGGTAAAAAATTAATAGATGAAAGCAATGAAAAAAACTCATGAACTTTTGCAGACTGCCACCTTCATGGACCCACATTTTAAAAGATCATTTTTTAGTTCTGCAGAAAACCATGTTATTGAAGATATACTATTACAACTTAGTAGCGAATTAAGAATAATTCCTGTTACTGAGAATAGAGCTGCATCATTAGGAAATAAGAAGAGCGCACTTTAATCACTTTTTAAATCTATGAAAACTGTTGAAGGCAGTAATGCTGTAAGTTTAAATGTAAGAAAAAAAAGGAAATTGAACAATATGACGTTGAAGATCCATTGTTATGGTGGAAATATAAATAACGCACGTATATTTCCTTTTCTTTCCCAATGTGCCAAAAAAGTTTCTTTCTATTCAAGCTTAACAGGGGATCACATTGAACAACTTCTGTGAATAAAAAAATTGTTAAATTTCATAAAAATACATAATAGTACTATTATTTTTTCGAATAAACATTTTTAAAGAAAATAATTTTTGGTTGTAGGTTTTAATATAATAAAACTCCAAAGTTACCACAGTTTATTTTAAAACAAAGGTTAAGGGCAAGTGGCAAATTTTTACTTCTAAATGAAATACAAACAAAAATTGCTCGTAAATTCGATATTACAATATGGTCGTTTAATTACCTTATTAATTTAATATGTAATTGGATTAGATATTTCGTAATAATCGAAAAATTAATAACAATCAATATATATATATATATATATATATATATATATATATATATATATATATAATATTGATATTATGTCGATTAATGAAATAATCGATTATCCGATTATTCGCAAATAGTCAATTTAACGATTAATCGAAAATATTTGATTTTCTGATTATTTCAAACTAACTGATTAATCGATTATTTTCAATTAACCGATTCATCGAATATAATCGATTCTTATCAATTAATCGAATATAATCGACTATTTTCTATAATCGATTATATTTTTTGATAATCGCCCACCTCTACTCGTAACTAGACATTACCAAAAAGCAGTACCTTATAAGTAGCTTCGCTTTTCTTTATTTACTGAGAAACACAAATTTTTTCTGCGTTACCATATTAGCATGACTTCACGAAGATTTCAACAAGGTATATGAAAAACTAAAGCCCATATTAACAGAAATTGATGACAAACTTAGTGACATTGAGAAAGCACAAGAATCTTGGTTGAGATATCCGAGTATGGACAACTCCAAGATTGTGGATAACTTTGTCGGTCAATTAAAATCAAACTCACGGTTTCTAGTTAATACCACAATATAATAAAAATTGTTGAAAATTCTAAAAAATTGACAATTGTTTCGAAAAATCAATATCATCGTCAGAATGACAGAAGTTACATTTCATTTGATGCCTACCTGATGTTTAGTAGTTATTTTTGGCTAGACCAAGAAGTGACCTAACTTGTGATTGACTTAATATATGTTAATAAAAAAAGAAAAAGATGTGATATTACAAATATTGAAGCTTAGATATTATTAGCCCTATGGTGATATCCTGGATGTCATTTTTCCAATTGAGATCAGTATAACTGTGCAATGATATAGAAAACTATATCTGCTGATCTTTACAATTATCACTTAAGAAAACAGTTTAATAGTGGAGAACTCCCTAGATTTATTTGTTCATTGACAACTTCATATTGTGTGTTTCTTAAATGTCTTCTAATTTCCAATTCTTCAAGGAAATCCAGTTCTTGTTTCTTTTCACAAATATGCAGCACTTCTAGTTTTGTGTTAGGTGTCAAGTAGATGTTTTGCATAGTGGGATTTATCTGGTTGTTTTAATCTGTATGCTCGTAAGTGTTCACTGTATCGGATTTCAAAATTCTTAAAAGAAATTTAAGAAACCCACATATGAAGTTGTCAATGAACAGTTAAATCTAGGGAGTTCTCCACTAATAAACTGTCTTCTCAAGTGATAATTGTAAAGACCAGCAGATATAGTTTTCCTGGTTTTCTATATCATTGCACAGTTATACTGATCTTAATTGGAAAAATTATATCCAGGATATCACCATAGGGCTAATAATATCTAAGCTTCAATATTTGTAATATCACATCTTCTTCTTTTTTCTATTAACATATATTAAGTCAATCACAAGTTAGGTCATTTCTTGGCCTAGCCAAAAATAACTACTAAACATTAGGTAGGTATCAAATGAAATGTAACTTCTGTCATTCTGACGATGATATTGATTTATCGAAACAATTGTCAATTTTTTAGAATTTTCAACAATTTTTATTATATTGTGGTATTAACTAGAAACCGTGAGTTTAATTTAAAACACTAATATGAGTAGATTCCACGAAGTAAGGGTCGAGACAGTTAATTTAATTAAAATCAACACTCAAGTGAACACAGTGTGGTCACTGTTCAGTTACCTTCGATCCCTTTTGGGATGTATCCCTTTCCATACCCCAAAGAACAGGTCAATTACGAATTTCACAATGTTTAGATTCGTTTACAGGAGAAGAAACACTCGACGGTGATGAGAAACCAACATGTTCGAAATGTAAGGGACGAAGACGATGCACTAAATCATTCTCAATTCATAAATTTCCGAAAATATTGGTTATTCACCTGAAGCGCTTTTCACAAACAGAAAGATTTAGTGGGAAATTTAATGTTGTAATAGATTTTCCAATAGAAGGGCTTGATAGGAGCCATTACTCGGCTGATAAGGTGGCACCTTGTATGTACAACCTCTACGCTATATCAAATCACAGTGGAACCACTTACAATGGTCACTACACAGCATATTGCTGACATCCCTACATGGGACACTGGCACGAATATAACGATTCAATCGTGCTATTAATATCGTGGAAATCTTTAGTCAGTGGAGATGTTCTCTTCTATGAACAAGATGACACAAAGTCCCACCTTTAAGTTTAATAATTCTTTTATTAGTTTTTAAATTGTATATTTTCATTGTAAACCAATGTCTTATTTGGTTTTTTCTGCAAAATTTATTTATATATACATTGTATTTTATAGCCTTCAATAGAAATTAATTTAACATTTCACTAAATAAAATTTTTAAAAGTGAAAAATTTTTTTTCTATAATTTAGTTTATAGTATTAGCATCAAATAGTCTTCTAAAAAATAGTTATTAGGAACTAATAGGAGAAGCATTTTTCCGTTTATTTGCTCTCCTATACCACCCTCGATACATACATCTTTTGTTATATATTTGCATTGAGGAATATTATTCATTAGAAAACAATTATCTCTGCATAGCACATACTTGCTCCTTCACTTCTTCAAGTTGGCGAGTCGATTTTTTGATAGAATCATGTTGATAGTTTGCATGAGTGCAAATAGCTTGCAGTTTTTTTAGATTATTTTCACTATTTTCCATCGCTTGTTCAGCTACAGCAAAATTTCGAGATGAATGCATCAGAATCTAAAAGAAGCATATTATAGTTACCTACATTGAAAAAAATTTAACAAAAATTAAGTTTTTTATTCGTTTACGGTTACAATTGTACCTCTGTACTTTTAGACCCTCTAGTTATCTGCCTGGCCAAGGAAGATATATTATTCACATTTACTTGTACACGATCAGCAAGACGCATTTTCGAATCAGCAAATAATGATCTAGCACTAGTACTACTGGCCGACGCCATCCTAATATTTTATATAATTATTACTATAAATTATATTATAAAATAACAGAATCTTTTAATCTATGAACAAAATCAGAGATCATTCGGAGATAAATAATCAAGTTCTAGCTCTTCTTCTCTTTTCATGAGGGTTCTTCTTCTTTGTGGTTATGGGTTAAATCCGTAGTCTATCCACCTAGGCAAGTTAAAATTCCTATAATTTGGCTGAGCTAGCCATGGTGTATATAAAATAAAACTATTACGAAAGCTCTCACTAATTTAAAATAGGAGTTTTCGATGATAAACAGCTGCAAATACGAATTGTTATTATATAGGTATGTATATATAAAACCTAATTAGTCGGTAAAAACTATCTTATATATATATATATATATATATATATATATATATATATATATATATATATATATATATATATATATAACAACAAAGAGATTCATGGGTAATTCACGCAAAATAAGGGCTACTGAAATAGAGTGGTAGCCGTCGACATGCATGTTTCTGGCTCATTTTGCCTCGTCAGCACGGCATAACCAAATAAGGATGTGAAATTTGGGAGCAAAGATGTTAATCGAAACATGGGAAAACACAAAATAACGGATTTCAGCAGGGAAACCAAACGCTCATTTGTGTCTTCAATTGGAAGATCCCGAGTTTTCAGGACAACAACCAACATCGACACGGAGATGCATATAGCCCCCCGCCATGAACCTTCCGACCCATAGTAAATATGTTACTATAAAACTCGATTCAGAAAGCCAGTTATCGCCGCGATGACGATATACCCCACCAGAACAGCAGAGCCCCCACGCCGGATGCGCACGAGGAATCGACGGTAGAAAGGACAGAGACTACCACCACCACCACCACGATGGATATAAAAATGCGAACCAACGGACGAAGAGACGACGCACCCGCATTTTTAGATTTAAAATTGTTATTATACCACCGACCATCGAAAACATTCCCAAACCACCGAAGGCACGTCACCGCAACTTTCCACCAAATTTCAACAAAATACTAAATTCCATACACTTTTGAAAAATGTCTCCTATACACTTTTCACATAACAAAAATGCAAAAAGTAGAAATCTTCAGTACCCCCAATACATCGCCCTCAAATATCGGAGACATTTCAAAAATTTTCAAAATCAATAAATAACATTCAATTTCATAATTTCTGACACCTAGCCAGCCCAACGCATATATCTATGTATCGGCAACGATACATGGTTCGTCTTCAACACTTACACTCCCATCCTAAACACTTTTTTTCAAATCATTTCCGCACACTTCTGGGCTTCGCTGCTTCCAGAGACCATCCCTCAATTCACCCCAACACAGCACAACCCTCCAGTCACCTTCAGGCGAAAAGCCCACCCAACAATTCACATTTCTAGACACTTCTTAACAAATTTTCCTAGTCACCTTTAAAATTTTTTTTTTCTTACTAGACACTTTTAAACCCCAACCTAATTTCTCGGCCGAGCGCGCACCTAACCACCCAACACACCCCCAACACAGCCCTGAAGAGGAAACCTATCCTATACCAGGGCAGCATCAAGAAAAGGACAAATCAACCAAGAAAACCCCAACCCACCCCAAACTCATTCACGAATCTCTCTTTCTTTTTTGACGAAGAGACGACTTGGTTTACGGACTCCAGCTCCTACAAGTTTAGTCGCCTCCAGTGCGAAGCGTAGGTCGAAGGTATTGACTTTAACCTTAAACGCTTTACACCATCTTTCGCCGAGTGTTGTATTAAGTCGGAGTATTGATCCTACTTTATACATCATTTATTAGAACGGCCGTGGTTTCTGGTATTGACGGAAACGAGAACGGTTTTCAAACTGTTAGAAGAATTTCGGTGTGGTACTGACACACTGAAAACTCTACAGTATCTCCGTAGGGAAGCACCGTTAAGCCTGGTACTGACTGGCTATAAACAATCGCTTTAACTGTTAGAATAATTTCGGTGTGGTATTGACACTCTGTAATAACTACAGTCCCTGCACGTAGAAGTATTCGTTAAGCTGTTTACTGACTAGCTACAAACGATACTCTCAAATCTTGAGACTAAAACTGAAAGAGTATTGATCCGCCGGTTGCTCATATCCCTGGCTGACTGAACGTTCCACAGGACATAGAGAGTCTCGTACACCGTCGAGTATATCGCCGAAATCGAAATACACACCGCTCTAGTTCCACCTACGTGCTATTGAGATTGAGACCATCAGTACCTATAAATCGATGAAAGGATAAGGACCGTCGAAGCGTGACCTTTCAAAATATTTAATTACCGGAGAATTATATAGAATATTGAATTTTAATTTATTGTTGTCGTTGTAAATATTATTTTTTAGAAATAAATCAGTTAATTTAATTGAACTCTGTCTCCTTTGGGCTTACCTGGGCAATACGCATTACAGAAGAATAACATTTAATGAATTTAACTTTTTTATTTATTATTTATGGGCGCCAGAACTTGCTTGGTTCATTTATTTTAAGTAACATAATTTTGTTTAATAGAAGTTCGAAAGAATTCAAAGATTTATTATTTTATTTTCTTTATTTATCCCAGGGTGTGTTTGATCGGCATAAACGCTCGTTAGCAACAGCAACGATTAAAAAATGAACACCACAAATAATGTACATAGTTAACTCAAATTCCAATAAATAATAGTTTTCATAACTCTATAATAACACACACACACAATTAATATGAAATGAATGATTATAGGAACCATAATGTCAGCGTTACTTGTAATCAATTCCAGCTCTAACCTTTTCGAAGATTAAAATTTATTTGTATCAGGTTTGTTCCAAGCTGCGTCAGAAACGGTTTCTTACAGTCAGGATTCTGTGCAGTAACTCAAATGCGTTTCAATCAGAGTTACTGAGCAGAATCCTGAGTCTTAGAAACTGTTTCTGATGCAGGTTGGAACAAACCTATCGTCTCCAAACGTTGACTGATAAGATAAGAGAGCATACGAACTATGCTCGATGATTTAAACTATTGAATTCGTTAGGAATATGATAAATTATATAGCGTTAATAAATCTGTGATTGATTATCTCTAATTATACAAAAAAATATTTCTTAATAGTAATTAAATATATAAAAATTTAATAGGTATAATTTTCATTATACATTCCTCACAACTCTACAGACAAATCTCTTTAATCCAAATTTTCAAGTCTATATTGCAATAATTAAAACGCCTTTATTTTCTTTTTAAATTGGTTCAAATAGAAAGTTTTTATTTTATAGTTGTTTAAAACAAATCAAGGTAATTTTAAATATGAGAATCGATAATTTCGCACTATTCTCATTATAAGATATGGTTTCCGCTACTATCGGCGTCTGGTTATCTATTTTCTAGACGTGTAATTCGCAAAAATTTTCGCGTCAACAAATTTAAATCATTTTTAAAAAGTAAAAAAACTACGAAATATTTCTATTTTATGTCAAACTTGTTGACATTTAGAAAATTAAGAATCAATGCTGCTGCCCCACTTCTAGCGAATTTTTAACAAATGTCACTTTTGTAAGTACTAAGCCGGGAATTTGATGTTCACAATCGATTTTGAATCCTGCAAAACTGTAGATAATGGCTGGCGCCATGAAAAACTAATTTGACATTTCCATGCGAAATATTACCATAGCGTGTACTTTTCCAATACTAAATTATTACTTTTCCAACGGATATCAAAGAAAAAGCCTGGTTTGCAAATAAAAATTTGTGTAGAAAAGCATGTTTTGCATAATGATTGTAGAAAAAGTAGTTTTTCTACAACTGCTATGGAAAGTAGCATATTTCTCATAGCTTACTTAATTTCAAACCCATATATTGCTCACCCTGTGAGAAATATCATTTCTCACGGCACTTTACCCACACTACATACATTTTTATGGAGAATCCAGAAGGGGATCCTCGATGCCCAGCCAATTTCAGAAACTTATACTCGATGCCCAGCCGTTTTCGGTGGGTGGTCCTCGACGCTTAGACTTTTTCTACAAAACGATTTACTTGTATTCTTTAAATTTGTGCAGTTGTAGAAAAAGTATAGTGTGCAACATGTGGGAAAAGTACTTTTCTCACTCGTGTGTTTGCGGCATTCGCCCTTGGCTCGTGCCACAAACTTCCACACTCGTAAGAAAAGTTGAACTTTTCCCACTTGTTGCACGATATACTATTTCCCAATAGAGACATTGGCAGATGAGGATTTTTAGAGTGGCCGGCTAGATCTCCTGATCTATCCCTATTCGATTTTTTTGTGGAGATACCTAAAGAGAGAATTAGGATCGAAATGAATTTAATTAATGCTGATACCCTTAATAATATTTTGCAAGAGTTTCAACATTGCCTTACATATTGTCAGAAACAAATAGTTGGCCATTTGAGCATTTAATTTAATACTTACGTAGGTTTATTTAGCCCTTTTTTTGATAAATTACAATATTATGAATGAAATATATTTTATATCTCTAACATACGGTTATATAACATAAAAAATGACATCAGAAAAATGCGTTTTTTTATGGTAGTATCAAAATAAGGTATTTCCATTTTATAAAAATGCGCATCTAAAAAATAAAAACGAAGTTTCCGAGCTTTTTTCGCCAATGGCTAAATCAAGCTTTTAACGAATTTTTTCCAATGTATATGAACAAATGGTGGAAGGAGTGGATACGTTAGGCTTGGCGGATGCTATGATGATTATTGCGATCGGGAATGATTTGGAGCTGCCATGTAGGGGTATTAATGAATCGTTGGGGAAGACTAGTTAATGGCTGGGTTTGCATGGTTTTGAATTGTCAGTGCAAAAATCGAAAGCGAAAATTTTCAAGAAAAGGAAAGTTAGTATTCCTAGTATTGTATTATGCAATCATGATGTGATACTATACATAAAAAGGTGAGGTATAGAGTACCTTTATTGGACGATAAAATGAAGCTCAGTTCTCATATTGATGGGGTTCTGGCCAAAGCGCCATGAAATGTTTAATACTTTAAAACAAAACTTGCAGAAATCAAATAAAGTATAATTTAAAGTAGATCGTAAACAGCAAGGGGGATCGTACGGGCCATGCAGCCAATCAAGCACTTTGACCTATAAGATCTTTTGTGTACAACCCTTAATCTATTCGAGGTCCGGGACTCTGAGACTTCGTGCGAAGTTTATTAATTTCCTGGGAGCTAAGTTCCTGACGTCGGAGGGCGTTAGAAAGGCCACTCTCAGGAACTTCAGCCTTTTGCCGAAAACTGCTGGGCATTCGTAAACCAAATGTTCTGCAGTTTGAGTGACGTTCTCGCAGTATCGGCAACATTCACTCTCTGATTTGCCCTTTTTTTGAGGTGATACCTCAGAGGGCAGTGTCCAGTGAGAAGCCCCGTTACCAATTTCAATTCTTTATTGTCTAACTCGAAAATCTGTTTAGCTTTCCTTAGCGATATGCTCACCAGCCTTATAATCAAATACAATTTGACGGGATTATTAAAGAGAAATGGAAGAATGTCCACGTAATATACACAGATGGGTCTAAAGATAGACAAGAAAATTTATTTGGGTGTGTCACATATATGGAAAATAGGGGTTTTAACATAAGTGTCAGAGTGGCTGACGAAGCTTCTGTAAGCACAGCAGAGTTATTAGCTATTTATGTGACAGTTAAAAGAATTCTTGAAGTGGGAAACATGAATTCACTGGTTCTAACTGATTCCAAGAGTGCATTACAGATCATTTCCAGAAAAGGATAATATGGTAAAGCTGCATTTACAGAGATATGTATTAGAGAACTTTTATAGGAGGCGAAGTGTAATAAACAAAACATTAAGCTGAGTTGTATTCCCAGTTATTCAGGTATCAATGGTAATGAAGAAGCAGATTTATTGGCTAAGAATATGGAGAAGAAGTTTAATAAAGTGGATTATAAAGATATTTTGGTAAATGTTAAAGAAAAAATAAGAAAAGAATGGAAAGAAGAATGGATTGAATTAGGAAAGCATTATTTTAAAATTGCTGAGAAGTTACCATATAAGCCCTGGTTTTATGATGTAAGGGTCAATAGACAGGCTCCACCAGATACGAGTAGTAAGCTCACCTAATTGTAGATGTGGGCAAGTAGGTAGTATCGGACATATACTTATGGAGTGCCCTATTGACAAAAACTACTGTGACATTATAATCTTATGCTTAAAAATTGCATGAAGTATGAAACTGCTTTATGTGTACAAGACACGCTTAGAGAATCTTCAGCTTGTAGTGCTTTGCTTTTGTGTAAATTTTTCAAAAATTGTAATAGAGTCATATAAACTACTATGCAAAACACGCTTTTCTACACAAATTTTTATGCGCAAAGCAAGCCTTTTCTTAATTAGTTTAATATCCGTTAGAAAAGTAATAATGTAGAGTGTGGGAAAAGTACACGTTATGGTACTTTTCCGCACGGAAATGTCACTTTGCTCACGGAAATGTCAATGTCAAATTTTTTTGACAATACTTTATAGTGGATTTCTGGGTGTTCAAATTTTAAATTTAAACTAAAAATTCTGTAAGTAAACTATTTTTTAGATTATTTATTTCAGTTTATTGATTATAGATTATAAACAAATTCATTTATTACCCATTATTTTAGGAACTATGAACCGAGATTATAATTTATCTTTCGAGTTGTCGAATTCCGATATTGAGAATACTCCTCCAGATATTATCGAATAGGCTCAAAATGCAATCGCAAATTTGTTACCTGGAGTTTCAAAAAACAAGTCATAATTTTAAAGATTATATTTAGTTATTCAATCTATTATTATTTAGTAACCAATGTACTTCATAATATAGAAAAATCGAAATAAAAAACTTAAAATAAAATAAAGCAGCGGAAAGACCTAAATACAGTATTTTATTTGTTGCCGCGATAGCTTAGTGGAAAACACATCAGCATTGGAACGAAGAGGCCCGGGTTCAAATCCTGTCGACTTTTTTTATATATTTGCAATTTATTTAATCTTTTTACTTTAATTTTGGAACTCTTAAATTCGTTCTGTTTAAGTTAAATAAAATACATATATAAGTTACTTTTTTCTTTAATTAATAAACGTAGTTGTATTAAAAATATTGTGTACAACTCGTACGCAAAGCACTTTTCCCACTCGCTGGATTTGCGGCACTCGCCTACGGCTCGTGCCACTAACTTCTGCGCTCGTGGGAAAAGTAACGTTTTGCGCACTTGTTGTACAAACTACTATTAGATCCAGACTTACATGTATGAAAGTGCATCTTTTTCCTAGGCACTTGAAAGAGCTACATGCTACTGGGTAGATAATTCTATAGAGTCAAGCCCAGTAAAAGGAAAAAGAAGAAGAACATAATATATGTATATGAAATATGAACACTAATGTTATTGTTAATTTGTTTTACTTGCTCAACATCTGGTTTATAATTAATTGTGTAAGTGTATAAAAGATATAATCAAAATGGATCCAGCATTATTAAGAGAACGAGAGTTGTTTAAGAAAAAAGCACTAAGTACTCCCACGTAAGTAATATTGCATATTATTATTAAACTTTACTCTTCACAAGTGATTTTAGTGTAGAAAAGAAAAAGACAGAATCAAAACCCGAACCTTCAAAAGATGAAAAGAAAAAATCTAAACCAACAAATAGCACAACCAGTGCTCCTAAACTCGATATTAATACGTAAGTAACTCATTCTTTACCAATAACAACTTTTCTACAGGCTGTATTGTTAATCATCATTTCATTATAGATATAAAACCTCTACAGGAAGCTCCCAATATCGTTTTGGAGTTTTGGCAAAAATTGTCAAACACATGAAAACAAGGCATCAAGAAGGGGAAACTTATCCATTAACTTTAGAAGAAATTTTAGATGAAACAAATCAACTTGATGTCGGAAATAAAGTAAAACAGGTAATCTTTTGAATTATATGTTTATATGCTCAGCTTTGGTATGTCTTTGGTCAAGTTCCAGGTACATATTTTATTTACAGATAGGTCTTATAATAAAGGATTATACCAAGTCACAAGTGTTCAATACTTATTTATATTTAAGTGTAATTAGTAACATATATGTTATATAGTTTAATATTTTATCACTAAACCAAGTATTACATCAACTTTAAACATTATTTAAACAGATAGATTATTAGTGACAGTATAGGCCGTTTTTTTACACCATATATTCACCATTGGTTGACTGACGTCAGTCTCCGCTGCACCGACATGTTGGAGTCACTAATTGCACATAAAAAAACACAGTTGTTATTTACATCATTGTATCTAACAACTGACAATCGATTTTAAAATTGATTGCAAAAATTACAGAAACGAATGAAAATACTTGAAAAGTGTTGTAGTTATTTTAGCCTCCAGATCTCGGAGTAGCGGCTCATCTAATAATTCCGAGGATGAAATAATATGTATGTTTTTTTGAGGTTAGCTGTCATTTTCTAAACCACCAAATTTATCCACCACCTCGAAACAGCGGTGGAATGGTTTGCAATTTTGATTGATGCAACAGTAATAAATGAACGTGTTATTTCTTCAATCAGAAATCCACCAATGAATATAAAAACGTAGTTGGTGGATTGATGGTTCTACCGATGAATAAAAAAGCGTGCCTTATAACACTTGACATTTCAAGGCACTGACTTAATATGTCCATTTATCACTAAGCAACAGGTTGCTGAAACAAATACTTTTCAAGATATAAATTTTAAACATTAGTAAAATCATAACTGTTCTTTTTAATTGTATTAGTAAGCTGTGTCATGGTCTGTAAACTCCCAAGAGCAGAGTATCAAAAAAAGTAAACTAAATATCTGAATTTTGAATGTTTGTGAGAAAAATGGCATCAACCACAAGTTTTAATGCAATGAAATCTGAAAGTGCAGTTTTAATTAAACAAGTAAAATAGTTGTGCTAAACTTGTATAATGCTTTCGTGTACTAGCACCCAACATATACTACTGATGTATGAATTTGAATTAAAATATTTGTCGAATTAGATTATTTAGCTATTCGGATTAATCCAATTATTTTTCAACAATACAAATATTGATTTCTTCAACTCAGTCAGCCAAGCTCGCTCCGTCAGGTGGATGAACGAACGGTATTCTGCATGTATTCCTGTTTCTTAATGATTTAAATTATATGACCCGAAAACTTATCGAGGAATACAAAAAATGGGGACTAGAAATAAATATACAAAAAACAGAGTATATGGCAATACAAGGACAACAACAAGAACTCATATTGGAGGACGGAAAAATCATTAAAACAACTAGCAAGTATCAATATTTGGGAGTAAAAATTTCACAGAACTGAACACTTGATGCTGCAATTAAAGAGAGAAACTGCTTAGGAAGAAGATCCATTTCCTTACTAAACAGCATACTGTGGGATAAAAACATTATGAAAGAAAACAAAAAACGAATCTTTAACACTATTGTAAAAAGTATAATTATCTGAAGGATGGCCCCTAAAATCCACAACAGAAAAAACCCTGAACCCTGAAATGGATTTCTGGTGACGAGCAGCCGAAAAGTCCAGAAGAGAACAAATAATCAACGAACGAATAAGAGAAATTATGGGCATAACACACCATTACCGAGGTTATCGGAAACAAACAATTAGTGTGGTTTGGACATGTACAACGAATAGACGAACAGAGGAACCTAGAGGAAAAAGAAAACCAGGCAGACCAAGGAAAAGTTGAAGGGAGGGTATAGACAATGAAATCAGAGAGGAAGCTTGAAGACGATCTATGGAATGATATAGTTAGATGGAAACTGGAAATCTGAAGGCGTCGGAGAACGTTTTAAACCGATACATATATATTCCTATTTCTTCCGATTCTGGGCGGTCAGTTCGAATTTCGGCATCGCATCACATCTCACTATTTCCTATCTCCTTTTCGATGCGGAATGCGCCGATGCAGCCATATTTCGGTTCAGTATAATGGTCAGTTATGTTATTATGTTAAAGGTGTTAAGTTGATATTACTGGAATTGTAACGTAACGTGTAGCTTTTTGAGTGTGAATTTTCGTTTATTCTTAATAATAAAATTACGTTTCGGTATAATATTTAATAGCAAAAAACAAATTTTTAACGGAATATTTATAAAGAAATAAAATTGGCACAATTTTTAAATGAAAAATTAGTTTGGTTTATAAACAACGATTTAAAAATAAAATCATATCCAAATTTTTAGGTCCTAATCTGTTTCTTCTTACGTTAGCAAGCTGTCCGGCTTTAGAAAATAGCCGTTCACTTGGCACAGAAGTTGCAAGTACATACAAATATTTTAATTGGAGACGATATAATTGAGGCCATCATATTTTTATAGTTTTCCCAAAATTCCAGGGGATTATCAGACCTAGGACAGTGGGGTAGTTCTAAATACTATTTTACACAAAGAGTTGCTGAAGTTGATGGAGTAGTTTTCGTTTTTACTTCGGCTAGTTTTTTATCAAAATATGACTACAGCCAGTTTGTTGGTCTTTCTGCAGAAGTCGCCACAATTTCATTAGACTCTGTCGGGTTTGGAATGTTTGCATCCTCTTCCCATTGATCGCTTGCTTCATTTGAATTTTTTAAATCTGAAATTATTGCTGTAAGCTCATCAACAATCCAGGATTCAGCATTTGCTTCTAGTCCAAAACCAGTTTTTTTTAAATTGTGGATCTAAAAACGTACTCTTCGCTGCTATTTTGTTTAATTCAAGAGATCCCAAAGGCCTAGATATTATGTCAAGGTGGAGGAAGAGGTGTAAATTAAAACTTATTGATGTATTATCTAAAAGTAATTTAAAAAAAATATTTTTACTAATTGTAATTCTAAATGTAGTTATTTAATATTTACCTGGTATCAGAACAACACTATACTATCTCAAAATAATATCACAAAATGGTCAAAATTAGGAATTGATAAAAGAGCAATACTGTAACAACATTAAATAATAAAATTTTACGTTTTCTTATATAGAAGACAGGATTCATTACAAAAAGGCATTATTTTGTATTTTAACTTATACTGATGTAAGCAATACATAAAAATCAATAATTCAAAGAATGGTAATATTTTACGTTTATACAAAACGATAAAACTTTAAACTGTAATATCTCAAAACTATCTATTTTGAATTGTTACAGTATTGCACTGGCAAGACAATATATAACATTAACTTTATTGACCAGCAAAATCATTAATAGTTATTTAAATATAATTATCTTATGAAAATGTATTTAAATTTTATATAGGTCCATTATGTTGATTGCGAGTCTCTTGTCTCTGATAACAGGGAAACATATTTCTGATATGTACCAGGTGTCCCAATTAGAATGGCTTTCGGCCATATATCAGAAACTGTTTATAGTACAGCTGCGGGAAAAAAAATACAAACATGGCCTCAAGAAAAGTCTGGAAATTATTTTGTAGATCTAACGCTAGAGAGCGGAAATGAATGAAAAAAATTTAAAAACCCAAATTTTACAAATTAACCTAATTAACGGGCATAACAAAAACAATCATCGCACTGTTCAAAATTTTTTGCATATATATGATATTACAAATTTTAATCTATCTACTCAAATAAGGTGTGGGAGAGAGTAGAAACGTCCATAACTCCAGTTCTGCTTAACCTATTTTTGAAAACAGTCTTCTTGAAATCAGCTCTTTTCCACCAACATAAAATTAACAATTTCGACATAACCTAATGAGAGTAAAAAGCCCGCTAGATTTAATTTATTTTAAATTTAGTTACGTTTGAAAAATATGAAATAGGAATATGCAGACACAGAATAGCGACTTATACACTCTTGATGCTATATCGTGCTAACAAACTGATATTTCCCCAAAAATTACCAAAAAATATGGTATATCTGGATTTATAGGACCCTTTGTATTGGCTCTGGTGAGGTAAAAATCAATAAGGTTAATCTGTGAGACGACCTGAACAATATCCAATCATAAACTTGGTCACTTGTATATACTCCGGAGGCCTCCATACGTGCCCCAACCATTTGCTTCTTTGAGTTTTAATTTTCTTTAATATGTCTTCCCCATTCAGTTCTTCTATATTTCTCGATTCGTTCTTCTGTATTCCTGCTCTTCACTGGACCCAAATTTGTTCTTATTATCTCTTGTTCGTTTATCCTTAACTTATTTTCTTCATAGTTTTTGTTTATTCTGCATACATTGTTATGGGTCTTATTATTGCTTTGTATATGTTCATGTTTCCCCTATATTGTTTATCATTAAGCCCAGGTATTCAATTTAGACTTTTTTATTTCCCATTCTTATTTCTCCATTTTGCCCTGTATTTCCAAATATCATTATCTTAGTTTTCTTCATATTAATTTTTAATCCAAACTCCATTAAAGTGTTTTCCATGATTTTCCTTTTTTTGTCACTAACACTATGTCATCTGCATACGCAGTTATTTGTCTTCCTCTTCTCAGAATTCTAGAGCCAGACTGAACAACATAGCTGACAGTGAGTCTCCTTGCCTTACACCTTTATTTATTTCGATTTTCTCTGTTTCTCCTGTTTGTGTCAGGATGCTAACTTTTGATTGTTTCATTGTCATCTCTATTAGGTTTCTTAGTTTTCTACTTATTCCTTGTTCTTTCAATAGTTTCATAATTTCGTTCCTATCTAGCGAGTCAAAGGCTTGTTCGAAGTCTAAAAATAACATTTCTATCTCATATTGATGTTCATACGCTTTTTCCGCAATTTGTTTAATTGTATGTATTGCATCCATTGTTGATCTGCCTCTTATGAAACCACATTGATATTGCCCTATGATATTTTTAGTTTCAGCTACTAGTCGTCTTTGAATTACTGATGATAATATTTTATAGGCTGTGTTTACTAGGGTAACACCTTTATAGTTCTTACATTCTTGCTGGTCTCCTTTTTTGTTTTACGTTATGATTTGTCGCACTTCCCATTCTTTCGGTATTTTTTCCTCTTTCCATATTTTCATCACCAACCTACGTATTCTTTCATGTAATATGTATCTTCCGTGTTTTATCAGTTCTAAATTTATTCCATCCTTCCCATGTGCATTTCCATTATTACCTCTTTTGATAATATCTCTTACTTCTGTAATGTTGGCTCTTGTGTAATCATTTCTACTTCTCCTATTTCATATTATATCACGTGCTGATTTAGTAATTCCTTAAAGTATGTTCTTATTTTTTTATATTGTTTTTATTCCTCCACAATGTTTCCTTGTTTGATCTTTATTCCTTTAATTTGTTTTTAAACGTCCTGTTATTTCTTTTATTGTTTCATAATGTTTTTGAATTCCTGCTTCATTTCTCTTTCTATGTTTCCTGTATCCTTAGGTCCATCCATTGCCTTTTACTTTTAACATTCATAGGACTGGCCGGGGTCCGTTTGTACCCCATGACGTATGTTTTTGCCGTATCTTTGCAAACGCAAATTTTTAAACATTGATCTTTCATCTAGCTGCAGTTTATGAATTATTTTGATAAAATATGATGTATTTAGTAGTTTTTATTGACTGGTATAAACAAAAAATAGTTTTATATTCCAGGGGTCTCTACAGACCCCGTTCAGCCTTTTACGTCCGATAAAATAATCCCGGTAACTGTTAGTAAAATCGGGGAATCCCATACATTTAACGTTTGTTTACTCACAGGGAATTTACCCATATAATTGTAAAATGTAAATTACCAGTTCAAATGGGGGATTCCCCGCACTGCGATATAATTTTTAGACTTGAATATTCGGGTTAGTCTCTTGTGATATTGCGAGTAGGGTACATCGTTTTGAAAATGAGTCAGTTTTTATTTAGAAACAATCGCAAGGGGCTTACTGACGATGAGATGTTACTTATACTTGAAAGTGATGATCCAGAGTTTGATAGTGTTATCAATGAGGAAACATCGAGTGACTTAGAAGATGAAGACATTGTCACAGAAGTAGAGGAAGAAAATGATGTAATAGTTGTTGATCAAAGTATAGAGAAAACGAACCCAGAGGAACCAACAGTTAGTAACAGCCAGGGCATTCCAGTATATAAATCTAAAGATGGAACTGTGTGGTCAAAAATTCCAGGAAACACAAAAGTTAGACGTTCAAAAGCTAATATTCGGAGACATGCTCTAGGCCTTACAAATTACAGTTCTGATATATCAAGTATAAAAGACGCTTTTCTTTTTTTCCTATCTCTGGATATTCTGAACATAATAGTAACCGAAACAAACAGAAAGGCACAAACATATTATGATAAATGGAATATAGAAAATCCGAATAAAATTAAAGTTTTTGTACCTGTTGATTCTACAGAGATTGAAGCTTATATTGGACTGTTGCTTATTCTTGGCGCACTTCACGGATGGAAAGAGGCTATCGATATGCTCTGGTGTCAAGATATTTCTTACTGTCGTCCTATAATTCCTGCTGAAATGTCAAGAGACAGATTCAGACAAATTACTTCATTTTTACGCTTTGATAATTTTCAAACAAGACAAGAACGAAAATAAGTAGGTAAGCTAGCTCCGATAAGAGATATATTCGATATTTTCACTTCTAAATGTAAAAAATCACTTAATCCTGGCGACCATCTATGTGTAGATGAGCAGCTTGTACCATTTAGGGGTAAGGTACCATTCCGAGTCTATATGAAGAGTAAACCTGATAAGTATGGAATCAAAATATGGGCTTTTGTGGACTGCACCACTTCTTATATTGCAAACATGCAAGCTTATTTGGGTAAGTTATTTGAAAAGCAATATAGGCAAACTTTATATTCCTATGTATCTATTAATTTTTAGGAAAACAAGGTAACAAAGCGGAAAAGGGTCAAGGTCAAAGGGTTGTCCTAGATTTGACAGACCATTTGGAAGGCGGATTTGGAATAACGACCGATAACTGTTTTACAAGTTTAGAACTTGCTGACAAGTTGTGGAAAAAAATATTACTTTATGTGGAACCCTCCGGAAAAATAAAACATTTATTCCCAGGGAACTTCTACCGGCATCGTACAAGAAAGAATTTTCAAGTATGTTTGCTTTTAGAAATCAAAGAACGCTAGTATCCTATGTTCCAAAACAAAAACATGCTGTCATCTTACTTTCAAGTGAGCATACTGATAGTAAAGTAGCTGGAGAAGAACAGCACTATAAACCAGAAATTATTCTTCATTACAACAAAACAAAAGGTGCTGTCGACACTTCAGATAAGTTGGCCAAAGAATATACAGTGCAGAGAAAGTCAAACCGCTGGCCAATGGCAATATTTTCGCATCTTATAGATATCGCAGGAATAAATGCTTATAAATTGTGGTTACTGCAAAACCCGGATTGTCGAAAAAACAGTTTGGATAAACGTAAAATGTATATTTTGGGACTAGGAAAAGAACTCATAAAGAAAAACGTTTTCCGGCGATATAATAAATACATTCAGACGAATAGAAAACGGCATATGACAGACGTTTTTCCCGAACTACTGGATGCAACAGAACATAGAGTTGAACAACAAAACATTACCAGGGGGCGTTGCCATATGTGTCAAAGAGGAAAAGACAGCAAATCCAGAAAAATATGTATTAGGTGTAATAACTTTGTGTGCCTAGAACATTCAAAATCGGAGATAGTTTGTAAAAAATGTTAAAATGATATGTAGGTAGTATTAGTGATTAGGGTATTTTGTATTTTTTCGTGATGATTTTTGACTAATAAATGGTTAATAGTAAAACTTTAATAAAACTTCTTTTCTATATATTTAATTTAAAGAAAAATACAGCATTTCTGCAATTTTACGCATGGGGTCTTCTCGGACCCCAGTTAGTCCTTTTCGTAAAATTTTGATGTCCGTCCCATGAAGGTTAATTA
Source organism: Galeruca laticollis (assembly GCA_963921935.1). Taxonomy (NCBI): domain Eukaryota; kingdom Metazoa; phylum Arthropoda; class Insecta; order Coleoptera; family Chrysomelidae; genus Galeruca; species Galeruca laticollis. The sequence goes on from OY998182.1 coordinate 87,428,120, forward strand.
TGATTTTTTTCTCTTTCCTTCACATTTCATATTTTTCTCCGTCTTCTGTTTTGTTTGCTCTTATCCATTTTAACCTGGCTTCGGCTTTTCTTTCAACTATTTTTTGGCATTAGGTGTTGTACCATTCATTTTTGGTTTCCTTCTTCTTTTTACGTATTACTTTTTCCGCTGCCTCTAGTATACCATTTTTTATATTGCTCCATTGTTTTTCCGCATCTTTATATTCTCGCCTATCATCTTCTGTTAAGTAATTTTCAAGTTGCTCTATGCATTTCCTTTCAATCTGTTCATCCTTTAATTTTTGCCATGACCATGAAAGGATCTGAGTGTGCGTAAGCTTCTCTATAATATCTTACATCCTTAATTGAAGATTGTCTTCTTTTGTTTGTTAGTATGTGGTCTGTTCTTGTTGCTAGGTTGCATAATCACTGTCATTGTCATTGGTCCTTTCATGTATTGTATATTTTCCTGTGACGAGTTCAATATTTTGTTCTTTTCCTATTTGAGCATTGAAATCTCCCATTACCATGAACGTGTATTCCTTAGGGATATTTCCTATTTTTCTCTATATCTTCATACCATTTATCTTTTTCTTCTCTGCTCACAGTTTCCGTCGGTGCATATATGTTTAAAATGATATATTAGACATTTTCACTTATCCTCAGGTATGCAAATCTGTCGGCATGAATTCCAGGATATTTTGTCATACGTTTCTGAGTATCATAAAAGATACTCCCTATTTTCCTTGTCTCTCGCTCCCTGAATATCTGAGGCTGTCAAATTTGCTTTCTATTTCCCGTTTTCCCTTCCATCTAGTCTCTTGTATGGCAGCTATGTTTATTCCGTATCTTCCCAATTCCGCTCATATTACTTGCATTTTTCCTGCAGTTAACATCATTCTTATATTCCGTGTGCTTATTTTCATTGTTTTATGTTTTGATTTCTGTTATTTTTTTTCCATATCTTTGTTTTTTCATTTTTTTTTGTTTATTTTAGTTAATATTTCTTCATGTCCTTGTTCGATCTTAGTCATCGTCCCTTGTTTTCTTTCTTCTGTTTCATCTTCGCTTACTTTTTTTTGGGCTAGATTTCTTTATTTTACTCTCCTTGTAGCCCCATCTCCATTTATCTCCGTTTATGATTATCTTGTTGTATCCAATTTTAACTATGCTTCCTTTTTGGCTCTCCTCCCTTGCTATCTCCCTCAATCGCTTCTGCTTCAACCTTACATTTTTTGTTAAATCATTGTTGATATATGCTCTTTCGTCTTTGTTGTCCTTTAGTTTATTTTCACTCTGCATTACTTGTTCTTGTCTTTCTCCTCATGAAACCGTATCAAGTATGTTTTGGGTCCTAGTTTAGTGGCTGATTTCACCTTCACTTTCACATTCAACTTCTGACCAGCAAAATTCTCTATTACAATTTTTAATCTATCCCGATCTTCCTAATCTATTTATTGGTTACCACGTTGTTTTTCTTTTTGTCTTTCTCTGTCCGTTCTAGTGTTTTTTCAATTTCATTCAAATCTCCAATTTTCTTGCTTTATTATCTTATTCTCCTTTGACATCTTCCATGAACTCAAGTAATAATTTCCTTAATTCATCCATTTCTAGGCGTTTATTTTCTTTATCTAACGAGTATTCTGATAATTTACTTCTTCTAAGTATTGTTACACCCGCATTACGTTGTAAAAGAGGGGTCATGCGTTGACCCCCCCACTTTTTTGCGGAAATACGCGTTTAGAAGCATCAGGACTCCGAATCAAGTGATGATGTTGGTCAGTCTGTCTGCTTGCTCGTTTATTTCTAGCCAAACCGCTGAACCTATTGGCGCATAATTCGATAAATATATTCTTAGGCATTAAAGGAAGAGTTGAAAAGCATTCGGTAAAAATTGATCAACTCCTCTACAGGGGGTTAGTGAAAGAAAATAAAAAATGCTAATATCTCTGTTGGGGGTTGTTTTTCGGAAAAAGTGTACATTGAAGCATTTTCCCATAAAATGATGCGTTTACGTTTTCACTTTAGGGGTGGGTTAAATAGTGCGTAAATTAATCAGAAGGTCAAAATCCACAACTTTTGTTGAAACATTTTTGGCTAAAATTACCCGTTTACATTTTTGACCCTTTTTTTAATTTACGTTCCTCCATCCGTTATTTGAGTAGATATACTAAAACTTGTAATATCAATATACCCAGAATTTTTTGAAGAATGCGGTGATTGTTTTTGTTACGCCCCTTAATTGGGTTAAATTTGTAAAATTTGACTTTTAATTATTTAATTACACCATCTAACGTTAGACATACAAACTTAAAAAAAATAACTTCCAGGTTTTTCTTGAGGCCTCTTGTTTTCTATTTTTTCCCGCAGCTGTACTACGGTTTATGATTATGACCGTGAGCTGTTCTTATTGGGACACTTGGTACATTAAAAATGATTTGTTCATGTAACTAGTGCATAATTCTGTTACAGTGGCTACAAACTGAAGCTCTTGTAGACAATGTTAAAATAGAAGCAACCCCTGAGGGTAAATTTGCATTTAAATCATTATATAAGTTGAAAGATAGAAAAAGTTTACTGAAATTATTAAAGCAACAAGATTTGAAAGGTCTAGGAGGTATATTACAAGATGATGTCCAAGAATCATTACCACATAGCGAAAAAGCATTGAAGGTAAAATACTTGTTTTAGGAAAAAGTCTGGGAATAATATAAATTTTGTAAAATCAACATCTATATTTTAATTTGCTTATAGATATTACAAAACCAAAATGAAGTAATTTTCATTACTAGACCTATGGATAAGAGAAAAGTTTTGTTTTACAATGATAGAACTGCATCACTTCCTATTGATGAAGAATTTCAGAAGTTATGGAGATCCGTTGCAGTTGATGCTATGGATGATGCTAAGATTGAAGAATACTTGGATAAGCAAGGTACACAATTATTTGCTGCATTTATTTGTTTGAATTTTGTGTTACATAACAAAACCATACAAACGAAATTGGTAAAATGTAATCTTAATCAGTAATGTCTCAAAACTATTTATTGTCAAAAAATTGTTGACAATAAAAGTATTTAAATAATTAGGAAAACATTTAGGATGAAATTGAATATCTCGGCAATAAGTGAAGCTGGCTACCTATTTACAATTTATTAGATGTTTTTGCAGTTTCGGCAATTGTTATCCACGTCTTTTTGTCCTACATCTGTCTGTCCCAGCCCCAGCCTTGTACTTTTTATATCTGTACAACCTGATCCCCCCCATCTAATTTTTAGTCTTCCTGACAATTTTCCTTAGTGAGCTCACCATCCTGTAATTCTCCTCATCCCCTGCCCCCCATACATTCTTTTAATGTGCCCTTAGCAACGTATCATTTTTTATTTAATTGTGTTTACTATATCCTCATTCTCTAATATCTAATTTGATAGTTCTTAAGTCTTCAGTACTCGTTAGACCCTAGTTTCACCGGTCCATAAATTTTTCTAATTATTCTCCTTTCATATATCCTTAGTTGTTATTCGTCCCCATTTGTTAGTGTCATAGTTTCTGCCACGTACGTAATTACCAGTTTTATCGCCGTCCTGTAGACTCTTAATTTTGTTGCTCTGCTTATTCTTTTACTCTGCGTGACGCTATATTTATTATATACCCTATACCCTGATTCAACTATTTGCCTTAGTTCGATTTTTGTGTAATATTTGTTACTAATCGTTGTTCCCAGGTACTTAAAGGCACTAACAACTTCAAAACTGACTTCATTTATCTTTACTGTTTCTGGTTGGTAGCCTTTCTTTTTTCCCGCCTCTTTTACAATTTTTTTCTAATGTTTCTTCAAGACATCTTCGGTCCCCCGCTATTATAGTTAAATCATCAGCATATGCTATTATCTGTTTTAATTTATTAATTACTCTTCCATTGATATTACAAGTCTTAATTATGCCATCTACTGCTATATTAAACAATACTGCTGAGAGCTCATCTCCTTGCCTTACTGTTGTCCTAGAATCTTTTATCGTCATTTTCACCAATCATATTATCTTTTGTGGTACTTTTAGCTGTTCCATGTCCTTTATAATTGTCCTCCGTTTGAGGCTGTCTTAGGCTTGTTTGAAGTCAGTGAATAGCATTTGGACTCCAATGTTCTGTTCATAACATTTTTCAATTACTTATAGTATATGTATGGCATCTACTGTTGATTTTCCTTGTCGAAAACCTTTTTGGATACTCCCCAGTTTATATTTGAATCCAATTTCAATTGAGTGCCAATCAGAATCGATACTGAATTTGTTATTGATTTTCGTGTTGTGGATATGTATCCCATTACTTAAGCGAGCCCTAATTTAACCTATCAAACTATCGTCGTCTGCGATTCAAGTTAATACCGCTTTTCGATGAAAGGATTGGTACAGGGTTTCAAGTTTTCTCGCCCAGGGGTCGTTCAGGGCTTTATTTGAACACATATCAAGGTAGACCACGGATGGAAGGTATAAACATTTGGGTTAGGGTAACAAAGGTCACAAGCTCTATATAACTTAACTATATCGATATGTTAGTCATCCTTAGAAATTTTACTAGGCAGTCTAATATTTTGATGTTATTCAGCGCCAGTAAGTGTAACATGTTGATGGGAGGGAATATTTTTTCATGTATTATGTTATTATAAAGTTCTTTCATGACATTACGATATTCCAAGCATTCAAAAAATATATGATCCAGGTCTCCTATGACATTGCAGGCTGTGCATAAGTTTGATTCGATTACGCCTATTTTGCTTAAGTGCTCTGGGTACGACGCGTGTCCAAATTTCATTCGAATTATACAGCTAATTTCCCTACGTGAATAATTAATTCCTTTATACCACTGTCGTTTTGGTATTTCCCTATGCAGTAGTGTGTATCTAGTAGGCTTTGTTTTTACATAGTGGTCCCATTTCTCTTTCCATGCTGCTTGAAATTTTCTTTTGTATTTATTTAGGCAATCTTATAGTGCCACTTCATTCGGTTGACATTTATCTTTTTCAGCACTTGTTTTGGCTAACTGATCAGCTTTTTCGTTGCCGTAAATTCCATAATGTGCTTTTACCCATATTATTTGAACGTCACTCTCTTTAGTAAGTTGGTGTAATAGGGATTGAATTTCCTTAATGTGCGGGTGAGTGATGGTATCTACTGCATTATTATTCAAACATTGGATGACAGACAGCGAATCCGTTAGGATAGATACATTTTTCTTTTTTTGGTGGATTGTCTGCTCTAGCGCCTTCATTATGCCTGCAGCTTCTGCTGAAAATATAGAATAGTCGTGCTAAGCTTAAAGGTTTTTCCTTCTTTCATTTCTTGCACATAGAATGCTGTGCCTGTACCTTTTGTTGTCTTTGATGCATCTGTATATATTGTTATTGTACTGTTGATGTCTTTTTTTGTAAGTCTGATAATTTTTTCTTTGTTTAATTCTGGTATTTCTGAGTACGCAAGAATTGCAATTTTCATACGTTGAAATTTCTTCTTTATTTGTGTTACGAAATGCGGTGCATATCGGTGGCGAGTTCTTTTTTTCCAATATTTATTTGTCAGGTCCAATGTATTTAACTCACATATTTTTGCCATCAGTGTAGAATTTTTTGCTTTACTCTTAAGTACCATTTTTTCAGCGAGAAATGTTCTTCTCAATTCCAATGGTGGTTCGAGTGCTTCCACCCTAAGTGGTTCCACTGGTGTTGTTGACATCGCTCCTAAGCATATTCTTAATGCTTTATTCTGTATTACTTGTAGCTGTTTCAGTGATTGTTTTGATGCAGATCCGTATAGGACGGAACCATAGTCTAAAATGGGGCAAGTCAGTACTTGCGCCCCACCATGTTTTGGTGATCATTTTGAGGAAATTAATGGCTTTATTACATTTTATTGTGATTGCTTCGATATATGTTTTCCAATTTAATTTATTATCTAATGTTACTCCTAAGTACTTAATTTCTTTTTTAAATGGTATCATGTGGTCCCCCAACTGGATGTTACGAGTTTCTGGGATACGGTGCCTTGAAAAGATAGTGACATTTGATTTAGACGTTGATAGATCGAACCCTACATCTTCAATAGCTTTTATGATGTTTGAGGTGGCCTTGTTTACAGTATTTAGACAATTTTCATATTTTTTGTCCTTGACATATATTACAAGGTCATCAGCATATTGTAAAAGTGTGTAATTCCTGCATGCTTGATGAATTTTGATGGTACATATGTTGAATAACAGTGGTGCTAAAACGGAGCCCTGTGGTAAACCTCTAGATGTATGTCTTGGTCCTAATAATGCGTCTTTTTGTCTTATAAATATTTTTCTGTCTGTCATAATATCGCACAAAATGTTTCCTATTTTGGTAGGCATACCAATTTGTTTCAGCATTCTGTTCAGTATTGGAATTTCTACCGAGTCGTATGCGCCTTTTACATCCAGGAATGTAGCTGCAGTATACCCATTTTCTCCAAAATTAATTTGTATATCAGTGACAAGTTGGCTCACTGTGTCCATTGTGCCATATCCTTTCCTGAATCTGTACTGATGAATTGGTAATATTTTGTGTTCTTCTAACCACCATTCTATTCTGTTTTTTAATATCCTTTCGAATGTTTTCAATAGGCATGCTAATAATGATATGACTCTGTAGGAGCCAGGGTCATTTGGATTTTTTTGATGTTTTAATATTGGAACTGCAATTAGGTTTTTCCAATCTTGTATTGTGCATTTGCCCATTTGTAGTATGTTGTTATATATTTCCAATAAAAAAGATTTGGCATTTTTTGGTAGGTTGCATAACATCGGATATCTGATATTGTCTAAGCCTGGTGCAGTGTTTTTTCTTTGTTTTATTATGTTTTCTAGTTCTTGAATATTCATCAGATTTTCGAATATTTGTGGTATTGTTTCCTCATGTCCCTGCTCATTTTCTAAATTATTTTGGTAGAAGGTAGATGGCGGTGCTATTCTCTCTAGTAGCTTTTCTTTCCAATCCTCACTGCTGAAATGAATGTTCTCTGTCCGTATGAAAGTTGTTTTCATTTTATTGGCCTGTTTCCAAATGTCTGACATTGATGTCTTTTTATTCAGATTGGTGCAGTATGCTCTCCATGAGGATCTTGCCCTTTCTTTCAAAATTTTTTTTGCGCTTGCTGCTATTTTTTGCACTGTAATGAAGTTTTCCAACGTGCTGTTAATTTTGTAGGCAATTACCGCATTTTTTCTATCTATTACAGCTATATCACATTCTCTGTCCCACCAAGGTGGTAGTGTTCTTGACTTTATCTTGAATGGTTTGTTTGTTGGCATGGATACTTGGGTAGCTGTGTTTATTCCTTGTATTAATGTCATTAAAAATAGGTGGTGTTTGTGAGAAATACAGTTCTGCTTCGTTTTTGAATATTGACCAATCTGCTCTATTTATATTCCATTTATTGGAAGGACATATTAATTTCTTTGTTTGTAGACACTAATTTTTGGGCACATTAATGTTAATAAGTATTGGAAAGTGATCTGAACCCAGTGTGTCCTTTATTACGTTCCAATCTATGTTGTTTATGAGATAGGGTGTACTAAGTGACAGGTCCACTGCAGAATTTTCCTCGTTGCGGTTTAATCTAGTAGGTGTTCCATCGTTTGCCAATATTAAGTCATTATTTTCTAAGACGTCTAGAAGTTGTATACCCCTCTGATCATTTTTGTACGAACCCCATGTTCTGTTGTGTGCGTTAAAATCTCCACATATTATGTGCCGTTCTCTTTAGATATAATATTAAATATGCTTTTCCAGTCGCTGTTATTGATGCTAATTTTTGGGGGGCAATCCACAGATAATATTTTAAATTGTAAATATTTATTAAAATTAATTTCGGCAGCACATATGTTGATGTCAGTATTTACTTTAATGTTAATATCTACTTTTTTAAAATTTATTTTTACCTTTATTAGTATTGCTGTACCCCCATATCCGTCATATCCTCCATATCCGTCATCCCTAATTAGATTATAACCTGGAAAATTGATGATTTTGTTTTTTTTTAAACCAAGTTTCAGATATAACGCAAATATCAATATCGTGTTCTGACAGACACTTCATCAAACTATATATAATTGCAATTGCCGAGCGCGCGTTCCATTGTAATATTTTAATTTTATTAAGCATTGGTATTTTTTGGCAGATTATGATTCATTCTATATAACCTATCTGTTACAAATTGAATGTCAACTTTTTGTAATTCTTCAAATGAACTAATGTCTTCCAAGATGTTTTTGAAAACTTGGAAGAACGTTTGAATAAATGTTGTATCATTTTCTCCATTTGACTGCATGGATTCTATCTCCATATTTTCATTTGTACTATTATTTTTAAATTGAAATACTAGTTTACTAGGACCAAAGGATCTGTGAAACATGGGTGCTTGTGTGATTTCATTGTTGGGTGATTGTATCCTACGTTTTTTGGTTTGTGTGATTGTGTGTTTACTGTGTGATGTTGAGAGTTCTGATGGTGTATTTTTTTTTAAATGTATTACTTTCCCTATTTGTTTTGTATTGTTGGATTGTTGTCTTAGGAAGTCATGGAAAGCTTTCCGACGTATTATCAAGTAAATTGAACCTATTATTGCTAATTTTACTAATATATGAATTATCAGACCAGTTTTTTGCTTCCATATAGGTTACATTATTATATGACATGAGTTGTTTTATTTGCTTCTGTTTTTCAAATTCGGGGCATTTTTTATGTATCGTTTTATGATCGTTTGATTTACAATAAAAACAAAATGTGTCTTCAGGATCTTTGCATGAATGATTTTCTTCCTTTTTCTTGCTACAATTTATGCATAGTGTGTTAGTGCTTTTACACTACTTGGCCACATGGCCATACCTCAAGCAGTTGTAACACTGTACTACCTTTTGAATGTATTTTTCTACAGGATATACAACGCTATTAATTATAACAAATGGGGGTAACACGTTACCCTCAAATGACACTAAAACTGTTTGCCTGGGTATATATACTGCTTCCCCATCAATATCAATTTTTCGTTTAAATCTACGAATACTGGTGACTGCGTTTGGAGACTCAATATTTTCTAGCAAATACTCGTCACTGAATGTGGTATCTACTTCTTTGATTACCCCTTTCCTTTCTATTAAATTATTGGGTATGAATGCTTTTAATTGTTTCTCTTTCAAGTTTTCGTTTTCTATTAACATATTAGCGTCTTTAGTAGTTTTAACCTCTACTCTTACTCTATTTCTACCTACCTTTTGTATTTTAGTAATGTTTTGAACTTTTAGTTTTTTATGTAATAAGTGTCCAACTGACATGGGATGTAAATTTCCTAAATTCTCATTATTAATTTTTTCGATAAATACGTAAATTTTATCAATTGAATATAAATTAGGTTTATCAAGTTTGAACTTTTTTGCTACTTGTACTGAAATACCTGTCGCTGTCTGACCAGACAAGCGTGTTTCTTTATTATTTTCTTTATCCTTTCCTAAGTTTTTGCTTTCCTGAAATGCTGTTTGGTATGTTGAATTGTAATGCACATTCCTTGAGTTATCATTATTATTGCACAGATCTGAAGTTCCCCCTTTGTCACGGGGATCTGCACTAGACATTTTTCACTGAACTATAAATTTGATTATCTGATTTACTAGGTGGATTGACCGGTTCAATAGAATTGGAATTCTTAACAAAAACGATTTGTTGATAAGAGAGCTGTTTTAAACACGTCTATACTAATTGACTGTTAAAATCGCACTGTATATACGGTGTTGCTTCAACTAATTCCACTATAATTGTTACATATATTAGGATTTCCTTTCTTCATTATTAGTACAATCATTCCAGTAGACCATTCTTTCGGCACTGTTTCTGATTCCCATATTCTTCCATGATTTTATTATCATTTTATACATTAGGTCATCTTCTCCATATTTTATTAGGCCATTCATTATTTCGTCTGTTCCTCCTGCTTTGTTGTGTATCAGTTTGGTGATTATGTTATTACATTCCTCTTCTGTCGTTTTTTTTTCTTATTCAGACATTGTAACATTATCACTCATATCATCATCTTCATGCCAATAGCTTCTTCTGTTAATAAATTTTTGAAATATTGATTCCACTCTTTTTCTTTAATATTTGTTGTAGTTGGTTTTCTGTTTTCTTTATATATTGATATAACTTTACATTACTTTTATTATCATTCTCTAATATGTCCATACGTTCATTCAAGTATTTTATTCTTTTTCTATTTATCAACTTTGTGCTCTCTTTTTATTTTTCTGTACTTATCATAATCGGCTTGTTGCTTAGTTCGCAGCTATTTTAGTCTGGCTGCTTTTTCTCTTTTATTTTATATTCTTGATCAAACCACTTATTATTTGTTCTTGTATCTTTCGCATCTATCACTTTCTCTGCTGCAGTTCTTATGATTCTTTTAATTTCCTTCCATTGCTCATCAATATTATCTTGTTCTTTGCTTTTTTTTAGTTGTTTTTTTACTTCTTCTCTTTATTCGTTCTGGCTTCTTTTAAATTTCAGTACGTTCCATTTCCTGCATTTTATCGTCTTATTCACTATATTTGTAATTTTCATTTGCATTTTGATTATTAATAATTGATGATCAGTATCAATACTTGTTCCTCTGTATGATCGTTCATCTTGTTTCATCTTTGGTCCTCTGTTTGCTATTTAAAAATATGATATATCTGGTTTCCTTTAGTAGTCCCTGGTATAATTAATGTTCTTTCTTATGCTTGAAACTAGTGCTGCTAATATACAAGTTGAATTCCGCAGCTAAATTTCATAATCGCCTTCCATTATCTTTAGTTATTTCAAGTATGGTGTACTTCCCTGCGATATTATTAAAATAGTCTTCTTTTCCTATTATCGTATTCATATCTCCAATAACTATTTGCCACTTTCCTAAGTTTACCCGGCCTTGGGACTCTCAGGTGGTGAATTCGGCCTTAGTTACACTATTTTTTATTACCTCAATTGGGATAAGGTGAACCAACAAACAAAATTTCGGGAAAAATGAACAACAATCAGTTATTACAATAAAAATGTCCAACTCAATATTTTATATCTACCAAAAATAAGTTAGGGACTTATCTTTGGAAGACTCGGGACGTACAGCTCGCAGCAGTATTCACGGGTTCTTGAGCCGTCGTTGTCTGGACTCTGGAGCGATATGGTCCGGTGAGTGGATCGTTGGAGGGTCCGTCAGGGTCCGTAAAGGTCCTTAAAGGTCAGTAGAGGTGCCTAGAGGTCCGTACAGGTAAAGGCTGCAGAGCTGTAGGGAAAGAAATAAAAAAACAGGAGAAACAGTAGAAAAGTGAAAATTTGAAAAAGAGGAATAAAATGAACATGTGAGGAGCTTATATTCCAAATACATATAAAAATTGAATTTAATTTTCAAAATAAAACCACATAAATCTGTTCATTCTTATCCGTCCTGTTCCCAAAATAATCAGAAAAAGCAAATTTAAATCGGTGGAAAATAACCATATATAGAATCTGTTATAAATTTGCTTCAAAAAAAAACTTTGGACGCCACCAGATTTTTTTAAAGGGAAGAAAAACTGGAAACGCCATAACAAAAACATTGTTTTTTTAAAAACGAAATATCTCAACTAAATAGAAAAATCGAAATAGAATTATTTGTAAGCACACAATTACAATTTGAAAAGATATAGATAACTTACCAGCAAGAAGAATTAATATCACCCACAAAATTATTTGGAAACTGAGTGCTGAAGTTGATTATCAGCGAAGAATGAACAAAAGAGAGCGAATTCGACTTGAATAGCAGTTTAAGTAGATATTTAACGATGGTAAAAAGGATCACCGATATGTTCCTAATATTTGAAATAAAAGGATTTGGAATTAGAGTTGGGAGTAGCCGACGAATAAGTAACGCTCCAAAATAATTGATGTAAATAGGAACATGTCTCAGCAACATGTTACAATGTATCATATCTTGAGGCATCCTCACATTCCTTTACCAGTTTCTTATAAAATTCATCTTTGTCTTAATCTTTTGCTTCTTCCGTCGGTGCATATATAGTAATTATATAGTAATATTTGCTAGGTGGTACTTCAATCTTAATTTTGATATTCTACTGCTTATAACTGTGTACTCTAGTATATTACTTCACATTCTTTTGCTTACCATAAAGTCTGTATAGTTCTTTCCTCGACTGTCTTCCCCTCCATAGAACAAAGTATATTCTTGACCTTCTCCTTTCCATCGAATTTCTTGTCAAGTGTCAATATGTCTATTTTATATTCTAACATCTCTTTTGCAATTTCCTCCGTTTTTCCCATTGACATTCCACGTTGCCATTCTCACTAAAGTCTTTCATTGGCTTTTCTTATTTTTACCCTTACTCATTATACATTTCATTGCCTTATTGTCTTCCATTGTATCTATCCTATTTTGCTTAGCTACTAGTTTTTTGATTTCTTCTCTTTATTGCCTCCTCCATGTTCCAGTGAACTATCTGTTGCTATACGTTTTTTAATATCGTTTTCTTTTAACTTTTCATCTACAAGTGCATCTGCTCCATAATATATATATATATATATATATATATATATATATATATATATATAGTTCATTTTGTATTCTTGGAAATTAAGGAACATTTTTAAAGACATTTAACTTGTAGTTAATACATTTATATTTAACGTTTCGGTCTTTCTATGACCTTCATCAGAAATAAAATTTGTTAAAACTAAAAGAAATGGTACAAGTTACAAAAACAATTTTAAAAGCAAAACAAATAAATATTACCTCAACAGAACGTTCATTTGATTATTCAACATACTTTATAGATATTTAGGACCTATCACATAACAGAATATAACTCACACCTAAACAAAACGAGCATTTTAAAAACTTGACAGTCATTTGGATTCAAATATACGAGTATGTGTTCTATATAATGAAAGCAACTGAAAAATTATCCCACAAATATATACCAGAAGAAAAACAATGCATTAATAACCAATTGGGAAAATAAAACATATATTTCTCCAAACACAGCAAAAAATTTGAAAATACAAAATTCGCTTCCATCTAGAGTCTATGGTCTACCAAAACTACACAAAGAAGGAACACCACTTCGACCGATTGTTTCATGTATCCAATCGCCTTTCGAAAAACTATCCAAACATCTTTAAAAAATTCTTGAAAACACTGTTTACCTGAATAAATACTACATAAGAGACTCGATGGATTTCAAAAATAAGATTAAGAACATCACCATGCCAGAAAATTATATACTAGCATCCTTAGATGTTAAATCATTATATACGAGTATTTCTATAAATTTAGCAAAAAATATAATAATTAAAAAATGAAATCAGGTTAAAACATACACTGATATACCTATGAGTGACTTCTTAGAAGCTATAGAACTCACTCTGAATTCCACCTATTTTTTGTATGAAGAGACATTTTATCAACAAATAGAAGGGTGTGTCATGGAGACCTCTATTTCTAGCATCATTGCCCAATTAGTTATGGAAGACCTTGAAGAAACAATATTGGTCAAAAACTCAATTCAAAGACTATTTTTTACAGGTATGTTGACGACTGCATATTAGATACCAAAAAATGCAGAACATTTGGTCTTACTTTCAACAGTTATCATGACAGACTACAGTTTACCATTGAACTAGAAAAAAATAATCAAATTAGCTTTTTGGATCTTACCCTCCATCATATAACTAATACCATAAAAACAGAATGGCACACAAAAGATACCTTCCCGATATTTAAACTTTAAATCACTAGACCCTATAACACAAATAAATCTGTTATTATAGGACTCGTAGATCGGTCAATAAATCTGCCCGACTCCGAATTCAGAGAGAATGCAATAATAAAAGCTAAAGACGCCCTTATACTCAACAACTATCCTACAAATTTGATAGATAGAATATTTAAAAAAACGTTTACATATATTTTATAACCATCTACATTTCTTCTTCTTAGAAAATAGCTATCACGTTTCCCTCTAACACAAAAACAATCTGTTATTATAGGACTCGCAGATCGGTCAATAAATCTGTCCGACCCCGAAAACAGAGAGAATGCAATAATAAAAGCTAAAGACGCCCTTATACTCAACAACTATCCTACAAATTTGATAAAAAAGATATTTAAAAAACGTTTACATATATTTTATAACCATAATTATACAAAAACTAAGCTAGACAATAAAACAAATCAATTTCTCGCTTTACCATACATACCAAATTTATCAGAAAACCTAAAAAGGACATTTTCACACCACAACGCACATGTTGCTCATAAAGGGTACAACCTACTAAAAACCAATTACACCTATCTCTAAAAACTCCAAGTGAGTATTTAAAGAACAGAATAAATAGTCATAAATATGATAAACGAAACAAAACGGCACCCACTATCCATATTTCAGAAAAGCAACACGAATTTGATTTCGAAAATACAAAAATTCTTCGAAGTGAAAACCACACAAAAAAACGCGAAGTTCTAGAAATGAGAGAAATCCAAAGAAAAACCAGTTCCGTAAATTTAAAGACTGACACAAAAAATCTTAGTAAAATTTAAAATAGAATTATACTTAGAAGTATAGAGAAACACATGGCACATTCCAAATATAATAAATTTATTACCACTCCCTATAAATACAAAATTCATTCCACCACTCAAAACAAAAAAGACAAATTAAAACCTCGTTACGCCTGCTTTCATTATATAGAACACATACTCGTATATTTGAATCCAAATTTTCATCAATGACTGTCATGTTTTTAAAATGCTCTGTTTAGGTGTGAGTTATATTCTGGTATCTGATACGTCCTAAATATCTATAAAGTAAGTTGAATAATCAAATGAACGTTCTGTTGAAGGTAATATTTATTTGTTTTGCTTTTATAATTCTTTTTGTAACCTGTACCATTTCTTTTAGTTTTAACAAATTTTATTTCTGATGAAGGTCATAGAAAGACCGAAACGTTAAATATAAATGTATTAACTACAAGTTGAATGTCTTTAAAAATGGTCCTTAATCCCAAGAATATAAAATGAACAATATATAATTTAAAAAAAAGACTGCCTGTTCACCAGACTTGACAGCTCCTTACTTTTTTCTGTGGGGTTATTTAAGGATTTTGAAGCATACACATCTAGAACTAAGAACGAATTGAATAAGTGAATCCAACAGGAAATCAACAACATTCCTTTGGGTATGCTATGCAGTCATGTGAACCTTCACCAAGAGATTTCAAGAATATGTTTGAAACGAAGGGTGCCTATCTAACGGATATAATTTCCTCATTAATTTCCATTAATTTTGATCACATTTCTTTAAAAAAGTTGAATAAATAGTAATAACTAAAACTTTTTTTTTACTAATCTTCCCGTGTCACTGCCGAACCTTCTATATAAGAAAATTATTATTATATTTATATTTTAACATAATATTATAATTTTTATTTCTCCACCTTTTTCTGAAAGAAATAGTTTCTGTATTAGTGTCTATTACAAAAAAACATTGATGAAGTTTAAATAAATATGTAAATTCCATGAAACATTAATAAAACTTGATTAGATGGGTCTAAAATAATACTTGTATTTTTTATATTTCTTTTTTAGAATTTACAGTATAATATTACTCAATTCTGATCTCTTTTAAGGTATTCGTTCAATGCAAGATCATGGACCCAAGAAACCAGTAGCACCTAAAAGGAAGAAACCTGGCACAAAGAAGAAAGTATTCAAGAAACCACGTGATAATGAACATTTAGCTGATGTCTTAGAAACCTATGAAAATGATACATTAACACAAAAAAATACTGTTTAGTTTTCACTGTTTTGTTCTACTTTTAATAAGAAAATGATTTTCAAATATAAATTGGAAATCTATATATCCAGCTGTGGAACATGCTAAATATTTTATTTTTCCACTTGCAAATGCATGTTGTTCATTTGAAATATTACTGACTATTTGTTGCTAGTTGTGTAAATGACAACATCATTAGAGGAAGTGAGGATATTTTGGAAGGGTCATTTAAAAACCATTTGCAAATTTAATTGTTGATTATTTTGGTTAAAATAAATAAGGTGTATTACGTCCTATGTTTTTACATTATTTTACAAACATGAGAAAAAAACCGTATTTCATCAAATTCTCAGTTTTTTTTTCAGCAATTATTACATAGAGTCCAAATATCAATGTGCTATCGTCAGAAATAAATATATTAAACTATTTTGGTGAAAATATTGCATGCGAGGTACTGCACTATAATATTGTTAAACATACGAGGTCCTGCAATTTATCGAAATGATTGATTACGTAAGGTTTTATTTTACAAGTAAGTTTAATTATTTTATAATACAGAAATATGAGGTTAATACAATGAAGGTAAACAAGTAATGGTAATTAGTACATATTTAATAAAAATATTATATCTAGTTATTACTGAAAATTGAGTGAATCATAAAATGGCCAACAGTCTTTTGGAATCAGTAGTTTTATTTCCTGCGGGTGATTGTATTTCTTAGTTATTTATTGAAGTATTGTGTAGAGTTTAGAAAAACTAGTTAAATTTAAGTTAATGGATTTTGGTATGTGGGGAATGATTTCATCGTCAAAATTCAGTTTGTATTTTCTCACCAGTCGGACAATACTGGAGTGCTCTGATGTCTGTAACAACAGGATCATTTGACCTATTTCCGTGGCGTGTGGAATCATATTTCATTAAAAACTTTAAGCTGTAATTGAAAAAAAAGTCAGTGTTGAGACCATTCACGGATTCTTTGTTTGCGCTTCTCTGGCAATTCGCGCGTAATCACTGGGCAAGCGAATGTCTTTATTTTTCAATGCAGTCTCAATTGTGGCGTAGACGCTGTCACCTTCCAACTGGATGTGCCCTTTGATCAGATATTTTTGATAAATTGTGACATTGTAGGTTTTAGAAAAGTACAGCAGAGCATTGGAAGTAATGCTGTTACGATTTAGCGCCGTGCAGCCATCAGAAAAAATTATTCATTTTTGTCAAAGTAGTTTTCTTTCAAAAAATTAACCAAACACAATGCGTATGTGGAAGCTTGGCAGTAACTCTTGGTCTCATCAAATCAATAACATGTTGCTTGACGAATGGCAAAATTATACAATGTAAAATTATGACAACAAAATTTTACTACATAGTAAAGAGAGCTATTTTGTACTTGAAGATAAAGTTTCACAGCTTCTACATCCATGGTTAAAGTGATACATTCCCTGCAATACTTCTGGCTTTATCATCTTTTTTTCTTTTCTAGCGCTTTCCTTTTCACCTGTATGCTTAAGATAATCGCTTTCCTTTAAATTTTCGTTTTAAAATTTATAATAATCGTCGCACCTATCCTTTCGCAGCCTGAACAAACCAATGTTATTTCTTTAACCATCTTTGATAGCTTCATTATGGAAAGACATTGCTTCTCTTGATTTTGACATTGGCTCTCATATTCCTTGTACAATTGATTTAGAGATTGAAAGTTTTGCTCCAAGTACATCTTAGAGGTATCTTTACGACAGTAATGTGCTGGTAATTTCTTGAGCGAATTTAAAAATACTCTCATAAATAAAGTATCATCTTCCTTGCCATTTCTTCTTCACTCTCTTTTTAGTATAACACCCTCATTTTTCTCAACTATCCCGTTTTCATTTGATAGCACCCAATTCTTCCCCGAGCCCTGTGGTATTTAGATACAAACTCTTGCAAACATGAAAAGAGCGGTTTCCCACATTGACTAGAAACCAATATCGATTGTCGTCTAGACCTATTTTTTGTACTTTTCAGACATTTTACATGCCACTGTATTACATACGTACAGTTTTCTTTGGTCCCAGTCATCTTCTCCCAAAAGTTTTCGATTTGTTTTCTGTTTTATTCGGTAACTGAAGCGCATTGCCGACGATCATTTTTTCTTCTCCACATTCACATCGAGGTTCAATATTTCTTGCACCTCTGATTTTATCATGAAAGGTATTTATTTGTCCTATTGGTTTTCTAAATCCTAGGTATTGTTTTCCTTCCATACGTTTCTTCGTATTTATTAACCTCATATTTTCACTTACTTTACGTTTTCTTTTTCTGCTGTTATTATTTGTGACGTTTAGTACTCTCTACGTCTTTGTTTTCATCTGCGCCTGATTCGTTTTTCTTGCCTTTCCTCATCACTATCCTCTCCAATGTTTTCTTCATCACTGCTGTCAGAATTTATTTCGTTTGGAATATAATCGTAATCATCCTCCTGCTGGTATTTTTGTGTATCATTGATATCTTAATTTGAGTTAATTGTTTCGGCTCTTATTTCTCTTTGTGAATGATTGGTATCTTCCTATCCATTGATTGTCTCAGCTCTTTGTAATAAGTCATCTAATGATTCGTCTTTTTGAAAGTGAAATTCATAAAAACAACTAGCTGGCTGATCTGTCATTTCAACAATATTATGAAATGTGGTGATATTTACTTTTAACTTGCAAATTTTTTCTGCTCCTAATAAATAGTTGCAATTCTGGCATCGTTCTTATTCTGCAAAAGTTCTAACATTTTTCTTCCTCTAGAACCCATTTTTAAATTATCTGAAAGCAAAACAACATAACAGGACCTCGCATAAATTTAAAATATTTGTCAACATTTAAATGCAGGATCTTGTATAGTATACATACAGTCATTTTAAACCAACTTTGTAGGATTTATGAGATTTGTAAAGGTAACGCCAATTACTCTATGTTACTTTAAATTATCTCAGGCAAGATATTGTCACACACATAACATTAAAGATTATAATGTTTCCTACAAATAGACAAAATTTGAAGCAGTACTTACTGCACTGTCACAACTAATGGAACTATTGTCACTTTACGAGGTACTGCACCTGACAATTGGTGGCTTTTTAAAGAGGTCCTGCACTCAGATTAACAAATAAAATAGATATGATTGTTTTGATTTTTTCTTGCCCCAAACATCGAGTCACATTCTAAGCTCACTTACGGACACTTCCACTGCGCCATATTTACAAAGTCTCTTTAGTTGCAGGAAAAATGAAATTAGAAGTTTAATTGATAATGTGTTAAAAAGTTATGCAAATAAAAAAAGTCATACTAATTTATACATTTGAGTCGCTGCTCTTAAAATTAATTAATAATGAATTTTATTTAATAAAGGCATATTCTTATATAAATTACAATTATACAATATTAAATTATATACAAGTATTTGTTGTATCCTTAGATACCTTTATGGTTATAACTAAAAGTAGCAACATTACTCAAAATTACTGTATCTGTTTAATGTGTCAATAATAATCTATTTAGTAGTTTTCATTGTCTACCTATTAATCAAGAAAAAATATATATTCCAATTAATACACGTCGCAGTTCACACTTAGCTACCGTCAAATAGGTTCCTATTAAAATCGGTCTCTCCGTGTGTGTTATAAGTTATAATAATAAGTGATAGTTTATAAATAAATATAAATATATCTAATCTAAACACCAAGCTAGTCCATTAAGATGGACGTGGATAGCGGGGGCGAGCCCCCAGACTTCGACAATCCAAGTAGAATATCACCTCCGCAACCCAGCAATAATCCCCTAAATTTAATAATGGATGTGAATGCCCTATGCAAAGATATTGAAAAATCAAAAAATAAAACCATGAAAAATAATATTTATGTTTCGGTTAGTAGAGATACTACTTCCACTTCCACATTTGAAAACAATCAAACCCAAGAATCCGGACAAAAACAGGTAGGTACAACTTATTACTATCAACAAACTGATATGGGCCCATTTCATGTTTACATTGAAATTGATAGGCCAGGTTTTGAAGGTAAATTAAATGCTATTAAAGTAGGCGAAATTGTACTAAGTGAACACGGAGATTTGGATAAAAAAATTAAACAGATTCAGTCAATTGGTAAAAATAGAATTCGAGTTATCATGAAAGATTACTCTAGTTCAAATATTTTATTAAAATCTACAGCATTGGTAAACTATGATTTGATAGTGTATATCCCCAAATTTCTATAGGTATAGTGAAACAAATAGACTTAGATTTAACAGAAGAATACATTAAAAAAAGAATTACAGCTTACGATCACCATATCAAATTTGAAGTTGACTTTGTTAAAAGAATGAACCGAAGAATCAAAGACGCAAATGGAGAAACAATACTAAAACTAACCAGCACCATTATGGTCTCATTCAAATGTCAAAATTTGCCAAAATAATAAACAAAGTATTATATGAAGTTCCAGCATATCAACAAAAAGTTGTCTTATGTAACAATTGTTTCCGATACGGACATATAGGACGTCAGTGTAGGGGCAAGCAAAGATGTCTTAAATGCGGAGATAATCATTCGGCCGACATATGTACAGAAACCGAGGTTAAATGTCTGACATGTAGGGGAAACCATTATGCAAATGATTTAAAAGAATGTAGGGAGTTCACTAGACAGAAAGAAATAAAAAATATAATGACAAATACAAACTGCTCATATAGACGCAAGTCTCCAAATTCCAGAAACAAGGTATTCAACATACTAACTTCAGGATCTCAACCTTCAGCATGCAACCAAACAACGGCAAACAATAGTATATCAAGTTTCAATTTCCCTCCCCTAACTTCGGCAAATCTATCCCAAAACTCCTATTTTTCACCTGTATCCCAACCAACTAGATTACCAATAGCATCTTACTATAATACTGCTGTAAAGAAATCATCACTCATACAACAAATACCGCAACAGGGACATAAAACGATAAGATCTAATTCTACGGACCCCATTACACAACAACATAATCAAATAGTATCCCCCACCAAAGGGGAGGTATTTTGTCAAGTCAACAGTATCAATCAAACATTAATAACAATGTTCATCATTCAGATGATACAGTAGAATCATCTAATCTCACCCCGGAGTGCAGCAAAGAAAGAACCATCCCCGCCCGATGTGCCAACTGTAAAGGAGACCATCCAGCGAATGCAGGGATATGTCCAGAATTTATAAAACGTAAAATTTGGTTAGAAGAAAAAAATCCCAATCACAGAAATCTAAACCCATTCCCCAAAAATTTATCCCCGCACCCCCTCCTAAAAACAATCCATGGACCCAGAGAAACAACCTTCATGCAGAATTCCCCACTCTTCCAACAAAAACTCACCCCCAACCCACCCCTCAAAATACTCACCCTCAACCCCAATCACAGAATTTACCAACAACAAACCAAAACAAATATTCTGACATAAATAAATTCACAGAAATAAATGGGCTGTTCCAGGAGCTGCATTCCCTGGTAAATCTTGATGAACTAGCAAGAGCAGTTGGCGATCTAATTCGTGAAATGAAGCAAGCCTGCACAAAAATAGAGAAATTTACAGTCTATAATAACTTCATCACCGGGGTAGATAACTATGACATCTAGGCAGGTAGGTGGTAAAACAGGCTCTCAAAAACGATATAATCTTAAAATTATTTTTTGTAACTTACAAGGAGTTTTTAATAAACTCCAATTAATTCGTCATTTTCTCGACATTCAAAAACCAGATATTTTCTTTCTAATCGAGACTCTCCTAAAACCAAATAAAGTCATTAACTTCAAAAACCCAGAATATCGTCTCTTTAGACAAGACCGGCCCAACGATGCCCGCGGTGGCGGTATCGCTCTGCTTATCAAAAGCGGCATAAATTTCAAACTCTTGCAACAAAACAATTCATCTATTGAGCATATCGCTATACAATTTGGTAACAAAATCAAAATTGTAGGCGCATATAACCCGCCTACTAATAAATTAAGAGATGTCGACTTTCACAACATAATGAACTCGCACAATAAAGTTTTAATGGTAGGGGATTTAAATTGTAGACACCCCCAGTGGGATAATTTCATACAACACCCAAATGTAAACGGAAGTACTCTCCTGAAATTCTATGATGCCGAATGTAACATTTTCCACACTGATGATCCCACCCACTTTCCTTTCTCAAACCACTCCCCCAGCACAATCGATATTGCTATCGGAAAAAACATAAACAACATCACTAAAATAAAAACCCTAAACGACCTTAATTCCGACCACGATCCTGTCCTCATCCACTTAAAACTACCCCACACAATACAACTCCCGATAAAACACATATTTGATTACACAACTACCAGCTGTTTAAAATTCAGGAAACACATAAACAATAACATCAATATCACAGTCAAAATAGAAAACACAGAACAACTCATTAATTCAATCAAAAACCTTCAAGATATAATTATTGCCGCCAGAAATTACTCGACCACCCTAAAACCTAAACCAACCCCTCAGAACACCCTTCCTGATTACATAATTACACTCATGAATATATATATATATATATATATATATATATATATATATATATATATATATATATCGGTTTTAAAACGTCTTTCGACGTTGTCCGATGTCTAACTTCCATCTCTTCCTATCGTCCCATTGGCCCTCTCTCAGGTCTCGTGAGCTCATCGCCTTCGCTATTCCTTCTTTCCATGTTTTCCTAGGTCTTCCGCGTTTTCGACGATTAGGCGGCATCCAGTTCATTACTTTCTTGGGAAGTCTTTTCTCTTCCATCCTCTGAACATGCCCGTACCACACTAATTGTTTTCTCTCGATGTCCGTTATTAAGGAGCCTTCTATCCCCATTTGGAGACGTACGTCCTCATTTCCTATTCTTTGTCTTCTGCTGATTCCTAACGATCTTCTGAATACATCCATTTCTACAGCTTCTAATCGTCTTTTGTTGTTTTCTGTTATTCGTCACGTTTCTGACCCATATAATAGGCTGCTCTTTATGAGGGTTTCGTAGATATTATATTTTCTATGTTTTCCGATTTCCTTACTCCAAAATATCCCATTTAAACACCCAATTATCCGTCTAGCTTGTGTGATACGTTTATTTATTTCTTTGTCGTCCTTCCCTGTTATGTCGAAAGTTACACCTAAATATGTATATTCATCGCAAGCCTCGATTTCCTCCTTTTCCAGTTCTATGTTCATCTTCTCTTGTGCTATAGGTAAATATTTAGTTTTTTGGG
This sequence comes from Galeruca laticollis, assembly GCA_963921935.1. NCBI lineage: Eukaryota > Metazoa > Arthropoda > Insecta > Coleoptera > Chrysomelidae > Galeruca > Galeruca laticollis. The sequence continues at coordinate 87,451,260 of OY998182.1, forward strand.
TATTAAGTTGCAAACCCCATTTTTCGTATTCTTCCTGCAGTTTACGTGTCATGTATTCTAAATCATCTTTGTCATTTGCTATTAAGACTTGATCATCCGCAAACTGTAAGGTATATAGACAGACACCGCCAAGGTCAACACCCATTCCCTTACACTTTCTCTTCCACAGGTTTAGTGCTCGGGCTACATAGATTTTAAATAGTGTGGGTGAGACACAGCATCCCTGGCGTAGTCCTTTATTTACTATAAATTCTGTTGACAATTTATTGCCTACTTTTACTTGTGATATCGTTTGGTCGTAGAGTTTTTCAAGGCTTTTATTAGGGTATGACTAATATTAGTTTCTTGTAGGACTTTCCATAACTTATTTACAGGAACCGTATCATATGCTTTTTGGAGGTCAATAAACATGAGATGTACATCCTGATTGGTACCCATTTTTTTTCTATCATCTGTTTTAAGCAAAAAACGTTGTCTGTGCAGGTTCTTCCAGCTCTAAAACCCGATTGCTCCTCTTCTTCTTGTTCCCTGTATTCAGATTCTATTAAATCTCGAAGGATTCTTCCATATAAGCGGCTCATGGTACTAGTAACAGATATACCCCTATAGTTTGCACAGTCAAGTTTGTTTCCCTTCTTATGAATAGACGAAATGTAGGCGATTTTCCATTCTTTTGGTATAGGAGCGCCATTTAAAAATTGATTCATGCACCATGTTATTGCTTCAAAAAGTTTATTCGTTCCGTTCTTAAGTAACTCGGCCTGAATGTCTCCTGGTCCTGATGCTCTATTGTTTTTCAAGTGTTTTATAGCTTCCTTCACTTTATCATTATCGATTTTAATCATTTCGCCTTCAATAACAACATCCGTCGGTGTGGTTATCATATATTCGTCTCTATTTTCTGTCAGGAGCGTCTCGTAATGTTGTTTCCATTTGTTGATAGAGATTAATTGTAAATTTGTGTCTTTCTTTTCTGTTGTTTTCACTCTGTTTATAAACTTCCATGTTTCTGTACATTTTTTGCCTCCTAAATAGGTATTTATTTCTTGGCATTTTTGGTCCCACATGTCCCTTTTTGATTGATTAACTGTTCTTCTCGTCGTTCTCTTCAGTTCTAGGTATTTATCTCGGTCATCTGGTTGTTTGGTACTTAACCATTTCCCGTAAGCTTCCTTCTTTTGTTTTGCAAGTGTTTCTATCTCTTCATTTATCCACAATTTACTACTACTAGTTTTATATCTTTCTCCTAGGGATTCCTCTGCTGCTTCATGCATACTGGCAATTATATTATCATTAACAATTTCTACAGTTTGGTCAGCTGCTAAACTCAATAGTCTGCTATCTAGTCTGCGTTGGTACAGCATTTTAGTACTTTCATTTATTAGGCTGTCTAAGTTGTAGTGTTTGGGTGTTATTTTTATTATGTCCTCTGTTTCGACATCAATATTGGGTTTTGTTCTCGTGCGTCTGTATGGTAAGAATATTTTTGACTTGACTATATAATGATCTGAATCGCATGTTACACCTCTGTACACTCGTACATCATTTATTTTTATCGTAGAGGCTTGTCTAATAATAATGTAGTCTATGACTGATCTTAAGTTTCTTGTAATTTGTATCCATGAATATGTATGAATGTCCTTATGTTTATAGAATCCGTTTGCTATTTTTAGTTTGTTATTTTCGCAAATTTCTATTATTCTTTCTCCATTATTGTTTCTAGTCAGTTCCCCATATGGGCCTACTATTTTGCTCTGTAGTTCTCTTCCGACTCTTCCATTTAGGTCTCCCATTAAAATGATCTCTCTTAGGTTTCCAATTTTGATAATTTCATCGTTAATTTTTTCAAAAAATTCCTCCTTTATGTTATTGGGTTCGTCATCGGAAATACCATATACTCCCAAGATTGTAACAGATTTTTGATTTAAAACTAGGTTTACTCGTAGTATATTTTCATCTATGGCTTCGAAATCCGTGATTTTGTGGCGATGTTTTTTATGAATCAAAATAGAAACTCCTCGACTTGCTCTCTGGTATTTAGGGACACCACTAAATATATGCACATATTTGTCTAGTATTTCTGTACCGGTGCCTTTCTTTTTGGTCTCCGTCAAGACTGCAATATCCATGTTCAAAGCAGATACTTCGTGAATAACTTCATCAATCTTGTTCCTTATTCCTCTCACATTCCAAGTACCAATGTTCATTATCCTTTTTCGTAGCCAATGTCGTTTACTTTTTGATCCGTCCGAATTTCCGAGGCAGTTGTTAGACTGTTTAGCACAAATATTTTTTTACTAGTGATAGGTAGCTAACCTAACGCCTAAACCCCCAACCTGGAGGACCAGAGTTTTCTGTCAGGGTTTCTTCCCTTAGTCGACCTGTTCCAGTTTTTAGGCGCCAGAAATTCGCCTTTACCCTCTACCGTTAGCTACATAACGTACACCCATTGTACGCCATGCATTGCCCAGAGGCTACGACGTGGACGTGGTAGTAGGATTTGTTAGTGTGCATTTCTCAGGGTTTGATTGGAATAGAGACGTCGACAATCCCTATCCCCCTCCGAGGCACAGTACTAACCATTTAGCCTCTATAATAATATATAATAATTACACTCATACATGACAAAAACAAAGTAAGAAAAAGACGATCGATCTTTATTAAAATATTATCAAACGACAATAAATACTCCCCTCAAAGAATACAAAAACCAAAATTGGACGAAGTTTCTAAAAACAATAAAACCTGAAGATAATTCACTCTGGAGAATTGCATGATTCTTCAAAAACCAGCAAAAGGATATTTCAAAAATTGAAATCAATGGACACACATGCAACGACAGTAAGGAAATTGCGCAGAATTTCGGAGAGTACTTTTGTAACAATTTCGTTAACAATGCACCACACACCAATCATCATCAACACATATCACAATTAGTAAACCAACACTTGCAATCAATACATCATTAAACATAGAAAACTTAGCGTCATACACAGAAATATATAATACTATACAAAAACTTAAAAACAAAACTGCCCCAGAATACGACGGTATACCAAACATCCTGTTAAAAAACCTACCAAAAAAAGCTATTGTGCAAGTAACTTACATAGTTAATTTCCTTATCAAAACCGGAATTTATCCTGATATGCTCAAGATTGCCAATGTCGTACCCATAATAAAAGCAAACAAACAGCCATGTTATGTAGATAGTTATCGACCTATATCATTATTAAATAATATTGCAAAGGTGATTTGACAAAATTATTTTAAAAATAATGCAATAATCATTCACAGAAAAACACAAGTTATTACCCCCCGAGCAATACGGTTTCCGAAGTGGCCACAGTACCATAGCACAAACAATTAGAGTTATAAATTTCATAAGAGAAGGCTTCCGGGACAAAAACAAAGCAATTATGGTCGCGATCGACATACAAAAAGCCTTCGACTCCGTACAACTTGTACAACTGAAAATTCCAAATTATTTAATTAAGTTAATTAACTCATATGTATCAAACAGAAAATTCTACATTAAAATCAACGAACAAACTGCTGGTCCCTATCCTATTCAGGCTGGAGTCCCGCAGGGTTCTGTGTTATCACCTTTGCTTTATTCCTTATTCATCCAGGATCTCCCGACTTCCCTAAATTTACTAACCGCTATGTACGCCGATGATACGTGTTTTGTAGCATCTGCGAAAAATGCAGATACCGCACTTAACATTGTTCAAACTCACATAAACTCACAAATAATACCTTACTTTAACAATCAAAAACTTAACATCAACGCCTCCAAAACAGAGTATTTATTACTCAGGAGGATCACGAGGAAAGAGAACTCATTGCAATCTCAACTTTGCGTAAACGGACACATCATCCCCTCGAGCAACACTTTAAAATACCTCGGATATACCATCCAAGGTAATACAAACGCCACAGCTCACATAAATAGTCAAGTGCACAAAGCAAAGATTGCAATGAGTAAACTCTACCCTCTCATCTGCAAACACAGTCGTCTCACTACACAAAACAAATTACTTGTATACAGACAAATCATCAAAACTATTTTAACATATTCAGCACCAGTGTACTTCACAGGAACAAAACAGAATTTTCACTCATTGCAGGTGGTACAAAACAAGTGTCTGAGAATGGCAATAAAACACAACTCTACCTATCCAAAATACCCCAGAAACTCCTGGTTACATGAGAAAGCCGATATGCCCACTGTCAAAGACTTTATCAATAAAATATCTATAAATTTTTACAATAATTGTCTGCCAGATAATCTTCGAAATGCTCTCAAAGACGTGAATCGCGCAGACGACATTCGCGACAGTGGGTGTAGACTTCTGCATGGATCTCTAATTACATAACAAGGTTGTCACTCATCAACCCACTTTTCAGCAAACAGGGGTATATTCAGGGTCGGACCAATATCCAAACTGAATTACCCCAATCATTTCTATACATAAAATAAATTAAAATCAACGTTTGACATGTTGCCTCCTCAAATCTAAAACCCTCATCAATTATTGATACCCTGTTTTTCAGCTGCTTTTCAGGGAAAACTTAGCCGAAAGATTCTAGGAGCGAAATTTCTATGCCGGGGACAAAGTTATTAAGACAACGATAATTTCGGGATAATGCTGGAAGAGCAAGGAGCCTTAAGAAGCGATACACGTTGTACACAAACAACAGGAAGAAAGCCAGACCACCGGCACTCATACTTTTTCTTTTTGTTGTATGTAATTTTGGGAAACAAAATATTGAATAAAGTACCTTTTTAATAATAATAATAGAATCGTCAGAATTAAATTTTAAAATTAATTTTTATTATTATTTCCTTGATACAGTAGTAACAAAATTAAATGACAGATTCGAACAGTTAAACGAGTTATATAACAATAACAATAATTTAGGTTGTATAGGTAAAGAAGAATTAAAGAAATGTATGGATTTAGAAATTAAAATAACTGATTCATCAACAAAATAAATGGATGTTAATGCAGTTGATCTGTGCAATGAAATTGAATTTTTTTCTATTTATAATAAATAAACCTAGTACGGCTTCTGCTAAGGAGATTCTAGAATATCTTGTCGTCAATGATTTAATTAGCACTTTTCCAAATTTATTTGTAGCCTTAAGAATTTTTTTAACGATGCCTGTCACTGTTGCCAGTGGTGAAAGATCACTTTCCAAATTAAAACTTATTTGATATCTACAATGAGCCAGAATAGACTCACAAATTTGTCTATAATATAATTAAAGAGTTTTCAATAAAAAACCAGAAACGTCGCTTTTGATATTAAAGCTTAGAATTCATACTAAATTTATATTTATAACAAAATATCTAATTATTATCTTTGTTCTAAATATTTAGGTTTTTAAGTTTATATATCTACAAATAGTTAATAAAGTTTGTAGTAACTGTAACGATTTTTATTACTTAAACATAAATATTAACGGATGTAAAAGGAGTGCATAATTTTACTATAGTAAAATCGCAATCGGTGCGGAGTAATAAAACTGTCGGAACAGGTCATTTCAGGGGTGGGTACCTATTATTATTTTTAAGGTATAGAGACATTCGGATTGCTGAAATATTTATTACGAATATTATTGAATGCCTATATTATTTTGGAGTATTCCGTTGTAATTTTTCATATAAACATATAAACGATTTGCATATTATTATTGGTGAAACAATTTCCAAGAACTATTGCGAGTCTTAATGGCCTCATGCAGACGGGTGGGATTATAATTTCAGAGATAATTCCCCTACCTGACAATGGAATCAAGCTTTCTTCGGCACTCCCATACCAACTTTGAATCAATGATATGAAGCTCAATGCTTTGATAGCTGCTTGACTATCAGAATGAATCGATATGTGACATTTCTGATAGTTTCTTTCTAGGTGCATTTCCACGCATCTTTCAATCACAATTATTTCTGCCTGAAGGGCGCTCGGACAGGAGCCTAACGATAATGAGTATCTGGTGCCAGACCCGAACACTCCAGCGACTCCTGTCGTAGCTTTTGAACTATCTGTGTACCATCTGATGGTGTTTTCTTTTAGAATTTGGGTGGTGTATTCCCTTTCCCAATCTCTCCTCTTACTTAGCATCGCAGTGAAGTTTTTTTCGATACTATCTTTCTTTATTATTTCGTCACTGGGTATATTTGCTGATGAGAGGTATTTTGTTAGAGTGGACCAGGCTCCCTGATTTTTAATACTCTCATTGCCTGAACCTTCCCTAGATGTTCTAAAGAATTGCCTCTTGGGCTGATCTTTCTATCACCAGATGTAGAAGTGTGTGATTTGTAATGATCTCAAGTGTGATAAAGTACATTATGTCCTTTAAGATATGAATTTGAAAATTTGGGGTATTATATCCACCACTAGTCATCACATTCTTGAAGTATTTACAATTTACAGGGTGTTCTAGAATGCTGTGCGATATCAAAGTAACATTTTTTTCAAATGAAACACCCTGTATTTCACTCCGTATTTGGAATCTGCTTGACTTACCCATTACAGCAATATAGATGTATTTACGGGGTATTTAAAAAGTTATTACCCATTTTCCATAAAGATCGTAACAAGTTCAATACCCTGTACAATGTAAAAGAACTTCAAGAATGAAGACCTGCTTGGAGAAAAGCATTTGAGTAGTAGTAAAAATTATTTATTCCGTTAATATTCGTTGAATCTGATTCAGAGTGAATCAAAATACATTATTTTCTAAGTTTTTTCAAATGGATTGTATTATATGTGAGTATCGAAAAGTACTACTAAGATACTTCTTTTTTTATCAAGGATTCCCTATACCTAAAATTATTAGTTCTTGAGATATTCTGATTTTTCTATGCATAACGTTGATTATGTACCTATTCTAATCATTTAACAATTAATTGTAAGTTTGCCATAATTTATTTATCAAAAATTGACATTTTATTATTGATGTTTGGTAATATAGAGGTTAAATTATAAATACAAAGAAAAAACGAGCATATTACAAATTAGTTTCAGGAACGAACAATAAAAAACAACGATATTTTATTATAATAGGTGTTCGAAATTACCTCCAAAGATATATATGCATGTTTGAAAGCGATAATATAAAGAGTTGCTCACATTAGGAAGCATTTCTACAGTAACATACCATATTCTCTCCGTTATGGCATCACTTGTTGTAGTAGGTATTTTGTACACTTCATTCTTAATGTGGCCACATAAAAATGAGTCCATTCGACTGAAATCTGATGGTTTTGGTGGCCACTGTACTGGACCTTTTCTTCCGATCCATCTTCCAAGGATTCGTTCATTCAGGTTACCTTCAATTCATTGATTAGCGTGATCAGGCGCACCATCATGTAAAAATGTAAAAACCACATCCTTTGACGTGTACGAAGTGAGACTTCTTCCAATAAAAGAGGTAACTGGTTTACTAAAAAATCTAAATAAATCTCAGCATTTAAATGTTCCTATAAAAAATATGGTCCTACTACATATTCACCAACAATATCTTTCCAGACATTCAACGACCATCTAGTTTGACTGTGTGTAACTATGTGATATGGATTAGTTGATGAATAATAGTGAAAGTTATGACTGTTGACAAAACCATGTTTGAGAAACGTTGCTTCATCTCCAAATAGAACATAGTCAAAAAATGTCTCTTTGTTGACTAACTTTTCGTAAAGCCCACCTACCGAATGCTAGTCTCTTTTCAAAATTATCATCAGTTAATTCCTGTTGCAAAAAGTGACTGTGGTAAGGATATATTTTGTTTTTGTCAATGATTCTTTGCACACCGTCAGTAACTGAGCAAATCATTAATTTCATTTTCTTTTGTCACAGAAGCTGTTGATCGTTAATTATTTTTCCATAAATAACTGATTCCGTGCGATTGAACCGCTCCATCAATCTCTCCAAGCATGCTTTTGTAGGCTGCCGCCTTTCAGGAAAACGTTTATGGTAAACTCTTGTTGATAGTAAGGCATTTTTATTGCATTCTCTCAATATTCAAATCATATCAATCATTTCATCACTAGTGAAATTCATTTTTGCCCTAGTTCAAATTCTTCAGAACACCAAAAAATGTACCAAACCACTAAGTCAAAAAACAATAATGTACCTATTATTATGTCAATATGTATTAGTTTTTGACAAATAAATCATGGCCAACTCACAATTAATTGTAAAATGATTAGATAGGTACCTAATCAATGTTTTACATATAACATTCAAAATATCTCTATAATTAATAATTTTACGTATAGAGAATGCTCAATAAAAAAGAAGTATGTTGGTAGTACTTTTCGATAGTCACATAAAATTCAGGGTGATAAATTTGAAAAAACTGAGAAAATAATGTATTTGTATTTTGATTCACCATGTATCCGATTCAATGAATATTAACGAAATAAATAATTTTCCAGAATTTTTACTACTACTAGACTGCTTTGGCCGTAACAGATTCTTGAATTTCATTTACATTGTACAGGGTGTTGCACTTGTTACGACTTTTATTGAAAATTCGTTATAATTTTTTAAATAACGCATCGAACACAACATAGCCCTAGGTATATTGTTGTAATGGAGAAGTCAAGCAGATTCCATATATGGAGTGAAATAAAAGATGTTTCATTAAAAAATGTAACTTTTATATGGCACGGCATTCTGGAACACCCTGTAACACATTGTAAATCATTTTGGAATGTGAAGACCAAATTTTAAAATTGATATCTCTTGGACATATGAGATATTGAACATTATCATATGAATCAATCACCCTGAATATAAAATTTTATAAAATACGAGGTGTGTCTATAATAGTATAGATGGTGGTTTTCTACTACGCACTTCCGTTTAATTCGCAACATTTTTAATTTCGAAATAACGGTCTCACCGTTTTTAGAAAGAGATAACAACTACTTTCCTGGCTAATGGCACGTCGAATATTGAATTACACCCCTTCGAAGAACGTGACGTCGATCGACACTTTTGTCGATATAAACACCCTGTAACATTGTAAATAATTTTAGAATGTGAAGACTACTGATGGCTATAATCCCCCAAATTTTTAAATTGATATCTCAAATGACATAGGAGATATCCAACTTTATCCCACACACTAATCATTCACCCTGTATATATAATTATATATATTAATACATATCCTCTATCTAAATTCTAAAGAAAACATTGAAATAAAGAAAATATGCATATTTAGATTTAATACTAGTGATACACACTGTGTTATCAATAATTTGAAAGGTTCAATATACCAATAAAATTTGACATTTCAATTTCATATGACATTACTGCAGAATAGACTTAATGACAGATAGATTTTAAAACGATTTGAAAAACCAGAATACAGATGTCTCTATTAGCAAAATGGCACTTATAAAAAATAATGTAAATCTCTCTTGGTATATAAAATCGTAAATTTGTATTTTTTAAAAAAAAAAAGAATTCTTGGTAACCAAAGGAGAAGAAAATTATTTATGGAAACAGTTTAGTTAGTTGATTCATAACATCGCGAGAGACAACATCGAAATAAGAGTTGTCTCAAAAATTTTTAAATAGAGTTGACTTTTAATATCTCGAGAGACAACATCGGAATAAGAGTTGTCTCAAATTTATTTGAGAATATCAGAATAATTTGTAGCATTATTATCAAATTAACACAATTTGCCTTTGAAAGCCAGTGCGTGTATTATTCGCAGAGAATTACAGCGGTAAAGTGCGAGTGTTGAACCAGTTTCTAAATAAGTCATTTAGAAAATTGTTCCAGATATTCTAAAACGTTTTTAGAATACAAACAAGTCTATCTGTATCCAGTTTGGAGAGTCCAGTCCATATTATATATTATTTCTCGAGAATTAATAGGCCTTTAGTAAAAAATATTTCGAAAGTAGATGCATCTGATGAATTAAATATTTGATCAAATTATAGTAACATTATTGATATATCATTCTACGTAAACTCAAGACAAATTTTGAAAAAGACGATTTACAAGGAAATTGGGGAATGTTACATTGACATATAAGTCATTTTGGACTTTTAGTTAAAGTATTTAGATAAGAATCTCTAATTTTAGATTGTTTATAATATTAAGGTTTTGATAGAAAATTCTATTTTTGCGTATTCGTTTGTCATATTTTTTGAAAAGTTAATTTTTGTAAGTGTTTATTTCATAATATAATATATAAATTTGAATTCTAATCACCTTTTGGCTCTCTTTTCATAATCATTCTCATTACATTTGATAATTTCATCCTATAGAAAATTTAGTACAAGAAGTGACATTTAGCTTAATTTTTGACAGTAATTTCATATGTGTCAAGATAATTTAATTGTCTTATAGTGTATTGGACAAACAGTTACTTTCGATTTGAATAGTATAATACGTGATTTGGAAATTTATAAATTTTGAATTATCCTTTGAAATCTTTGATCCCTCCCTGAGAAAAGAGTGAGTTGATTGATATTGTGTATTAATTTATCTTTCAGGATATAAAATTTAATATTTATTTAGCCGGGCATATTTATTTGACAACTGCTGTCATTAAAAATTTTATAGGTTATATTTAGCTAAAGGTGTTTTCATATTAGTGTAGTTACAGCTACAAATAAATTCAACGATAAAACAATATAGAATATAATATATTATAATTAAAAACATAGTCGAGATATACTATAATATATATATATATATATATATATATATATATATATATATATATATGTTATATACCTTAAATTACTTAGTATATATTAAATAAATTGCTTAATCAGTATATTGTGTAATAACCTGTTGTTTTATAAATTGTTGAACCTTATTTTTGCTTACATTCTGTTTTTAACCTTTTTGAATTGTTTAGTTTTATAGTCAGTCTAGAATTTACTTCGAATCTTGGAACTTGTAACTTTTGTTAAATAAAATTTTTTTAAAAAACCTTTTTCCGTGTGTAAAAAGTTATTTAGCGCAGTCAGTAGGATATGTTAAACGGGCGTTAGTGAATATAACGATCGGTTCGTATCAACGATTTATTAACATATCTTAAGTGAATAATTGGGACTCTTGGTTAAGTGAATTAAGTAGCTTAACTCGAAGACAGTTGGCTCGTACGAAGAGGAATTTCAAGGGAATATTGGTAATTCCAACTACAGTTCAACTAGATGGCGAAAGCACTCCTAATTTTCATGTAAGTACTTTATGTCGTATAGAGGAAATAATTGTTTTCGTACTTCCGGGCCTAAAGTGACAACTTCACTCCCTTGTGACAGGTACTAAAGTGTCACATTTAATCCCTCCGGGATTAAATATTGACGAAACTCCCGGAACGATTAAATCACAAACAAACGAATTTAAGGGATATTTTATTGAAAAATATAATTAATTAGAATGGTAATTAACGTTAATATTCAAATTTACAATGACACTAGTAATGACAATGTTTCTAAATTATAACTGTCACAACGCAATGTTACTATGGTAACTTATTTTAAAGACAGTTTATTAAATGAGTTGAAGAGAGAAAAAACTGATTGAAATTATTGAAATAATTAATAAAATCATACCGGAAGTACGAAAAGTATCGTTTATACCTTGCGACTGAAGTACATTTAATCCTTCAGGTAAATTATGGCCCTCCCTGCGGTCGGGCCATAAACTTTACCTTCAGGATTAAATGTACTACTTCAGTCCCGCGGTATATAATATACTATTATTTAATTCAGAAAGCTCTGACAACTCCGATTCTGATTCTGATTTAGATTCTGGCTCACAAACATATCGTAACCGTAAAATAAATATTGAATTATCAAAACCTAGATTTAAATTAAATACATTATACAAAATGCCGGTAGATCAAGTGGTACCGCAATTGAAAAAAGAATATCTGGACATGATTCCAGAATTCCATGGCGAAAATGCTTTATTACCCAGATTCATAGAAATTTCTGAAAAATTAGTAAATAAATTTTACCATACAGTAGATTTAACAGACTTTCAAAATGAATATTTGATGTCTAGTATTTCAAATTGGCAGAATTTGAAAGATGCTTTATTGAACACATATGCAGATAAACGAGACATTTACACGTTAAGTATTGAAATATCGGAATTAAAGCAAGGAAATGAATCACCTTTTGATTTTTATAATAGGATACAGCATCTTTTAAATCTACAAACATCATTATTAATGACACGCTCAAATGCAAGTGAACAAGCCATTTTAGGCAACTATTTTAGGAATTTAGCACTAAGAGTACTATTGCGCGGTTTAAAGGAACCTCTCGGTACACTAATGCGTACCAAGAATCCTAGCGATCTAAAGTCAACTTTAAATGTTCTAACGAATGACTTTCAAGTTTATTTAAGTAATAATAATAACAATACACATCCAAAAAATTCATTTAATAAGCCTAAGTCTCAGTTTAATGTTACATCACATAACAAAAATAATTATCCTAATAATAATCAAACGGTAAGTAGACCGAATTTACAACATAATTATCAACCACAATTTAATATAAATTTCAACAATGAAAATAATTTACCTAGTACAAGTAGAGATACAAATTTTCAGAATAGAAATACTAATGTTTTCAAACCTAATAGAAATTATCAATTCAAAATCCTACTCCAATGAGTATATCTACTTCTAATACGTACAATAAACCCAATGTACAAAATAAAAATAATGGACAAAATCAATCGCATTTCGTAGGTAATAGAAAAAATTATATTTCGGAAGAATTGCATAACATGGACGATACTGAACGTCCCACTGATATTGAAGATTGTTTTTTAGACGAAATTGCCTCGGAAGGGACAGACACGTAGAAATGTTTAATTTTACGAATTATGAAAGTGAATTACCGTACATAATATTTCCTGAACAAAATTAAAAAGTAATGATTGACACAGGTAGTACAAAATCTTTTGTAACACCTGAAATTGCAAAAAAAAAATTTTCAAAATCGACTATGAAAAAATCTTTCAAAGTTACTTCTGCTTTAGGCTCAAAACAACAAAATTATTGTACAGTAATTCCATCTTCAAAGATATTTAAAATGAAAAATAAAATGAGCTTAGAATATTGTATATTTAAATTTCACAATACAGTGAAATAAAAATAAATTATTTTCAAATCAGAAGCGAGAACACGAATTGTATTGTAGTGCCTCGGCGAACTGAACAAATAATTAAATTGAATATTGATAATATTAATAATGGCGATATAATTATACCTTATACAAAAATCGGAAAATTAGAAATTCCCGAATGTCTTACAAAAGCGGAAAATAGTCAAGCTGTATGTACTATTTTAAATCCGTCTGAGTCATATTTTAAAGTAGATTTGTGCTCCTTTAGAGGTTGAACAGTTCGACGAATACGAACAAACCTTGAGCCCTAATTTTAATGCTATTTATGCAGAAAAATTCAAATTTGATATTAATAAAGTTCGAACAGAACATATGAATTCTGAAGAACGCAATGCTATCCTTAAATTAATTAAAGAATATTCTGACATTTTTCATGTTGATGGTAATCAACTAACTTTTACTAGTAAAATCAAGCATCAAATAAAAACTACAAATGATGTACCTATTTATACTAAATCGTATAGGTATCCAGAAGTATATAAAAAAGAAGTCCAAAATCAAATACAGAGTATGTTAGATCAAAATATCTCCCTCATCCTCACCGTACTCGAGTAGTATTTGGTTGTTCCAAAAAAATTGGACTCTACAGGTAAACAAAAATTCATAGTCGTCGTAGACTATCGCAAGCTTAACGAAATAACTATTGGAGATAGATATCCATTACCAAACATAACTGATCTATTGGATAAATTAGGACGTTGCCAATACTTCACTACCTTGGATCTTGCCTCCGGATTTCACCAAATTGAGATGGCTGAAGAAGATATACCCAAAACGGCTTTTACTACTGAAAATGGCCACTGGGAATTTTTGAGAATGCCATTCGGACTAAAAGGAGCTCCAGCAACTTTTCAAAGAGTGATGGACAACATTTTAAGGGGTATCCAGAACGAAAAATGTTTAGTTTATCTTGACGATATCATTATATTTAGTACAAGCTTGCAAGAACACATAAATAATTTAAAAGAAGTATTTAAGAGGTTACGCGAATCGAATTTTAAAATACAAATTGACAAATCCGAATTTTTGAGGAAAGAAGTAGCTTGTTTGGGATATAGTGTTACCCCTGAAGGCGTAAAGCCAAATCCGGATAAAATAAGTGCTATTCAAAAATTCCCCATACCAAAAACTAGTAAAGAAATTAAAGCTTTTCTCGGACTTCTTGGATATTATAGAAAATTCATTAAAGATTTTTCAAAACTGACTAAACCTTTAACTAATCGTCTTAAGAAAAATGCAGTAATTAACATAGAAGATCCTGATTATATTAACTGTTTTGATACTTGTAAAAATATGTTATTAAATGATCCTATTTTACAATACCCTGACTTTTCTCGTCCATTTAATCTCACAACAGACGCAAGCAATTTTGCTCTAGGCGCTGTTCTTAGCCAAGGAAAAATCGGAACCGATTTACCTGTGGCATATGCTAGCAGAACACTTAATGATTCTGAAGTAAATTATTCAACAATTGAAAAGGAACTCCTTGCAATTGTTTGGGCTGTAAAATATTTCCGCCCATATCTTTTCGGAAGAAAATGCCCAATAGTCACAGATCATAAACCACTTCAATGGTTATTTTCTTTAAAAGAACCCAATTCTAAATTAGTTAGATGGCGGTTGAAACTCGAGGAATACGCCTATGATATAGTGTACAAGAAAGGTGCATTGAACACTAATAGTGACTGTTTATCACGAATCCAGCTAAATATGAATGAAGCAAACGGCATTGCCGAACGATTTCATTCAACAATTATTGAACATCTTAGACTTTTAAATAATCAGACCGAATTTAAGAAAGAACCTATTGAAATAAAAGTAAATTATGCTCTTTTGGCATATAGTAATAGTATTCACTCAGTAACAAAACTAAAACCATACGAAATTATTACAGGTCATTTAGAGAATAACTCTTCTTTTGATTTAGGTATTAATCGACAATTAGTAAATAATTATATTCATAATCACAAAGAAAAAATGAAATTACTTTATTCTAAAATAAATAAATCATTGCAAGAAACTAAAGATAAAGTTATTTCAAAAGCTAATGAAAGTAGAGAAGACCTTCCAGACGCTCTACCTACAAAAGTATTTGTCAAAAATAAGCAGATTAAAAGTAAGACAAAAAATAAATATCAACCTGAAAAAATAAAACTGCGAAAATTGTAGCACGTCATTTTAATACCGCTGAAGATATTCATATTTCAAATATAAAACGACCTAAGAAGAAACCTTTCATTACAGAATAAGTTTAATATTAGATCATTTAAAACAAATGAAGTTTATCTACACATGTTACATGATAACTTTATTTTTATTAAACAATGTTGAATTAAGTTTTAATTATTTATAATGTAATATTAGATATAATAGAAACTGTAGAGATTTCCTGTTCATTCTGCAAACTAAGGACATTGCATTCGAGTATAATTATATCAAAAGAATTATTTACAGAGCTGCAAAAAATATCTTCGTATTATAAATTACAATTACCGTTGGAATTGAAATACGAGAATATTTTAAACCTCGAATCAATTTTAGACATAACATGTAGAGTAATTAAAAATAGAATAAAATATTTTTTATCGATTCCTATAGATTTTAATATTGAGTTTGAATTATTTTATTTATTACCCATAACCACTAAGTTAGAATCAGAATTGGTAATAATAATACCAAATTCAAAGTATTTGCTAAGATCTGATACACAGATAAAACCTCTAAACGATATTTGTACAAGAAGTGAAAATTTTCAATGTGCTTCACACCTTCAAGATAATAATAAACAGTTATGTGAAGAACAAATACTATTAACAAAAAACTCTACTAACTGCGAATACACTAAAATCAAAATTATTGAAAATCATTTGGAAATTATACCTAGTAGTATTTCCAGAAGAAGAAAAATTGATAATTCAATGTTCAGAAGACACAGAAATCAAAATTTTAAAAGGAATTTTCCTAATCAAAAATTCGCCATGTAAAATAACCTTTAAAAATCAAGAATTAATATTTCAAGATAGAACTTTTGGTCAACCACTGGTACTGAATAAATTTCAGACACATTTTAATAAAATTAAAATCCCGCCTTTGGAAATAAATTTGAAAAAATTAAAATTAAAAGAAATATCTTCGCAAGGATTGACACCAATTCAGGAAGAATAATTAAATCTCCATATTCCTAGCATATGGACTATATTTCTATATTCTAGCGGAGTATTGATAATTATTTGGCTACTCTTGAAGAAAATTCAGAAAAGAAGAAAATCAGAAGAAACCCCAATGGAATTACAAGATAAGAAAATTCAACTTCCAGGGGGTGCGTCGATCTAATGGGGGAGGTGTTATATACATTAATTACTTAGTACATATTAAATAATGCTTAATCAGTATATTGTGTAATAACCTGTTTTTTTATAAATTGTTAAACCTTATTTTTGCTTACATTGTATTTTTGACCTTTTTGAATTGTTTAGTTTTATAGTCAGTCTAGAATTTACTTCGAATCATGAAACTTGTAACTTTTGTTAAATAAATTTTTTTTAAAAAAACCTTTTTCCGCGTGTAAAAAGTTATTTAATATATATATATATATATATATATATATATATATTACATATACACCTAGTTTTTCATCTTTTGATTCCTATAACTTATTTTATTTGTAAGTGTGTGAATTTCATCATATTAGTATACGTACGTATTGGAATATATTTTTGCAATAGATATCTACTGAATTTAAAAAAGTCACTTTTTGATGAGGATTTCTATTTATCTCATCTATTATGAAAACAGTGTGGGTGAAAAATAGATAATTATAAAATGGTCCTTCCTGTCTATATATTATCAACAGTTATTTGTCCACGTAATTCATTTTTTGGTCTACTGTGGAGACAGTAAGTACAATATTATATTTCAACAAAATTGCATCTACTAATACCTCTTCATTAATTTAACATAATGGCAGCTATAATTATTTTTTTTTGTCATAAATATTACCATAAAAACTAACATTAGTTTTATTCAGAATCATATCATATTAGCCACTACATTTGTGGCATATTTTGTGATTTCAAGTTACTCCTACTTTTATATAATTACAGCCTGGTTCAATACTAGCTAATTTTTTTTTGTACGTTGTGTCTTTTTTATCAACTTCTAATGCCTCTTTCCAAGACGGTATGTTGTTTTTACCGGCTGCTAGGCTAAACAGAACGGTAATTTACTTATCGTTCACTGAACGGTTAGTAAATTGCTTACATTTAATATATAAATAAATAATTTTGTCATACCTTCCTTAGTGAAAACTCTAGCTTTTTTTGGTCGGTAGCCAACATTTTTCTTTTAAGATCAGCAATAATTGTACAGCATTTAGAAATATCAATAGAACCATAAAGAAAAATAGTACTCTTCAATATTGAATACTCAGCCCATAAACTTCCAGGGACTTTTAGTAGTTTCATTCTCTGAACAAAAATGCTAACAAATTTTTGTCATTTATACTATCATTCTTTGCTTCGACTATTTCTAGAAAATTCTGTAAGTATTTTGATATCTAAATTTTGATTTTTCCGGTATTGTTGCCCAGCATCCAATACTCCAAGAATCTTCTATGTCTGAATTCTCACTGTCGGAATCGCTCATTTTAATGATTTTTCATGTTTTTCAAAAATAATGGTTTAAGTAACACCACGACACTAAATTACTGTTGGTGATAAACAAATTTGTTTTCATCTGTCCTAAACATAGCGACTACAGAAAAGCCACCTAATATATTAGTAGTTTGTCTAGTAACCATGGTTTCAGCAGTGCTAATAATGAAGAAATTTTGAATCTGCATATTTTCAAATAAATTTTGCTTACTTCAATCGTGCAAAAAATGAAATAAGCATCACAAACTTTAATCAATTACCGGTTTCACACAAAATTGGAGACTTCGCTTCGCTCAGTCTCCAAATATTGTCTTCCATCGGTAAGCTATCCTTACTCTTCTTGATACTTAATATACTATTTCAAATTTAGTAAAAGCCTCCTAGTACAATTAAAAATTCCACCAAATGTTAGTTTAATAATTATTTTCACATATACTTATACACAGCTGTCCTAAACGTGTGTTCTTAAGCTCTAGGGATATCACTGAAATTTGTGATTTTGTTTTGTTAGATAAATTTTCTCGATGTTTGGTTTTTATTTTATTGTCTAGCGTGTTTTTTTATAACTTTTATAAAAATCTTTCTTGGCGTTTCGGCTCAATTTTGGCCTTTATCAAAATATTTTGATTCATTCTTGGGTTCGTAGGTTATGAAAATTATACAAATATTTGAATTACAATATATTTTCGGAATACATATATTTAATAAATCTTAACGTTTCGCTCCTACTTTAGGAGCATATTCAAAATAATGTACAATTAAATATTATTAAAATTAAAAAACATAAAAACCACTATGTAATTTTAAAATTAATTTGAAGATGTCATAAAAAACGTCAATAAGAATAGAATACATACATACCTTGGACATTCAATCAACGATATTATGTGAGGAATGATGAACATAAACTAATTAATTAATTTGTAATAAATTTGACTCAAGTTTTAGGCTTATTTCAGAACTGGTTGAACAGATAATAATTTTATTCCGGACTTTAGCGCAACATTGTATATATACAGGGTGAGTTTTTAATGTGACAACGGCCGATAACTCCGTTTAGTAACCCAAAAATAATTTAATATTAATTAATAATATAACAATATTATTTTTATTCAGTTAATAACTGAAACACTATCAACTTGAAACAGCCGATAATTGTGGCAACCTAGAATAATGTGATATCAACAATATTTCCATCACACTATTGTATAGAAAACGTTTATAATGATCAAGCAAAGTTGTAGTTGCGTGATATCTGTGGAAAACTGTGGCTTTAAACAAGAATTTTCCAATGGAAGAACAGACAGATATGATTTGAGTATCAGGAGAAAGTATGATAAATGATTTACTTGCATCCAGAATATATCAACAGCGGTATTCAGAACGGAGATACCCAAATACATCAGCTTTTGAAAAATTAATGGATCGCTTTTTTCGTACGAGATCAGTGATATATGAAATATACCAATGAACAATGAACAATTAAAAGAAATAATGCTGGAAAGCAACGTACAACAAGGACTGTGCATCTGGAAGAGGAAATATATTAGATAATATTTTTGAAAGGCCATATTTAAGTACTCCAATTGTAGGTCGCGCTTTAAGAGTATGGAAAGTTTTGTTACGGGCTGATCTTGCAACTCACCCCGCAACACTTTATTTATAGTTTTGTTAATAAATTTTATATTGTTTCGAATTTATAGGTACCTTTTTGTTGACATTATCAATCACATCGGTCATGTACATTTAAGACACCGAAAGATTCCCTTTAAATTACCTGTTCACTACCTACATTCTCCGCTGACAAGCTTACTTTGAGAGTTCATTGATAGATGAATGTAGTCTCAATCGAATTGTATTTGATAAACATCAGTTTGACGTTTTAATATATTATCAAGGAGTCTGCTTGGTGTCAGGGAGATCGTACGTAGGAGTTGTCAAAAATAAAATTTGAGTTGAATACGAAGGAGTTAATTAAATTTTGGCTAATTTTGTTGGGGAATCAGGTAAGTTGAAATAAATTATTCAAAGCTATGCCTCGAGCGGGTTTTTGTTATCTCAAATGTGATGTTCTCTATTAGGTGTCGAAGGATAATTGTGGAAAGAGTAAAAACCCATGAGGATTTGTAGAGTGGAAAAAAAGGAGTTTAGAGAGAATAGGATAAGAACCCTCTAACAGAAATAATGTAAACGTGATGGATGTGATTGGTAAAGTCATTTTAATTATTTTCAACATTGTAGGGTCTCAGTCAGGGGACACCAAGAGAATAAGTATAGCTTCTCCGCCTACGTTAGTTGCATTATTGTGGAACTATATGTTCGAAAACTTATGTTAGGGGCGAACAGACCCCTTTGGTAGTCCGTAGTGAATTAGTTAATAATAGGTTCAAGCATTGTATTTTCTTTTGTAAGCGGCTCCGTGACGTCACAGTAGCGCATTTCAATTATGTATATTTCCTTCCGTTTTGGTGAAGAAGTTGTTTGTATATAGTCTCTTTTTCTTGTGTAAATAGTAATATAGAATTTTCATTGTATACCTAACATCTTATATATTGTCTGCTCCATCCTGACCATCGTGGCGGTCTACTAGTTAGGGCTGGCTCATTAAAATTTAACTGGTGGCGCTCACTTTTAACAACTAAATAAAATAGGAATTTTCGCATACCCACCCCCGACCGAACTAAGCTTGGGCATGAGGTTGCGCTTCTGGAGTTAGCGAGTAGACAATAATTAAATAAAGCGCGTAACAGTTTTAAAAGAACAAGTGTTACATCCATACAAATTGGCCAGTGTTCAAGCATTAGAACCTAGAGATCTTCAGGTGCGTATGGAATTTTCATACTGGTATTTACAAAAGTGTCGTGAAAATCGAAATTTTCCAAAATATGTGTTGTATACCGACAAGGCTAGATTTACTAGGGAAGGAATTTTCAACTCTAGAAATAGTCACGTTTGGGATGAAGAAATTCCGCACTTTGTTCGTGAAAGGGGATTTCAGCATAAATATTCGGTATGGTTGGAGATTGCTTAATCGGACCTTACATTTTACCAAATAAATAAAATGGTGCAATGTATACGCGCTTTCAGGAAGAAATGTTGGATGAATTGTTGGAGAATGTACCGGTTAATATTAGACAACACATGTGGTTTACACGATGGGGCATCTGTTGATTTTCCTGCATCGGCAAGAAATTATTTAAACAGACGTTTTAGAGAGAAATGGATTGGTCGGGATGGACCCAATTGCTGGCCTCCACTTAAATCCTATTGATTTTTTTAATATGAGGCTATATGAAGTCCTTAGTGTACGAAACAATCATCGAATCTAAACAAGATTTAATAGCTAGAATTCAAGCTGCGACAGAAATCATTCAATCCCATCCAGATTTATTCTCAAAGACAAGTTTTTCAATTGCAAAACGGTGTGAGAAATGAAATAAAGTAAGCGGCCAACAGTTTGAATAACTACTGTAACTTTGTCAATTTTGTTATTGTTGTAATAGTGTTGTTTAAATTTAATTTGTGCTATTATAATTTTTATTTTCATTACCAATTTTGTTATTATTGTACTACATTTTCGTTTCAAATTGAGATTATGAATAACTTGAATTTGTTTTAAACTACTCACGCTTATACGTTATTCAAAATTGAATGAATAATTAATTAATTTATAAATTACTTACGTGTTTGCAGAATTTTGTTTAAAGGCAAATTTCTACAACACCGCTCATTTTAGTTCCAAAAAAGGTTATTAGTTTTTTAACTAAAAATAATCAGGCAATTTAAAACAAAATTAGAAAAAAGAATTTGCTGCAGTGGCGTAAAAAATAGGGGGATAAAAGTGAGAACTAACCCTGACAGCGCGCCACTGGTTAAATTTTTTCAAAGTTTGCTTATTCTAAAATATTACTTTATTACGGAGCATATTGGTCACCAAATTTCAAAAAAAAAATTAAAAGCGTTCTTGATTTATGGCAAATTTTTTATTTTGATTTAAAATTTTGGACACCCTATATCTCAGCAACTAGGCCCCGTAAGTGTTCGTATTCCTATATCAAAATAAATCATTTATTAAGATCTCTCTGTGGTAGAGCGAGCGTTGTCGGTCGAATATAGAAACACCCTGTATATGTATGTTATAACGGAATTTGTAAGCACGATAGAGGGCGTATTTTTTGACGGATCGAAACCAAACTAGCTACAAAAATCGATTGGGTCAAAATATTGGAAGAGTTCGTTAATGAGCCAAATCGGCCCAGTAAAAACAAAATGGCGGCCTGTCAAAGTTGAAAAAAAATCGTATTTCCTTTGTTTTTTATTTGACGCAAAAAAGTTACTGACCTTTTTCATAGACCTTAACACATTCTACAACTTTTGTGATTAACATTTTTCTGTAAATCGTACATTAAAACATTTATTTGAGAAAATTCTCAAATTTACCAGAAATTTTTTTGTTTTTGATTTGATGCCAAAATGTTACATTGGTTTTTTGTACATCTCAAAACATTCTATTACTTTTGTATCTAATTTTTTTATTTTGGGTTTTATGCAAAAATGTTACTGAAATAAGCCTGTCCAATTGGCTCTGTGCCATTGCGATTTTTTCTTAATAACACGTTTAACTGCCTCGTTGATTTCTATAGGTTTTTTCACTGGTTGCTTCTTCGTAGGTTCCATAATTAAACCGTTTTTTTTGTGTTTTAAAAGCTTGTAAATGGTATTTTTTTTCAATTCCTATCATATTGGCACATTTTGAAACTACACTGCCAACCGTACAAGTCGGGTGCTCGTGGACGATAGAATCATACAAATTTTGCACAACTATTTTTACATATGTAATTAAAGCTGCACTTTTAAATTTCACTGAATTGAAAATTTTTTGGTTGATTCCATTTTTCTCACAAAAATTCAAAATTTGGAGATTTAGTTTACTTTTCGTGCTGCTTTGCCCCTAGGAGTTTACAAAGCAAGAGACAGTTTACTAATACATTTAAAGGGGCGGTTATGGTTTATGAAGATTAACCTTTTTTATGGCTTTCACTCATCTAAAATTGATTCGCACGCTAAACGAATGGAATATTATTAATGAAAATTGTTGAAAATTCTAAAAAGTTGACAATTGTTTCGATAAATCAATATCATTGTCAGAATGACAGAAGCTACATTTCATTTGATGCCTACCTGATGTTTAGTAGTTATTTTTGGCTAGACCAAGAAGTGACCTAACTTGTGATTGACTTAATATATGTTAATAGAAAAAAGAAGAAGATGTGATATTACAAATATTGAAGCTTAGATATTATTAGCCCTATGGTGATATCCTGGATATCATTTTTCCAATTAAGATCAGTATAACTGTGCAATGATATAGAAAACCAGGAAAACTATGTCTGCTGATCTTTACAATTATCACTTAAGAAGACAGTTTATTAGTGGAGAACTCCCTAGATTCATCTGATCATTGACAACTTCATATTGTGGGTTTCTTAAATGTCTTCTAATTTCCAATTCTTCGAGGAAATTCAGTTCTTGTTTCTTTTCACAAATATGCAGCACTTCTAGTTCTGTGTTAGGTGTCAACGAATGATTGGTGTTAAGTAGATGTTTTGCGTAGAGGGATTTATCTGGTTGTTTTAATCTGTATGCTCGTAAGTGTTCACAGTATCGGATTTCAGAATTTCTAAGGGTCTCACCCAAATAGACAGCATTACATTCTGGACATTTGAGTTTATATATACCTGATTTCTTCAATGGTGGTATTTTTGTTTAGACATTTAACAATTTTGTACTAACGTTACTTTCTGTTTTAAAAGAAATTGTTGTATTCGTTGCTAAAGATATTATCTTTGAAATATTATTAGAAATATTTCCTGCATATGTGATGGTTTTATAAGTTTTTATTTCATCAGTTTGTTTAGGAAATATTAGTAATGCCACTTTTTCCTCTTTTTTAATAATTAGCTTATTTATCATATGTAATGGATAACCGTTGGATGTTGCTATTTGTCGAATTGTATTAATCTCTCTATCAAAATTACATTTGTTCATATAGGAACTAAAAAAGCTCTATGTATCATTGAATTATATGCCGCTAGTTTATGTGACATGGGGTGATTGGAACTATATGGAATTGTCACATCAGTGTGTGTTGGTTTTCGGTAAATTGAATAATCAATTACATTATTAACTCTTTGAATTTTTAAATCATGAAAATTGATTGAGCTATTTTCTTCAATTTCTAATGAAAATTTAATTTTTGGGTGTAAATTATTATTGTGGTTGAAAAATACATATAATTGTCATTCACTACCCATAAAACAAGCTAATTTGTCATCTACATATCTATACCAAAATAAAACATTTTTCAAAGATCTTTCTTTCTAAATTGTCCATAAAAATGTTTGCTAAAATAGGTGATATATGGCTTCCTATGAACAAATGTAATTTTGATAGAGATATTAATACAATTAGACAAATAGCAACATCCAACGGTTATCCATTACATATGATAAATAAGCTAATTAATAAAAAAGAGGAAAAAGTGGCATTACAACTAATATTTCCTAAACAAACTGATGAAATAAAAACTTATATTAGTTACGGATATACATCTCAGTACTCAATTAGAAATTCAATAGAACTAAACAAAAAATTAAAAGCAATCAACTTGCAAGATAACTATAAACTTATTTAGTTTGATGTTACTGATATGTTCACTAAAATTCCTCCTAAAGATTGTCTAATACTTGTAAGAAAATTACTAGAAGATAAAAATATTAATCCAGGAATAATATCAGATATACCTAATGTATTTGGTGTATGTATTTATCAGAATTATTTCACTTTTGACAATAAGATATATATTCAAAATGAAGGTTTACCAATGGGAAGCCCTATATCACCTATTTAGGCAAACATTTTTATGGACAGTTTAGAAAGAAAGATATTTGAAAGTAATATTTCGAAAAATGTTTTATTTTGGTACAGATATGTAGATGACATATTAGCTTGTTTTATGGGTAGTGAACGACAATTAGATGTATTTTTCAACCACAATAATAATTAACACCCAAAAATTAAATTTACATTAGAAATTGAAGAAAATAGCTGAATCAATTTTCATGATTTAAAAATTCAAAGAGTTAATAATGTAATTGATTATTCAATTTACCGAAAACCAACACACACTGATGTAACAATTCCATATAGCTCCAATCACCCCATGTCACATAAACTAGCGGCATATAATTCAATGATACATAGAGCTTTTTCAGTTCCTATGAACAAATGTAATTTTGATAGAGAGATTAATACAATTAGACAAATAGCAACATCCAACGGTTATCCATTACATATGATAAATAAGCTAATTAATAAAAAAGAGGAAAAAGTGGCATTACAACTAATATTTCCTAAACAAACTGATGAAATAAAAACTTATAAAACCATCACATATGCAGGAAATATTTCTAATAATTTTTCAAAGATAATATCTTTAGCAACGAATACAACAATTTCGTTTAAAACAGAAAGTAACGTTAGTACAAAATTGTTAAATGTAAAAACAAAAATACCACCATTAAAGAAATCAGGTATATATAAACTCAAATGTCCAGAATGTAATGCTGTCTATTTGGGTCAGACCCTTAGAAACTTTGAAATCCGATACAGTGAACACTTACGAACATACAGATTAAAACAACCAGATAAATCCCACTACGCAAAACATCTACTTGACACCAATCATTCATTGACACCTAACACAGAACTAGAAGTGCTGCATTTTTGTGAAAAGAAACAAGAACTGGATTTCATTGAAGAAATGGAAATTAGAAAACATTTAAGAAACCCACAATATGAAGTTGTCAATGAACAGATAGATCTAGGGAGTTTTCCACTAATAAACTGTCTTCTTAAGTGATAATTGTAAAGATCAGCAGATATAGTTTTCCTGGTTTTCTATATCATTGCACAGTTATACTGATCTTAATTGGAAAAATGATATCCAGGATATCACCATAGTACTAATAATATCGAAGCTTCAATATTTGTAATATCATATCTTCTTCTTTTTTCTATTAACATATATTAAGTCAATCACAAGTTAGGTCACTTCTTGGTCTAGCCAAAAATAACTATTAAACATCAGGTAGGTATCAAATGAAATGTAACTTCTGTCATTCTGACGATGATATTGATTTATCGAAACAATTGTAAATTTTTTAGAATTTTCAACAATTTTCATTATATTGTGGAATTAGCTAGAAACAGTGAGTTTCATTTAAAACACTAATATGAGTAGATTCCACGAAGTAAGGGTCGCGACAGTTAATTACTTTATATATTAATCGTAAATTTGAAATAGTTTCTGGTCTTAATACCATAGAATGAGACATAGGACTGGAGATTTTCTAAAATTCATTAAATCAATTAAATTTTATTCAATTTAATCATTTCGGGATATATCAGTCTGAATATAATATATGAAAATACTCCTAGACATCTTTGAAAATATACAATATACAGAAAAATTTATATTTGATTGTGATGTTGAATAATTGTTTGTTACATTTAATGCTTTACTTATTTTTAGAAATGATTTTATCCGTATTCCTACCTCTACTTTATTTCTGTAATTTATCTTTGTGTGATGAAAGGGGTCCAAGAGTAAAAAGAATTGTTGGGGGTGCACCAGCCCCGAAACCTGTAGCCGATGATCCTACAATTTTCACAAATTTTGCTGGCAGAACAGCTAGAGTACAAGGAACAGTCGATTTTCCTCATTACATATTCAAAGGTATCAAGTATTCTCATGCTCCAATTGGAAAAAACCGATTTTTGGTAAGTGAAACAACAAAGAAATTAAAAAATTACATATATTACAAATGATAAAATCACCACTAGCACTAAATTGATACGGCCAATCAATCTTGAAAAATGTACTTTGACTTTAGTTAGTTTTTTATAGATGTGATTAACATACAGGAAAATCTTTAAGAAATTGTACATACAAGTATGGTAGATTTGTGACTTCAAGATATTACGATTTGGAGCCCACTCGCCTTAATAAAATATTGATAATAAGAGAGATATTGTGTCAGAGGTGGAATTTTCAATTACATTTTTTATAATTCGCGTATAAAAGAGGCTTCATTATAATATTGTTTACAGTGTCACAATTTAGTTTCTTTGAACACTTTTTTTAGTAATTTTTAGTGTCATACAGTTGGTTATTGTATTTAGTATATATTTTTATTTGACATTTGACTTTAATCTTGAAACAAATTATAATATGTTCTAGCGTTGTTCTAGCTAGCAAATTATTATATTAAGTGGTCTTAAAGGTACATTTGAATAAATTATATATTAAAATTATTAATAAATAAAGTACGCTACATTTATTCGTCAATGATTTGTCAATTGTTTATTTTTATATTGTATAGGATCAATATATAGGTATACATAACGTTCGAGTTTTGGGATAAATTACCAGGTATCTATGTGAAGATGTATTATAGAAATAATTCTCTTCATGATATAATATAAATAGATCGCAAGCAAATACGAAGAATCTCTTTTTTAAACAAATAATCATCTTCTGTTTGCTTAAATGAGAGTTTGTTTACAATTTACACTTTTATTCGGTCATAATATGTCAAATGTGCTTAATAAAACCATCTGTGACCTGACCAATCACGAATCTACAGAATTGCCAACTTAAATTCAAACCACTCCTTCTAGTTTAAAAACAGGGATTATATGTACTTTTATTTAAAATAATAAATAAATGCGAATTATAAAAAATATTGTGTAAAACTTGTGCCACAATGGCTTTCTGTAGTACTCGTACTACAAAACGAGTCATTGTGACACTTGTTTTACAAATAACTATTATTTGCAATAACTTCAACGTTTTTGAAAATGTAACATAAACAATTTGAAATTAGAGGTGTTTGGGGTACAAATAATCATAATTTGGCATCTACTTCGATGCATTTTCCATAGAGCATCACATAAACAACATCTGTAATAAATGCGCGATAAACTTTTTGTGCTTCAAGTTTGTTTTTGAGATAATCGCATTTTTGAAATCAGCTGTATAACCAGAAATATTAACGTGGTATGCGTCTACGCTTATAATTTCACTGCAATATAATGAATATTAATAGTATGGGAGATAGCGTCAAATTTTTTTAGTGATGGGACCGAATACAAAATTTAGCTGGACCGATATTTTGAATAGTAAAAAGTATAAAACCGAGCGTTAGACCGCGTACCTACGGGGCATGGGCTTGTGGGAGACTGCTAAAGTTCTCAAAAACGATGATTTTCAAAGTCATTTGACCCAAGCTAAAAATTATTCCATAGCTTAGGGTGAGTCGGGTGAGATGGCCAGTCCGGAGAGATGGCCAACAGCTAAAACTTGACTAACGGGTCGTGAGATGGTGCTGCCTGTCCTCTCCGACAATAAATGATTATCCATAAGCACAGCCAGTGTGTTGTCGTTTAAGTCGAGGTCACGTTAAAGCGTCAAAACAATAAAAATAATACCACCTCCTTATAAAATTTTATATTAGTTTTGTGTCACCTTCTACTGTGACTGTTTGTGAGGAAATTTAGTGCCGATTTCAACATATTAGGTGAGTACAATGTTCATTAGATGATTCTAACCTCAAACAACAGTTAAAAATGTGCGGTGGGTTTTGTTTGTCACGTTGGCCATCTCTCCCTAGCATTTGGGAGGGATGACCATCAACCAATAGTAGGGACAGATGGCCATATATTTTTATGTCTCTTTCTTTACAGTTTGGCATCATTTCCATACTGCTGCGAAAACATGCCAACAGAGTATCAAAGAAGGAACTCGAATCGTGGAAACTATACTGAAGAAAATCTGCGGCGAGCAATGGACGCTGTCAGAAACGGTTCTTCTGTGAACGGCGCTTCAAAAAATTATGGCATTCCTAGGAAAACTCTTGAATGGAAATTGAAAACAAATGTGTCGACGACAGGTAAAATGGGGCCGAATAGCATGTTGGGGAGGCAAATGAAAATAAATTGGTGCAACATATTAAGAAGGCACAAAAATGCGGTTTTCCTATGACAGTTCCAGATGTTCGAAAGCTTGCCTATAATTTTGCGGAAAGTCTAAAAATCAATCACAAGTTGAACAAAGAAAAATGATGTGCCGGTTCCGATTGGTTTAGGTCTTTTTTGAGAAGACATCCAGACTTGTCTATTCGCAAGGCTGAGGGTGTATCTCTAGGGCGAGGTGAAGGCATGAACCGTTTAGATGTGGGAAATTATTTCACTTTACTGCAAGAAGTACTGGAACAAAATGAGCTTTTCGACAAACCTGAATGCATTTATAATGTCGACGAAACAGGCCTTTAATTAAATAATCGTCCTGGCCATGTCTTAGCCCAAAAAGGAGCAAAGGATGTTGTCACAGTGACATCAGGAGAAAAGGGTGAGACAATATCGTGCATAGCTTGTTGTAACGCTGAAGGTTTTTTATGCCGCCGGTCTGTGTATTTAAAGGCAAGAATTTAAAGACTGAGTGGACTGATTCAATGCCGCCTGGTTCACATATTGTAATGTCTCAAAAATCAGCCTACGTTACTGCAACGATTTTTTTGAATTGGTTTAAAAACCACTTCTTGCCACGTAAAGGAGAAGGGAAGGTATTATTAATTCTTGACGGGCATGCTTCTCACTGTTCTTGTGTTGAACTTTTAGAAACCGCTGAAGCAAACAATGTCGTTTTATTGTGCCTACCTCCGCACATTACCCATTATTTGCAGCCGCTCGACAGATCTTTTTTCAAGTCGCTCAAGTCCTTCTACTATCAATCCTGCAGAGAGTGGATGCAGAGTCACCCCGGAAGGAAACTGGGGAGACTCCAGTTTGGTGAACTTTTAACGAAAAGCTGGAGCAAGTCCGCGACCGCTGGAAATGCTATATCCGGCTTCAGGGCCACTGGCATATTTCCCTGGAACCCCGATTCCATACCCGATCATTCTTACACAGTTGCTGATCGAATAGTAAACAGCGAAACTAGGGAATACCATAGAACCCTCACACAGACACATGTAACGAACACTCAACAATCGAACGCTGAAGCAACACAAGAACTTAGACACCCAGTCATCATAATGGATGAGTCGATGCCATCCTGTAGCCATGCTGGTACAGAACCTCGATGTTCAACTCCAGCGAAAGGGACATCTGTTCCAGATTTGACGCCTGGAAAGCTCTTAGATCAAATTAATCCCACACCTAAGTTAGTTGTTTCTGCAAAAAAACGACCAAAGACAGTTGCTACCCTACTAACGTCTCCTGACTATATAGCGACTGTAAAAAACAAGTTCACAAAAAAATCTGAACAGACTAAGAAGGACACCCCGAAAACTAAAATTCGAAAACTAACAATTGGCCAAAAAAAGAAACGTTCGCCTTCGCCAAGTTCTGATGAGGAGGAGAATATTGAAGCTCAATATGAAGAGGAAAGTGATGCCATTTCTGAGGTGGATGAAACTGAATGTGTAGGATGCGGAGAAAGTTATAACATCACAAAAAAAGAAGATTGGTTGCAGTGCATAATTTGCCAGAAGTGGTTTCATGAAAATTGCTCTTCCTATTTAAAATTGTGGTAAAACTGCGTTTAAAAAGAAGCAAGATAGTTGTTAAGGATATTTTTTATATTTTGTTTTAATAAGTAGTATGTTATTTTCATATTTTTATGTTTTATTCGCGTTTTTATATTGTGGCCATCTATCCCTTATTGCATTGGCCAACTGACCCCACCGAACCGGGATAGATGGCCATATACAACTGATTTTTATAAATAATAATAAATAAAAAATAAAAGTGTTTTCAATGTATTTATTCACCAGTATGCTCGGATGATAGGTAAACAATGACAAAAAAATATTGTATGGAGCCTAACCCTCACCAAAAATTTACAGGCTCCTACTATGCAAAACGGTGGCCATCTCACCCGACTTTACCCTATTTGTTATATAAAACTAACAACAAAACCCTTCAGGCCCCAATATGCGGTGGCAATAGTCGTCTGTCACGCTTATGAAATTGTTAAAAAAAACTGAAAATCTAGTTATAGGGCCGAGTCTAAAATTGATAGAGGTGATAGTTAGTAGCTCATATAGCATGAAAAAAATAATCAGACTACCTTTACGCCCTAGGCCAAAGTACTAAATTACTCCCTCTTCCAGGAGGTTTGGAGAGTGCGGAATTTTTTTGGCATATTTAACTGTAAACCTCCTTTTGAGCTTCTTTGGAGTTATTTGATCTATTAATACATTTTTATTTTTAGTCCTTTTGATTACATTTTTAACTATTTTGCAAGAAAATAATTTGTATTAATCACACAATAACACACTGATTAAAATTCCAAAATACATGAAAAGCGAATATTTGCAGTTTAAGTAAGCAGATATTGACGACTGACTAAAAAAACCTGTTGAAAAATAAAACACACTATTTAATGTGAACAACGCTGTATATATTTACTAATGAAATCCAAATTTAGTTTCCAAATCAATTTTAAACTTTCTTATTTCTGGCTTTGCTCCAAGCAAACGATTGAATTGTACTGGTGAAATCCAATGTATTTGTTATGTTATTTTCAATGCTGAGAAGAGCGAGAGAGTTGAGTTTCGTTTGGGTCATGTTTGATCTGTGGTACTGCTTGATCCTTTTTAAACAGGAAAATGGCCTTAAACAATACAGTTCAGTTAAACAGTTATGTGTGTGTGTGTGTGTGTTTTAGTTATTGGCCTTAGTCGTGGACTAATTGGCCAGCGCTATATTTTTTGTTAGTACTATATCTAATACAGTATAATATATTCATATATATACATATATACATCTACATACATATTTTTTTTTATACATACATATGTTTTTTTTAATAAACAACCATTTCTTATAATATAACTAAGTTAATCTATTATAGGGTGGGATACCATTTTTTTTTCTCCTTTTTTTTCTTTTTTTTATTTCTTCTTTTTTTCTTTTTTTTTAGTTTTTTTTTATTTCTTTTTTTACATATATATTTTTTATTATTATTTTTATTATTATTATTATTATTTTATTTTCTCTTTTTCTTTTTTTTTTAGTTTTTTTCATATATCTATTTTCATTTTTTTCAAATGTTGGTAAACTACATAATATACATTGTCATTCCTTGTACTCAAAATACTGTCTAAATTGGTGGGTAGGTCTATCCCATTTTGTCGCAGTTGGTGTAGGAATTCTTCAATTTCTCGATGGAAGTTTGGGCAACCCAAAATTATGTGTTGCAATGTTCCAAGTTCCCCACATAAGCAATCTGGTGAATCCGCCAATCCTATTTTGTATAAATGTTCTGGATATCGTCCATGTCCGCATCTAATTCTATTTAATGTTTTTATAAACTGCCGATTGGGAATATTGTGAAACCAGGTGTTTCTAAATATTTTTGGT
The DNA here is from genome assembly GCA_963921935.1 of Galeruca laticollis. NCBI lineage: Eukaryota > Metazoa > Arthropoda > Insecta > Coleoptera > Chrysomelidae > Galeruca > Galeruca laticollis. The sequence goes on from OY998182.1 coordinate 87,483,590, forward strand.
TGTATATTTCTATAACGAAAACTGTTATGTTCATTTATAAACAATTCTCTCCATTCTTCCATTTGTTTCGCTTTCATTAAAGGACGTAAGTCCGTAAATGGTATTTTATTTTCACTTGATGTTTCTCCATCTGTTGTTGCTAGTTTGGCTAATTGATCTACTTTTTCATTGTTTTTTATTCCATGATGGCCTTTAATCCATACCAAACTGAAATTTTTCGCCTGTTCTTTTAGTGTTTTGGTGATTTCTAATATGCGAATAACGATTGGTGAAAGATTAGATGTCCATTTTAAATTTCTTATAGAATCTATAGAACTTTTGCTGTCAGTTAGAATTACGAAATTAGTTTTCTCATGATTATTTATGTATTTTAATGCTTCTAATATTGCTGTTAGTTCTGCTGAATAGATATACATCTGGTGTGGGAGTTTTACTAATTTGGAAACATTATCGTTTGGATGGAAAAAAGCACATCCAGTGGCTTCTGTATTTTTTGACCCATCTGTGTATATGTAATCTGCATTTGGCCATTTGTTATGTAAGCTATTGTTGATATAAGTATTTATAACAGTATTATTTGGCATATCTGTATGAAGGTAACATGTTGGCACATTAATTTCTAATAATGTGTAGTCCACATTGTAACAAGGAAGAACATCACTTTTATACATATTTTCTTCAAATTGCCTAAGGAACCGATAACTTGTTGTGAGGAGGGGTTGCTTTTTCTTTCTCCAATAGGGAACATTCAATAGTGAGGATAGTTCGTGCAACTGTTCATGTCTATTTTGCGCTATAAGTTTGGATACCATCACATCACTCAAGTATTTTCTTCGTAAGTGCAAAGGAGGCTCCGCAGCTTCAACTTCTAGAACATTTAGTGGTGTACTCTTTAAGACTTCCAGGCATAAACGTAGACATTTGTTTTTAATTAATTCCACTTTTCTCAATTTATTCATTGTTGAGTTTCCGTATAGAACCGAACCATAGTCCAAGATAGAACGTATTAGAGCTCTATAAAAAATTAAAGCAATATTTGGATCTGCTCCCCATTTTGTATTGCAGAAGACTCTAATAATATTTATGCTATTTTCACATCTTCCTGTCAAACTATTAATATGGTTTTTCCATGATAGTTTTTGGTCTAAAGTTATGCCCAGATACTTAACCGATGTCTTATAAGGAATGTTCAAAGGCCCTAGTGAAATATTATTTTCTGGCTGATAACGTTTTCGGGTGAATGTGCAGAATATGGTTTTGTCTTGTGACATCCTGAATCCATGTGTATCTAACCATTTTTTTATTGCATCTCCAGCTTCTTTAAACCTTTGTATTGTTCGTTCTATTGTTTTCTCTTTGGCCAAGACACAAAAATCATCGGCATATTGTAGAACTCTAATGTTTGGTTCGAAGATATCTACAAAATCTAGAGTGTAAATGTTGAACAGTAATGGGCTTAATATGCTCCCTTGTGGAAGTCCCGTTGAGGATATTCTTACATGGCTCTTTTCACCATTTAATTGCACAGTTATTTCTCTGTTAATGTAAAGGTTTAATATTTTTTCAATTAGATTGTCGGGAATACCTATTGTTTTCATTTTGGTTACAAGGATTTTTAAATTCACTGTGTCATAAGCGCCCTTCAAATCCAAGAATAGGGCAGAAACTGAACTTAAGGGAAAAGCAGCTTGAATTTCGGATGTGACAAGAGCTGTGGCTTCTTGAGTAGATCGACCACGTCTGAAACCATATTGTTCTTTAGGAAATACTTTGTTCTTCTCAATCCAGTGCTCTAGTCTATTTTTCAAAATTCTTTCAAAGGTCTTCATGACGCATGAGCTCAATGAGATAGGTCGGTAGCTTTCAGGAGATTCTTTGGGTTTGCCAGGTTTAAGGATTGGGACTATTACATATCTTTTCCATTGTTCTGGTACTGCTACTTTATTTGAATATATATTGTTGAAGATGTTTAACAGACGATTTTTTGCATTAATTGGGAGTTCGTAGAGCATGGGATAGTGAATATTATCCATACCTGGTGAAGTATTGGAGTTTTTCTTTAATGCCCTGTCCAATTCAGGAAGTGTGAATATGTTATTCAAAAAATTAGTGTTTTTAAATGAAACTCAAGGTCTCTAGTTAATTCCACAATATAATACAAGTTATTGAAAATTTTCAATAACTTGTATTATATTGTGGAATTAACTAGAGACCTTGAGTTTCATTTAAAAACACTAATATGAGCATATTCCACGAAGTAAGGGTCGAGACAGTCAATTTCATTATTCAAAAAATGATTATTTTCCATAGGCTCTTCATTTACCCAGTCGGGGGATGCATTTTTATGGAAATGTTCTGTCCATTCTCCCCATTCCGAAGGATTTGTGTTCGATTGTTTTCTGTTTTTATATTTATTTAGTTTTGACCAGACTACTTTAATGGGTGTGTTTTTATTTAAACTAGTACAGTAATCTCTCCAGCTTTGTCTTTTTGCTTGATTGGTAGTTAGTTTGACTAATGCATCTTGTTTTTGTAGATTTCTAAGATTTTCTATGTTGGGATTTTCTTTGTATTTTCGGAAGTACTCTTTACGCTCTGTAACAGCTTTCTGGCAATCTTCGTTCCACCAGGGCTTACATTTCTTTGGGTTATGCAGACCTGAATGGTTTAATTTTGGAATTGATATATTTGCTGCTTCGTTAATGTCTGAAATCAATTGATCGTAGCTATCTCTTTGCATATATTTTGATTTGTTGTCGATATAACTACTATAGGCAGACCAGTCTGCTCTTCTCACATTCCAAATTCTATTTGTTTTATTTTTAATTGTTTTTCCTTGTGCATCGCTTCTTAATAGGATTGGCAAATGGTTGGATCCCATGGGGTCTTGAACTACTGTCCATTCAAAAAGGTGACTTATGTTTTGGGAACAGAGGGTAATATCTATGGCACTTTTTCTTTGTTCATGTCTAGTAACCAATGTAGCTTCTCCATTATTTAAAAAAATTAAGTTGGAAGAATTAATTGCCTCCAATAAGTTCCTCCCATCTGTATCTTCTGCTTCTGAGCCCCAAGCTGGATGATGTGCATTGAAATCTACACCAATTAGACAAGGCTTTGGAATGGAATTAAAAAAATGTACAAATTCATTCTTACTTATTCTAGATACAGGTTTAATATACAGAGATACAATATATACATTTTCTATATGACCAAAACCCACACACACACACTTAGCTTGAATTTTCTCTGTGTAAGGAAGTGGGACATCCTTATAAGAAATATTTGAATCTATTAATACTGCTACTCCCCCCTTGCCGTCATCTCTATCAACTCTTAGACAATTATACCCTGTAAAGTTGTAATAGATATTTTTTTTAAACCAAGTTTCAGATAATAAACCTATACTAATTTTTTTATCGTGTAAAAAATATTCTAGATTATTTTTATTTGCAACTGCAGATCTGCAGTTCCACTGTAGTATGTTGATATTTAACTCCCCGAATTTACCTCTAATTCACAACGTAGCCTATCCTTAACAATATTTATTAAATCTGATTTTTGAAATTGAAAATGATTGTTGTTTAAAGACCTTATAACATCTGTGATGATGTGTACTAGAGAATCTACAATGTCTTCATCAAATTCAGTTCTGATCCCTCCCATATTTTTTTTATATGAGCTCTGACTTAAAATTCCCCCACTTAAATCGTGGTTTATGGGTTTAATTATTTCATTTCGTTCTGTTAATAAAGGATTGGGAGATGAAGGTCTAACCCGTTTAGCGGGAGTTTTATGGATAGTATATTTATTTTGTTTCGATGTAGATTGGGAGTTGTTAGTGAAGTTTTCTGGGTTGTAAGTAAGATTTGTTAATGCGTTAAAAAAGTTAGCAAGGCTAACGATATTCTGAGAGTTATTTGTATTAACTACATAATTAGTACCATTATTACTCTTAACCGCACTTGCCTATGTGTTTTTTGGGAACAACTTTATTGCGTCACTATAGCTTATATTTTTCTCAGACATAACTTCTTTTATTCTTTTTTGTCTATCATATTCAGGGCATTTGTCGTATTCGGTTACCAAATGATTACCTCCGCATTGTAAACAATCTTTCAAAGGGATTTGACAAGTATCGGATTTGTGTTCTTGGTGACATTTGCAGCATCTTGGTTTACTACGGCATTGTTTCCCCGGATGTCCGAAGCGGTAACAATTATAACATAATATAACCCTCTGCTTATAAGTCTCCACGTGAGTGATAACTTTATTTAACACAACATATTTGGGTAATGTTTGAGATCTAAAATTTACAATAACACTTTTGGTAGGAACATATTTTACGGAATCATTTTCAATTATTTTTCTTTTTAATCTCGTTACGCTAATCACTGAAAATCTGCAGTGGAAATCGTGAGGTTGAATTCTGCTTTTTAAATAGTTTTCATCATGTTCAATTTCTATATTTCTCAAAATACTCTGACGATATACCAAATATTTCGGAATATACACTTCCAACTGACTATTTTTAAAGACAGCTGGAGAATTTTCTATTAGATAATTAGCCCATTTTGCTTCTTTAAAATTCACCTTTACCCTATATCTACCTGCTAAATCTATAGTTTTGATTTTATTATCTAATTCCGGCCAATTTTTTAATATCAAGTCTCCAATTTTTATTGCATTTATTCTCGATTTCATATTTATATTTTCTATTATTACTTGATACGGACCTGTATCTGATAGCTCATCGTATTTAATTAGGATTCTTTTTTTTGTATCGGATTGTTTTTCGGTGATTCGTTTTTATCCTTATTGTCGTTAATTACGATGTTTTTTACCGGACTGGTTTCGTTTGTTTTATTATTATCATTTCCGACATTAATTTTATTTTGTTGTAACTGATTGAAAAACGCTTTCATAGTAATTTCACTTACCTGGCTATTATTTATTTGAATTTTATTTTTATCTACATTACCGGACTGAATCTCAGAACCTGAAGCGCCAACCAAATCACATTCCATAGCCGATTGATCCCGTTTTTCAAAACCTGTGAACCTGTTTTCACCCGGATCAGGTGGATCACCCTCCTGATGACCACTCATTACACCCTTATTTAGGTATTTATTTTTTTAAAAACTACTCAAATTTGGATTTTATCGCACTTGACTTTATAAACACGTCTTACTCTGTCGATTGTCAGAGCCGAACTGTTAAACAGTTATAAACATCATTTATACAAAAAACACAGTAATACAAAATTAGACTATTAAAGTATATGAACTATTATTAAATACTAATAGAGAATGAAAGTGTTAATAAGTTACAGTAACTGGTGGAAACTCACTTGCCCAAAAAAAAATCTGCGATCCCTACAAGTTGACAAAGTTGGCTTTGGTTAATGTTTGTTCACGTTATCTTAATATAAAATAATATCCAAGGCATTATATAGAATAAGGGGTCTGCTATTTTTTACTTACCTCTTTGCAGATGCGTTTTATACTGGAGTACAAATAAACATCCGCAGCGAAATTTCTACATTTGAATATATATCTTGCAAATTATTTCCTGTGAGTCACTTGTACAGAGACGACGGCTTTTTATTTCCTATGTTGTTTGCTGCTAAGTGTGATTTAAGATGGAGAAGTTCATCGTAAATCAACGGCTCCAAATCATTTTTAAAAACAGTAAGAAGGCTCTTAACCGCATCTTCAAGTTCCTCTGTTGTGAGATCCGAAAGTTTTATTACGGTACGAAACTTTCTAATGAACTCCTCATAGGCATCCATTCTCATTGCAAGCTGTTTTTGAAATTTGTCAATTATCGACAGAAATGTATTTACTCTAAAATTGTCTCTTCCTGAAAGGAAAACTTCGCCATCTCGAGACTCATCATCTTGAAGTTTTCTTGTTGTCCTACGTCTCTTGTCATGCTCATACACTTTGTTCTCACTAACATCGAGTGCTTTTTTTTCATACAGATCAAACTGATTTCTGAGCTCTTCAAGATGTGAGGGACTTGAAAACTTCTACTACAGCCATTGCATCAGTGTCTTCAGTTTGAACATATTTGTTAACCTTACGTAACCTGAAAAGAATAGTACCCCATAACTTTGCCAATATAGCTGTTTCTAAACGATTTAATCTGCTTAGTAGACATTTAGTTTCTGCTCGAGTGTTAGACTTCTGATCTGTGTCGCTTTCTAATGTTTCTAGAGCTCTGATTATTGCAGGCCATTCTTCTTGTAAGGCTCTCAAAGCGTCATGTCTAGCAGACCATCTTGTAATGGAAATGCTTTTTGTCGTTAGTGTTGTATTTTTGTATTTATTTAATACCGCCCATCTATGTGTTGAGCTAGAAAAAAAATTGCACAGCTCTTGAAGTAAAGTAAATAATGACACAGCCTCAATGCAAGAGTCTACTGCGTGAGTGCCAACTAGATTTAGGGAGTGTCATGCACACGGGATATATGATGCAAGTGGACTGACATCAAGGATCCTAGCCTGTAGTCCTGAATAGATCCCAGACATGTTGGAAGCATTGTCATAAGATTGCCCGCGGCACTTTTGTATGTCCAAACCAAAAAGTTTCAGAGTTTCAGTTACTACGTTAAACATATCAAGGGCTCTATGTCCAATTTGCGGCAAAAACTTCAGAAATCGTTCAACAGCCTCTCCATTTTGTTTTACATAGCGTATTATAAAAGATAATTGATCTACGTGAGAAATGTCCGGTGTTGAATCGACAATCAATGAAAAGTACTGAGAGCTTTTAGCCTCCTCTAAAATGTAGTTTGTAACTTGCTTACCAAGGAGTTCAATAAATTCATCGCATATAGTGGATGAAATATAGGAAATATGTCCTTTTCCAGGGTTTCCATACTTTCTAATGTGTTCAGCCAAAAATGGGTCAAACTCAGTAATGACTTCTAGTAATATCATGTAGTTTCCATTTGAGTTAGAACCAAATACCTCTGTTGTCCCTCGAAATGGTAATCCTCGAGATGCTAGAGCTTTTATGACCACGACAACTCTTTGTAATAACATTTGCCAGGAGATAATTTCTCGATCTATCATTTCAGTTAGTTGGGATTTAATCTTGCCCAGTTTCTCCCCTCTCTCTTTTAAAGTGATGGTGTTGTTTTTATGTGAAGGGGAGTTTTCATGTTATTTGAGCCTTGATGTAACATTTTTCCAGTCACTAAAATCGTTTTTCACAAAAGATTATTCCAATTCACACAAAAAACTGCACATTTAGTTTCAGAGTACACAAGTCATGCTCTTTCTCGTTTTCCCCATTTCCCCATGCTAAATATCTATAAAAATGAGTCCCCGAAAAACTCCAAAAACGGGTACCATACTCCTTCTTTGCCTTTGAAAAATCAGCTTCTTTATTTTGAATTAACCCTTGTTGGAATACGTAATCACGTAGTTCATTATTTACAACCCAGTTTGATGGATCAGGATCAAAACTAAATGTTTCAGGTTCACGTTCTGGATTCTGTTGAATTGGTGTTGGATTTTCAACGCTATTGGAGGGGCTCTCTTCTTGTGGTTCGGATTCAAATTTTGTGTCTGGTTCCGATTCTATTCCAGATGTAAAAGACTGCATATGAACAGAGGTGCTACGATAGCCAATTCTTTATTGTCCCAGAGTATTTCTTGTTCTCCTCTAATTTTAATTTAGCTCTTTTTCTGAGCTCAGCCCCAGATGGGCGTTTTTTTGGTTGGCTCATTTTAATATCTGAAAAAAACGAAACGATCAGTGCCAGATAGAAAAAAAATTGTGATTTCTACATTGCAATCCGCGGATGGCGGCCGAACAACTGTGTATAAATCATTTATATTTTACTTGACAAATTATATTAATAATATAAGTGAAATCGAATAAGTTGGTTTGCAAATGGCAAGCAGTTGACATTTTTTCCGATATTTCTTCCTGTTACTAAATATTAGCAGGGCCGTTCGCTCGTTCGTATAACAGAAACGGTCTGTGGTCTATTAATTAACGCCCTGTAACCTTAATATTATATTATTATAATGTAATGTCTTAAAACTTACCTTAGCTCTTTACAAATATTTGGAAGCCAACAAGAAGAAAACACTCCATATAATTCACAACACAAACTAAGAGAATGGATTAACTTAACACGAACTTTTTTCAAAATAACCTCTTACTGACCATACAAGCACGCAACACAGTACAGAGTGGCAGTCACAGCACACCTCCCCCATGTTAACTCCTGTACTGAATAACGAAACCAATTTAGTAGTACTGGGCCCATCCGCTGCACGCGCTAGTGTACATGGCGGGACATTTAAATAATGAAGAAGAGAGGGAAATTTGAATAAGTAGAATTTTACACTGCCGTGAATATTAATACAACTGATACTAGACAAATCCCGATGTAAGTCACCCATAAGTAGTTTATATTTTAATGTTGGTTTTAACCACAGAGTGAAACAGTTTTTTTACTGTCGTCTAAACCCTAAAATACACTACTTACGGGTAACATACATCAGGATTTCGTTAATATCATTATGGTTTGTAAGGTAAATTGAAATATATTTACATTACAATTTTAAATGATACAAGGGAAAAAAATACTAGATTTTAGCTCGAGGTTGTATTGTCTCCCGACGCGTAGCGGAGGGAGACAAAAAACCGAAAGCTAAAATCTGGTATTTTTCCCGTGTATAATACACAATTTTTTCTGTGACGGGAAAAACAACGATTTAAGATTGAAAAATTATATTATTACAATATTCAAGTCAGAAAACTATCGAAGTGAAATTTGAAATTAGTAGGCTATGTTGTACTTATAGAGACAATTAGACCTGCGTTGCTAAGGAAACTTTTAAAGTACTCAAATAGCTGTCAATTTAATTTTGTGATATGATTCAAAAATTGTGAACTTAGTTGTTGTTTAGAAGCTATTTTCAATACTATAACTCCACCGGAATTAGTAAAAGCAGCCAAATGGCTTATGTGTTTATACAATATCCGGGAAAAAGTAATTTCATAAAAAGTGACATTTTGTTACCTGTCAACAGAGATAAAATATCACTTTTTCCCGTCACTGAAAAAAAACTTTAATATTCAAATTGTGATTTTTTTTCATTTCTACAAAACTACATCTAATAAAATCATGTAGGTATATTTGTATGAGCAAAAATAAGGATATAAATAAAACAAAAATATATTGCTTATATTTATTTTAGTAGGTAAAAGCAGATATGTACATAATCAATTACAAAAATGTAATAAATTATACATTGTATAATTGTTACGTTTGTATGGTTAAAGGGTCTATGCAAGTTATATTTCCCTGGACATCCATATATTTTATAAATTTGGAGTCTTTACCTGCTGCTATTTTATCCATAGACCATTTGTAAGCAACTTTTTCCCTATCAGTTAGATGCGTTTGTCGCATAACATGAAATTGTCTCAATGGGCAGTGTTTCTTTGAGTCAACTAAAACATAAATTTAGCAGTCCACTTTTACTTACAGCCACTTGCGATTGGTAAGGTTATATTTATTTATATCTTAATATGATCTATTTATCTATCTACTTGTCTTCATATAAAAATTTCAATTGTTTGTCTTATTGAATCCAGAATATGAAATTTGTAACAAGTAAATAAAACCTATCCAAAGCTTTCCAATCTTGATGCATATACTGGTATTTAAATATCAACTTACTTGTCGCTTTTCTCCTGAATTCCACTGATGTAGAGGGAGTTTCTAAATCAGCCAATGTAGATGGAGTTTCTATCGACATAACATCCACAGTAGAATATACCGCCTGACCATCCACATCTGTAATACCTACAATAATTTATTAAAAAAGTGGCTTCTATTATAAACCGTAGTACCTACCAGGTAAGAATAGAGTTGGATATGCAGCTTTTGTCAACTCTCTTCGAAATCCTGGGTTTTTAAACTCCTCTGCAAAATGACGATGACAGATCCTATAATTGTTATTGAGTTAGAATAGTGTTTTGTCCCTTAATGCAGAATTGTTTATATTTGACAACCAAACACTTGCCAGTTCAGGGTCTTGTGTAAACCGATGTCTATTACTTGACTTGTCAGAACAGCCAGGAACACAATATGCTCTTTTACGAGTTGCCATGATAACTGTTAATTAAAAAGTAAAGCAATGGTTTATCTCACACAACAGTTCTAGTTGTCAAATCATGTAATATATTTCGCTATGGTTGAGTGTGCTAAACAAATTGGTCAGCCAAAATAGTATTCACATTATTCAGTTAATGTAGGGTATGTTTTCTTTAATACAACAAACCAATTCAACTTAAATATTGCATAGATCAGGATAAACGTAACTTTTTTGGGCAAAACCCAACTCAATCATATATAAATATAACGTTTCATCTTATAACACCGTTTACATCTATTATATGAAAATAATAACAATAAAAATCTCGATGTGTTTTTCTATGAGTATTTTGAATGCAAGTTATTGAAAATTAAACTAGTAAGATTTAATACTGCAATACTTACTTTGTTCAGTTACAAGTTACATAAAAAAATTCCACATAGATACTACTGTTTCATCAATTTTATTATTTAAAACACTATCCATACTTAATAAAACAAATTGAAAACACGGTCACAACTGTTTGAAAAAAGCACACTTAATACTAATCAAAAGTTCGATAAACTATAGGTTAATGATAATAACTAAAACACTAAAATTATAATAACATACAAAAAATAGAAAAAGCAGAACACAAAACCAAATCCAACGTAGGGATTAATTAAATGGCCGAAGGCGTTGTTTATGAAAAATAGATAATGAAGTTGACGTTTCCTCCGGCCCTTCTCTGATTGGACATAATTTTTATGTCACACTACAAATGCAGCCTCAAGCGGACGGGCCCCTTACTAAAACTTCGTTCCACTTGGCCCATAAGAGTGAAACTGCTAGGGGGGTGTGCTGTGGTGGCAGTATAGTGATGGCTAATGGTGGCTGGAGGGATGGCGGCAGTCACGTGATCGTCTTCGTCGGGTGAGTCGCCCGCTTGACTCCCCTCTCTCTGTCCGGACGCTCGCTATTCATAAGTACACAGGAGTATAAAGTTTGTCGGATTTCTGCGCCCCTCGCAAGCGTGCGCCCTAGGCCATGGCCTAGGTTGGCCTTATGGGTAATCCGGGCCTGCAGGTCTCTGGAGTGTACCGCACCGTTCAAAGATATTGAGCACGCGGCATCTTTTACGGTCCAACTCACTGACTTCGCTCCTCATGATTGATATCTGCCGACTATATTTGTAAAATATAAGATATCAAGTGTCAGTTAGTAATGGCAAACAACAAAGATCAGTAGATTTTTTAAATACATTATTTCTTTCAAAAATCACGAACAAGAATCATGAAGATTGAGCAATGGTTATGTACATGGATTGAAATATTTAATTGGTTGATAAAAGACGGTAATCTCTGTTATGTACAAGAAGCCAATGAGGAAGCTCCTATTTTTGAAGATGAAACTGAATCGGAAGTTTTAATGTGGCATTGTCGGATGAGTCATTTGAATGCTAATATTCTAGTTCAGGTAAAATAACTTCAGAACCATGGAAGTAGGAAAGGTATTCTACTTCCATGTTCAGAACAGTAGAAATATGTATACGGGGGTAGGAGGTAGCCTACCATTCACAGCAAGTGAACGACAGAGTGAAGAAATACTTGAGACAGTACCTACATATATTGTTGAACCATTAGAACCAAATCTGTGAATAGTGCTAAATATTTTATCACATTTATTGATAATCGGTCTCGATGGTGTGAAGTATTTTTTATAAAACAAAAAAGTGGAGCTTTAGAAGTATTCAAACGTGTTACAAGAAAGAAAATTAAGTATCTTGAAAGCGATAATGGTAAGGAGTATTGTAATACTTAGATGGAAGTATTATAAGAACACCTCGGCAAAATTGTATTGCTGAGCGATTTAATCGGACTTTAGTTGACATGGTGTGTTGTCTCCAACTTCAATCAGATTTATCACATATGTTTTGGACTGATTCTATAGCTACAGCATGTCACATAAGACACAGATGTCCTTCAATAAGTAGCAACGGTGATACACCTTATCAAAGATGGTACAACACAGACAAAATGTCTTTGAATTGTTTACGAGCATTTGGGTCTACATGTCCTAAACAAAGATTCTACAAAAGGTAAATTATTTGATAGATCAATCCAGTGGATATTTGTAAGTTATAGAATTTGGTTACAAAACGAAAGAAAACCAGTATATTACTGATCGTGATGTGAAATTTATTGAAAACAATGTCACTAAAATTTTAAAGAATCAAAGAGTTGAGTTTTTGACTACTTAATACTGATTTAGGAAACAAAAATTGTGGGGGGAATTGATAGCTGGGTCTGAAAATGTTACAGAAAATCCAGTTCAACCATCTGAAGAGGACCAAGAAAGTGAAGAGAATGAAGAAAAATAAATACCATTGGATACTTACTCAGTAGCACCTGCTATAAATGAAACTCCAAAAGGAGTATCAAGATAAGAAGATAAAGGAAGAGGACGAGGAAGACCAATGTTGATTAAAACTTGTTTGAGAGGTCGTCCTAGAAAATTATTTTCGACAGCAAATAACAGTGAAGTTAATTATGATGAAGAAAATGCCAATATATTTGCTGGAGTAACTGAAGTTAAATTAGATGATGCGTTAAAGTCTCCAGAAAGTAATTATTAGAAGCGAGCTATTCAGTCTGAGAGGTTATGAATTTATCAAAAAATTATACCTGGGATGTTGTAAAACTGCCTCAAGGTCAAAATGTTATTGGAAGTCGTTTAATATTAACCAATAATTATAAATTAGTTGGATTAATTGAAAAAAGAAAAGCTCGTGTTGTTGCAAATGGTGATAGTCAAGAATATGGAGTTGATTATAATGAAAATTTTGCTCCAGTCTCATAAATACTTGCTATATCGATGGAATTAGATTTAGAAATTAGATAACTCGATGTAGTAACTGTACATATGGAATATTGAATGAGGTAGTTTTTATTAATATTCCAGAGATGTTTTATGAGACAATAAAGACAATTATCAATGATAATCAGGTTCCAGAAAAATTGGAGTTGAAATTGTGATGAAATGTTTAGAATAAGGAAGTGATGTTTGGGAATTGAGGAAAGCGTTTTATGGACTCAAAGAAGCTGGAAAAGAATGACATGAAGAATTATCAAGAAAACTGAAAAGTGTGGGACTTAAACCAACAAAAGCAGAAAGCTGTTTGTATTATGTTGTACGAAATAATAATATTTTGTGATTATTAGTTAACGTTTATGATATTTTAATTACTTGCAAAGATATCAATTGGATTGAAGAAATTAAACACAAACTTCAAGATTATTTTGAGATCAAGGATTTATGTCCTGTAAAACAATGTTTAGAAATAAATCAAACTGATTAATATATTTCTATAAATCAGACCAGATATATTATTAATTTCCTTAAAACATTTAAAATTGATGTAATCCAACGAAGACACCAGTAAAAAATATTCTACAGAAAAATAAGAAGAAATCGATAATTTACCTTACAGATAGCTTATTGGAAGATGAAAGTAATTGGTTTGTTGGGACTAGACCAGATATAGCCAATACAGTATCAAGATTAGCTCAATTTGTTGATAAATCAAGTCAACAAGATTGGGTAGCAGCTAACGTATATGTAGATATTTGGCTGGAACAACAAAACTTGGAATATTGTATACTAAAACAAAATAAATCAATGTATGATTATTGTGATGCTGATTGGGGAGATTTTATTACAGATAGACGATGATATTCTGGTTATGTTTTTATTTTGACAGGAAGAGCTGTGAGCTGGAAATCACAACAACGACGAACCGTTGCACTATCATCGACTGAATCGGAATATGTTAGTTTATTATAAGCAGTGAAAGAGGCAATATATTTATGAGAGTTCTTAACATATCTTGGACAAGAAACATTTTCAGAAATTCAATTATTAATTGATTATCGTTGAGCTGAACAATTAAGTCAAAATTCAGTTTATCATGCCAGAACTAAACATATTGATATTCGTCATCATTTTGTGAGAGAGGCAGTTGAAAATGGAATAATGTATTAACTAATGAAATGCTAGCAGATATTTTCACTGAACCACTTCCAAAAGAATTACATGACTAGGACTTATAATTGTTCAAATTATTATTATTGGAACTCAAACCTTGAGAAAGTGGGTTGGATCTACAAGACATTAGTTATTTATACATTTATTTAAAATATTATAATCTTCTTCTGTTTTATTTATCTGTCAATGATATAATAATAATAATAACTTTATTCACAATAAATATTTATAATGGTTACAATTATAAAGAGCGAATAAAGTAGAAATGAACGATAAGTACATGACTACTTGTTTCCTGATTACAATATGCTTATAAAAATATAAATACATAAATAAACTTAAATACAAGTACAAAATATCGATACACATAAATAAATGTGAATACAAATGCACAAATATAAATAAATATAAATACAAAAGCACAAAATATACATACACATAAATAGATATAAATACGTAACTACAAAATATAGATATACACAAATAAATGCAAATACAAAAGTACAAAATAGAGACACAAAAATAATTATAAATATAAACGCACAAAATATAAATAAATATAAATACAAAAACACAAAATATACATACACATAAATAGATGTAAATACGAAAGTATAAAATAGAAATATCCGCAAATAAATGCAAATACAAAAGTACAAAATATAGATACACAAAAATAAATGTAAATACAAATGCACAAAATATAAATACACATAAATAAATACAAAAGCACAAAATATAAATACATCTAAATAAATGCAAATACAAAAGCGCAAAATATAAATACACATAAATAGATGTAAATACGAAAGTACAAAATATAAATATACATAAATAAATGCAAACACAAAAATAAAATATAAATATATAAATCTTAACCTAGCTTAAACATGTACACACATAGCCAGCAAATTAAATGCTAATAATTAAATGTTTACCTACAAGCATGATACCAATACACTTTCACTACCATACTACACAATTACACATTCACATGCAGACATACACAATCAGGATTCAAACGGAATGCTGATGATGGCTCGTTGTGATTAACTTGTGTGGTCAAGAAAAGAGGATAATCTTGATTAGGTTAATATATTGCAATTTCGTTACTATATGAACGTTCATTGTATTCTCTTAATTTACTATGTTATCTATAAAGTTTCTTGGTTTCTCCAATATAAATGATTTTAACTTTCGTTTATTGATTGGCTTGCTATATGTATATATATATATATATATATATATATATATATATATATCTTTCAAGGTTGTCGATATAGTGTTGTACATCTTTATAGACATATACGAATACGCCCGTTGATATTTGGACTTTTTACCTATAACTGGATAACTGAGTAAGTTACGATTTCGAGTGGTATACTGATGATTACGAGGCTCCTCTTTATTACTGCTAAATTGATATTTGACAATGGTACAGTAATAATACAGCTGGCTTAGGTCGAGAATTTGTGATTCCACGTACGGACTATCAGATGAATATCTGCAATGTTTCCCCATTATTAGTCGTAAAAATCTTCTTTGTAAGACTTGTAATGGAAGTATATGCACTTGCAGAGCCGAACCGCAAACTGTAATGGCGTACCTAATATGAGTATCCACAAGCGCGTAGTATAACTTTTTCAATTGCGGTAATGATAAGCATTTTTTAAGAAGTTTAAATTTATATAATATGAATTGTAGTTTTTTTATAACATATTTTATATGACAGTTCCATTTGAGGTTAGTGTCTAAGTATACTCCCAAGTATTTAATATTTGTTGTACGCTGTATTTAATTATTTGCAAAATTTATTTTTTGATAGGGAGCGCTGCCAGAAGCGTTGCTACTGAAAGGTAAAAATGTAGTTTTTTTTAAATTTGTTGCCAAAGCTTATAATCGAACCAGTCCTTTACGGTAATTAAGTCGGTTTCAACTTTCGTTTTTAGTTGTTCCCAGGCTTCCGCCTCATAAAATATTACGGTGTCATCTGCATAACCTATAATATTTCCTATCGTGTTTAGACTAAATAATTCATTTATATAAAGATTAAAGATAAAACTGGTTCCAAGACGGTACCCTGTGGGATTCCACATTTCATTGTTTTCTTGATACTTAATTATTCGTTCTCGATTTTGATCAGTTGTTTTCTATTAGTAAGATAACTATTGAAATGTTTTAAACGATTACCTCTTATCCCGTTTACTAATAACGTTTTGAGCAGGAGAGAATGGTCAACCGTATTAAAGGCTTTACTAAGGTCGATAAAAATACAAAGACCTGCTTCAAGTGAATTGTGTACTTTCCAATATCGCATCTTCAGTAGTTGTATATTTTGTCTGAATCCAAATTGATTCATTGAGTTACATTTGTACTTATCAATAAAATTGTTCAATCCTTTTTTAATAATTTTTTCGAATATTTTAGTTAAATGAGATATTAAAGATATGGGTCTATAATTGGTTGTTATTGCTTTATTTCCTTTTTTATATATTGGACAGACCACTGCTTCTTTAAATTGCTTTGGCCAATATCCAGTGTCAATACTCATATTTATAATATATTTCAACGGATTAGAAATATGTTCGGCAATATACTTTATAAAATCTACAACTATCCGATCGCTACCAACCGATTTTTTATTTTTTAGTTGTTCTATAATGTCTACAATCTCAGTGGTATCAGTATGAGTTAATTAAATAGAGTTAGGTAAATTATATTTATGAGGAGTGAAGTTTGGATTTTTATTTATATTTTGTGCTAATCTCGGACCCATGTTCACAAATTGATTGTTAAATTCATTTGCTATATCCTTAACGTCAGTTAAATTTTCTCCCTTCTCGTTTTTTATTATATCTATTTTCGCTGTTTTCTTCTTTTCGCCAGTTATTTCTTCAACGATAGCCCATAATGTTTTAGAATTACTTGCACCACTTTCAATACAGTTTTTGTAATAATTTTGTTTTGTTTTTGCAATCAAATTTGCCAGCTTATTCCTCGAACTGTGATATCGATGTTTCATCTATAAGTTATTAAGATTTTGCAAAGCTTGTTTGAAAAATTGATTTTTTTATGGACTTCACTTAATAGGGAATCTGTCATCCATGGTGCAATTTGCGTAGATTTCTTTCTAGTTTTGGATTAAATTGTTGATTATTTTGAGTAGCATATCTGTGGCAGTATCTGGGTCACTTTGCGAGTATACAGGATATGTAATGACATTTTTCTATTTGCTGTATCTTTTGATTATTAATTAAAAGAAAGTAATAATATTAAACCTGAAAGTTATTATTTATCAATACATAAAAACTTTCATAGAAGTTACAAATTATGGAAACAAGAATGTTTAGCTGTCAAAATCCGCCTACTACAATAATGAATTAAATGAGAATATGCAGCTTCATGAATAACAGATATAACTTTTAAAAATTGAATAGATGAGGCTTTTACTTGATGAAGATCCATACTGAACGATGAAATAAAACAATATAGTTTGTTTAAATCTTCATATATGAAGATTTAAACAACCTATATTGTTTTATTTCATCGTTCGATATAACTTTTTTTTATTAAATTGTGTGTTTTATTTTTCAATGACTGGAAGCACTAAAAAGTTTATCGCGCATTTATGCCACAGATGTGGCGTATGTGGCGCACTCTGGAAAATTAATCAAAAATCAAGTTTTTTATGTTAAATGTTCAAAAACGTTGAAGGTATTGCAAGAAATGTATTTGAAAATGCCACCTTTGACACTCTATATCTCTCTAATTATCAATATATTTGATTAAGATGACTTGGCTCAAATCGTAATATTCCGAAGTAAAAAATCTACAATACTTTTATGTAAAATTACTCAAGGAGATTAAATTATTGCAGTACAAGAAACTACAATTTTTCTGAAATATCAAAGAAATTTTTTCCAACTTTAACTATCTTATTATAATATTCCTTTGTTCACCCAGCGGCGGACTTTTTATTTGTATTCATGTAAAAATCTGATCAATTTATTAAATATAGTACTCTATGAAATTACAGATTGTTGCAGGTAACAAAACTTTTTGATTCTTACTAAAACCATTTTGTTTCTTGACAGTTGACTTTTTCAATTAGCGAATGATTGTAATGCAATATTGAATTGGCTGACTAGTAATATAAGACGCCAACTTAAAATATTTTTGACCTAGCTGACATGTATATTACCCAATATTTCTACAATTTGTAATATTTATTTAAATATAATTATTATGTATTCATTTGACTATTTGACAAAAAACCCCACTCATGGATAACATACTATTACTATTATACTATTTTTCCATTTTCGTATAGAGACCACGTGAAAAATTATTGGATGGATTAGTAAATGCTACAACTTTCGCACCACCTTGTATCCAACCCGTTCCTGGAACAAATCAAATTATTGGTAGTGAGGACTGTCTAGCCCTAAACGTGTTTACTCCAGAACTTCCAACGGGAACTGAAGGTAATTAAGCTCTTGCGTAATTTTATACAAATAAAGATAATCTACTAAAGTCAAACAAAGTAAAAATGAAATTAGTCACCTACATTATCGGTACATAAAAACATTCGAATTCAAGCGCCGAAGGGATCACAACTATTAGGATACATTTGTAATCAATTCGCTGGCCAAGTGCCACTTTGGCACGAAATTTGCCATTCACAATAACTACAAAGTCGACTTTAACGCAAGCGCGTTCGTGTTCGTACCTAAATAATTGTCAGGATTCCTTCAACATATGGTGGAAGCTAGATTCTGTTTGTATTTAGTTCAGTCTGAGGTTAGAAGTTATAATATATAATTTGGATTTGGATTTATTTTTTATAGTAGTATATACTGGAGTTTGGTACTGGTGGACAACGCGTAATGTTATTTCGGTGTCCGTCTTGACATTTTCCAACTTTAAAAATTTGTGCATACATATTTCAAATTCGTTGAGGGAATTGAGTTGTTTAAGAACACCGTGAACAGTTCCAATTCGGTAAAATTCATCTTCTACACTCATTATGACGCCCAATATATTTCTATGATCTGACCGACTTCGATCTACATCTAGAATCGGTACTCTCACGGACATGCCGACAGTTCCAGGTTTAAATTTCTTGCGAGAAGTTTGTAGTATTTTTTGTGCTTGCCTTTTTAGACTTTTCTGGCATGAATCCCTTATTGCTTTAATATTGTCTTTATTCTGACAATGGTCACATACGTTGTCTTCAGAACATGATAAGCATTTTTGTGGTAATGATTCATTGAGAGCATTTTCTGTTGTTTCAGTAGAGAGCAATACCATTGCTTGTTCTTTAAATAAAACTGAGGTTTTATTGTTAACTTCGAGCGAAACTGGGGTTTAAGTATTATTTTCGGGTAAAACTGGGGTTTCAGTATTAACTTCGAGTAAAATTGGGGTTTCAGTATTATCTGCGAATACAACTGGGCTATGAGTATCATCGTGCAGCAGAACCAGCGTAGCATTTTCAATTGAATCTAAAAGAAATTTGGTTGCATTGTGAAATAATGTGGAAATACTGTATAGATACGTACCAGACAATTGTTGGGCGGCCATTTCCTCTTCAGTGACGGTAGATATTTCATCGGGTACAAAATTATTTGAAGGATGTGAATCTTCTTCAACTTTATCTTCGGTGTCATTACTAGAAGATGATAATGTTTCCAGTTCTTCTACTGTACGTATGGATTTAATGTTTCTGATAGAAACAGGGAGGTTATTTAAACCATCTCTACATTTTATACCATATAAAGCTTCATAAGGACTGCGTCCAATACCAGAATGAAAGCAGCTACAAAAAACAATGAACTGAGGTAAAACGCAGCTTATACAAACACAGAGTCGCTGTTGCATTCACCTATACTTACGCATACAAAACAGATACAAAATTATGCCGCTGCGCCGTTTTCACAACTGGCAAATGAATTAGAAAAACACAGTTTCTTTTCTTAAATTTCACCGATTTTTTTGAAATTGAACAATTTTTTAACCTTCGCTCCATTTTGTCGAGTTATTATCTTTCATCCACGACGCTAACTTGTTCTCTATATCTTGGTTCGACCTCTCCACTGAACCTTGTGATTGTGAATGTCTCGGTTTACCATGCACAATATGGCAGTCAGGCCGCCACATTCCGACTAATTCCTCAATCACCTAAAAAAATCAAAATGTATTGATTTTGTTTTATTTCATCCATATAAGCAACATTTAGGGAATTTGAAATAAAGGACATGGCACTTCAAAATACATGTATAATTCAAAATCTCAACTTTGGGGCCATTTTTCCGGTACACCCAGTAGAGTTAGGACTTTAGCGCAAAGGAAAAAAATCTTTTGATGTCAGCTACAACATATCAAAAATACAGAGGGCCAAAATGCGCATAAAAAGTGCCATGTGCCTTTTACCCTAATACCCACCTGGTTTGCAAATTCTCGTCCATTGTCGCTCTGCAACACGCAAGGGCTTTCTAAGTCTGCAAATACTTCTATAGGTGCTCAGCAACTTCTTTAGCTTCCTTTGTTTTTAGCGCTCTCAACCTGACGTATTTGGTTAGGTGGCCTTGGTAGACAAAAATAAATTTGTAGTCACCATCTGGTCTAGTTTGTAAGTCGATGAGATAAATTTGTCATCGAGAGTTTAGATGATTTGAAACAATTCCCTTTTTAGTTTTGTTCCGTTTAAGCCGACCATTTTCACAAATTTCAATGAACAATTTTACCATTTCCTGTGTTAAGTTGTGATACTTTTCGATTAACAATTTTGTTTTGCTTGACGCCCTCCATGTCCAGTTCCCAGATGGGCAGCTTTAATCGCATCATAACATTCACTCAAACGTAAAATAATCTTTTTATAATTCACGTATAAAAGAGACTTCATTATAACATTGTTTACAGTGTCACAATGAAGCTCTTTGAATACTGTTATAGTTATTTTTAATGTACAGTTGGTTACTGTATTCAGTTATATTTTTATTTGACATTTGACCAAAGAATACACCTACTTCTTAGATTTGACTTTAACCTTGACACAAATTATAAATAAAATGGTCTAGCGTTGTTCTAGCTAGCAAATTATTATATTAAAGGTAAATTAGAAGGATTTATATATTAAAAATATTAATGAATAAAGTACGCTAACGTTTATTCACCAATGATTTGTCAATTGTTTATTTTTATATTGTATAGGATCAATATATAGGTATACAAAACGTTCGATTTTTGGGATAAATTACCAGATATCTATGTGAAGATGTATTACAGAAGTAATTATGTTCATGATATAATATAAATAGATCGCAAAAGCATATACGAAGAAGCTCTTTTTTAAACAATCAATCATCCTCTTTTTGATTAAATGAAAGTTTGTTTATAATTTACACAATTATTCGGTTATAATATGTCAAAAGTCAGAAGTGCTGAATAAAACCATCTGTGATCTGACCAATTAGGAATCTACAGAATTGCCAACTTAAATACAAACCACTCCTCCTAGATTATAACAGGGATTATATGAAATTCTATTTTATTTAAATAATTAAATAAATGCGAATTATAAAAAATATTGTGTAAAACTTTTGCCACAATGAGTTTCTGTAGTACTCGTTGTGCAAACTTCACTCGTACTACAAAACGAGTCATTGTGACACTTGTTTTACAAATAACTATTCCAGATCTTCTATGTAGAATTACATAAGATGATTCGATTCTTTGTAAATCATAAGTATTTATCACATGATAATCACTCTTGTTACTACTGTCACAGGTCCAGTTTCGCGTATAATAATAATAGGTTTTCAAATTCTTGCTGTTGATTCATTTTTAATAACCCGATACCTATTCTTAAACAAATTTCACGAGACACAACTGTACACTGTCACAACACTTGACGAAACATAACCCCACTAAATTACCCAAAGAGAATTGGTTGGTTTACATAATAACCAACTCGCGTTGGTTGGTTTACATACTAACCAACTCGTTGGTTATTATGTATTACTACTAATATCAGGTTCACACTTTATCCAACTAATGTGGATAGTTTACAAACTAGCCAAAAATGCCAGCTAATTTGTGTAATTTCCTTGTGGTTTGAGTTTTAGCGATACATTTTGTATAGTTTATAAACTAGCTGGATAGTATACAAACCAGCCATTACTCGTAGCTATTTTAGTGATAATATGATTTTTCATCAAAATAACCAGGAAGTTGGATAGTTTGTATACTATCCAACTAGTTTATATACTAGCCAAGTAAATACTTTAACCGTAACATATACATATATATCAAAAAACAAATAACAAAAATTAATGCACATGTCCAATAGCCGGCACGAAGTGCAAGTCGAAGTGAAAGTTTGCAGCTTGCAAAAAATTTCGACGACTTCTACTTCAACTTTGAAGCCAAATTGCGTTGTGAATAATCACATTGAAATATATTTGCTGAGCTTGCGTGCCAAAGTACCACTTGGCCAGCGAATTGATTACGAATGTAGCCTTAGGTGTGTTATAAACTACGAGATATAGGTACTGCTTTAATTTATTGGTATTTTTATATTTGTTTGTGTTTTTTTTAGTGAAACACCTTAAGTTTTGATTAAATATTGAAGAAATAAGGACAATAACTATACCTTTAATTTGTCGTTGGGAAAAAGAAGAAGATAACTACCCATATTAACATATTGTTGTAATAGTTAGTGATTAAACCTTTTAAACCGAATTTTTTACACACATTGCAAGAATGCGAAGAGGCATGGACTCGAGAGGAATATTAAAACTAGAGAAATTTTCTAAAAAATGTGATGTTTACCGACGAAGCCACGTTCACTACAAATGGAGTAGTATTCTAACCGTCTTAACTGTTCGGTATAAAGTTTCCTTGGATGGAACAAAGATGACCTAGTCAAATACTATTATTTGGAACGATAGTGGGCGATAAACAATTGAGACGTATGCGAACGGTGCTCTTTGGGGTTTACCGGAGAGCTAGGGGTCGTAGGTTAATAAGATGAGAGTTAATCAAACGGGAAGTTAATTATAGGGCGCCTGAAATTTTAATTTACAGGAAAAATTTCAAACACTGCGATACGAAAGAAATTATAAGTGAAGTATTTTCGGAGACAATGTATCGGTGGAGATTAGGGATGTACTCACTGAAACGTGTTTATTAAGTTAACCAGTTTATTAATATCTTTGACTAGCGTCAGTGATCAGAACAATAATAAACTTATAATATGAATGCACGACTTACAGAGTACCAACAACAGATAGAAACAATAAGATACACAATCTTATACGAAAAAAACTAAAATGTCTTGGAATGTACGTATGCCCTGTATATTATAAACACGTATACAACTCGACGACTTTATTAATATATACATAAAAAACAATAAAAGGACAAATTATCACCCAGCACTACACAGCGAGTCATTCGGTAATTGTTCGAGGAATAAATAGTCTCCAAGGAACAAACAAATATACAAATTAAAATTTTATAGATATACAAACGATAAATGTTGCTGAGCTTGCGAACAAAGCAAAAAATTAGTTTATTAATGAAATTGTTTTCCGTTTATCAAAAAAAAAATAGGTATGATAATAATACGTTATTGAACAAACAAAAATCAAATAAGAGTTGTGGAAGCTACGTCAAGATAATGGGACGGAAAATAATTTTATACAGGATAAGCGTGAACGCCGAATTTCTTAATGATTACTATATAAAACAGCATAGAACATAAATGTTCTCTAAAACAATGCCAAGATCGCTAGTACAAAAACTAGTTAGTATAATAGAATACCGTAGTGTTTTTAAGCTAAATATATGGCGTGACACTGAATTAGTCTTTCACAATCCGTAATGAAAAGGTGCTATTTAACCCAGGTAGAAGAGTTACAAAATAATATTTACCGATACCTGAGTCCAGAAGTCAGAGGCCAATCACGATAGTACTATACATGTAATCGGCTTGGATGATGACACTTGCATAAACGCCGGGGGTGTGGTTTGTTGATTCGGTGGATTTAATTTCTTGAGAAAATACTTGCAATAAGTAATTTACTGGCACCGCGTGATGGAAAAAAATCACAAACACCCGGTATTTTTCGGCAACTTTAATAATAAGAATGTTAGTAAGCCCAATACACAGATAATTCAATAATTTTAATTCGCTGCTATTGCGGTAATAAACCCAGAAAATATTGATACTTTGGTACGACACGACACGATAACTGTTGAGACCTTAAGAGAAATACGACTGATTTAATCTCGGTAACGATAAGAACGACATGATAAATAGAGTGACACCCTAAGAACTTTACAACTGTTTTGACAACTCAATCTCGATAGCGGTAATAACGACACGATAAATAGCGTTGTGACCCTAAGAAAACTACAACTGAATTTCTTGAGGATCTTTCGACGACTTACTTTCTTCTCGAGCTTTTGGTCAGAGGCAACCTTTTTTAGAAAGTTTTCTTCGAAAGATTTCGAGAAAGCTAGTTCTAAAAAAACTATATACCAAACCGGTTTAACGGGAATTTGGGACATAGTATCCTTTTATCAGAGGCGATACTAAAACTATTATACACATCGTACATTTTTTTAATCGAAAATTAAGGCTGGAGCGTATTGAACCCTACCAATGTCAAGGCGTATTGTTTCTCAATTTTTTAAGTTTATTGGTCCTACAGAACGACGTCCTACTCAGTTCGGCGAAAATATTGTTACACCAGGGCCGTACTGAGATAGGGATTATTCGAAAATAATTACTTGATGTAGTAGGTACAAACGTAACAAAAATAACAACGTTACAGTATCATCACAAAACTGTTGCTATTGGGCAGCCGATAACCGCCCCTGGGCAATAAACTGTAAAAGCCAGTATTCCCAAAAAATCAACGTCTGGTGTGTGATACTAAACGAACGATTTATTGGTCCTTTTTTTGAGGAAAATATCAACGCTCAGAACTTTTTAGAGTTGTTAAATAACGATTTGTGAGATGCCATTCATGTTACGAATTATTGAACGATTAAATCTGTTTTGGCTGAGCGAATATTATCCAAACCGATCGTAGGTCGTGGTAGTACGTTTATAGATTGGCCAACCATATCTCTAGATCTAACATTTTTAGACGTCTTTCTCTGGGGACTAATCACACAAAAAGTTTTAAAACCCCGTTCAAGGGACAGAAACGAACTTTGTGCAAGAGTTCAATAGGCATCTGCAGAAGTTACCCCACAAGAACTGAGTAATGTAATGAAAAACATTCGTAAGCGCTACGACAAATGTGTCTAACTAAATGGTGGAATGGTAGAGAGAACTAGAATGTAAACTGAAATAAAGTGTAATATTTGAGTATTTTTTTATACAGTTGAGTTTTATATTCAATTTTATCATCAGTTAATTTCGTCCATTCAAAGTTAAATGTAATTCGGTTCTTTTATTAAATGTTGATTTTGCTTTAAATATTTTTCCAATGGTAGTTTATTCTAAGAATTATAAAAAATAAAACATAATTTCCACGTGAATGGAACTCCTATGCTTTTATCCAAGTATAGAGTCAGTCCCACAGACTGCACCATTTCTCCGTTATGTGGAGCCCTTTTGGGATGCCCAGGGCACCTACAAATTTGCTCCTGGCGATTAAAACTATGTAGTCTGCATACATTGTGCAATGGGTTGATTTGTTTAGTAGTTTATCTATCGTCTTAGAGTATCATTAATGTATTCTCTTTTATCTGTTATATTTTTCAGTTTTTGTTTATTTTGCATACCTAATGGTCTGTTTTACTTTTTTTGTTTGAATAATTCCGCTTGGCATACTTTCTGTGCAAGTTAATAGGCGGCTTCACCTGGACGTTGCTCTTATCTTATAGCATCTTGTACATCATTGCGATTTGTTGTATCTCTTTTTGCCCCTCATAATTCCCCTCATAATTCTTCTTTTTTAGAGTCTTTATACTTGTTTCCAGCTCTAGTTCGGCTCTATACTATTTTCACGTATAACCCGTTAACTCTATGCTTTATGGAGATTAATTAATTTTCAGACCCGATTTCACTAACTACGCTAACTGATACACTTTTATAATTTTGTTTTTAATTGAAAGCCACATTATGTCAGTATTATTGTAGGTGAAAACGCAATTTATATTTTTCTTAACATCCTTTTCCTATAACGCTGTTAAATTTTAGGTCTTCCAGTGGTTGTATGGATACACGGAGGAGGCTTTAGATATGGTTCAGCTTCTCAGTATGGGGTAAGTTATTTTATTTACATTAAATTGAGTAGTTACTTAGCTGATAATATTCTTGATGATTGAGTTGTCCTGACTTCGGTTATATGAAAGTTCTTGAAGAGTATTCCAAGTCAATAACAGTGTCAACCAAACAGGATATCAAGCAAAATAATAACGTTAGCAGTATTCCACTGAAAACTTAAGGCATCAATAACAAAAGTAGGGATGCGACCGTATTTGAGGAGCGGTATTTTGGAGCGGTATTTTTTTGGAGCGTACCGACGCGTTCCTAAACTTAAAAATACCCGTTACTCGTTCCACAGGATTTATTTAGACTAAAATAAAAATAATCTGCATAAAGTAATAATTATTATGGGTCTTCTTAGGGATTTCACGGCATTAGTGTAACGTTAACGTTATTTTGAAATGATGGGTATTTTTAACTTCTATTTTGTTATGGCTCGTTCGTTATTGTGTCGTCAAAACATGACAGTGGCAATTTTAATCACATGTGAATGTGTTTAGGTAAGGTCGCACTCTCGAAGACAGTACACAAGTAAAGTCAGGAAGTAAGTCATGTGTTGACCAAAGCGAATATTTGGGAGTAAAGTACCTAAATAAAAACAAAAACAGGCACTTATCACTTAATTATGGCATTCTTTTATAATATTCGTTGAAGGCATTTATATAGGAAGAAAAAAGAAAAAAATTGAACAAATCATTTTTTTAATACATCTTATAAAGTTGTACAAAGAAATATAATGTGAAAAAATAAAAATTAACAGTTCTTTGGTAATAATAATAAATTAAAATAAGTAGGTAAGTATAACATAGAAATAAAAAATCTCCTTCATTAAAAAATATTACATAATTTTATAGTTTGAATTAAGGAACAACAGTTTTTCTACTTTTGTAGGATGTAGGATTCAACCTTTTTCTTCTTTCTGATAAAATTAACCCTGATTTCGAAAAAAGTCTTTCACAAGGCACCGCAGCTACAACACCAACACACTTTTCTTTTAAAATTTTGGCTAAATTAGGATAATTGTATTCATTAACCTTCCACCAATTCAAAGGACTTGCCTCTCTCTCAATTGGTGGATCATCGATATATCGTTGAACTTCTAATATAGCTCTTGATTGAGCATTCCCTATTGGTTGATAATTTACCATTTTTTTTATCAAAACTTTTCCATATTGAAAAACATTGATGCACAACTTGATTTTTTTTTTCATTTACATCGTCGTTGTTTTTTGTCTCAGATTGTATAATTTGTGAAATCATCGAAATCACTTGCTTTTTTACTCTCTCTGCGGTATGGTCGTCTCAAAACCCGACATTTCTAAATCTGGGATCTAAAAAAGTGGCTAAAGATAGAGATTTGCTGCTTTCAATATCTTCCAGTCTGTTTTGGAGTCCCTCTAAAATTGAATTTACGACATCTCTGGATAAGTGTGATGAATCAATGTTTTTTAAAAATTCTCTATATGTACTCATTAAACTCTCAGTGATCACAATAACCAGGGAAGCTGTTAAATACTTGTCACCACTCATAATATTAGTCACATTTTCAAGAGGTCTCAATACTTCCACAAGTTCTTTTAAGATATTCCACTCTTCTACTGCTAGGATTGGTAAATTGGTATTGTCACTTTTGATTGTTTAACCTTTACCGATTTTGAACACGTTGACGGAGCTTGAGTTTGTGACTCAGAATTTTAACATTTTCACTAGCGCTAGTACTACATGTATCATTAGTATCCATATCCATCCTGGAAACATTTTCATTTTGGTCTTCATCACTTACTGTTAATTTTACTGTCGAATGTTTTCTCATCAAATGTTTTCGTAAATTATTTAACTAAATACATTTACAAAAATTTCACTGAGCTCTAAAGTCTTTTTTCTTTGTAAAAAAGTTCCATTGGATAGCACTTTCCGCTGTAGGAGTCATTCTAAAAAATAATTTAAGTCATTGTGTGCTTGAAAGTAGATAAGGATATATATCTACTTACTCCCTTATTTAATGTTGTCCTTTTCTCTACGAAATTTTTGAATTTAACTAAATATCCACTACACGTTCAAGTTTTCTATGTAAATACTACCCTTGTTTATATATACGCTGTAGTGTTATATGTATGTAAACAAGGATACTACAACACAATCCACAATTTCCCAATTAATATCAATAATCACTAAACCGTTACTCAACACGCCTTATAAAGTGGCGGTGGACTTCTACCAATCACTCACTGCCCTCAATCAAAAAAACATAAAAAGAATAAAAAATCATTTGATGATGAGCGCCTCTTTATTTCTTCTATTTGAAAATAGAAACATGCATATTTAACTACTAACAGCTAGATGTCGCACCGGTATTAGTACCAAATTGATTAAAAATACTAAAAGTTTTAACGAATTTGCTGCAGGCGTTTCAAAAATTAAAAATTTCGCTGTCCAAATGAAATCGCGACAGAATAATATATTAAAGTATAAGTGGATAAAGAGGTCTTTCAAACACGCGCCGTCGTGCTCGAAATATAGCAAGTGTTTGAAAGACCAGTTATCCACGAATACTTTACGCTATTTTTTTTATTGGTGCACTTTGAAATCATAAAATATTATTATTATATTACTACAAAAAAATGGAAGTCCGTCCTCGATGCCCAGCCAAGTTTCGTGAAAGTCCATCCTAAATAGTATTTATTTTCATTTGACGTTACGAGATACTGCTGTCAGATCAATAATCAAAAAGTTTCTTTATGTATATTTAAAAGGATCCAATGTATATATGAATATATAAATAAATTTTGCAGAAGAAACCAAATAAGACATTGGTTCACAATGAAAATATTCAATTTAAAAACTAATAAAAAAAGTTGTCATTGATACTTACGTTTCTCGAGTTGTTGTTGTTACCATAGGGACATTAAAAAACGCGCGTGTTTGAAAGTTCGATTTAAACACGCTGAGGCGTGTTTTAAAAAGGTAATATGAGGCATCAATAAAAAAATATTATAATTTCATAACAAATGAGGTAAACTACCGGAAGGATAGTTCACTCGTTTGAATTGTTACTATTTTTTAAGATTAATTTTACATTATACAGATAATACAGATCGATTTGACTACTTGCATGTCAAAACTGGAGTTTCTTTTTGTCTGCCAGACGTTTAAACATACTGTTACAGTTACCATTAACCTTTGGTCTGTGAATGAACTTAGATTGAAACTTAAGTTGTCGTAATTTTTTAAAATTTATTTTATTAACATACTTGAATCTCCTTCGCCATAATTCAATGGCACTTCGGAAGAAGCAGCATAGTAGCCAAGAATATTATTTTCACCTAACCCAAACACGAATGCAAATGGGAGCAGGCTCAACTTAGACATTCTTAAACTTACGCACTGCTCGTCAAGTATTCAAATTTCTGCCTTCTGCAGATCAGTGTAGGTGTTTTAATAAAGCCCCAGCTTGTTAAGACTGCCCGGAAGATTTTTGGGATAAGACCGGTAGATGATACGAAATCCAGTACCGCATAACCTCTTCGGGTAACTACATCTGTACCATTTAAGGGACAGGTCGGTGTATTTTGTCTCGGTACTCATCCAAAATATTATTGGTTTTTGGAACAGTGACATCTACAAGGGAACCGAGTTAGATCTTAAGATCATTTTATAAGTAATGGTTAAGGACATTTCACCGCCAAAAATAATTGGTTCATCAAGAGTGTCCGATAGACTACTGATTCTTTTTAATAGTTTGTTAAATAATAGCATAATTAAATGGCCATATTTACCTCCAAATTAATTAGGTCATTTTCCCAGTCTTACATAAGGAAATTCCTACAAAAGAAAATTGTCGATTCGATAGCAAATATTTTTCATTAATATCTGTAGAACATCAAAACTAAATGCATTAGTATATTCTTGACCTAAATGAATCAATGTTATACAAAAAATTGGCTCTTATCTCTAGTGTCAGGCATTGATGGCGTGCAGAAGTCTAGCTGGTAAGACTTGGGTCTGTAACCCTAAATTATTGCGATGGATGTACCGTCATTCGGGATGAAGTCGGACGATTTTTGCAGTTTTTTGTTAATAAAATGTACACTTTTCATAAAAGGAATTCCAAAAAAATAATTAAGTAGCTTCTATGTATCCTTTATCAAATTCCATATCAAAAGTAATAACATTTGTTTTAACATCCCCCCCCCCCCTGTTATTTATGTATACTGTGCCCGCCCTCATGTGGGGTAAATGCGAATGATCCTCTATTAAGCATTAAAAATGTAGTCGGACGACAAAAAATAAATATAATTCTTATATCAAAATTTTATAACTTTTATTGAAAAAAAGCATGCTATTTAAAATATTTTATTCTTGATAAACATATAAATTGACAAAAAAAACACAAAATGTGTAAATTTATACAATAAAAAAATAAACGTCAACTATTATCGACTAATAGGAAACAAACATAAATTCTGGTTAAAATCTTTAGTACCTACCTACCGTAAGTACTTACGTAGGTACTATCTAATAACTAATAAACAATATTGTCAGCCTTAAAAACATTTTTGGCTATAGTAAAAAAGAACATGTTTACTCTATTTTAATATTTTTTAATGAAGACAGCTCGGGGAAATTATATCTTTGGCGCCTATAATTTTTAATATTTTCTAAAACTTTCACGATTTGATCTTTGTCTATGATGCTTTCATCCTTAACTATTGGTTATATAGAATATTCGGCAATTTTATTTGAAATTTGGTTCCTCGGGAAATTAACTAAAAATTTTTTTTTTAATGATGCCTCATATTACCAATTTAAAGCACGCCTCAGCGTGTTTAAATCGAACTTTCAAACACGCGCGTTTTTTAAAGTCCCTGTGGTAACAACAACAACTCAAGAAACGTAAGTATCAATAACAACTTTTTCGTGCAACCGGACGCAAAACAAGCATTTTGCAGCCGCAACAGAGGCCGCAAAATGATATTTTGCGGCCGTTACCCAGAGTGACGGCCGACAAACATTTTTACGGCCGTTCCCATAGTGACTGCATGCTCCTGATATTCCCATTATCAAAACTACCTATAATAATAATTATTATGAATAAAACATCATACTTCGCTTTTTTTCCATATTTATATACCTTCCACAGTAGATGATTTGCATCACTAGCTTGTTTGAGGAATGAATCAATTTGCTCGTGCGTAAAAACTTTTGATTTCTTTGCTCGATAACCAACTGACTTTTTCTTGAGGAACGGTACCAATTTTAAAAACTTCTTTACGTCAATTCCATCTCGTACGTTAAGCATAGTCTTTAACATAGAATAAATGCTCCATAAAGTTGAACTCTTCACAACTTTTGATCGCTGCATCAAATATCCTAATAATATGTTTTCTGACACCGTCTTGACATTTTGGTTGACACACCAATCTTTGAAGTTGCTGTAACATTTTTCATATTTCCGTTTAGATTTTTCGGGTATCAAATCAGAAAGTGCTGAGTCTATGAGATCTCTCAGCTCAGGAGGAGTGCAAGTAACTGAAATATCACTATCGCTATCGGACATCTTCACGACTTCACGAGAAATGTCAAATTGATTTGTATTGCTAAATATTTCATCTCCATAGAAACATTGTGATATTGACGTGTAATTTTCTCTATTCGCGTTGAAACGCTGACTTTTCTAAAGAGACATAATGTTTTTATTGAAATTATGTAATTTTCACGGTTGCACGAAAAATATTGTGTATACTATGGCCGCGAAATGTTTTCGCGACCTCGAGATTATCTTGCCTCGGCCGGAGCGGCCTCGGCGATAATCTCTCTCCCGGAACGCGAAAAAGCATTTTGCGGCCTTAGTATACAAATAACTATTCCATGCAATTGCACGCGAAGTCAGTATTTCGCGTTCTCAGCACAGTCCACGAAATTTAATTTCGCAGCCGTTACCCATAGCAACGGCCGCGAAACCAAACGTCACTTCCAAATTTGACATTTCGAAAATACTACAAAGACAAGGATCATTTTTTATTGAATACCAACAAATACACAAGTACTTATATTATTTAGGATGAATACTTTTTACAACATTTGATTTCTGCATCAAATAAGCCAATAAAATGTTTTCAGACATCGTCTTAATATTCTGTTTGTCACACCAATCTTTAAACTCGACGTAAAATTTTTCGTACTGCCGTTTCGATTTTTCGGGTATTAAAATGGAAAGCGCCGAATTTACAACGCTTTTGAGTTCAGGAGGAGTGGAAGGTACTGAAATATCGCTATCAGTATCAGACATTTTGCGTTTTGTCAAGAACTGTCAAAATATTTTGTATATATTGAAACATATCATTTCCATAGTACACGTTAACATTGTTAAATACGAGGGCAATTCAGAAACTAACCTCCGGTTGATTGAAAAAAATACACCAAGTTAAGTAAAAATATTTTAATATATACATCTTACAACTACATCTTTGCACTATTTTTCGACATAGTCTCCATAACGATTGAGGCACTTATCGTATCTCTTCACAAGCTTTGAAATTCCTTCTGTATAAAAATCACCCGCTTGTGCCTTGAGCCAGCCTGTGACCGCATCTTTGAGCTCTTCGTCGTCATCAAACCGCTGGGACCCGAGCCATTTCTTCATATGCATGAAGAGGTGATAATCGCTTGGCGCCAGATCTGGGCTGTAAGGTGGATGGTTGAAAACGTCCCACTTGAAGGACTCAAGAAGGGCTGTTGTTCTGCGAGCAGAGTGAGGACGGGCGTTATCGTGCAAAAAAACGATACCGGAAGTCAGCATTCCACGGCGTTTGTTCTGTATAGCCCGTCGTAATGTTTTTAGTGTTTCACAGTACACGTCTTGATTCATGGTCGTCCCACGTTCCATGAATTCAACCAACAACACCCCTTTGGCATCCCAAAACACCGTTGCCATCAGTTTTCTGGCAGAAAAATCTTGCCGGGCTTTTTTTGGTTTGGTAGGCGAATCTGAATGTGCCCACATCTTTGATTGTTCTTTTGTCTCAGGGTTCACGTACTTAATCCAGGTTTCGTCACCGGTCACGATTCTGTTTAACAATGGTTCTCCTTCGTCCTCATAACGTGACAGAAAGTCTAATGCAGAGGCCATTCTTTGACTTTTGTGGTGGTCGGTAAGAATTTTGGGCACCCATCGTGCACAGAACTTACGGTAACCCAATCTTGCTGTCACTATCTCGTACAAAAGAGTCTTAGAAATCTGTGGAAAATCAGTAGACAACTCCGCCATTGTGAAACGTCGATTTTCACGAACTTTTGCATCAACTGTCTGAACGAGTTCGTCAGTCACCAAGGATGGTCTACCACTCCTCTCTTCATCATGAACGTTTTCTCGTCCACTTTTAAATAAACGTACCCATTCACGGACAACTCCTTCACTCATAACTTTTGGTCCGTACACGGCACAAAGCTCACGATGAATAGCTGCTGCAGAGTATCCTTTGGCTGTAAAAAACCTTATAACAGCACGCACTTCACATTTGGCGGGATTTTCTATTGCAGCACACATTTCAAACTGCCACAAAAACTAAACTAGCGCAGGTACTATGTTCACTCGACTACGGCTTGATGCCGACTGACCTGCTGAGCGTGTGAATGCACAGATGGCGCGCTACTTCCCCCACTACCCGCACTGTGACCAATCGGAGGTTAGTTTCTGAATTGCCCTCGTACATTGAACTTCTGTTGATTTTAGAGCAATAATATATTTATTTACAATTATCTAGTTTAATAATTTTAACGATTGCACGAAAAATAGTGTGTATGCCATGGCCGCGAAACTTTTTAACGACCTCAAGATTATCTAGCCTCGGCCGCAAGCGGCCTCGGCGATAACTATTCTTTCGGTACGTTAAAAAGGTATGTCGCGGCCTAAGCATACAAATAACTATTTTTATTAGTTTTTAAATTGTATATTTTCATTGTGAACCAATGTCTTATTTGGTTTTTTCTGCAAAATTTATTTATATATTCATATATACATTGTATCCTTTTAAATATGAATAAAGAAACTTTTTGATTATTGATCTGACAGCAGTACCTCGTAACGTCAAATAAAAATAAATACTATTTAGGATGGACTTTCACGAAACTTGACTGGGCATCGAGGGCGGACTTTTATGAAATGAAACTTGGCTGGGCATCGAGGACGGACTTCCATTTTTTTGTAGTGATAATATAATAATAATATTTTATGATTTCAAAGTGCACCAATAAAAAAAATAGCGTAAAGTATTCGTGGATAACTGGTCTTTCAAACACTTCGAAAAATCGCGCGTGTTTGAAAGACCTCTTTATCCACTTATACTTTAATATACTATTTTGTTTCTTTCTGTTGTCACTTCAGTAACTGAGCTAACATAGTATTTATTTTTTGTACTACAGTCAACTCAACTACTACGGAATTTTGTACTCCTATTGCGGCGTCAGTCTCATTAATATTGCTTTGGTTTTGAAGGCACAGAATTTCATTATCGACATCCAGCATTTTTGCAGCTTCTTCTTGATCCTCATTGTCACTTTCAAGGTCTTTTTCGAGTTCTTCATTCTCACGTGTATCGTTTAGGGCTACCTTAACCTCACTCTCAAATGTTTCCATATCCATATTCCTCGAGGAAATGCCTTTCCCAGCAGCCATTTCTAATTTTTTTCCACGTTTCTTCTTCGTGGCGTCTTGAGTCACACAGTCTACTTTCATGTCCATGAAGGAACTCCTTAAGGATGTTAGTCCTCCAATGTTCCTCATTTGCGTCATTATTTTCATTTGTCTCGGGATCAGGTATCTTTTTGTGAACAACATCTGGTGATATCAGAACAATTCGAGACGCTCAGAAACCTGATTTAATATTCGTTTCCATGAAATTAACTGTCTCGGCCCTTACTTTGTGGAATCTACTCATATTACTGTTTTAAATGCAACTAACTGTTTCTACATAATTCCACAATATATTGATAAAATGTTAAAAATTCTAAGAAATTGACAATTGTTTCGATACTAAATATCATCGTCAGATTGACAGGAGTTATATTACATCAGGTGGCATCAAATGAAATGTAACTTCTGTCATTTTGATGATGATATTTAGTATCGAAACAATTGTCAAATTTCTTAGATTTTTTAACATTTTATCAATATAATTTGGAATTATCTATAAACAGTTAGTTTCATTTAAAACCGTAATAATTCGTTTCCATATATTCGATGCGCAGGGAACTCCGATTTAAGAATGCTGCCTCTGTTCTTCATCTTCCACTCATTAAGCACAGATCATGTTTAGAGCCACCTGGAATAGCAAAAAAATATTTTTACAGTACAGTGAAAAGTATAAATTTAAAAAAGGTTCTTTTTATACAACAATTTGTGTAAAATTTTCTCGTTAGCTTCAAACTTATAAAGGTCAATTAGCTAATTATAAGAAATTAAACAAATAATAAGGAAGTTCAAATAACATTTAATATAAATAGTACTCTTTATTCCAAATATATAAAAGCGTTAATGGCTAATGCGTGTAGAACTTTCGCGGCGTTTTGATTTTGGCCCGCTTGTGCTATAGTCACCTCTATCATAAGTTGCTCAATATTTCTCTCGAATTCCTCGATGTTTTTCCGTCTTGTCGCTAGAAATGCAATTTTCTTGAGATTACCGACGCGGATTTTTTAGCAATTAAATGGTTTTTCATATTAACAACTATATATGTAACAGTATTATAAGACGGTTTAACATGGAATTTTGGTTCAATTTAGCTGTAAGTACATACTTAAGCAACAGCGATTTGCCTGCATCTTCCAAAAGTTCGCTGTATAATTCGATGGTATCAATTAACTGCTTTGTGACCTCCTCGGACCCATCCATAGAGGGTGGCAAGGACTCCGCCTAAAATTTTTCCGACATACGAGTATTATCTACTCTTTCAGTTTCCCTACTACTACTGACCGTACTAATAGATTCTATTCAACTTTTAAGAACACTACGTAATTGCTTAGGAAGTTGATCGCTTGCCTTAAAATATTTTCCTGTCGCATCATTTATTTGTAAACCCTAGCTTCTTTCTCATTTATTAAACTTAGCTTCAAATAATTCTCAATTATTTACAAATTTTCGATTCCTATCTTTCCTATCCCTACGCTTCTTCGGCTCTTTTCTAACCGATTCGTTAAATTTATTTATTACATTATACAATTCCTTAACATCGCTATCAGTCATTGGAACATTCTATAACTAATCATTTACATTATTATCCTCTATTCACTTCTCTTGGTCTCCCTTGGTGTAAGTTGGCTGCTATCTACAGAATTTCTTGACTTCTTCCAATTTCCAATCGCACTTTCTTTTCTAATGTCTTACGGATACTTTTGAATAGAAATTTGCCAATTGCTAGCATACAAACGCAAAAAGCTCCAACTTCCAAAATTTCACCGATTCTCCATACAGTAGTGGATTTACTCGGAAGGTTTTGGGTCGTGCCACCACTATTTCTAGCATGGCTTATCATTACCTCTTCCTTTCTTTGACTGGAACCCATATTTAATTCTGGCACTTTTCCACTCTCCAGTTTTTCCACTCCCTACTTTACTGTCTAAATACCGTTACTTTCCAGCAAGTAATTGGCAGGATCGCCATGCGATGTTCTGCCAAGGTTCGGTTACAGGCCAAAAAGGAAACCAATTCTGAAATATATCAAAAAATGTTTATTCAGGATAAGAACTACACTATAACTACAGCTGTACTCATATCAACATAATGGCTATGGCAGTATATATAACAAATCGAACTAGTCGAGCAATATCCAGTTCATACTCTTGAAGGGTTTCGTCACGTTTCCGCCTTCGGTTCTTCAGCTGGAATTGGTACAAGTATTCTAAAGTTTCGTGACCTTATCGCATGTTCAATCTCTTCTTCAGCTCCTTGAAGTCATCCGGTTATTCCAGGGCTATCATCTGAAGCACATCTAACGCATTTCCCTTTGCGCGATGGTTAAATTCACTTATCGGACCAATTATTAACTCTAGCGGCTGCGTCAAACTGTTTTACATAATTGGTCCACGACGTCTTTCCATCGAACGTTGGGGCCTTGACTCGGGTAAAACTGCCAATATATTCTGTCTTGAGCTGTGTATCTGGATTGCAGATCTCGATCTTCTTTTCTTTTGCTGGCGTGTCTTGTGTTCTTAAATCTCCCATATTTCTCTCTAACTCCTTGATTTTCCTATTCTGCTATGTTCGCGCCACCCTCTTATTTTCGATAAAATTCGGCGCGCCACTCATGGTTTATTTTCATTACATTTCAATACAGATTTTTGTACATTTTGATAAAGGACTAGTTTTTAATTCTGGTCATTAACGCTTTCGCTGAGGAACAGTTCGTTCTAAAATAACTCTTTAATCATCTCATTTGTTAAACCGCTGAAAATAAGTTAAAAACCGCGACGTGTGTCAAGTTCTTTTATTTGTTTTACCTTTTATTCGCAAATATAGACATTGTAATAAACTTTAGTTAGTGTCACAAAGGCCAGGACTTTCCACTATAAGTTAAACGATCGATTGTGAATACTCATAGTGAACTGCAGACACCGGTATCTTTGGTAAGTACATTTAAATTAGAGTTTATTGTATATGTTGTCGATTCGCTAATTGCATAATTAACTACAACTACAGTCCATTGTTTTTAGAGCTAACATTTTGGCCTTCGGGTCGGATATATTGTTCTATATTGCAGTTAGGGAATAGACATATATTTGCGAATAATATTTTCATATATCTTTCATTCACCGCATTTTTTAAATTCATTAAAATTTTGTTTTGTTTAAAAATTGGAACAAATTTACTACGTTTATCGGACTCGCGTTGAATAAAAACTGGAAATAATATTTAACTGGTTTTTTCATCATTGTCAAATTCTTGTTTTATTTTTTAATTCGCTGTCGTCTATACACTGGTTTTTTATTCAATAAATTTTATCTTCTAGATCTCGAGTTAATTAATTAGTGATTATTCGCTTTCAAAACATTTTACGTTTACAGGGGCAAATTTATTTTTGAGTTGTTTATATCTTTCATTTCTTATTCTTTATCAATTGTTTCTTGTTCATTGTAAGTTAATTTACGTTTATCAAAATAGATGCTGACGAAAAGAATCACAAATTAATGATGCAACACGTAGCAAGGCGACAAACGATTTTCTCCGATGCTACTAGCAGCTGGGATGCAGTTAAAGATTGCACTTATGAGTAAATCGCTGTTGCGTAGGTATACCATGATGATACCGCGCGATTGCAAGATGATTTTAAACTAATCAATGATAAGATCAGTGATCTAAACTGTTAAAGATTGCACTTATGAGTAAATCGCTGTTGCGTAGGTATACCATGATGATACCGCGCGATTGCAAGATGATTTTAAACTAATCAATGATAAGATCAGTGATCTAAACTGTCTCCTACCCCCAGCGGATAACGTCGATACAGAAGCACTTTCCAATGCTTTTCGCACCATTCTTTTTAAAATAAGAGCTAATATTGTACAACTTGATAGTGAAAAACCGACTCCAATTACTACTCCTGTTATCAGCGTCAGTCCGAGCTCTCAAAGTAATGTTGCATTACCTAAAATTCATTTACCGTCTTTTTCTGGTGACATTGATACATGACCTGAATTCTTCGCACTGTTTCAATCCCTTATACATAATAGCACGTCTCTCCCCTATCGAAAAGGTCCATTTCTTACGCTCCAATCTGAGCGGAAGTGCTCTCTCAGTTGTTTCTAGCTTACAGCTAACAGCTGAAAATTACGAATTAGCTTATACGGCCCTGGACAACAGATATCAATCTCCCCGCAGAATAGCTCAAGCCTATTTAAATAAAATTCTCAAATTCAAACCAATTTCTTTTAATTCACTCAACAATTTGAAACATTTTGACGAGACGCATAAAAATTCCGTACGGGCTGTTAAAGCATTATTCACCGATGATCTAGCCAACTTCATTTTGTTAACTTTATCACTAAATAATCTTGATGCCAGTACCGCTAAAGCCTTCGAAGATCGACAATCTTCAGAAGGAGTTCCGCGATTTGATGATTTGTTGGAATTCGTAATATGTCAGATCAAAACATTAGAAATAATCTCTACCCCCGCAAGTTCTAACCCCATTACTCGTACCACGGTCGCCTCTAGATCAAATTCATTCATTGCCAGTCGCAATTCAAATTCTTCAGATTCAAATTCACATCGTTCTGTTCACTCCGATTCAAAAATCCCCTCTTGTATATTTTGTCCCAAGGCAGACTCATCGTCCTCCTGCTCAGCATTTTTTCCTCTTTCTCGAGATGAAAAGATCGATTTCATCAAGCAACACAAATGTTGTTACAACTGTTTAGGTTCCCACCTGAAATCTCAATGTAAATCTACATCTCGCTGCCGTAAATGCAATTCTCGTAATCATCATACTCTCTTGCACCATTTTCAATTAGACAATTCAGGTAACAGTTCCGCGTTCAATCGTACCTCGGATCATGTCAATCATGAATCCAATAGTGCATCTACCTCCTCTGTCTAACAACCCGCGTCTGTTTCCACGCTCTCCTTTAGTTGTGCGACCACAACGCCTGTGGCGTCACTTTTAGGTACCTTTCGTGCACGTATCTTAGATGAGCGCAAATGTTACATTCCCGTACGGGGAGTTATTGACCCTGGATCACAACTCTCCTTTATCTCGAAGCGTTTACGATTTACCAGTTTCCGTATCAGGCATTGGCGGACACTTCTCTACCTCTCCTGGCACTATCCTATGCCAACTTTTCTCCAGACTTTCTCTCCTTCTAACATTAGTACCAAAGTTGCTCGTGCTTTTCGATATTTAACTTTGGCTGATCCTGCATTTCATCGCTCAAACAAAATA
Organism: Galeruca laticollis; assembly: GCA_963921935.1. Taxonomy (NCBI): domain Eukaryota; kingdom Metazoa; phylum Arthropoda; class Insecta; order Coleoptera; family Chrysomelidae; genus Galeruca; species Galeruca laticollis. The sequence continues at coordinate 87,523,960 of OY998182.1, forward strand.
GACTTACTTTTGGGTGCTGACGTCTACCCCCAGTTATTACTACCTCAACCTTTCCAAACACGTGATCGAAATCAACGAATGACTTCATTGATATCTACTTGTCAGATTTCCCACGACCTCAGCAAATTTTGGGAAATTGAAAATGTTTCACTCATAAACGAAATGAAGACGGCAGATATTCAGTCTCTCTGCCGATCAAACCAAACGCAGCTTCGTTAACTAGTAATCAGAAGGTTGCTCGTTATTCACTTGTTTAACTTATCAAACGCCTTGATAAGACTCCATCACTCAAATTGGAATACGAACTATTTCTACAAAAGTATTTAGAATTAGGACACATGTCCAAGTCTCTGCAACCCACTCAGTATATTATTCCCCATAATGTAGTAACTGAACTTACAAATCATGGCAATAAAATCCGAGTAGTTTTCAATGCATCTAGTCCCGACTCTTCCGGTCTGTCCCTCAATGATTGCCTAATCAAAGTTACAGTCAGCTGTATCAGACATATTACTAAATTTTCGACATTCTCGAATTGCTATTTGCTGTGACATTCGACAAATGTATCGACAAATTCTGGTTCATGCAGCATATCCTCTGGAAACCCAAAGCCAATCTTCCTGAACAAGAAGCTGAGCTCAACACCGTAACTTATGGCTTAGCTCCCTCCGCTTTTCTTGCCATGCGCGTTCCCCAGCAACTCGTTCAAGATGAAGGACATCGTTTTAGTTTAGCTTCACAAGCCTTATTAAACCAGACTTATGTATGACGAAATCATTTCCGGTGCGGACGACATTGCATCCGCATTGAATTTGCAAATGCAATTAATACAATTACTTTCGTCTGGAGGGTTTGAATTACGCAAATGGTCGTCTAGTCACCCTCAGCTTCTTAGAGACTTGCCTCCTAGCCATTTAGAAGCTCCTTTATAGTTTAATGATGAGAAAAATTCGTTAAAAGTTTTAGGTTTGAATTGGGAACCATCTCGAGACTGCTTTGTATTCAGAGTTCAACCTTTTCAAGCTGCTTGTACTAAGCGTAACATGCTTTTCTTTTGAGCTAAAATATTTGACCCAAATGGATTTTTGTCTCCTCTCGTCATTTCCTTTAAAATTATTATCCAGAAGATATGGCTCGCTAAACTTGATTGGGATCAACCAGTTACCTCTGAAATTGCATTACATTGGAACCATTTTATCAATAATCTTGATCGCATCGCCACGTTTAATCTTCCTCGTTGCGTCATTCCTAACAAGTATTTAGATCAAATATACCTGAGAGGTTTCGCGAATGCCTCGTCTCTTGCTTATGCTGCAGTAGTGTACATAAGTTTCGAATCCGCTAACTCGAGTCATTCCTTTCTATGGAAGTCCAAAACTCGTGTTGCCCTATTAAAAACACTCTCTATCCCTAGACTTGAACTTTGTGCCGTAGTACTTTTAATTGATCTAATCAATTCGGTTTTGCATATCCGGTATCCGAAACCGTTATCTGATATCAGACTTTTTTCGGATTCTGAAATAGTACTTACATGGTTACACACTCCCCCTCATACTCTCAAAACTTTTGTTTCACATCGAATTGCTAATTTATCGTGGTCCCACTGTCCTACTGCTCTCAATCCCGCTGACATGGCTTCACGTGGGTTATCTGCTTCTAATTTTTTTCAAGATAAGATATTTCACTTATGGACTCGAGGTCCACCGCTATTGACCGATTACCACCATCAATGGTCTATTCCCTTTCGCAGTACCAATTTGAACTCCGAATCTTTATTAGAGTTTAAACAGAGTCCCCTAGCACTCAACACTGTTCAACCCGATCCCTCATTTGAAGAATTCTCTCTACGATTCTCTTCCTTTACACGTATGTAACGAGTTTTTGCTTGGATGCGACGTTTAGTGAGGAGGAAAAAATTGTATATACACCACGGTGGTGAAGACATTTATAGGCCTCGCACCTTATTCTACTCGGGGTAAAGCCCCTCGCGAAATAATATTGGTGCTCGGTCAGTATTAACAGTATAATATACTATAATTTATATACATCTCTATGTGTAGAAATATATCGCGCGACATGATTGTGAAATATATTTACTGAACTAGCGTATATCAATAAAAATAAAGATGTTCGTTGTTATGATCACATATAATCTTGGAAGATTACTACAGATAATACAATATTAAAATATTGACCCAATTATCTATTTATTAATTAAAACATGATTCCCTGCTGGGTGTTTCCACTACAGCATACTAGAGAAAAATAAAAGGCAAATCCGTCCAGAATTCTTACCACAAAAAAAGCAGAGAGGACAAATCGGCTATTTATGGTTTAACAAATGGTATAGCTCTTCTTTCTTGCGTACCCAAGAAGAGAGAGGTGGCAGTGTCGCTCGAAGTACTCGTAGAAAGCCTGAAATAATAGCGCTGTATTACCAAACCAAAGTAGGAGTGGTTTCCTTAGATAAAAAATGTATTAATTACAGTACAAGTAGAAGAATTCGTAGGTGGACTATGGCAATGTTTTATAGCATTCTTGGCATAGCTGGCGTAAATCCGTTTATTCTATATGGTTCCAAGAATCAAATTTATGAAAATGCCTTTTCAATTGGTTCAGTATCACCTAAATAGAAAACTTGTAATTGAGAAATGAGAAACTGGTGCCAGTTCCGATAAATATTGTAGAAAACCAAAGAAAACGATGTGGCATATGCCCACGGAAATCAGAAAGGAAAACCGATGAGCAATGTAAATTTTGTCACATACCAATATATGCTAACTGTCAAGTGAAAATTTCCGAATCATGTTCCTCAACTGTATGATAAAATCAATTGTGATTTTGTCCAAAGAATTATATTTATGTCCTACAGTTATATTTTCGAATAAGTATAATGTTTTAGTAAAAATTTGATTTTTTATATTTTGTTCATTTTTTTTGTAAATAAACCAGAACCATGATGTGTCACTTCTCTTACTTGAGCCAATAACATTTTGTTAGATTATTTCAACTTAAAATATTTTTTGACACTTGATGTGGTACCAAACAGTCAAACGAGCACAAAATGTTATGTACTCACCTGAAAACAACAAAAAATTAAATGTAATCAGTTTATTATGTGAAATGAACTGGGTTCGAAAAGACCCCAGGTCACCAGTTGTGTTAAATTTCAACCGCGTCACCAGTTGTGGGTTGAGATATGCGCACAAGTTTGCAATGTTACACTGTTCCCCTAAGTCCAATTTTATGTTAGTTTCTATTGACCACTGTATTCTCGCGGCTGGAATAATGGACACTCCACAAGAAAATGTTTTATCGACATGTGCTTTTGACACGTTCCACATATAAGTTGTAATAATTGGAATAAGTAGCGAATGTATGCCCAATTTTTAATCTAATTACAATCATTTGATGTCGACGATTTCCTGGGATATTCTACTATTTTTTCACTGATGTTTTTACTTCCTAGAATTTGGATGATGAATTTCAGTATATTTGCCAGTCGGAGGTAATAATGCTTCTAGAAAACGACTTGAGATCTGCAAGAGGTGTCTTAATCTCAATCTCAGCATTGTGGGATGTAGCGCTTTTAGCTAGTTCATCTGCTTTTTCGTTTTGTGCCTTGCCCACATGTGATGGAATCCACATAAATTTAATTCAATTGGGTGTGATTGTTGGAACTGTTGTATATCAGTGAGAGAGCTCAAGTAGTCGAATAATATTAAGGTTTTGTTTATTTTTTCCTCATTCGCCTATTCTCGTGCTTTCCAAATAGAGAAACGGTTGATTGGTCCATAACGAACTGGTTGCATTCGATATTCATTCGAACTAAACTGATTATTAAAAGCTCGAATTTCCGGTAAATCGGTAAAACCAAAATCTCACGTAATATACGTTAAATTCCGAAAATACTACTACGACTTTGCCAATAATATTTCGTTACTCCAAAGAATACTTTTGAAAAGAAAACGAAAAATTACAATCAAGTTGTTTATTAGACTGAAGTAACAAGGGCGTAGCCAGGATTTATAACGGGGGGGGGGGGGGGAAACCATGGTCCATGGTCGTCCAAAATGTAAAATTTTAGGATAAAAAGAAAAGTCAAATGAAAACAAATCTTTGAGATTTTAATTATACTTAAATTAAACTAATAACATTCTTCTTGGGTTTAATCTAAATTTATCCAAAACATTCTTCACTATGCAGTCCTGATTTTCCTTCAAAAGTTTTCGATACACACTCATCAAACACAACCCAGTGAGTCTGTCATCACCCATTGTACTTCTGAGCCAGGTTTTTTCCCTTCGTAGGGTACTGAACGATCTTTCCACGGTATCAGTAGTGGATGGGAAAGCACTTAATATTAGCAGTGCGTGCCTTGTTGCAGGGAAAAAAACATTGGATTCCTCCAAAAGTTTAGCCACTTCAATGTCTAATTTGTCTTCTGCTAAATTCTTTTTCTCCCACATATTGTACCTCAAATCTAATTCTGCAGAGACATCACCCAACTTATGAAATTCCATGAAAGATTCTGCATTATTTTTGAAATCTTTTGAAGCCATTTTGAGCATGCTTGAAGGACGAAGATAAGTTAAAGCAAAAGCAGGTGTATTTTCGTTGGAGAATCTAGCATCCAAAGACGAAGTTAATGAATCAAGATAGGGTATGATTATAGACCGCTTCCAGTATTCAACTCAACCCCTACTTTCTCTGCTATATCAACTGATTTTTTAAATAAATTATAAAAAGCATTTTCGACATCTTGCCGATCTTCTTTGATTACATCTAGATTATCATCAATACATTTCTTCACCATAACCAAATCCATACTTTTACCTTGTAAAACGTTTACAACGAGTTCCAAAATTGCAGAGTATCTTGCAGTTATGTTTAAGCCTAAGATGAATATTGGTTTAGTAACTGCACAGTGCAATTGGTAGGCGGATTTTCTTGTTGCATAGTTTCCTTCGACAGATAGATGTTCTAGTGCTTCAACAATGTCAGTGAAGCTTTCTGAAAATATTTAATGCTCTTATATTTTTCCGACCATATGGTCTCACAGAGCCTTGAAACATTTGGAACCGATTTCCTACGGGCTGGCGATTCACGAAAGAAGTTTATTGTGTCTTTAACCGTTGCAATTGTGTTTCTTATTTCTGGTAGCTTGCTGGTTTCATTGACCACAAGGTTTAGACTGTGGCTGGAGCAATGGAAAAATAAAGATTTAGCGTACTTTTTTTTAAGAATGGCCCGTACACCACCTTCTCTGCCGGCCATCGTAGAACACCCGTCAAATCCGAATCCCACACAATTATAGGCGGAAAATTTATTATCTTCTAAAAAACTTTAAATTGCGCTAGCGATTGTAGAAGCATCTTGACATTTTAACTCAATGTAGCCTACAAATTTCTCCCTGATTATTTTTTGGCATCTATCATAGAGCCTTAATCCAATAGGAAGCTGCTCTTTTCCAGCGATATCTGCTGTTTCATCAGCCATTACAGCATAACCTTTGGCCCGTTTACAGTCTTCGATTATTTTTTCTTTGATAACTTCACCGCATAATTGTATGATCTCATTTTGAATTGTTGGTGAGGTATAGACTGCGTTTTTTTGACATCTACCCAAGTGGCTTTTTAGCTTCTCATCCCCAGAGTCAATCCCCAAATTTAAAAGGTCAAATAAACCTCCCTCATTTCCTTCTTTTCCTCTAAGCGGCAAATCATGAATTCCACAAAATATTATGCATGAAATAAGTGCTGACAATATTTGTTTATTATCTTCAATCGTCTTATGGTGCTCTATTTGGAACTGGACATCAACAGGAGCATTTTCCAGAAATACTTTTGCAGCAGCTGTTAAAGATTTGTGGTAATGACTGCCAACGTTCTTTCTACAATCTTCATGTACATCCTTAAACTTCATGTAAGACCTTACCATAAATGATCCCAAAACTCCTTTAACTGTAGCAATTCTTGGCGGAAATAAAACACAATACAAACATAGAGCACCTTTCAAACCACTTGAATACACCAGCCACGGAGTATATTGATCTAACCAGCGATCGTTAAATTTTCTTTTCAAGTGAATGGCCTCAGATGCAATATCGTAATTGGATGATGGAACCCAAGGGTTTGTCAACAATTCCTTCTTTTTTCAGAAGGCAAGTTTTTGGCACAACTAACATGACGACCAATGTCATTTTCATGGTAGCCATCGCATTCTTCAGTTTGTTTAGAGGTCCCAGTTCCAGAGACAGCTTCATGTATTTTTGAAGAACTTCTTGAGCCTCCCTCAAAAATAGATTCCGATTTTGATGTTCCGACCATTTTGTTTTCATCTTCATCACAATCATTGCTTCCACTTCCACTACTGTCATCATGAACATTTTTCTGTTTCAGAGATTTTTGACCTAAAAATAATAACCTAATATCATTCTTGTTCTTAGTCCCTAGTTTAAAAGTTAGTATATAACAAAGCTGTCAAAATCGGTGCATTATTGTAATTTTTGTTATAAGTAGATTAGAAGGCAAAAAAGTCGGCATCATAATAATGAAAAATATATAAAATTATAATAATAATGCACAAAATCTTTTGCCAAAGCTAATAAAAATTGTTTCACAAAGATACAAGCAAAGAGTAAAGCGCGATTGGCAATTTTGTAAAGGGCTACAATTGAATTTTTTTCCAAACGTTGCGATACAAAAACAGCCGACAATTAAAAAAAATAATTTTGAACAAAAATTAATATCGGATATAACATATCTACATTATAAGCTATCATTACATGGTAGTTTTGTTTTATTTGGTGCTGGTGGAGCAACTAATTTTCAAATTTTTGGACCATATCTAATGGAATGGCTCTAAAGTTTTAATTGAAAATTTAATTTTCTTCTGAAATTATTTAACTTACTTTTTTGTAACCAATTTCTTATATCCATATTGTCTTTTCTGTCTCTTTATTCTGTGGTAAAACTACTGTTACGGATTTTTCCTCTAGTTTCTCGTGCCTCGCTTTCTTTTCGCCGCATGCAACTTCGTATCCTGTACTATATACTGTACTGTACTGTCTGTCTTTGCGCCGGATGGGCATCTAACTTTATATACTCTATTGAGCCTAGAAATTGCCAGAAATTCGCATCGCCGGTTCCCGTATATTCCTCACTTGTATCTCGATTTTCTCGAACTCGAAGAAAACCAGTGGCCTTTCGTTACCCTATTAAATAGGACACTGTCGCTAGACAAGAGCACTTACACACCAATTCAAAAGTTGTTATAAGAGTATTTATTTCGGATTCTTATGTAGGATTGTGTATTGAATATTTCAAAATATTCACACTAAAACTACTTATTGAGTAAATTTATTTTAATCAATTAATAGGATTAAAAAATGTAGTTAAATGAAAACAAACAGAAAGTGACAATCTTTTTACCATTGTTCTCAAAAATGTCCGACTGTTAAGTGGTTGAATCGAACACTAAAAATTAACGTATCCTGAGAGTAAATCGGACACTCCTTTTTATCCAACTCTGGTGTGGGACAATTCTGGTGTGCACCAATGCATAGGTCGAAAACGCTATTAATATATTAGTGTTTTAAATGAAGCTCACGGTTTCTAGTTAATTCCACAATATAATAAAAGTTATTGTAAATTCAAAAAAATTGACAATTGTTTCGATAAATCAATATCATCGTCAGAATGACAGAAGTTACATTTCATTTGATGCCTACCTGATGTTAAGTAGTTATTTTTGGCTAGACCAAGAAGTGACCTAACTTGTGATTGACTTAATATATGTTTATAGAAAAAAAAAGATGTGATATTACAAATATTGAAGCTTAGATATTATTAGCCCTATGGTGATATCCTGGATATCATTTTTTCAATTAAGATCAGTATAACTGTGCAATGATATAGAAAACCAGGAAAACTATATCTGCTGATCTTTACAATTATCACTTAAGAAGACAGTTTATTAGTGGAGAACTCCCTAGATTTAACTGTTCATTGACAACTTCATATTGTGGGTTTCTTAAATGTCTTCTAATTTCCAATTCTTCAAGGAAATCCAGTTCTTGTTTCTTTTCCCAAATATGCAGCAATTCTAGTTTTGTGTTAGGTGTCAATGAATGATTGGTGTCAAGTAGATGTTTTGCGTAGTGGGATTTATCTGGTTGTTTTAATCTGTATGCTCGTAAGTGTTCACTGTATCGGATTTCAAAGTTCCTAAGGGTCTGACCCAAACAGACAGCATTGCATTCTGGACATTTGAGTTTATATATACCTGACTTCTTTAATAGTGGTATTTTTGTTTTAACATTTAACAATTTTGTACTAACGTTACTTTCTGTTTTAAAAGAAATTGTTGTATTCGTTGCTGAAGATATCGTCTTTGAAATATTATTAGAAATATTTCCTGCATATGTGATGGTTTTATAAGTTTTTATTTCATCAGATTAAAACAACCAGATAAATCCCACTACGCAAAACATCTACTTGACACCAATCATTCATTGACACCTAACACAAAACTAGAAGTGCTGCATATTTCTGAAAAGAAACAAGAACTGGATTTCCTTGAAGAATTGGAAATTAGAAGACATTTAAGAAACCCGCAATATGAAGTTGTCAATGAACAGTTAAATCTAGGGAGTTCTCCACTAATAAACTGTCTTCTTAAGTGATAATTGTAAAGATCAGCTGATATAGTTTTCCTGATTTTCTATATCATTGCACAGTTATACTGATCTTAATTGGAAAAATGATATCCAGGATATCACCATAGGGCTAATAAACTCTTTTTTCTATAAACATATATTAAGTCAATCACAAGTTAGGTCACTTCTTGGTCTAGCCAAAAATAACTACTTAACATCAGGTAGGCATCAAATGAACTGTAACTTCTGTCATTCTGACGATGATATTGATTTATCGAAACAATTGTCAATTTTTTAGAATTTCCAATAACTTTTATTATATTGTGGAATTAACTAGAAACCGTGAGTGTCATTTAAAACACTAATATGAACAGATTCCACGAAGTAAGGGTCGACACAGTTAATTTCTATTAACATATATTTAGCACTATGTTAGTTTTTTAAACAGCTGATGAAATATATTTTAGTGATAAAGGACATGCGAATAATTTTATTTATTAGAGCTTATTAATTAATTTTAAAATGTTCATAAAAGCAACCAAACGACCACAACAACAAACAAAATATATAAAACAGATAACAAAAAAAAATATGCAGAACAGAAAAATATGTGTATTTTAGATTTAATTTTTTGTTTATTAAAATTTAAAAATTCTTTATCTTATTTTTGCTTCCGGGTGGCTACGCCCATGTGAAGTTACAAACAATCCCTCTGATTTTGCAAAATGAAATTCTGTTTATAGTTTTATATTATAACGTGATCAAAATATTTTAAATGAGTCAGGTTTTGTTGATCTATAACTAGCGACATGTATTTGATAAATTAACTTAGGCCTGCCTCATTAGTTTTGGAAAAAAACCATTTCGTGTCTTATCTTTTATCGAAATAACAATTCAATTTTAGGTGAGGCATCTGGTGGGAAAACGATTAGTAGTTGTTACAATTCAATACCGTTTAGGCTCTTTGGGCTTCCTGAGCTCTGGTACTAAACATCTTCCTGGAAATGTAGCACTATGGGATATGGTATTAGCCGTGCAATGGGTTAGAAACTATATAGGATTTTTTGGTGGTAATCCATATAAAATTAACGTAATGGGACATGGTACTGGAGCTAGTAGTGCATTAATGTTTGCTTTATCTAACGTTGCGAAAGGTAAACTGTATTTTTTCACTCATTTTACTACTATAACAAACGGAAAATAGTGCGGCACTTTAGACAGCAAACACAAATTAGCAATGCCAACTATAGATTTTATTTTATCAGTCAGCATCAAAACTAGAGCAATCTACACCTGATATTCTCAGGTTGTGAATAATTTTCATATTACAGACTTGGTCTGTGATCGTCTACCACCAGCGGTCTCCAAACTTTGCAGTCTTAGGACTATATTGATTACTCCACTAAGTTTCAGGAGCTAAAATCGTTCTAATGTTCCCTCAATGATCCATAATGTTGAGACCAGCAGCAGAGTACGGACCCTGGGAAAGCTTTTACTTGCTAAATAGTCCAGTAAATGAGGGCCTTAAAATACAACAACCCAACGTTATTTGCTGGTGCTTGTTTGTTGTGGTGAAATTTGTAGATATTGAGGGGTAATTTGAAAGGGAAGAAATTTATCCACGATTCCATTATAGTTCAAGGGCGAAAAATGCCCCAAAGTTCGAAAAATCCGTTTTTCGGCCATATCTAATTCAAAATTGGTCGAGTACGGGCGTGTTCATGGTTTTACTTCCGATAAGTAAGATATCGTACTAAAAAGTGGACACCATTATACGCGACTGATACCCAGCGGTCAAGGTCGTAAGTTATCGTGTAAATAATGGAACTGACGTTTTTACAAACGCCGTTATCACAAACGCCTAATTAAACAAAATAATGCATTATTCCAAGAGAATTTCTCAAGGTCACAAAATGGACAAACTTTATATACAGGGTGGAGAAATGAAGAAAATGAGAAAAATGTTTTACTTCAAAAAATCACTGAGCTACAAATTCAGGTGACTAATATGTAAAAAGCTGTGCAGATATAGAAAACTTTCTCGCTTGAAAAAAAAACGAGGACGAAAATAAATTTGAATACCGTACAGATGAAGAAGGACCGGCAAGAGAGACGGAGTGGATAAGGGTAAACAGCAAAGACTACAAAAGGAAACGAATGGATACATTCATAAAGCCACCTAAGCAAATCCCCAATGATAAGCAACCGGTAAGTAAATAACCAAAATTACGTCCACCTATTGTAATAGATGGAATTCAATATTCTAACAAATTACATGAGCAACTCGGTAATTTTATACCTGAGTTTCTAATAAATATTAAAAAAATTAAGTAATCAAAATTTTTTTAGCTGACGGGGATAGTTACAGACTAGTGGTAAAAATTCTGGAGGAAAAGAACATAGACCTATAAAAGTCATCGCTAACCCACTACACCATTCATGTAGACCAAAAGACATAATTAGGGAACTAAGAAAAAGAGATTTCAAAATTTTAGAAACCACACCCAAACTTAAATTTAAGAGCAAGAAACTGTTAGACATGCTTATGCTAAGCTTCAGACAAAATGAAGACACAAATAACATTCATATAATGATATAATGAGTATACGAGTAAAATTCTCCCTAAGTAAATCGAAGTTAGTTCCACAGTGCAAAAGGTGTCAAGCATATAGACACCCACAAAAGTTCTGTGTGAGACAACCTAGATGTGTAAGATGTCATGGCAAACACATGTAATAAACATAGGAATGCCCAACCAAAATGCGTGCAGTGTGGTGAGGGGCATCCTGCAAATTATGACAAAAAAAGTGTAAAAACTTGAAGATGAGAAAATGAAAAAGCAAGCTTACCAATTCAACCTCAAAGGGCTAGACAGCAAGTTCCTGATAACAGTAAAATAACAGAATGGAGGATAGACACCAACAGCAAACTATAGGCAGGAAATGCTGGAAATAGTAAAATACCACGACTAAAGTTACAGCCAACAACTAATATAGAACAGACATTCTAGCAGATATTATAAAAATGAATGCAATGGACAAAAGCATACGTGACCTAGTATATCGTAGCAGGGGAGCAATATCAAAGTAAAGAAATCTATAAACAACTAAGGATAATGGATTGTAATGCTAATGGACTATTACAACATCAACAAGAGTTGTAAACCGTCCTGGATATTGAAAGATAGATATATGTCTTATTACTGAGACACATTTTACAACATACAATTTAGAGAATATAAAACATATACCAGCTATCCTGAAAATACTGCTAAGGGTGGGAGTGCTATAATAATTAAATAAAATATCATGAATTATGCAGAGGTCGAATATAAAACCGAAGAAATCCAAGCTACATCTGTAACTGTCAATAAAAAACCAAGAAGTGACAGTGACAGTATTATATAGCCCTCCGAAACATAACAATAAATGAACAACAACTAGATGTAGAAGTAGCAATATTCATGAAACAAGTACAACACTGTGATTGGAATAATACTCCTACTATTATACAGATAACCAAAGGAAACAACTAGCCAAAAGATATTGGAAACTTTATATGTAAAAAGAGGAAACTTAGGCGAAAATTACATCAATCTAGAGTACATATCGATAAGAGAAATATAAATAATGCTACCCAGATACTAAAAAGAGAAATAACAAAGTATAAAAACGGATCAATTAGTATTATTCGTATTCGTGAAGTGAATTAATAAATGATGCCAGTACAGACTATTCACTATGTGAAGCCACTAAAGGATTAGAAAACTATTACGCAAATAACACCAATTGAGATGCCAAATGGTAAATGGGCAAAAAATAATCAACAAAAGGCTGATAGATTCACCAAACATCTACAGGACACCTTCCAGCCAAATTAAAGTTATGATAATATTGATCAAGTAACCGCACAACAAGAAGTAACACCTAAATATATTATAAGAGAGATTAAATAGAATATAAGTCCTAGGAAAGCCCCTGGATTTTATCTCCTTAGTGGTGAAGTCCTAAGGCAACTCGCGGGAAAAGCAATAGTTAAGCTAACACATCTAATCAATACATCTTTTAGGCGGCTAAAATATGTACCATTGATGTGGAAGGTAGCAGAGGTCATTATGATCCCTAAACCAGGTAAACCCCCCACATGAATTCCCTCTTGCAGGCCTATCTCTGCTCCCTGTATTATCGAAACTATTCGAAAAATTGCTGTTTAAACGGCTAAAGCCCATAATAGAAGAGTATAATCTGATCCCGTCCCATCAGTTTAGAGAAATCCTTTCGACTATCTATCAGGTCCACATAATTGTACAAATATGTTCCACCATATTCCTTGACGTGGCACAGGCATTTGATAAAGTTTGGCATAAGGGATTAAAACAGAAAATACAGTTCTCTGATATGTTAGAATCCTACATCTCAGTCAGACACTTCAGAATTAAATAAGAAGAAGCCTATTCTGATCTCAAGAAAATCAATGCAGAGGGCAGTGTGCTGGGACCTCTCAAAACCTCTTGTTCACGAGTGACATTCCTAAATTAGAAAATGTTACCTTTGCAGACGATACTGCCATATTAGCAGTAGGAAATATCCGCGAAGAAGCGGCAGAAAGACTACATGTGTCGATCAATAAAATAGACAAATGGACAAAAAGGTGGAAAGTTAAAATAAACTAAGCTAAAACTACACACGTGAGCTTTACCAATAGAGATCAACAACATGTACCTATGTACCTATAAACATGAATGAAAAACAAAATCTATTTACAAATACAGCAAAATATTCAGATATCACCATCTATGCTAAGGTTCGCTGGGAAGCTTATATTAAAAAGAAAAGGGAACAACTTCAAATTAAATATAGAAAAATGTATTGGCTGATTGGATGAAACTCCACTCTGTCTGTACACAACAAGCTTATGCTGTATAAACATATACTCAAAGCCATTTGGTCGTATGGTATTCAACTAAGGGGTTGTGCTAGTGATCGTAGTCTATAAATCATTCAAAGATTTCAGTGCAAAATACTGAGGAACATCGTCGATTCACCTTGGTACATTCGAAACAGTAGCCTCCATAAGGACTTGGATATGGATATTGATAACCAAACTGTAGCCAAATTTGCCACGAACTACGACTCCATTATCATACCAATTTCGAGGTAATCCAGCTCCTCGATACTGCCGGAATAGTGAAAATACTCAATAGGCTAAACCTTTCGAGTTGGTGAAGTGGTATTGTTAAAAGCAGAGTATTGTACATGTCGAAGTGTACGTTAAATAATGTACAAAATGTATTAGAAATTTCAGGATGCTATTAGGTAAGCTAGTTACAGAGTACTAATTTAAGTTAGCTGTAAATTGCTGATTGATCTTAAAATCCGATTGTAATGTCAACACCCATGCCCCGTAAGGGGCATATCTCTCAAAATACGACACTTGAAGAATTTTTGTTTAGACAAAAAATGATGTCCAGTTCAATATCTACAAAAATGATACTATTTTTTTGCAACATAAATATTTTTTGCAAGAACGGCGGTTGAAAAATCCATAAATTTGAGACTGAAAAAAATTAGTTTCCCATCAAATTTGAGGTCTACTCGTAGCTGCTTGAAAATACATTGAGCTTTATGTTTTGGTATCTTGACAGATATTGGGGTGACAAATGTGATTTTTTTCTTGAAAATAAGTATTTGAGTAACCTCTATTAGATAAAAATGGTTACACAAGGAGGCACATTTTTGGGAAAATGACAAACATTTATTTTACCGCGTGGCAAAATATTTATCTCCACGCTGTTTTTCTCAACGTAAAGGGCCAACCTAGAGAGATGATGAGGATTTCCTCGTTAAGGTTATCGACTTTTTCGGCGATTTGGGAGTTTTGTAACAATGATCCGAGATTTTGGGAGAACACACAAAAATTTTAAAATATCAAAAATTGATTAGAGAAAAATACATACAAAATTGTACACAAATCTGATAGGCGAACATTGTAACCCTGCTTTCTTATATGAACATTTTTTCCCGCAGTCGCCCTTGTGCTGACAAAAACTCATTCTCAAGAGTGTCGGGTGAGTGGGCTCTTGCACCGATGAAAGTATATCTACTGCCCGTTTCTTCTGGTGATAGATCGTTTGCGAGCCAATGTTGCACTTGTAAATACACCCGATAAAAGTGATGCCTCGCAGATTCAGCGCAAATGTATATCAATGAAAAGGTCAGAATACCAGCTTTGCTTTGGTCCAAGGCAATTCTCAAAAAATAAACAGCGACGCGAAAAAACTATGTGAAATTTTTTCTGATTTTTTACTTGTGTAACCAATCATTGAATTCTGGAAAACTATCCGACTTTACTAAAAAATAAAAAGTGTATTCGAGAAGTAAGCGTTTTAAACATTCAAATGATGTACATTGAAAAGGAGAAGAATCTTTTAAAAATTTAAAATTCGCGATTATTCCCACAAATGCCCGACAAAGCAAAAAAAAATGAAATGGAAGTGGCATTCAGGTAGTGGTATTCGGCCTCAGTTAAAGAATTCTTATAACTTTCATTGGTATGGGGTGAACAATCGATATTAAATTGGAGGTCACCAGTTTTTTAAACGATAATAACTTAATTTATTCAAAAAACCAAAAAAGGTAAACAACTGAAAAATCTTATACTTAATATATTTACTTTAACTTAATAAAACAAAATACTGAAATTTCATCCTAACACGATGGTCCAAGTTAATATAAATTTCCGAAAATCAAATACTAATGGTTTCAGCAAATTATATTTATTCATATATCAATAAGATAATTCATATTGACTGCATATTTAAAATACAATACGAATACGAACGCAGTTATACAATAAAGATCTCCAACTCTAGATTTGCATGCATTGATAATAAGACAGGCAGCTGTAAGCTAGGTCCTATAAAATGGAGATGTAGTGGTTAGTTTTCCATTATGGCCGGATCCCTGTTATTCTAGGGGCTATATGTCCTAGCGATGTCCTCTAGGGCTACATAGGATCTGCAGAGCTGCGGAGAACAAAAAAGAAGGAGAACAAATTAAAGAAAAATTACTGGGAAGAAAGGAATAGGTAGAAGAGATCGGAAGCTTATGCTCCAACACATTAAAAACTGAATCTAGTTTTTAAAATAAAACTAATAGAAATCTGTTCAATCCTATTCGTTTTGTTCCCTAAATAAGCAGAAAATGCAAAATTATCAAACTTAAAAAAATAATTTACTAAAATTTTGCTTCAAGTTTTGTTCCGTAAAAACTAAACATACACCAAACTAAATCAACGCCAGCTCATAATTGAATTAAAACCTTGTAGGCACATGCAAATTGCACAAAAATATATTTGAAGAATCTTAACTCACCAGCGAATATGTGAAACCACCACAATAGACTTTCAATTATTAATTAAATGGAAGAGGATTTTCCTATGTACGATGACTTTTTGAATCTCGAACCATTAGTCCGACAAAATTAAAATACAATAGTTCAATGGAAATCGTAACAGCCGATCGGCATGTTACGACCAAAGTTACTTTTTATTAAAATGTAGGAAAAATACTGAAACAAACTTTTTGAGATGGCTCAACACTTTCCAACATCTCGTTATAAAAAGCCGATCCAAATAAGAATATCTAAAAAATATATATGTATAAATACATAATAGCGTCAAAATATCATGAAAACAACGTTTGAATACCTCCGAGCACCTAAAAGGGCTTTGCAGCGTGTAATGTATTAAACTTTTCATTCTTCCCCCGATTTTATTATTAAAACACACAATTTAAAGATGCAAAAAATTCTATGTAGACTGCAATAAAATGGGTAGAAGGCGTGGGTTAACGTTACTTTGGTAACATTCGTGTCAACAAAAACTAATAGTTTGACAGTTGTCAAATAATTATTCTTCCATAAAGTCTATATCTTTTAAGTTTAATATTTGGCTAGAATCTAGTTAAAAATGAATTTCATTGAAGAAGCAGCAATTATTGCGTGCAGAAAATCTAAAGATCGTTAAAATCATGCCTAAGAAAATTTCATCAAATAGTGTACAACGAAAGATGAAATATATATTTAATGAAAAAAGTGGTAGCGATTTTTGGAGTAGCTGGGGCATGCTGAACTGACGAGTTATATAATTTAAAAGTGAAGGACGTGGGGTAAAAAAATTGTGTTATTTTAGTGCATATTCTTACTACAAAAAATAATGTGCAAAGAAGATTTGTAGTAAAAGAAGATTGGGTAACATTTGTTAATCGTTATATGCAACTCCGACCAAAAAAGGCGCAGGATGAACGCTTTTTTTTATCGTTATGAGCGAGGCAGATGTGTGAATCAGGTGGTTGGAAAGCATACAATTTCAAAAATTCCGTACGACATAGCTAAATTTCTTAAAAATACAAACCCAAATCAGTACACCGGCCACTAGTTTCGAAGAACGTCCTCTACATTACTAGCCAATGCCCCAGGTGTGGACATTTTAGATATGAAAAGGCGCGTGGGTTGGAGGTCGTCAGTGGTAGCGGAAGGATATATATCAGATTCGGTGACTCATAAAATAGAAGTTGCTAATATAATCATGCCCACAAAATCTATATCTATTCAGGAAAGCAAACATTCAGAAGAATTTAAGGATCATGTTGCGCAAATCGACAGGCAAGAAATCATGCCCACAAAATCGATATCTATTCAGGAAAGCCAATTTCAGGAATAGAATTTAATGATAATGTTGCGCAAATCGACAAGCAAGTCAAAATTTCCAGTGACGTTGCTTTCAAACAAGATTTCAATCAACATTAGCCGTTAAATCTTTCAGGAACATACAACAATGTTAATTTTACATTTAATTTCCAATCTAAATAAATACTTGACAAATAATTTGACATTTTATTTGTTCGTTGTCCAGGGCACGAAAGTTTTTCATACTTAGCTACCGATAACCTAGCATGTTTTACTTTCGCTTTCGCTTGCCTATTTAAAATAAAAAAATATATTTTCGTAGGGGGAAGAATGAAAAAGTACTTTTCCTCCCTAGGGAGGAAAAGTAAAAGTGACGTGATAGTACGTTATCAATGAAATAATTTTGCAATTCCGAGACTAAAGTGGTTACTTTAGTCTCACATGTTAGAAACTATGTTAGACCCAAGGGATATAAAGGAACAGTTAAAATCCTAAGGGATTTGAAGTACAAATAAAAACCTACACCCCCGATGCCTAGCCAAGCATTTTAGAAGTCCGTCTTCGATGCCCAGCCAAGATTCATAAAAGTCCATCCTCGATGCCCAGCTAAGTTTCGTAAAATAAGTATTTATTAATATTGTTTGTTAGTTTCATAAATAAATTATTGAAAATGTCTTGTTATTTGAGGGAGGCGGAAAAATCAGATGTATAACATGGGTGTATAGCGCATTTTCCTCCCTCGAATGATTACTGCTAAACTTCATCCTCGGGAGGAAAAGTAGCACTTTCCTCCATTGTTATACAAATAGCTATTTTTGTACCGAGTTATTCGACAATTTGTCCCTTGGGAGGAGAAAACAATACTGGATAATAATAACTAATATAACCATTTTTATATATAATGAATTGACCTTAACTTATTGTCTAAACAAAAATTCTACAAGTGTCATATATTGAGAGATATGGCCGAAAAACAGATTTTTCGAACTTTGGGGCCATATTTCGCCCTTGAACTAATGACCCCTCAAGACCTACAAATTCCTTCATTTACTGGACTGAAAGTCACTTGTTCGGTTACAATTGTGTAGTGTTAGTAGAGTCACACTTGACACCATCTGGTCGTCAAAATTGGGAATAGGTCTATTCCTAACGCATGGTGGTAGTAATACTTTCGACAGCGTAGTAACTATTCGCGAATTACCTTTGATTGGGGAAATTCTGGTGTATTACATTTACTTTGAGTCGGCTGTTATTGGAGTACATAAAGTTGAACAAGTTTCTATTTTTTTAACATAAACAGCAAAACATTCCACTAGTGATTTCTTGGGCTAATATAAAAAAAGACATTTGTTATAGTAGTAAATATTCATCAAACAGAATTTGCACGATAATTTTATTTCTTAACGACGATCACCATAAATTACTTATAATTATCAACTATACGCTGTTCATATTCTTTGAGTTGGTGAGAAAGGAAGTAGATAAAATTAATGGGCGAATATATTTTCATCAGAAATCTTAAACATTTGGATAAATAATGAAAAATATGAAAATACCTAAACGTGAAAAACTCAAATCTAACATTTTTAGAGTCTTGAAACACAATATACACTAGGATTATTATTTGGTCACATGCAATTTAACACTGTCCATAAGCGACAATGTGTTAGAAGGAAATAAGTATATTCAGTGTTCGGTAAAAAATTGTAGAGACCTTTTTTCTTCCAAATTGAATGTACTAACTTTTTTTAACATCAATAATTTTCAAGTTATCACGTTCGAAAGCAAAACATTTCCTTGATTTTTTCCCTATTTTTCATTTTTCGCCAATTCCTCCTCAACCGTCCACTTTTCTGAAATTTTCCCGATTGTCAAAGTTGTAGATCTTTTAATTACGAACAACTTTTTTCTCTTCTACCAGTGCCTTCGGAGTTATAGCTTACTTTACCGAGCGAAATCCGAGTAAGTGTCGCAACGCATGTTTACGGACGCGCTGCAGTTGTAGCCATTGCCCTATGGAATCTCTTTTTAGCATCAGAAGGGGCCGGGCTAAAAAGGGAGTGAAAGTGAGCATAAGCACGTATTGCTCACTTATTTGTATAAATTGCCAAGAGAACTATTGTTCGAATGTCGCTAATATTTTTGATGAAATGGACGACGACAACGTATGCCCCGATACTGTCAGTGCCCCTAGTGATACAAACGAATCACGTCCATTCACCTCGGGTGCTTAATTTTACGAACTTTACACAGTATTTTTTATCAATAAATGCGTGGAACAGTTTTAATGGTTCATTTACTTCTTTTTCTAATTCTTATTCACATTATTATCCCATTGAATGCCATAAAAAATACCCAAACTGAAGAAATACAATATTTAAATGATTGCAAAGAACACATAATTTAATGTTTTCTCATTTCATATTTTGAGTACAAGTACAACATTAAGTGTTCCATCTCTTCAGTTAAAATGCACATTCTATAAAATGACACTTCTTTCGCATGTTATGATATCATGTTAAAGAAAAGAGTTATACACTGAATATACTTGTTTGTTTTTAACACATTGTCGCTTATTGACCGTGTTAATTTGCACGTGACTAAAGAATATTCCTAGTACTGTATACTTACTAAGAATGTACTGTGCATATCTTGTCGCCTTAGGTACAATGAAATTATTATTGAAATTTTTTTAATTTTTATATGAATCATTTATTGATTAAAAACTTATTGTATATTGAAAACGTGTGTTATACTTGCCATTTATAGGTATAACTTCCGGAGTTATTGCAATGTCTGGAACAGCAGTATCTCGTTGGGCTAAAGATGATACTCCTGAACATACTGCGCAAGATATTGCTGAACAAAATGGGTGTCTTACAAGTGATGCACTAACAATGGTGAAATGTTTGCAATCGCTTTCTGCAGAATCTATCATTAGGGTAATTGAATTGAAAAGTTAAGTGTGAAGAATAGTCATCTTGAATATTTAATTTCAGGGGGATTCTAGTGTAGAATTTTCAAAATTACAAAGTAAAGGATTCATGGGAGGATTATCAGGAGGGTTAAACAGTGCTCCTGTGACTGAAGGCATTAACGATGGTAGATCCTTGCCAGGACTTGTTCAACAAGATGCATTATATGAAATGGATGAAGGCAAACAATCAAAAATACCTTTATTAACCGGAATGTGCAGAGACGAGACTAAAAGAGCGGTTAAAGGTATTTCATAGCTATTTAACTAATATTTAAAATTAATCCTGATACCACTATTGTTTCATGTGTTAATTTGTAATTTTATAGATAATAATATTGCTTTCTTAGCTGAAGCATCAGAAATACATAAAAATTAATTCAATCGAGAAGGTAATTTACATATAGCTACATATTCTACAGCGTTTGCATCCAAATCCCACTTATATATGTAGAGCTCCGTATCCAGTTCGACAGAAAGCGAATGCCCGAGGAAACCGAATTTTGAGGTTTTGAGCAATTCTAACGACTGGAACACGAATTTGGTCCAGTCCTTACGAAATTGACACCACGAAGCTGGTTTGCGTTCAAGAAGACCTGCTAGATACCCTAGGTTAACCCCTGTGCATCGAAGAGCTCGGCGTTTGTTCGGACAGCATCATCAAAATTGGACAAGAAAGTAGTGGAGTAACGTCATGTAATTAGAGATGGACCGCTAACAGCGGCGAGGTATAGGGACGAAATCCTAGAGCCTATTGTAGTACCATTTGCCAATAACATGGGCCACGATTTCATTTTTCAACATGACATTGCTAGGCCCCATGCCGCCGATTTAGTTACGGAGTACATCAGTCAGTACCATATTGAGGTAATGCAATGGTCAGCCAATAGTCCCGATTAAATCCCATAGAGCATCTTTGGGACACTCTTGGGTGAAGATTATAACAGTCTCAACCCATTGAAAACCTTGCTCCTCTAAAACATATTTTTATTGAAGAATGGGAGGATTTGCCTCAACATACCATCGCAGAATTAATAGAGAGCATGGATCGACGATGTGCTGATGTGGTTCGAACAAGAGGAGGTAGAACACACTATTAGTTTTTAAATTTGTGAATTTTTTTCAGTTGCAATAATTGTTTTTTAGTTCTTTGTAATCTATATTTCTGCAGTTTCAATTTTATTTATGTATTAAAAGTGTCCCAATTATCAAAATTTTTTTAACATATACACCGTGTTTCATTAACAATGGGACAACCGTTAACTGGAGATACTACGGGTTAAACATTTCTTATCCAAAGGTTGATGGCTTAGGAAATATAGGGGGTCCTAAGTTAAACCTTTATTTGCTTTTTTTACTATTATCATCATGATTCTTGGACTATCGACTTAAAAGATGGTAGCTTTACAGTTTTTGGTACGATAAAAATGATTATGTTAATGAAATTAACTGTCTCGACCCTTACTTCGTGGAATCTACTCATATTAGTGTTTTAAATGAAACTCACTATTTCTAGCTAATACCACAATATAATGAAAAATGTTGAAAATTCTGAATGACAGAAGTTACATTTCATTAGCTGCCTACCTGATGTTTAGTAGTTATTTTTGGCTAGACCAAGAAGTGACCTAACTTCGGATCATTGAGAAGACATTGAATGCCGAAAAATGTATAATTAAGCCAGATTACCTTAGAGTTATACTGGAATCAACGTTGATAAGAAAATAGATTTCACTAATGGCAATTTTTCTTTAGGGAAAGTATTGTCTCACCTGGAAAAAATGTCTAGTGAGTATAGAATAAAACAATTAAAGCTAAAAGTAAGCGATGAAATTTTTGAGATGTGCCCAGTAAGCAATTTAAAATTGATAGGACAAGATTTTCTAGATAAATTTAAAATGATTTATATACAAAAACCCAATAATTGTAACGGATAAGGATGATAAATTAAGATTGTTTCAGGAATTTCATGAACGTCCTCAGATAGGGGGACATTACGGTCAGAAACAACTTATGTAAAAATTGAGAAGTAAATATCATTGAGTGTTTTAAATGAAACTCAACGTTTCTAGCTAATTCCACAATATAGTGAAAAATGTTGAAAATTCTAAAAAAATTGACAATTGTTTCGATAACTGAATATCATCGTAAGAATGACAGAAGTTACATTTCATTTAATGCCTACCTGATGATTAGTAGTTATTTTTGGCGAGACTAAGAAGTGACCTACCTTGTGATTTACTTAATATATGTTAATAGAAAAAAGAAGAAGATGTGATATTACAAATATTGAAGCTTGGATATTATTAGCCCTATGGTGATATCCTGGATATCATTTTTCCAATTAAGATCAGTATAGCTGTGCAATGATATAGAAAACGAGATAAACTATATCTGCTGATCTTTACAATTATTACTTGAGAAGACAGTTTATTAGTGGAGAACTCCCTAGATTTATCTGTTCATTGACAACTTCATATTGTGGATTTCTTAAATGTCTTCTAATTTCCAATTCTTCAAGGAAATCCAGTTCTTGTTTCTTTTCACAAATAAGCAGCACCTCTAGTTCTGTCTTAGGTGGCCATGAATGATTGGTGTCAAGTAGATGTTTAGCGTAGTGGGATTTATATGGTTGTTTTAATCTGTATGCTCGTAAGTGTTCACTGTATCGGATTTCAAATTATCTTTTAAGTGATCACGAAAAGACGTCTATCATACATAAGAATCCTCATTGTCCACAATTATATGGAACCGTTAAATTACATAAAATAACGAAACCAATTAGACCTGTAGTTTCTTATGTTAATACTCCTAATAATATATTGGCAAAGAGGCTTAACAATATACTTAATAGTTACGGATATATATCAAAATACTCAATTAGAAATTCAATAGAACTATAGTCCGTTTTTAAAAGGCATGGAGTAATAAAAGCTCATTAGGTATGCAAAACCGATACAGGGTGTATAATAAAATATCTCCGAAGTTTACCTA
Organism: Galeruca laticollis; assembly: GCA_963921935.1. Classification (NCBI taxonomy): domain Eukaryota; kingdom Metazoa; phylum Arthropoda; class Insecta; order Coleoptera; family Chrysomelidae; genus Galeruca; species Galeruca laticollis. Next base: position 87,547,274 of record OY998182.1, read on the forward strand.
ATTTTGTACTAAAATTTCTCACGCACTATGAAATTATAATTACGAAAACTATTCAAAAGAGTTCACAATATCGATTCAATAAAAACACATTTTTTTGTGTTCCTATGAATAAACAATAAACATAAAATATTATATAAAAAATAGCAAATTTTTTTTGCAGTAGGTATCAACTTTACTACTAATATACCGTTTACAATAGGAGAGGAAAAAAGAAAAATGCAGGAATAAAGTACGAATTAATGTAATATTTATAAAAAAAAAGTCTGACAAATAATAGTATTAACTAACACAAAAACTAGTCTATATATCAGAATCAGACGATTCTGTTGAGCTTCCATTATTAACATTGATTATAAATGGTTCAATCATGTGTTCACTTATATGATCCATTTCCCACATATTTAGTTCTTCTTGTATTACGTGTTCAACACATTTCTTCCAGTTTTCTTTGGTTACGTTAACTAACGCGTCTTCGAATAAAACTTTTACGTCACCCATTTTGAATGTCGTATTCTTTCTTGAAACTTCCCCTTTCACTTGGGCCCATATTAATTCTATGGGATTGAGTTGACAGTGATAAGGAGGAAGCCTCAGCACCGTTATACCACGCGCTGATGCCATTTGATCTACAACGTATCTACTATATTTGTGTTTATGTGAATTGGCCAGTTGCAAGAGCTCATTTTTCAGCGGGTTATCTGGGCATTCAATATTTTTCGAGGTTAGCCAATCGTGGATATCTTGTTTACGCCATGCAGTTGAAGGTAATTTCTCCACTAACCTGGAGTGATAACTTGCTTTATCCATAACAATGACTGAGCCCGTTGGAATTAGATCTAACATTTGTGAGAAATATTCTTCGAAAACGTCTCCATCCATATCTTCATGATAATCTCCGGTTTGTTTCGACTCAAAGCACAACAATCCACCTTTAACAAAACCTTCGGCACTTCCGATATGAGTAATGATGAGTCGACGTCCTTTTCCTGCTGGTGGATTGAGGCCTGTTGATCACCCTTCAAGAGCTGCCTGCCTCCGACTTTTGACATTCGTGTCTTGCCAAACCATTGAAACAGTATGACCTTCATTTAACCAAGTCTCATCCAAATAATAAATTCGTTTTTGATCTAGTCTTGCTTTCCGAATATTGCGCAAATAACTCCTCCTCCAAATGACAATGTCGTCTCTATCAATCAACATTGCGTTCCGATAATTTTTTTATATTCAAATCCAAGTTCCTTCAAAATTTTCCATAATGTACTTCGACATATTTTGGGAAAATCTGAATCTTCTTGAACCGAAGCCATAATTTTGAAGAGAGTTGGGATCTCTTTTCTAAAGAAAAAAGCATGCACCTTACGCCTTGTTCAATTATTCAAGTTGTCATACATTTCAAGTTTGGGTCGGCCTGGGGACTTTGCTGGGGCTGTGATGTTTCCATTTTTTTCTCCTTCATTAAATTATAAATTGTTGTTTTTGAAACACCCATCATTGTTGCAGTAATCTCCACAGTTTCATCAACACTTCCTGTCAAATTCATGATTTTTCTCCTAATTTCTTCGTTCTTCAACGAGGAATAGCAATTTAATATCAGATTTTTTTCGTTCAGCGACAATGGGCCAACTTTAGGTCGCTTAGATGGGGATGAATCCTCCATATCTGGTCGAATTTGGTTGGAACACTATATAGTTGGAAGGTGTAGTTAGGTGTTTGTCTCGTGTGATGAGAAGAGAACTTGTATAGATGAACAAAAATAAACACCAGTTAACAATAACGGTAAAAAATAATAACAAATAACAGTGATAATGGGGAAATCAATCAACACAGCAGTTTCTCCAGAATAGATGAACTGTAAATTGAAAATATTCAACCTTTCCGCTACTTTTATAGTTGAAAAGTTCTAGTAAATACATTGTATTATGGGGGCATTTTCTTAGAACTGAAAAGACTATATTTCACAATAATAAAACCATTTTTGAGCTACCTGTTTGTCAAGTTTCTTCAATTACCTGGTAATTGGGTGAAATAATCGGCAAATGGGGTTGGTTTGGATATATATATATATATATTGAACCAGATATCTTAGATAATAAGAGAAGTAGTATTATAAAATTAAGTTTGCTAGTATGAAATATATATGAAAATAACATAATTTAAGAAAACAAGTAAAAAGGAAACACTTTTCTTAATTTAAACAACATATCAAATAAAGATATATTAAATAACAGCCTATAACAATATAATAAAAAAGGAATTACCTCAATGATAACATAAAATATAGATATTGCCTAACCAATGTAATGATGTAAATAAAGTTGCCTAAGACGAAGATTATTTTTCATAACATAACAGCTGTTCATCTGAAATGAAAACAAATATTACTATAGTTAATTCATTATAATCATTAATTTAAGAATAAGAACAAATATAAATATTGAATAGAATATAATCCAATAGATTTCATAGATAAACAAATAATGACATATAGACAAATAACATAAGAGAATTTATATTTATAATTGATATGAATGTAACAAGAATATACTATCAATAATAATATTGAATGTTGTACTATGTAAGTGTATCTAAGTATAACCAATTTTAATGTATTTGTATGTATGAAATTGTTTTGATAAGTGATTGAAGTTTCAATTATCTGATTACAAAAGACAATATCTTATTGGTTATAAAAGATGACATAACAAACTGTGAATCAATAAATAAACTTTTGAATAGTGATCTGGAAAAGAACAAAAGACTGTGTTGTTTAAAAAAGTTGAGAATCGAGGGGACGCTTAAGGAGAACGGTAGCGAGTGTTAAGAAGCGAGGAGTGTGTGGGATAGTGTTCCTAAAAATTTAAAGATATTCCCGGTATAAGACATTTAAACTCCTAAAGTACTGTTAAATATAATATTAGAAATACTTACAGTTAATTGTAACAAGTTTTCCGACAAGAATTTGCGAAATTTTCAACAATTTTGGTTTTTTGGAGATTCAGTGGGTGTTCCTGGGATCCAGAGACTTTCTTCCAAATTCAAGATCAACAGGTCAGTGTATTTAAATCATTTATTGGCCAATAAATAGTGTAAAAACTCAAAATCCCAATTAAGTACTTAATTTCATAAATTGATAAACTTTTTCAAACATGATCGATCTAAAAAAGAAAGAAACAGACTTCATATAGTGTATTCATTACATAAATCAATAAATTTAATAAAAGGCCGAACTTTATATAAATTAAAATATGTACTTACGCTAATCACGCCATCTTGTAATTGCATAAATATGGTGATTGAAATTTCATAATGTAATAACTATGTCCTTCTGTATATAATTTCTATTTCTCTATCCATGTATATAACGAATTTCTTCCCACAGCTACTTGTATCATATATAACTATGATTTATAGATAAATTCTCTTATGTGTTTTAACCATTCAATTGTTTTCATCGTCAACAAATTGTGTTGTATAATATAGATGCTTCTTACGTATCATGACTAATTTTTTTCACGCATGCGCATTTATGATATTATTAAAATCAATAAATAGGTACAATATATCCATTGGCGTCGCATATTATTTTATCAAATAAATATTGCATTGATAATTAAATTGATTTCAAATAATGTGTTTTCTTTTTATTTCAACTATTACATCAGTATAAATTGCCAGGACTCAAAGGGAAAAAGGATTTCATGCTCCCGAATAATCTAATTAAGAAAAATTACTAAACAAATATTAAAAACAAACTGAGCTAGCCAAACTTAAAACTAAAATTCTAAAATATAAACATCTATAAATAAATTTCACAATAAAAAATAAGTAAATTAATACAGTGATTGTTAATAAATTGGCGCCCAACGTGGGGCGTTGTAAAAATTTTGGTTATATTTGTAAATTTTAAACTCAATTAAAAATGGCAAAACGAATGATGTTGAGAGATGGAAGGCAGGTAGGAGCAGACAGTGGTTCGGAAGAGGAAAGGGAAGAACGAAGTCATGGTATGGGAGATTATCAAGCAGTATATTTGGAACAAGGACAACAATTAGAAGGAGATGCACAGGAAGAAGGTTTGACAGGAGATGGGGAAGCTGTAGCACAAGAAGATAGGATACAGGAAGCGCCAACTAGAACAGGTAGAGATGATCAGATGGTGAACATGATGCAACAATTAATTGCTGAAGTGAAAAATATGAGGGGAGATATGAACAAAATGGAGGACAATTTGAATGGAAATATAAATAGAATAGAGGGGAGCTTAAACGGGAAGATGGATAAAATTAATGGAAATATGAATAAATTGGAAAAGAAGATAGAAGAGGTGAAAACTGAAAGCATCCAGGAATTCAGGAAACTTAGGGAAGAAAACGAAGAAAGTAGACAGCAGATAAATAAGGTGAAAGAAGATATGGTGGAGCAAAACAAACAAATACGGATTGAAATTCAAGAAAACGGTATGAAAATTAGAGAGCAGATAGAAAATCAAGTAGTAGAACAAATTCAAGAAATAGAGAGAGGTATAGAAGAAAAATTACCGGGAACGATCCAAGCGGAAGTTATAAAACGAACAGAAGATATAACGAAAGAAATGGAGTATATGAAATTCAGGGAACAAACAATAGAAGAGATAATGCAGAATTACCAACAGAATGTGGAGCAGAAATTTAAGGATTTGGATACAAAGGTACAACAACAAACAGGAACATGTGAGGAGTGGAACGAGCACATTGGACAAATATTTCATAAAGAACTGGAAGAAATGAACAGAAAATTACAGGAAAGCATAGAAGAAATTGAATTTAACGTTAGGAGAAATGGAAATGGAGTAATCTATACGGGAAACATGGATATCGGAGTAAAGTTTGATGGGAATATAAATACCATTCATCCGAAGGTGTTTATTAAAATAATTAAAAGCAAACTTAAAGAAATTAAGAAGGAAACTGGAGAAGTAGGATACATAAAATTAGAAGGACAAGTAAGTGAACAGGTAAATCAACATTCTTACGAAAAAGTGAATAAAGAAATTATAAATTTAGATGGCAGAGTAACAAAACCGACAGGAATATATGAAAAAAGGAGTCAAATCTTAGGTAGACAAATTAACAAGGAAATACAAGAGATGAATCGAAGATTAACAGACACAGTGGAAGAAATAGAAGATAGTATAAGAAGAAATAAAGGAGGTATAGGATGTTCAGGAAATTTTTATAATAATGTAGTAACAGGAATAAAATGGGACAACATGATGACTATGATTCATACAAAAGCTTTCTTTAAAATAATACATAGTAAAATGCATAATATGGAAGAATTGGAAACGAAGATTTTAATGGATTCATGGGAAGAAATTTATGAGATATGGGACAACAGAGTTAAAAAGGATACAGTAGAGAATAGACAGACGCTTCAGAAATTTATCGAGCATCAAACAACAAGAGAAGAAAGCAAGAAAAAGGTTAGAAAAAGAAAAGCAAATTAAATAATAGAACAAGAGAATAGGAATGAAATATGGAGACGAAAATGCAATTCAATGAAAAAGGGAAAGGATACAGAAAGGAAGTCGATATAAATAATGTACATAGAATTTAGAAACAATGAATAACACAATTATATATATGTCATGTATATAAATAATTTATAGATGATGTTATGTTACGAATAATATTTGAAAAAAGGAAATGATAGTCATAAGGATAGATTTAAAATTTAATATTAAGTAGTGTACAAAGATAAAGTAGATATTAGACAGAATTTTGTTTTCCATTTGGCAGCTGGTGATACAATTAAATTCATCTCGTTTGTTTCTTCAGAACCTAAAAAAATAAATATAATATAATATAAAGAAAAATTTATTAGGTAAAACTTATAATTAAAACATTTTAAAAAAAAAATTTTTGAGTATGGCAAATCTATATATATAGCAAATAAAGGAAACAATTTATAAGAGATACTGGTTTTACATAGAATGAAACTATTAAAGAATATAGGATAGAGGGGATAAAATAAGAATAACTCAAGTATCAAATAGAAGTTCACATTTTTAAATAGGGAAATAAGATGTAAGTAATAAAGGATAGGAAAGGATAATAATGAATGATATTGATTAAAAATATAGGAGGTAATGTTTAATGTCAATTAGAATCTTATAGATTACTTGAAAATACAGGAAGGAATAAGGAAGTTGATATTGATATATATATATATGAATTTAAGAAATAATTAATTATATTGAATAATGAATATTGAAAAGAAATATGATATGAGGAGTATATAGAAGTATAATGTAATTACAAAGAAATAAGTTGATATATAAGTGGATGTTAGGAAGAAATGATAATAATGAAGTATTATATGAAGTAATATTAAAAATATAAATTGACATTGATCTTAATCAAGTGTATTTTAAGGAAAGAATTAGGAGACAGTTATTGAAAGAAATAGATTTTGTAGTAGGAAAAATGTGAACAAATATTTGAGAAACAAAGTTAAAGAAAGTAAGATTATGTCATAAAATTGTTAAATTTTTTTAGAATAAAATAAAATCAATCATTTATAATAAGAAAATTGAAATTTAAATAAATATCCAGGGTATGGATATCATTTAAATTTAAATTTGAGGGGAATTGAACCAGATATCTTAGATAATAAGAGAAGTAGTATTATAAAATTAAGTTTGCTAGTATGAAATATATATGAAAATAACATAATTTAAGAAAACAAGTAAAAAGGAAACACTTTTCTTAATTTAAACAACATATCAAATAAAGATATATTAAATAACAGCCTATAACAATATAATAAAAAAGGAATTACCTCAATGATAACATAAAATATAGATATTGCCTAACCAATGTAATGATGTAAATAAAGTTGCCTAAGACGAAGATTATTTTTCATAACATAACAGCTGTTCATCTGAAATGAAAACAAATATTACTATAGTTAATTCATTATAATCATTAATTTAAGAATAAGAACAAATATAAATATTGAATAGAATATAATCCAATAGATTTCATAGATAAACAAATAATGACATATAGACAAATAACATAAGAGAATTTATATTTATAATTGATATGAATGTAACAAGAATATACTATCAATAATAATATTGAATGTTGTACTATGTAAGTGTATCTAAGTATAACCAATTTTAATGTATTTGTATGTATGAAATTGTTTTCATAAGTGATTGAAGTTTCAATTATCTGATTACAAAAGACAATATCTTATTGGTTATAAAAGATGACATAACAAACTGTGAATCAATAAATAAACTTTTGAATAGTGATCTGGAAAAGAACAAAAGACTGTGTTGTTTAAAAAAGTTGAGAATCGAGGGGACGCTTAAGGAGAACGGTAGCGAGTGTTAAGAAGCGAGGAGTGTGTGGGATAGTGTTCCTAAAAATTTAAAGATATTCCCGGTATAAGACATTTAAACTCCTAAAGTACGATTAAATACAATATTAGAAATACTTACAGTTAATTGTAACAAGTTTTCCGACAAGAATCTGTGAAATTTTCAACAACTTTGGTTTTTTGGAGATTCAGTGGAGTGTTCCTGGGATCCAGAGACTTTCTTCCAAAATTCAAGATCAACAGGTCAGTGTATTTAAATCATTTATTGGCCAATAAACAGTGTAAAAACTCAAAATACCAATTAAGTACTTAATTTCATAAATTGACAAACTTTTGCAAATATGATCGATCTAAAAAAGAAATAAACAGACTTTATATAGTGTATTCATTGCATAAATCATTAAATATAATAAAAGGCCGAACTTTATATAAATTAAAATATGTACTTACGCTAATCACGCCATCTTGTAAACGCAGAAATCTGGTGATTGAAATTTTATAATATTATAACCATGTCCATCTGTATATAATTCCTATTTTTCTATCCATGTATATAACTAATTTCTTCCCACAGCTACTTGTATCATATATAACTATGATATATATATATATAAATTCTTTTATGTTTTGTATAATCCATTTACCTATCTGCATCATCAAACAAACTATGTTTGTATTAATATAGATGTTTCTTACGTATCATAATTGTTTGTTTCATGCTAAAGCGCATGACTAGTTTTTTTTCACGCATGCGCATTTATGATATTATTAAAATCAATAAATAGGTACAATATAACCATTGGCGTCGCATATTATTTTATCAAATAAATATTGCATTGATAATTAAATTGATTTCAAATAATGTGTTTTCTTTTTATTTCAACTATTACATCAGTATAAATTGCCAGGACTCAAAGGGAAAAAGGATTTCATGCTCCCGAACAAACTAAACATAAAAAATTACTAATTAAATATTAAAAACAAACTGAGCTAGCCAAACTAAAAACAAAAAAATTATAAATTATAAACATATACATTTAAATAAATCATCTACTATAAAAGTAAGTATTATATCAAATAAATGTTTATAATATATATATATATATATATATATATATATATATATATATATATATGTATATATATATATATATATATATATATATATATATATATATATATATATAACGCTAGTCTTTGCTGACCAGTTAGGAATAAAACTCAGAAATATTGGGGGATGCAGCAATAGGGAAAAAGAGAATTCTTTATTGGTTTTTATCCAACCTTTCGAAAACGTTCGTTTTCATCATCCGGGACGCTACAAATAGAGGAAAAAATGGGATTATTCTCAACTTCATCAATAAAGAGACAATAGTGTACTTACATCCAATGTGAAATTATTTTCCTTCATGTAAAACATAAGATTGAAGAACTCATCACATGGCATCAGTTAGGGCAAACTGACATTCAAATTAGCAGTAATATTATCTATATTATTATATTATCTTATAACAGCCTTAATGGTGTTAATATTACTGCTAATTTGAATGTCAATCTTCCCTAATTGATGCCATGTGATGAGCTCTTCAATCTTATGTTTTACATAAAGGAAAATAATTTCACTTTGGATGTAAGTACACTATTGTCTCTTTATTGATGGAGTTGAGAATAATCCCATTTTTTCCTCTATTTGTAGCGTCCCTGATGATGAAAACGAACGTTTTCGAAAGCTTGGATAAAAACCAATAAAGAATTCTCTTTTTTCCCTGTTGCTGCATCCCCCTATATATATATATATATATACAGGGTGTTTCCAAAGTAATCTGAAAGGTTGTTGTGAGCGATTCGCTATTCAATTTTCTTATAAACATGTGTGATAAGTCTTGTCGTTAATGAGTTACAGAAGATTGAATTGTTTTTAATAAACTTAATGATACTTCAATATTTTTATGGAAATTTAAACTTTACTGAAAAATTAGAAACTGTAATATCACAAATTAAAATAAAAGTATTTTACGAGGCACATCTGTCTTCTACCGAATCTTGGATACGAATGCAGAGTGGGGATGCAGAGTGGCAGGTAACTATAGCCTAGGGAATGAGGAATGCAACACAGGGACGGCTTAAGGAGACGAACTGTTACAATACCCACCTCTGCTTTCTCGTTTGATTTGTCCGCGTAAGACCAACAATATTGTGGGAGTACCAAAATCATTGCCAATTTTTCCAGGAAATAGATGCCTAGAAGAGTTCGGTTATTATCGGCTTCGGGAATTATGAAGTCTATCTCAAATATTCTATTTTCAATATTTATCTTGACGACAGTGCTAAGTATTTGTTGTGCTCGACTGCATCCATCGGCTAACGTTACATTAGCTTGTGTCTTCTTAAATGAAATACTCGGTATTAGCTTCAGATTCTCGTACAGGGATCTGCATGCAACGCTAGCTTTTGTCGCGGTATCTAGGTGTGCTATCCCAGGAATATCTTCCACAGTAATTGGGATTGTTGGGATCTGTGTAAGATGTGTAAGCGTAATTGACGAGTAAAAGTGAATGACTTTTGCTCAAACTCCAGACGGATTCTGAGCGCAAATGGGGCAGTTACTGTAATAATAACTTTCTTTTCCACACCCATAGCATATGATTCCGTTTGGTTGAGTTTCCGTTTAGGACTTGCTGACGGTGGCTGTAGCGGATGTGGAAGACTCTTCTATCTCTTTTGTCAACCTTTTTCTACATTCATTAAATGGAGGTTCTATGTTATGGCAGAAACTGCGACGGCTCTTTTTAATACTGGTCCATTGGGAAGCTGCTTCTGACACACTTGTGGTAAGAAATATAGCTTATGCTATGAATTTAACACGTGTCACATTCTACAAATAACGTGTATGTATACCAAAACTAGTTAGTTTTAAGCTTAGTAATTATTCTTACTTCGTGTGTTTAATCGTGTGGGTGTCATGGAAAATATGTGCTGGAGATAACCTCGTCAAAAAGCGAGAAACAATTTCCTGTGGAAACTAAGGAAGTAGTAAACAATGTTTATTCAACTCTCACTGAACGTGGTGTCGACAATCAGGTAGCGTTAGATGACACAGCCACATTAACAAAGTTTCAACATCAAATGTAAGGAAAATTTTGAATAATCCAATTTGAATGAGGACAAAAGAACCGATACTGACATTTTCTCGAAGGTAGATGGATAGAATACGGGTAAAATTTACAAGTTATACGAGGAACAGAGCGTGCCTGCATTAGATAATTTAATTAAGAGACTTGAAAAAGATAAAACCAAATATGCCTCCGAATAGCGTAATTGTAATGGACAATGCAAGCTACTATAGTAGGCAGTTGACCAAGACTCTCTCCTCAAATGACACAAAAGCAACAATCCAAAACTACATGTACGATAATGACAATTATGTTCATGAAGATTACACCAAAAGGAATTCAATCTTTATTAAGTTTAAAACTGCAAAAGGAATACTTCTATGGTAATTATGCAAAAAAATGTAGGACACACAGTTTTAAGACTTCCACCATACCAATGTATATTTAATCCCATCGAACATGTTTGTCACCAACGGAAATCTGCTATCAGTCGTAACAATATTCGCCCCACTATTAACTCCAGTCTACTTAAACTAATAGAAACCGATGTTTTAACATACCTTCGCAAATTCTGTTACATATGTTAGAAAAGTGGAAAAATCCAATATCCACATTGTAAATAATATAGCACCAATAATAATTAGAACAGATGATGATAGTGATATATTAAGTGAATAATTATTATTATATAAGTACCGAATAATTAGTATGTTTTTGTAATCATAGATATAATTTGTAATAACAAAATAATTTGTAATTTTATATTTACACATAAATAAAATATTATTTAATGTCTAATCAAAGTACGGACCTATTCGGCCATATTTCAAGTTTACAGCTGGTTTTTTTCCTAAAGGAGTCAGTTAGTCACTTTCTTATATCCCTGAACAGACTCTACCTGCATTTTCTCGTCGAAAACTCCACAAACACATTTTTCCACAATATATGATTTCACAATAAAGGGAAGGGATTGAACATTTCCCTATTGAGTTTAATTGTTTTCTTTTAAATCATGTTTCTCGCCCTTGTTGAAAAAACTACTCCCTACCTTTAAACCTCACTCACCTTTTAAGCTCAGATAACTGTCATACTAGTGAATTTCATCAAGGATGTAAACATTAATATTTAGGTAGAATCGCTGAAAAATTCTGTGGCTAATGGACTTGCTTCCTAGCCATTTTCATTCACACTCTCGCTCCTCAGATTATTTCTGCCGAACTTATGTGTTTTAATCAAACTGCAGGTCCCCTAAAAGAAGATGTCGAGAAAAAAATACAGTCAATACCCAATTTCTTGGAAACACATTTAGTACAAAGTTTGAAGGAGACGATTCCTAAAAGTTGGGAACTTGATCTAAAAGCAGCAAGAAAAAAGCTGGAAGAGGATTTCAAAAAAGGTATTGAAGGTTTGGAAACCTTAGTAGGTAAATTAATACCGCCTAATTTCAATAATTACATGAAACTGAAAACTGGTCATATTTTGGAGGCAGTTGAAAAAGTAGCAGAAGCAGCAAGTAAGGATCTGGTTATATAATATAATATTTCATGCAATAAAGTTTTAATACGTATTTTTCAGATGATGCTTTGTTCAACGCACCAGCTTTTTTGACAGTTGATAAATGGTCTAGTAACGGTGCACCAACTTATTTATACAGTTTTGAACATGCAGGAAAAAATATGAAAGGGAACTTTTTCCTCAAAGGATCTCCTTTAATAGGAAACTTTACCCATTTTGAAGGTAAGCGATTATATCGATTCCAAATATTTGACAAAACTACAAATATATTCAAGAAAACATCAAAGTATCGTTAATTTATTTATTCATTAAATATTAATACATCAAAAACATATTGACAGTTATTATGATTATATATGGTTGTTATATCAACATAAAGATAAAAAGAAAAACGACCATCAAATATAAATCCCCTATTCTCAATTTAGTCACATGTAGAGCGCCAAATTTGAATTATTTACCTCTCAAATTTTACGCTGTTACAAATTAAGGGTACAGGGGTAAAAGGAGCTCATAGCATTTTTATGTTTTTCCATCAGAGCGTGTTTACAATTGAAATTGTAGTTTGCGAACGCTACGTTTTCGAAATTTTTCTTAAGGTTAATAAATAACAAACAAACTACGTTAAATATTTTTTGAGATAGTTTATATTTCTCCGAACAAAGAAAAATTTTAAAAATTCTTACAACTACAAAAACTACAAGGGAAAAAGAGGTTCATTTCATTGAAATGAGCTCGTTCTTTCACTGTACTACTAACAGTGATCGTCGTTAGTTAGGAAGAGAACAAAATATTCTAAAAAAAGAAAATTTTTGAATATAGAAAAATGATCTTAACGTCTAAATCTTCTTTAATGGTACGGCAAATTTGCAAAATTTCTTGCGCGGCTCGGCTGCAAAACTTTTTCAAATGCTGAATATCGCGAAACTTCTCAGCAGCTGTCCTAAAATAAATATAAAAAATAATAAGAGAAATACAGTGTGGTAATAATGAATAATTTAAAATACCTTCATAACTATACTCAGGTAGCCTAAATTATCCTTGAGGTGACAAACAGGTAGCCTTGAGGATTTGCGGCGTTTTCCTTGCAATGAAGCTAACTCCCAAGGCCCATTGTATGTGGTGCGATATTGTATAAGAGCTCCCTAGATGGGAATGGCGACTTTTTAGGGTAACTATTGTCGAGAAATTTTGTCCAACTACGGAATAATGTGTGATTCACATTGATAACGTTGAATGGAGTTGGCGAATGGCGGGCATCTTCCAATATTTGCAACCAGTCTTCGGGAACTTCTGCTCTCGATTTTTGGTTAACAAGACCAAAATTCTTATCACATTCCATATATGAGTGTCTTCGAATAGGAAATGTGACAACAAAGGATTCTAACCTTTTCTCATTGTTAACTAGGTTGTGCAGAAAACGAAAAAAAGTGAAATTCTTTTGTTGACCACTGCAAGAGTCACAAAATATTTTCAGATGCTTCAACTCTGGATCAAGATGGCTATATATGGAGCTGTGAGCACACATCATCGGAACCCTTTTTCCCTTCGGTTTCTGAATAAACATAAAAATAACTCCCAGAAGTATACAAAACATGCACGTTAAATGCATATACTGATAGCTGTCTCTTGTAGTAAATATCATTTGTTGGTATAATTGGAACCTGCAGATTCTTGGCGAAGTCCATACAAATTGCCCCTGTGTTAGAATTTTTTCTACTGTTTATCTTAGCCATTTTCTTCCGACTATAAAACATTTCTGCTATTTTCTTATGTAGTGTATTTTCTGTAGTTAATCTTTTTATTTCCATAGATATTTGTAGGTTTTCCGTATTTTCCAGTTTTTCAGATTCTACGTTTTTAATCTTTACTGTAAACTCATCACAAGCGCTACAAGTGTCTGTTCGCGGATGTCCAAAAGAAATATTGAAGTCACGACAAAACACGTCTATACGATTCATAGGATATTTTATTGTTAGGGTGCAGCTCCTTAAACATTGTATGCATTTTTTTGACATTTAATTCCTATTTTTGTAGAGTCCTTGAGGCTATAACGACTTCCACGGCCGTTAGAAGAATTAATATATTGCCTGACCAGACTTAGTGTTTCTACTGAAAGTTTATTAAGATGGTTTGCGTGTTTACCTCGTTTATCCTGCGTAACATATCCTGTTTCCTTTAAGCTTGATACCAAGATTTCTACTTTCTTTTTTGATATGCCATGGATAGCAATAAATGCTTTACGGCACACATTAAATGCCTTTGTGTTCTCTCCTACAAGAGCCCGAATCCTGTACTTATAGGATGCACCTTAGTTTTTAGCGCCTTCTTTTAAAGACTTACGTTGAACAGGAAGTACTGCTATTAATCCACAGAGATATAAATTTTGAGCATCAGTCGAACCTAACATATTAAATTGCTTTGATACACTATTTCTTATGTCATAGGGCACAACATCAAAACATTTTTTCAAACAATTACAGTCTGGACCCATTCCATGACTTTGCACCCTCATTTTCTTTTTAACGTCCCTTATTCTGCCATAGGATTTTCTTTTCTTACTTCTAGGCTCCATCACACTACTTACATTCAGCTCTCCATCACTGCTAATATCACCACCTTCCATAATTAAAACTCAAAAATACAGAAACTCACACTACTAGAGACGCGTTCTTGACGGCTGGTGCAATAATACTACGAATAATGGCTATCGCCACCAAATCAAACAGGCAAAAACGCGCGCATTGTACAATGATCCCGTTTTTGCACGGTTCGTGTTTACAATGAGCTTGTTGTTCCCGTGTATAGGTTTTTTTTAAGTGCAGATATCTCATTTATCTAGTTTGAAAGCTAAGAGGTGATAATATATGAAAAATACTATCCATCCTGAAAATATCGCTCTTTTGGCCAAAGACGCGATGAACCCCTTTTACTCCTGTACCCTTCAAATATTTAATCCCATTGCTTCTACATGATGGTGATCTGCATGTCCAGGCAACGGTTTTGCAAGAATATCAGTTGACATTGTCTCCGTTGGAAAATATCTCAATTTAAGCTGATTACTCTTATTAGTGTTTTCAATGAAACTCACGGTTTCTAGTTAATTGGTCCATCTGATTTCGTCTTCTGCGATGTCCAGGTTGTCTTCTGGCGTCTTCCTCTTCTTCCTGAAGTACACTGCTTGGGTCTTCTCTGCGTTGATCTTGATCCTCCATGTTGTACACCAGTCGTCGATTCTCTCCACGGCTTCTTGAAGTCTTCGTGTCACCATCTCCGGTTGGGTGCTCCTTGTTGCGATGGCGGTGTCGTCTGCGTAGAGGGTCATCATGGTGTTGTCCGTCTTTTGGATGTCTGCGGTGTAGATGGTGTAGAGTACCGGTGACAGGACTGCTCCTTGCGGGACTCCGGCTTCCATCATTCCTAGTTCGGATCTGGTTTTCTTGATCTTGATCCGGAATCTTCTGTTCTTCAGATAGCCTCTTAGTAACTTCGTTAGGGCTCTTGAGTATCCTGCTTCTCCCATCTTGAATATCAGGCCAAACGCGGTCGAAGGCTTTGCTGACATCCAAGAATATGGCTCCTGTTGATTGGTTCCTGTTGAATCCTTGGGTGGTGTATTCTACTATCTTGAGTACTTGGTCTTCGGCGCTTCGTTTCTTCCTGAATCCGAACTGTTCTTCTGGCAGTATCCCGATGGCTTCTGTTTCTTCTCGTAGTTTCTTCAGGATGACTCTCTCGGCTATCTTGCTCATCGCTGGGAGGAGGTGGATGGGCCTGTAGTTCTGTGGAAACTTCGGGTCTTTTTCGCTCTTCTTCAGCATGATCGTCTCCGCTTCTTTCCATCCTTCTGGGTAGTGTTTAATCCTTAGTATTCCGTTGATGATGGCCGTCAGGAATACCACTCCTCGTCTTGGTAGATTCTTCAGGGCGTTGTTAGTGATGCCATCTTTCCCTGGTGCCTTCTTCCTATTGCTGGTCCGAATGATGTAGCCTACTTCTTCAGGGGTGGTGTAGCCTAAGTTTTCGTTGTCGTCTTCTTCTTCGTCTTGGTTTCGGACGTCCTCTTCTACTCGGTCTTGGAAGTCCATGTCCGCGTCTGGGTGCTCGTTGAGGGTGAATTGGAGCTCCATGATTCTTCTGAAGGCTTCCGCTTTTTCTTCCTCTGTGTGGGCTAGTCCGTTGTCTCCGTGTAGTGTTGGGATTTCTCTTCTGTCTTGTCTCAGGATCTTGGCGAGCTTCCACAGCCCAGGTTGATTCGGGTCCAGTTCTTCTAGTTTTCTGTCCCAGTCGTTGGATCGGTGTAGTTTCAACTGCGTCTTGACCTCTTCATCCATCCTGTTTGCTTCTCTCTTGTCTTCCGGATCCCGTGTTCTGTTGGTTCTTCTTCTCGCTCTGTTTTCCACCCTGATGAGTTCTCGTAGTTCGTCGTTGATGTTGGAGAACCTCTTGTAGTTGTCCACCATCCTCGTCGTCGTGCTGTCCTCCATTGCTTGCTGGATTGCTTCTTCCAGGTGACTTTGTTGCTCTTCCAGCTCTGATGCGTTGGTGATGAACGGTACCGGTCCTATTAGCTGGCCTGCTCTGTATTTGAACTTCTTCCAGTCTGTCTTCTTCATCTCTCTTCCTGTGGTTCTCTCGCCTTCGCCCAACGTGAGGATGACTGGCTCGTGTGCTGTTCCTCCTTCTCCGTTGATTATTTCCCATTCCTCTGTAATGTCTTGAAGAATGGCGATGTCCAGTACTTCTGCTTGTCCTACAGCTGGTGTGTGCGTCGGTCCTGGTGGTCCTATGAAGTGCAGCTCCGGTCTTCTATCTGCGATGTTTGTCAGCTGTCTTCCTGCTCGGTTCTGTCTCGTGCTGTTCCAGGCTCTGGATTTGGCGTTGTGGTCTCCCATCAGGACTCCTTGGTTGCCGGGTGGGAGGAGGACTTCGACGTCTTCATCGTGGAGTTCGTCTTCTGATCTCTTGTAGGCTGATACCACTCGTACTTCGCCGAATCTTGTTTGGACTGCGATGATCGTTGCTTCCATCGTCAGGAGATCTGGTGTTGTTATTCTGTGGTGGTTCAGTCCGGTCTTCACTAGGATGGGTGTTCCTCCGCTTCTTCTGTTGTCGTCTCTGTAGATGTTGTAGCTTGGCCACCTCATCTCGTACTCTTCTCCTGGTAGCTTGGTTTCTTGTAGGGCTAGTATGTCCAGGTCTTCTTCTTCCAGTATGGTTCCCATCAGGTTGATGTTGGTCCGTAGTCCTCCGCTGTTCCAGGTTCCTATCTTCATCTGGTGTGGTACGTTAGGGTGTGGATCCATTAACGGTTCATCAGACTTTGAAATATGTTCTGCATCTGCTGCATGTGCCTTCTGTGTAGCGGCTGGTGGGGCTGCTGTCGTCTTGGTGGTGGTCTCTTCTTCTTGGGTGCTTCGGGACACCCACTGTAGTTGGCTGGGTGCTCTCCGTCGCAGTTGGCACAGGTTGCTGGGCTGTTCCTCGGTCTCTCGCAGTCTCCGGATTGGTGGCTTCCTCCGCATCTGACGCATCTTGTGTTCATGTGGCAGGTTGACTGTCCGTGGTGGTAGTTTTGGCAGTTGTAGCACTCTGTTGGTCCATTTGATTTCCTTGGGGCTTCTTGTCGTACCTTGGAGCTGAGGACGAATTCCACTTTCTTCATTTTCTCGATGTCCTCTTTGGCGTAGTCCACCATGAAGATCGGCAGTCTTTTCTTTTCTCCAAACCTTGAATGGAGCTGTGTCATCTTCTTGACCTGGATCCCTTGGTTCTGGAGGTCTTCTTTGATGTCCTCTATTTCTTCATCAGGCGAGAGTCCTTTGAAGACGACCTTCGCTGTCTTCTCTTCAGGGTCTGTGAACGTGTACGAGTCCACTTCTTGTCCGCTGAGCTCCTCTAGGTATCGGGTCATCTTCCTGTATTCTTCAACTGTTTACCGGGTGATCTTCACTCCGTTTCTTTCCATGTATGTGTATCGCACTTGGATACCTCTGGCTTGGGCTTCTTTCCGGATCCTCGGGAAGTCCTTCGTTGTCTTGATGAAGACCGGGGGTGGTCTCTTCGATTTTTGTTGGGTGGTGGTCTCTGCCTGCCTCGTTGGAGCTTCTTCTTTTTCTTTTCTTCTCTCCTCTCTCCTTTCTCGTTTCTGCTTTCTCTGGATGGTGATGAAATCGTCTCCTGTAGCTGTCTCCATGGCTTCAACTGTGTCGTCTCCTTGACTGCTTAGTCCTGCTGTTTTCTGACTGCTCGGTCCTGTTGTTTTCTGGCTGCGGCTTCGGTCCCTCGGGCTTCTACTTCTTTCTCCAAGTTGGCTCATCAATTGTGCTTGGAATCCTCTGGTTTCCTGTTGAAACAGCCTGGCTTCCTCTTGGAACTGCTTGGCTTCTTTCCTGGCTTCGGAAAGTTCGTTCGTCAGGGCTTCGATCGTCTTTTGTAGGTTCTCGTTTGTCTTCTTCAGTTTCTGGTTCTCTTGCTCGAGTTCCAGTTTCCTCTTTTTCCTGTCCACTGAGGTTTGACGTCTGGGATCTTCCATCTGTTTCCTATTCCTCCGCAGGTGCTAAAAAATATTTATTTATTAAAAACTTACCTTCCGGTATCTTCTTTCCAATTTCTGGCTTATTTTCCGTGGTCCGTCTATTTTTCTTTGTCACTTTATATCTCAGTGACTTGCTCTTTGTCTTCTGTTCCTTTTTCTTAAAAATCTTAGTTGCTGAAATAAATTTATTAAAATTTTCTAGTGTTAAAACACAATATTGTTTTCGCTTCTAACGTTTTATAATAATTACGTTTGTCGCAGTCTTCACTATGTTTGCACAAAGTGATAAATAGATATCGATTTCACTGAGCCTTATAAGAAACACGTCTTTACAGTTCGAGTGTCAGTCGATCGAATTATACACTGTGTTCATTTTAAAACTTAACACCCCAGTAACTCAAAAACCCCAATACATTGCAATATTCGCCGGGACAGGTCAATTTTTGTTTTTTGGTGGAATTTTTTTGACGGTCAAGCGGTTTTAATATTTTCATCCCTGTAACCCCTAGCAACTCCAAAATTAAAATCTCAAATACAAATACCCCACTTGTTATACATAGTTTAAAAGCCCCTTTCGTTGTCAATACAGCGATGCATTCGTTTTAAAAATTGGATGAGATTTGATAAAATTATGGGTCAAAAACCACTCAGGTGAAAAAAAATTATTTATTTTCTTTAATAGTTATTGTATCGTTTGAACAAAAAAAATTCAAAAGGAGCATTCAAAGAAAAACAGTAAACATTAGTGGTTGTAGAAAAAACATTTTTTAAATGCCAACTGAGGCAAAGACTACTCAGTTGAGAACCACAGAGTGTGCTGTAGTTTACTTACGTATCTAATAAACATCAAAATTGAAATAACTTATTGTTTGTTATAGTTTGAACGTTGTAAAACCAAAATTTACTCTTGTGCTGTTATTGAAGATACAATGGTTTATTCTTTAGAAGAAAGAGTTGAAATGACTTTCATTTATTGTGCTAGTAATGAATGTTCGCGACAAACAGCGCAAATATTTAACGACAGGCATCCGGATAAAAATGTTTCGCATGTTTATGTGCTACAACTTGTGCAATAGTTTAAACAAACCGGATCAATATAGGGATCGAGACCGAACTATAGAGGCAGCACTTCTGTCGAAAGTAGAGCGCCCTGGTGTTAAATAAGAAAAACATTGTGATATAAACAGTATAATAAACAACCTACAAAATGCAAAAATGACTGGATCTTTTTATTTTCTGTGCCAGGAAAAATTGCTGGTATGTAAGATGGGTGTAGGGGATTATCTGATTTTTGATAATTGACAAAATGAGCACTGCAAATTCTAGTATTTTTATTTGGTTCCCAATCCTCCCGATGTTTTCTGAAATGTAATTAAAAAACTTGAAGTGATTCGTTTTGTACAAATGTTTACTTTCTTCCCCTTAATAGTATTAGTTATTTGAACTTATTATATAATATCAGTCAGCAAACACATAACTAGTTTTTTATTTTATATAATCAATGAAATCGTACAGAAAACAACATTTTATTCTCTCGATAATAATCTTTTACTTATGTAAAAAAAATAGAACTCTTCTAATAGCTGCCAATTGTAGTATCATACTGATTATATACAAAATAATAGTTAATAAAATGTTTTAATTAGAACATTTTAATTACAAATGGGTTTTAACTACATTTATCCATTTTTGACGTTTTAAGGTTCAATGGACTTCCGGGGAAACTATACAATTTCAACTGCGTAGTATTTTTATACAGCATATTTGAACAGCCATGAATACAGAAAGATACTTTTGATGACGACATCACAAACATTTAATATTAGTTTTTAAAAAATGAACATTTAAAAACGCTGATTATACAAAACCACTAATACTACAAATAGTGTTTACATCACATTGTTTGTGTTTTTTCACGGCAGATGGCATAAACGTCATCTTTCTCGATCCCTATGGAATGCGAAACGAAATACGTTTAGAGTGTTAAATGAAGCCGCTCATATTGAAGTGTTGGGTCATTTTGCGGTAGATCCAACTACTTATATTACGAAAGTTTCACAAGAAACTGGAATATCAATAGGCTCAATACATAAGGTAACAAAAGTAAATAAGTTCCATCCCTATAAATTGCAAATACTTCAAGAACTGTACTAAGATGACCTGGATCGAAGAGTGGAATTTTGCGAAATAATGACAGAACGAATTAATATAATTCACCCAATCTACTAAAAAATATTTGCTTCTCGGATGAGTGTACTTTCTTCCTAAATGGTTGAGTAAATAAGCAAAATTGTCGTTACTGGTCAGATGAAAATCCCCATCTATTCCGGGAAGGTCATACGCAGTACCCCCAAAAAATAAATGTTTGGACGTGGATTTTAGGCAACACCATAATAGGTCCCTTATTTATAAATGGTTCTCTTACCGGAGAGCTGTATTTAGATATGCTTCGGAACACAGTTGACGTACTGATCACTGAATCATTAGAAAATTAAATAGATCAGCACGGAAATCTTTTACTCCAAGAAGACCAAATACATTTTCAACTAGATGGTGCACTTGCGCACTACGCTAGACTAGTACATGATTGGTTGAATATCACATTCCCAGGTAGGTGGATAGGACGAAGAGGGGCAGTAGAATGGCCACCAAGATCCTGTGATCTCAGTCCAAATGACTTTTTCCTCAAATCAGTAATTTACAAAACTAAACCACTAAACATTGACGATTTAAAAATTCGTATATGAGCATTTTGAACAATTAATAAAATGAAATTTTGACCTAATGAGAACATAAATAATTTTTTTCAACTGAGTGGTTTTTGACCCATAATTTTATCAAATCTCACCCAATTTTTACAACAAATGCATCGGTGTATTGACAATGAAAGGGGCTTTTAAACTATGTATAACAAGTGGGGTATTTGTATTTGAGATTTTAAAGTTGGGGTTGCTAGGGGTTACAGGGATGAAAATATTAAAACCACTTGACCGTCAAAAAAGTTCCCTCGAAAAACAAGAATTGACCTGTCCCAGCGAATATTGCAACGTATTCGGGTTTTTGAGTTACAGGGGTGGTAAGTTTTAAAATGAACATAGTGTATATAAAAGGTTTAACAAATATTTTCAATATTGTTGGTTTAAAGTTGATTTATAAATCAAGTAATACTTTTAAACAAATGTTAGGTAATCCCAAGGGTAAAATAATGGATTTCGAAAAGTATGTGTACGAATTTCTCATTAAATTCGTACAATAGTCAGTCTGTCCGTGAGATAATATTTGAGTGCAAACGTCAAACACTTGCTGGTCTAGTTCGCTTTCCCGCTAATAACCTAACTTGTTTTTGTCAATGTCATATCAGTGACGTCTGTTCATTGTGCTCTAAAAAATGTAGTGTTTTTCTTTTATAATATGGGGATTGTGCCGATTGTAATTGCTAAAAATTAATAAGTATAGCATAACCTATTATTGGAACTAATTGTAAGTACCTTTTTTATTATTATTATTAGGATAATATATCCAATAATATCCGCAGACTGTCTTCAAGTCGAAATCCATTCATCTAGCACCGTGCGTTTAAGAATGCCGGAGAACTTTGGTAGCTAATTTCAAGATGTCCTGGTTTTGATGCCATACATATTATTAACAACTGATTTGTAAACGTTTCATTGTTCTATTGTGTTATTATTTTATGTAACTTTATGAATTTATATTCACCTGAAACCATTGCTTGATTGGTTGAAGCTAAGTGCGGGTTTGGCTTCAACTGTAACTATTGTAAATTTGTATAGATTAGTGTAATTTTCCAACTTTCCAACCGGCTATTGACTATATTCATCCTTACGATGATTTTAATAGTAAAACGTTGATTTGGACTTTAATGTTGCATAACTAGCTGCGTGTTTTCCTAACTAGCAGCGTGTATATATTTGGCGGAGTGTTTACTCATAACTGGCAATATATTTCCTGATATGTAGCGGAGTGTTTTTTTATCCAACCTCTAGATATTTCACTCTTCTTTTCGCTCCTGTAAATAATCTCTTTCTTACATACTAAAGTAAAGAATCTATTGTAATATTGGACTTTTATTTATTTTCATATATTTGTGTATAGGTTATCCCTCTGCCCCTGGTACGGGTAACAAGCTCCTGCAGCGCAATGCAGGTGGTCCTTCGTTTTTTCCTCGAAGCTGCTAAGAACTATTATGTGATGAGTATTTTAACATTGTTTGGCTTCTGATACCTGCGACCTGACATTTTATTTTCTCTTCTGCCCACACAGTATGGTATTTACGAAATTAGTTGTAACGATTGTTACTGAAAGTATGTTGGGCACCCTAAGACTAACATTTGGTTTCAGTAACATCTAAATCATTTAAAATATGGTCGTAAAGATAAATCGAATACTGCCTAGCATGCTATCAATCATAATTATACAGTAAGTTCAGTTAAAGTAAAATTGTTTAAAAATGTATCCAACAATGGTAGCATTTGAAAGTATTGAAATAGTTAGATGTAACAATAGTTTGAATAGAGACAAATAATCTATTCCATAAAGTCCGCTTCACAGTTTATTAGATAGAAATCCAAAGTGAGTTTTTCCCGCTAGACTTTCTACCTGCGGGAAGAGTTATTTTGGCGCGGAAAATTTATTATATTTGTAGAATAAACTTGGAAAGTTGTAGTTTACCTTAAGTTTCTGAAGACAATATTTTGGTTATCGAAACACGCGCGAGTGACCGGAATTTTCTCTTCTTAAATTGACTAAAAGTAAACGATTGTAATATTCATTCGATCAGTACCAATAGCTATTTAATCATGAAATATTTTGTGCACTCCATGCTCAAGAAATTGAGAAAATCGTTAAAAACCAAGTAGTAATATGTTGTGATGCGTTTCTTTCCCCTCAGCTCCTTTACTTGAAAGTCGACGCCAAATTTGTGACGTTAATTTCCTTCTTCCTTTACTCCTATACTTGGGTCGACGACTAAGTAACTGGACGCGTCACAATTGACACCCCAAAACGGCGGAATCTCGGGCGCCAGATTATTTTACGTGGTTGACTCCACGGCCCCTCGGCTCTAAAACCTTTCGAGGGTTCCGGATAGCAGCAGATGGAGGTACGGAAAATTCCAGGGGTCGGACTGTAATTCGCGGTAGAGACTAGATAGCGATAGACTCACTTTACAGAGTATTATTGCTCAACGGTTAGCAGGACTTACCTTAAAATGAACTGCCAATACGATAATGACTACTGTCAATCTTACATTAAATGAAATAAACGGTAACGACGAACTCTTAATCAGTTGTGAATGAAACTCAAATAATTTAACAAAGGTATTTATGATATAAGATACTAAGTAAATTTCGATCACAGAACACAATAAATAAGACCTTTTACCCAAAGGCACAAAGAAACTTAAGAAGCAGGCGATTACCTTTTAAACAAATAATATACACTATGCAAAATATAAACGAGAAATAATATGAAATGGTTCTTGTACAATGCAAATCGGAAAATATTTAATCTTATAATCGAGCTATCGTATGTAATATCACACAAAATAGGGCATACGGGGTTAATCGGCGGCTTGACGAAATTTGGAAAGAGAAAAAAAAACCTAAACCAACTCAAAACAGCGGAGGAAGAAGGAGATTTCACCAAAACCCGAGAAGGTCAGCGAGGAGCTAAAATCTCTACCAGAATTTACTTAATTTCTGAGCAATACTATCGAATCACCCAGTAATCAAGAATAATTCTCGGAAACTAAATGAAAACCCTATACCAACTCAAAACAACGGAAGAAGAAGGAGATTTCAACAAAACCCGAGAAGGTCGGCGAGGAGCTGAATTCTCTACCAGAATTTAATTAATTTCTGAGCAATACTTTCGAATCACCCAGTAATCAACAATAATTCTCGAAAACTAAATACAATACTCTATTAACAAAATATGGACGGCAGCGACAGAAAGAAATTTTATCAAAACCCGAGAGGGTCGGCGAGATGTTAAAATTTCTATCGGAATCTATTTAATTCCAGAGCAATACTTTCGAATCACCCAGTAACCAAATATGATTCTCGGAACCCAAATACAATATTCTAATAACAAAATCTGGACGGCAGTAACGGAAAGAAATTTTATCAAAACCCGAGATGGTCGGCGAGATGTTAAAATTTCTATCGGAATCTATTTAATTCCTGAGCAATACTTTCGAATCACCCAGTAACCAAATATGATTCTCGGAACTCAAATACGATACTCTAACAACACAATCCGGACGGCAGTAACGGAAAGAAATTTTATCAAGACCCGAGATGGTCGGCGAGATGTTAAAATTTCTATCGGAATCTATTTAATTCCTGAGTAATACTTTCGAATCACCCAGTAACCAAATATAATTCTCGAGCCCCAATGCAATACTCTAATAACGAAATAAAAGATAAAAATAAAAAAAAATCGAATAAAGAAAGCATACAAAAAAACTTGTTTCTGAATAAAAACCTGAAAATATCTTCGGACGAATTAAATCAAATAAAAATTTAAAATAACTAACAAACGGGAAATAGCGTATAGTTTACGATTTAATCTTTATGGCAAACTATACAAAATTGAAATATATTGTGAATAAACCACTGAATACTGTATAACTACGGGAGTCCTAACAATTTACTCTTTTATACGGATTATATTGAATTCAACTATCAATTATAATTTTACACTAAAATAATTTTATTTCGGAAATATACAGGCGGAGGAAAAAAAATAAAATTTTACCTTTTTAAGCACTTAACAAATTTTACTATCTTTCGACGGGCACTTCTACTATTTAAACGGGAGCGGACAAGAGAAAGTCAAAACTAGAATGAACAAGCCCTTTTCAAATTGCGGTCTCGGTATTTATATTTTCACTAATCGCTTCAAAAAGAAGTCTCGTAAAAAAACTCAAACATTTAATTACTTTGAACCAAAATTTCTATAGGTATACCGGACGGTCTAAATGTTTTAATCGAATGAAATGAAAATGTATATATACCGGACGGCCCAAATATTATAAATAAAGGAACTTGTAATTAAATTGTTTTGTCAGGTAAAATGCAATTCATTACCTTACAAGATTTAAAATAATTTAGTAAGGAGGAAGTAACAGGTTACAGGTTTTAAATATAAATAAACTAAATAAATCACATAATATCGGAATGAATAAACGTAACTTCGTTACAATGTAGAAAATGTCTGTTGAGGTGATTTAGATTGGTATCAAAATAAAAAAAAATGATTTGAAATCTCCTTAACATTTAAATTAATAAATTCTTATTTTCTGTATTTGGTCTCTCCTTTTCCCTTTGTTGATTGCATTCCGGTCAATATTCTATCGCTCTTAATATTATTTTTTTTTAGAATTAAATAATACTGTGTCCCATGGCGATGATTTAGCGTACCTGTTTGACGCTTATGACGTAGAGGGCAATCCAGTGGAACATGAACATGAGCTAACTGATGATGACAAACAAGTACGTGAAGTATTCACGCAGATGATTGCAGATTTCGCAAGATACGGCGCTCCTAAACATAACAATAAGCCAGTAGAGCCATTCGATCCAAAAAAGAATAATTTTATTCAAATTAAACCTAAACCTGCTATATCAAATAATTTTAAATTTTGTGAGATTGCCCTGTGGTGTAATATGCCAGACAGATTACAAAGTAGTACTTGCGAATTTTTAGGCGCATTAGATCATTCGTTCGAAAATATGCAAAATTTTCTTAAAGGCTTAACAACTCAATCGAATTTAAATCCTCAAAAATTATTCGAAAACTTAAACTTAATGAAAAATGTGAGTAATCAAGGTATTAACATTTTTAATCAACCAGCACTTGCTAATCTGGCACCCGATAAATTATTCAAAGAAATCAATGAAAAATGGAAAAACGGAATCGATAAACTTATTCCAACAAACAATCAAAATGGGGGCTTGAATATATTTGGCATTGGCAAGAATAAACAAAAGAATGAAGCTGGTTTACCAAATATAATGGGAAATCCAGTTGAAGAGACAAAAGTTATACCCAATTTGTTTGGAGGACTTCATAGTAGACATAAAGCTGCTGATAACAATAAGGTTCCAGGTTAGTAGTTATTAAAATTAAAAATAAATTATTTGTGATTAGTGTAGAGTCTGTGGCATATGAAACAAAATGTTGGTTTTCTTTGGATATTGAAGCTTGTAGTACCTCTTTTATGAAGAAAGTTTCATGATCATTATCATTCTATTGTTGTCTTCAACTTACTTAAACTTGGATTTACTGTTTAAAAGAACGATCTCCTGGTGATTAATTCCATATTTCTATGATTCGGAAGTAAGATTATAATGATATACTGTGACATAGAAACCCGGACATCCAGTAAATATTATTTTATTTCAAACACATTTCACGTACATATTTATCTTAAAAGGCTTAATACAATATTAGAATTTGAGCGCTATCGCTTGAACATTCCTGTTTTTATTCAATTATTTTTTTGCTGTACCAACCAGTATACTCAAATAAACTATAAAGTGCGGATATATTTAAAAATCGAATAAATCATTTAAAATTATTTTTTTTCCTACACTGTGAGAAAGTTGAATTTTACCGGCTTTACGGAGAGGAGTAAGTTACCTTTTCTACGGCTAGCCGACAAATTAAATTTTACTTTTTCGCGCTAGAACGCAACCCAATTGACATAAATTAAATAAAAGTTGCCAATTTGACTGATATCCATCACATTAAGTAGTCTGAAGAAACAAAAGACAATCGCTTAAAATAAACAACGTCAGTATAAAAACAAATTGTTAGCAGTTGTCAATGTCTGCCAATTAATTAAATCATAAGTTGTCATATTTGATGTTTGTTTGAAGTTAACTTGTGAAAATCCACCAGCGTAGTGAAAGGCTACGTTGAAGATTATTTAAATCATAATATAAATGTCATTAAAAAACTTTTCAATACTAACGACATGGCACGATCTTCTACTATGACTATCACACCTTATGAATCTACATCTACTAAAACTGCTGAAATGACTCCTTTAATACAAAATATAGTAGCAACAGGAGCAAGAACTTCAACTACTTCCTTTTCGGAGCAAGTACAGGTATCAAATTTATCCAAGCAAAGAATCTCTTTTGTTAACTGTACTATACATAATCCATTTTTAATATCACTGTAAAAAATAATGACTCACAGTAATGAATTTCATATTATAAAATAACATTCTGTAGAAAAAATATCACGAACAATTATTGTGTAGGATAAAAATTATGTGTAACTCACTGCAGTAAAGTGCTTTTTCAGGCATGTCACTTTACCACCTAGGTATACAATATACTATTTCATAAATATCCATAGTCTTGCGAAAAATATTGATGATGTTACCGTTTTAATGGATAATTTGTCTGCTGAATTCAATTTAATCATACTGACTGAAACAAGAAAGTTATATGATCACACAATATTTAAAATACAGGATTATTACCAGAAATTATTGATAGCCGGAAAATATTTTGACAATAAGTGTTAGTTTCAAATAATATAACATACGTGTGGTTAAGCCGCATGTATAATAATGTCGCAACCAATGTGGGACACGAATAATAAAAAGGCTTTTGAAATTTTGGAAACTTTAGTAATATTTAAAATAAAATGAAAATGGAGAGAAGAATGACAATAAGGGATGGAAAGCAAGTAGGAACAGAAAGTGGATCTAATGAGGAAAGGGAAGAAAAGAGTCATGGAAGAGGACATTTTCAGGTACAATATTTAGAACAGGGAGGACAAAGATCAGAAAGAGATTTGACAGGAGAAGAAGATGAAGAACAACAAGAGGATTTTAGACAGGAGACACAGGGAACAACGAGTAAAGAAGATCTGTTAATGGAATTTTTGATTATTATGAGGGGAGATATGAATAGTATGGGGGGAGATATAAATAGTATGGGGGGAGATATAAATAGTATGAATGGTAAGATGGATACAATGAGGGAAGATATAAGGGGAGATATTAATAATATCAATGGAAACATGGACAGGTTGGAGAAGAAAATAGAAGAAATAAAAATGGAAGCTTTAAATGAAATTAGGAAAATTAGGGATAAAAACGAGCAATTTAGGAAACAAATGGCCGAGGTGAAAGTAGATATGGAAGAACAAAATAAGAATTTGAAAAACAGGTTGTTGAAGAAATTCAAGAATTAGATGTCTTGAGGAAAATGTATCTGGAACAATTCAAAAGGAAGTAAATAAAAAAAATGAGAATATAAATGAAAAAATACAATTTATAAAAAGACAAGGACAACAAATGAGGAAGTGGTAGATATGAATTTACAGGAACTAGGAAGCGAGGAAGTTATGCAAATTTATGAAAAAAATATTTATTTGAAAATAAAAGACTTAAATGGTAGGATAGTAGGACAAACAGTGACATATGGTAAAAGAAATAATAATATGGGCATAGAATTTAACAAGGAATTGGAGGAAATGAACAAAAGATTATAAGAAAATATGGAAGAAATAGAAGAAACCATAAGACAAAATGGAGAACAAATACTTAATACAGAAAATTTGGCAATTAGAGTAAAACTGGATAGAAATATGGATAGAATTTACACAAAAGTTTTCATTAAGTTAATTAAATATTAAGTAGAGGGAATTAAGTTGCATCAAGTGAAGAAAATAATAAAAAGTAGAACCCATGATATGGAGGAATTTGAAACACAAAAATAATGAGATATGGAACAAAGATTTTAAAAAGGACATAGTGGAAAATAGAAAGAAATTTAGGAAACGAAAGAAAATCAAACAGTAAGAGAAGAGAATATAAAGATGTTTAGGAAAAGAAAAGGAAGTTGAATAATAAGACAAGACTATAGGAACGAAATCTAGAAAACGAAAAAAGAATTGCATAGTAAGGAAAGGATATAAAAATGAAGTATAAATAGAAAGTCTATCATTCGACAGTGACATTTTTTTTGATTAGTTGTGACAGACATATCATTAAATATAGTAAAATGTCAGAACGTAATTAAATTGCCCTGTATAATTGACAGTATACAGTTACACGATACAATTGGGTAAATGATCCAGAATAAGAATAACAACTGACATTTAATTTGAACAACACTTAAAAATGATATAAATTATTTTGATAACTAACTGAACTCATCCTGAGAAAAGATAATAATAATAATTAATAATTAAATAGATTCATCTTTCGATAAAAGAAATTATTGAAAACCGAAAAATATTTTGACAAGTGTCAGTTTTAAATAATATAACATTTTTCCTCTTTGAAATTAGTTTATAAACGTGTTGACGTTTCGGTCATTATTTTTAACCTTTTTCAAAACTAATAACACAGTCTATATGAATATTTTTTTTCCTGCAGATATATATATATATATATAAAGGTCAAAGATGATGTCCGAAACGTCAACACGTTTATAAACTAGTTAGAAAGAATTATATGACTACGCAGCTTCACTAAAAGTCTTTTATTGACCTAATCCCAAGGAAAATATATATAATATATATATACATATATATATATATATATATATATATATACATATATATATATATATATAAATGAATTAAAATTTCATAAAATACGAGGTGTGTCTATATGAAAAATAAATTTCGGTTTTCTACTGCACCTCCCTTTTAGTCAAAAAATTTCGATATATTAGCCTGACCGTTCTTCGAAGGGAAAGTGAAGATGGCGCCAGCTGACTACTTCTCGCACGTGTGTAACCACACGAGCTATATAGAGGTTTTCGGAGGACGGAATCTTCAGTTCAGATTAGAGGCTCTGAACTAAAAGGCATTACGGCACTCTTGAAAAGACCCAAGAAGGTCGAAACCGGTCAGTGTACTATGCCCTTCTCCATTCCGTTGCGAATTACCACAGATGTCTGTATCAACAAAAGGGTCGATCGACGTCACGTTCTTCGAAGGGGATGTAATTCAATATCCTTCGTGGTGTTAGCCAGGAAAGTAGTTGCTGTCCGATTCGTAGAACGGTCAGACTGATATATCGAAATTATTATTATTTTGATTTAAACGGAGGTGTATAGTAGAAAACCGAAATTTCTCTTTCATAATATATATATATATATATATATATATATATGTATATTTTTATCAAAATTCCCCTTGAATGTCTATAATTGGTAAAACTGAATCTACTTACATTTTCATAATGGACTTTATGTAATCAACCATGACATTTTTTTAGCGCCAGCGCTCAACCCATTTTCTCCCAAAAGGAATCCATTTGGAATTTTATAAAGTAAGTTACTACAGAATATGTATTTATCATATCTTTTCATCCCAACGTTTAAGAATTTTAATAACAGATTCACAGACTCAAACCTGCAACCAGAGAACTCTCCGTAATTTATATTATGTTATCAATCATATTAATATATAATATATATATATATATAATATATTTATATATATATATATAATATATATTTTATTTAGAATAATTTATGTAATATAACCATTGCTGATTTTTCAGAAGTTAAGATGTGAAAATTTTATCCAAGATTCTACAGTAACCAATATGTTTTTTTTTTCACTAATCGAATTTATCCATTATACCAAATCAAACCATGACAATTTACACCTGTGAAAAATGAAAACTTTTTGTGGTAATAAATAATAAAAGATCTACCTATAGCCTAACAGATTAATAGCGGGATTAGGTACTATGCACTGCAACCTTAAGGTTTATTGTGCCCAAGAGCTACCCATATTTGTATATAATTCAGCTCGACAGGTCTTCTTAACCCTTGGCTTCAATCTTATTTACTATTTTTTTCCATTTCGTTCAGTCCTTTATTACTTCTTTCCAGTCGATCGTTCCTACATCATCTATATCCCACTTGTCTTCTTGTAGCCATTTATTCTTTGAACATCCGATTCTTCTTTTCCCACATTCTCTTCCATCCAGCACCAATTTTTAAATTCTCGGCTTGTCATTCTGCCATATTGCTCTTTGTGCTATAACTCTGAGTTATTTTGGGTTTCTTGAATATTTTCATTAGTTCTTTGTTTGTACGTCTTCTCCAGATACGTTCTGTAGTTCTGAAACCGCCATATATTTTCCTGAGGATTTTTCATTCCAGTTTATTTTCCTCTTTTTTGTCGTTGTTCATGTTTCTGATGCATATAGAACTGCTAGTCTTACCATTGTTGCATACGTTCTAATTTTTACTGCTCTTGAAAGGTTTTTAGATCTTCATCTACAAATTTACTAAAAACCTTTTCCCGTTCTCTCTCTGACCTTGTTAATAACACTATGTCATAGGCGTACGCAATGCACCCTACTTTATGGTGAAAGATGGAACCTGTTGTTTGTATTTTACTTTCTATTATTACTATTTCTACTATTAAATTAAATAGGTTCATTGAGAGAGGGTCTTAGTTCTTTTTCCACTGAAAATTCATCCGATAGGCAGTTTCCATTAAAATTTTATTGCTTGTGTTGGTGAGGGTCATTTTAACTAGATTTCTCAATTTTTATGGTATTCCTACTTTTTTAAGTGCTTTATATATTTTTCTCTGTCTATCGAGTCGTAAGCATGTTTGAAATCAATAAAAAGGAGATGCAATCCAATATTTTGTTCGTAACTGTTGTTCTGTATCAGTTTAAGTGTGAATATCTGATCAACTGTTGACCACCCTGCTCTAAAACCTCCTTGGTATCTTCCAACTATGTGATCTTCATACTTCCTTAACCCATTTCGTATTAGTTTGGCGATTACTTTATATACAGTATCTAGTAATGCGATACCCCTATAATATTAGCACCAGCTCTTATTTCCCTTTCTAAGAATTGGAAATAGCAATTTTTCTTCCTGCCACAACCTGTACAACAGGTTATATGTTTTCTTTTGTAGTTTCTCTCCACCATACTTTATGTTTTCTGTTGGGATTCTATTTGCTCCTGCTTTTTTATTGTTTTTCTCACTTTCTAGGTGTTGCTCTAACATATTGGACATTCGTTGCAATAATACCACTTGATCCTCTGTGAAAAACTTTTAGCCCACTTACGACCACGTTCTTCCTCCTTTTTTCCTTTTCCAAAACTTCTACTGATTGTCTAAGATCTGCCAATTCTTCTCTATTTTTTTATTTTCTTTCCTTTTGTGTTGGTTTTCTTGTTTTAGTTCCATATTTTCATTACTTATTTTAATTATTTCTTCAGTGAATTTAGCTTGCTCTCCTCCTATCTTCTGTATTTTTTCTTTAATCTCTTTTTGTTCGATCTTCATCTCCTGCATCATAGTAAGTATTATGTCTAATTTATCGTCCTCTTTTTTATGAGTTTTTGATGTCGCTTTCGTAGTTTTACTACTTTTCCCAACGATATCTACTAGGTTTTTAGAGTTTTCCTTCTTGTTCCTTCATTCGTATTGTGCCCGTTCTCTTTTCTGAATTTCTTTTGCCGCTGTTAATCCGACCCTGTTCGGAATTAAATTAAGTACTACAAATTTTAATTACATTAAATGGTTACTCGTAGTTATAAATTGTCTTTATTACTGTGAGCTTGCTTATCAATTTAGTAACTATTAATGAATATTAATATGAGCAAACATTATATCTTAACTATTATTTTATTACAACTGCTATGAAAAGTAGCATATTTCGCATAGCTTACTTAATTTCAAAACCATATATTGCTCACACTGTGAGAAATATTATTTCTCACGGCACTTTGCTCACACTACGTACATTTATATGGAGAATCCAGTAGGGGATCCTCGATGTCCAGCCAATTTCAGAAAGTTATACTCGATGCCCAGTCGTTTTCGGTGGGTGGTCCTCGATGCTTAGACTTGTTCTACAAAACTATTTACTTGTATTTTTTAAATTTGTGCAGTTGTAGAAAAAGTATAGTGTGCAACATGTGGGAAAAGTACTTTTCCCACTTG
Organism: Galeruca laticollis; assembly: GCA_963921935.1. Lineage (NCBI taxonomy): Eukaryota > Metazoa > Arthropoda > Insecta > Coleoptera > Chrysomelidae > Galeruca > Galeruca laticollis. Next base: position 87,580,792 of record OY998182.1, read on the forward strand.
TTGCACAATATACTATTTTCTTGAACAAATCTTACTTTGATTCTGTTGTTTTTTCAACACTACAGACACTTCACTTATTTATGGTTTGATTTGACTAGAACTGTCATTTGTTCCACTTGTAACTTCCCAAAACGACGAACAGCTTAAGACATAGCAAAACCTCACAAGAGTACAAATAATACTAAGAATATATCTCACAAATAGTACATATACACAAAAAAGCAAGAAATCATGCGTCAACGTTTCAGCTTTTCTGAGTTGATGAAATCAGCAAAAGAAAGCTGTCAACAATGTTAAATTATTTAAACTTCTAGAATAAAAAATAATTTAGAAGAAAGATGTGATAACAAATTGTTGAATGCTTTCTTAGAGAGAGTTACAATTACGAAAATATTTTCAAATATCTTTTAAGCATTGGTGTAAGCGATTATCATTATATTCTCAGTGAAATTACTTGAGTTAATGACTTTATTAATCAAATCACTTTTCTTCTTATTTTTAGTTCTGGAATCATATTTGTGATACAAAGGGTGAAGATTAATTAACAAGATAGAAGAATCGAGAAATTCACATGGTTATAAAGTTTATATAATATTTGAAATCGCTCAATAAATGTAAAAAATAAATGTTTTTTTTATAATTTGGGAATATGTTTTTTAATTACATTCATATTCCTTTTTTCAAAACTTATTTGTAGTTCTACATGGTTTGTTAGTAAGTTGTGAAATAATTGTATTTCTTTACGTTTGTAATGAATCTCTCTCTGTAGCTTTACAACCCTTTGTGGATCCTGAATTCCAAGTGCATTCAGAACTTTCAGGATACTATCCCTCCGTCTGGTCTTGCTCTGCCTAACGGCCTCTTGCCTGCCGTTTATATGAATGATACACTGAATTCAATACTATGGTTTTATTTAAAAATCATATTTACAAAACAACTACAGATAATTATTCCTAGATTTTGAATTTTTTATATATAAAATTTGAGAACCAAACAGCACCAGTGAAAAAATGAAGCAATGCCATTAATTTAAAACAAGTTTTGAAATATGCATCTGAAACAAAAAGTACAGTTATTAATTGTTACTTCAATTATCCTAATTGTAAGACGGAGACGATTAGAAAACTTATCTACATTGTGCCAATCAACATACATATCTTAGATCATATACACTTACACTATATACAGGGTGATCCTTAAGTAATTGTACATAGAAGTATGGTAGATACCTGACTTTAAAATATTACGATTTAAATCAACTTGCTTTAATAAAATGTTGCTAATAAGGAATATACAGGATACTAAAGATTAAATTTTAAAATTTCTCTTTTGCTATAACTTTAATGTTTTAGGATATGTATACATAAAAATTTGGAAATAGAGGTATTTTGGCACGAAAAATCATAATCTGGTACCTACTTCGATGTAATTTGTAGAGGGCGCTACATAGGCCACATTTGTGGCATCAATGTGCCCTAATTTTTGTTGTTGTTTAAGTTAGCGTTTTTTTTTGTAAAAGGATATTAAAGCCACGTTATTTTAATAGAAAAAAAGTATACTTGTTATTAACCTTAAAATTTAACGGTTTACGATATAATCGCATTTTAGGGATCCCCTGCATGATTATTATTGAACACATTTAGAAAACAAATTAAAAAAAACTAAGCTAAGTAACATTACAACTTCAATTGTGTCACATTAAATGTTCGATATATCCTCCATTCTCGTCGATGCATTTATCTACACGTTACATAAAAGATCGTCTCATATTAAACGACATCAATGGATCAAAAAAACGCGCTGCTCTATTTATTTCTTCCCAAAGTTGGTCGCTGGCATTTATGGGATCCTTATAAACAATTTGTTTCATGGCACCCCATAGAACGAAATCGAGAGGATTCAAGTCTGGACTACTTACTGGCCAAGGAAAATGGCTACCACGACCAATCCAGCGTTCAGGAAATTTGTTTATCTTACATGAATCACATATTTTGTCTTATATTCAGTGACAATTCTTCCAATAGATTAATGAAATCATTTTGCAAAAAAATGTAAGTAGTTCTCACCATTCAAATTACGAGGTAACTCGTATGGACCTAAGAAATTGTTACCAATGATGCCACACCATACGTTTATTTTGAATTCATATTGGAAATGGCTTACTCGTTTATCATGGGGATTTTCAATAACCCAAAGATGATTGTTCCTTAAATTAAAAATGCCAAGGCGGTTGAAGGAAGCTTCGTCGGTAAATAATATTCTGTCGAGGAAGGTGTGATCATGATTTTGCCTGTTTCGGATAGCACTTGCAAATTGGTATCTTAACGGTAGATCTGCTGACAATAAATTTTGTACCGGAGTAAAATGGTATGGGTGATACTTCTCGAGGTGTAGTTTTTTTAAAATAGAATTTTACTGATTTCTAAAGCAGCAGATACTCGCCGTGTACTAACTTGAAGATCATCTTCAATGCGAATCGTTATCAGGCGTAATTATTCTTGGTCGGCCTAAGTTATCGCGCTTAGAACGAAACGAACCAGTTTCGCCTAAATTCCTAAATAGATTTTTGAATGTTTGATGATTAGGTTGCTGCCTGTTTGGATATCTTCTCCAATACCTACTCTCGTTTCGCAGCACGCCCATTAAAATTTTGTTGACAGTAAATAGCAACCATACGAGCATCTCTCATATCTGTATTAGAATAATTGTTATGCCTGGGCATTTTCCGCTTTTTTAATATTAACCAATAAAATGCAAACTAAATATTACAAGACTGACATAATATTGAAACAAATCGAATGCTTTGCTGGGAAAATAATTTCCGAAATGAATAATTATTACTTTGGAAAGAAATAAATAGATCAGCGGGTTTTTTTGATCCAATGATGTTGTTTAATATGAGACGATCATTTATGGAACGTGTAGATAAATGCATCGACGAGAATGGAGGACATATCGAATATTTAATGTGACACAATTGAAGTTATAATGTTATTTAGCTTAGTGTTTTTTTCAATTTGTTTTCTAAATGTTTTCAATAATAATCATGCAGGTAATCCCTAAAATGCGATTATATCGTAAACCATTAAGTTTTAAGGTTAATAACAATTATACTTTTTTCTATTAAAATAACGTGGCTTTAATATTATTTTACAAAAATACCGCTAACTTAAACAGCAAACAAATTTAGGGCACATTGATGCCACATATGTGGCCTATGTAGCGCCCTCTACAAATTACATCGAAGTAGGAACCAGATTATTATTTTTCGTGCCCAAAAGCCTCTATTTCCAAATTTTTATGTATACATGTCCAAAAACGTTAAAGTTATAGCAAAAAAGAAATTTTAAAATTTAACCTTTAACATCCTTTATATTCCTTATTAGCAACATTTTATTAAAGCAAGTTGATTTAAATCGTAATATTTTAAAGTCAGGAATCTACCATTCTTAAAATGCTCTAATCGAAATGTAAACAAAAGGATAGAGAACAAATGACAAAAAATGTCAAATCGATTGGTCTCAAACATTTCAGATCATTCGGTAAATCAGTGATCCATACCACAAGATTTACAACACAAAGACGTTGAGACGGTTTGGTCACCACTTCACGTGATTGACGTCACCATCTCGATCCAATCAGCGTGCGACATCAGACCCTTTGTAAATTCATTAAGTAAGCATCGAGTGTGTGTGGTATACATATAAGTTCTAAATTTATTTTAAAAAACTGTTGGATTATCCGGGATTCGAACTCGAGTCTTCTGCTTGGAAGCTGGCTATCCAGACCGCGGATGTATCAGGTCAGGACAACAAATTGCTCACTCTCGGTTCCTATCGACTAATTGAGCGGATTGACTCCATTTTGAAATTTCGTATTATCGAAAGACGAGTTCATCAGCAAGGTATTCCCGAACGTTATTTCCAACCAAAAATAACAATTAACTGACTGCGTGAGCAATTTTGGCGGCTAAGGACAAATATGTGGATGACTCAAGCTTCGTAATTCAGAATAAAATCGTTGGTACTCTGCATTCATTCAAATATATTGATTGTGTACCTAAAAAACGAGAACGAAGTCACCAACTATCCAACTGAATTTTCAAACTCCTTAGATAAGCCTGGGTTATCACCATACAATTTACAACTGAAGGTTGGCTCCTCAGACTATTAATGTTGGCTCGGTAGTCATCATGCTTCGAAATCTAAATAAACCAAATTAAAAAACGCTTTGCAGGAAATGGCGAGTATGAATATGAATGAAATAAGCCAAAAGTATTACAAAATTTGAATACAATAAATAGAAATCAACTTACACAACAAAAATACTATAATAGAGGTGCCAAACCACTTCCTGAAATTAAGATAAGTGCAAAAGTATATGTACCAGTAGAACCAGGAAGTTGTAGGACCCCTAGATAACATTAGAGATAGGACATACAAAGTTAGGCTGGACATTGATAGTGAACTTATTAGAAATAGAAAGTTGATAAAAGTAGTAAGTGGAAATAATATTAATACAGCACAAATTCAGGAAGGAATGAGACACTACCACTACCAACTAACCATGAAACAAAAATCTGTAAACCGGAAGTCAAATATTATGTAGAAATAGAGGATAGTGATACAGAAGATACTACCAGAGAAAGTTAATACATGTAATATTGAAAATCAAAGTGTAGTGAAAGAAGAGAAAAGTGACATAGAAAAAAGATATGCAGATTGTAACATAGATTTAAGCAACAAATCAGATATGGATTCAGAAAACACTAGTTATGACTTTGAAAACGATAACTCATGTGTTCATCAAGAACAACACGAAAAAATGGTTTTTAGAAAAAAAATCCTGTGTGTATGTCGTCGTCGTCGGCCACTTTTCGTTTACATGTCTTGTTAGCACCGGAGTACAACAAATCACCAATTTTATGATTAAATATTATTCAGGACATCTCACAGATGAACACTACTGATTTTCAGCTCACAATAGCCAGTACAACGGGTGCTATGGTATTTGAAGTACGACATTTTTATCATTTTTTGAGAAATTTCAGTTTGTTAGCACGATACAGTCTCCGGAGTGCAAAAAGTCACCAATTTTATGATTGAATATTATTCAGAACATCTCACAGATGAACACTATTGATTTTCAGCTCACAATAGCCAGTACAACGGGTGCTATGGTATTTGAAGTACGACATTTTTACCATTTTTTGAGAAATTTCAGTTTGTTAGCACGATACAGTCTCCGGAGTGCAAAAAGTCACCAGTTTTATGATTGAATATTATTCAGAACATCTCACAGATGAACCCTATTGATTTTCAGGTCACCACAGCCAGTACAACAGGTGCTATAGTACTTTAACTCCGACAGTTTTGTCATTTTTGGAGAAATTTCAGTTTGTTAGCACGTACAGCCTCCGGCGTATATACAAGTGACAAATTGAATATTATTCAAGGCGTCTCAAAGATGAACCTATTGAGATTCAGCTCACTAAAGCTAATATAACGAGTGCTATGGTACTTGAGGTACCAAATGTTTGTCATTAAAGGAAAATTTTCAGTTTGTTAGCACGATACAGCGTCCAGCGAGTACATAAGTGACCCATTTTATGATTGAATATTGTTCAGGACATCTTGTGGATGAACCATATTGATTTTTAGCTCACCAGAGCTAGTACAACAGGTGCTATGGTACCTGAAGTGCCACATTTTTGTCCTTTTTGGAAAAATTTCGGGTTTAGTACGATACAGCCTTCAGAGTGTATACAAGTGGCCAATTTTATAATTGGATATGTTTCAAGGTGGCTCACAGATGTACCCTATTGATTTTCAGCTGACTATAGCGAGTACAGCGGGTCATATAAATCCAGATATACTGCACTTTTGGTTACTTTTGGAGAAATTTCGGTTTGTTAACACGATACATCCCCCGAAGTGTATACAAGTGACAAGAATATTAATCAGGGCATCTCACGGATGCGGAAAAGTTAGTTTTAATCTTTAAAACCGTTTATTTTGCCTTGATATTCCCATTAGGCTCGGATACACTCCTATATCTTGAAAGCGTCATGCGTTCAACGTTTCGTTTGCTATTTTGTCGGTAATTTCCACGGCGTTACATATAGACTCACCCGGTAAGAAATAATGTTTTATGCTACTGAATAGAACTTGAAAAGTGTGTGATATGTCGTTGAAATCAATTCATTGGCCAGATTTTAAAAATGTAATAATATATAGGGTGTTTTATTTAAAATTGGGGATAGTTAAAACTATAAACACGAATAAAATATGCAAACTATTGCCGACGCAGTTTTCAGTAATAACAAATTGTATGGGGAATTGGAATAATTGGAATTTTTTGGAGATTTGTGGCATTCATATAAAAAAGGTTTAATTGCAGTTGTATTGAAAAGCTTTAATAAAAAAAGTTGAAATATGAAACCTAAACAGTGATTCCTAAAGACCTTGTAGGAAAATAGTATTACGGTTCTATACAAAAGTAAGAAGTATTTTTTTTTATTCAATTTAACGTGCTTGAGACAGCTATGGCCATTAGCACAAGGTACAGTAATTTACAATAGATTATAAATACATTATGTGGAAATAATTACAAACAATAATAAACTGTCTATAAATTTTACTCAGTAGGTTTTCTTCTTTTATAAACTGGATGGTTATGGTGATTTGGTGTGTACTAGTAAGGATCCCAGATAGCACGCAAGTTTGCTGCAAACTTGCTTGATTTTTGATATTGAGTTGCTCAAGCAAATTTGTCATATTAAGCGTGAAACAAGTTTGCAACAAAATTGCCATGTCAAAGGTGAATATGAAAAATTGTTGCAAATTTGAAAAAAAAACATTTTATTGTTTTTGTATTTAACCGTAATCAATTTTATCACTTATATGCGAATAAGCTCAAAAAACATAAAATGTATTAGGTAATAGAATAATTAAATATTCATAAAATTTAGACATATCATCGTTGCGACCTGATACTATTTTATTTAAAGATCAAGGTTTCACTACGAAAAGAAGAAGATTAACATAACCTTACACAATGAACTGTTCGCTGTTCGTTGAGGGTCAGACGCCATTAAAGATGAAGATTTTAATGGTGAGTTTTGGTGGTTTTATCTAGAAAAGAGTGTTTTCGCGCGTTATTAGTGTTAGTGATTCTATATCGTTATAATAGTTGCCAGAGACCCTGAAATTCTATCACGATTCTATATAGTGATTTTCGTTGTATAGATGTAAGTACCTTATTTTTAAATATAAAAATAATGTTTGTGTAGGAATATGCGTCTATCAATATGAATTGTGTTTATTTAACTTCAATTTCCAATTACTGATTAAATAAAGTAGGAGAATAAGTTATAGAGCACGTGGGTTTCTTTTATTTATAATAGATAATTATTAATTTTTTGATTTCTGGGTACAAGTATTACAATCAAAATAAAATGATACTAAGATGTAATATCTCATTTCAAAAACTATAAATTTATTTATCTCAAATATAGATGAGTGATATAACATATTCAGAGAGATGGGGAAACAGCAGTTTTCATGAATTTGACAATCTTCTGAAGTAGTTTATATAGTCATACAAGTTTTATTATTTTATTACAGGTTGTAATTGAAAAAACTTCAAGTTCAGCTGGCTACCCTATTCATTTAGTGACTGACCTAACAGAAGGCTTAAACAGACTGGAGTAGAAGGTTGACTCCATTTTATCCGAAACAGAGAATACTGCCAGAGCTCCAAATCAAAATGACAATTGGGAAAATATGCAACAAATTTTTGTTTTTAAATCAAATTCAAATAGGCAGATATTGAATAAAATTAAAACAAATTGTTGAATTTGAATTACCCTTATATATTTTTTTGTTTAATATTTTCGTAAAAACAAAATTGATACACATTTTCTTATTGTAAACTTGTTTCTTTTTCGAAAAAAATGTCTTTCAATAAAACACAAATGAAATTGTTTGAATTAGTTCATCACAATTCAACCTTTGTTTCAGAGCTGAGAGACAACAACGAAAAAATGATGTTGTAAATAATATAGGCTAATAAAAGTTCTTAAATTTGTTTGTCTATTTCATTTAAAACTACAAATGTGCTGTAGATGCTAATAAAAGTCGTTGACATCTATGATAAAGGAGGAAATGAATACCAGCAAGTCCCTGTGGGATATATACTATTCTGACATTTGACACCCAGTTGTGACTTGTGACAAGTTTGAGTTTATAAACTTTAAGCAAGTTTCATATGGCTGACTTGGTGCAACTTTGATATGTGGTAACTAGCAAGTTTGCTTTATACTTGCAGCAAGTTTGTGAACTTGCTGTAGCAAACTTAATGCAAGTTTAGAAGTTTGATGTGTCAAATATGATGTAAGTTTGTAACAAGTTTAAATTGCTATTTGGGATTTCCTTAATGTCGGTTTTCATTCCAAGCTGCTGACGTCTTCCGGTGTAGTAGGGGCAGTCCTCGAGAATTTGTTGAATGTCAAGTAGAGATTGGAAGTTTGGCTGGGGGGAAGAGGTCATAAGGTGGCCATAAGTAAGACGGGTTCTTGCGACAACCTTCTCGTTTCTCAGTAGATCGGGGATATCAAACTGTTCAATATTCGGATATAATTTCCTTAAGAATGTTGTGGAATGGTTCCAGTCGTTTAGCCATTTCTTCCGTATAAGTTTTTTCATAGCGAATTTTAGTTCTCTTGAAATTTGCAGAGTTATATGTGTAGTGGTGGATGAGGCAGTTTCTTTAGCAAGGCGATCGGCGTTTTAATTACCACTTATACCAATGTGTGAGGGAATCCATATTATAGTGATAGTTACATCATGAGAAATAAGGGTTTGATATGTGTCGTGGATGCGTTGAACGAGGGGATGATTTGTGAATAAATTGTTGATGGATTGAATAGATGAGAGAGAGTCTGTACAAATAGCAACTTGTTGATGGGGAACTACGCACGCAGAGATTGAAGGCTTGTAAAATGGCGAATAGTTCACCGGTGTGAACGCTACAAGAGGCTGGGATCCGGTAGGACTCAACGGCTGTTTGCGTAGTGGTAACAGCACATCCAACACCAGTCTCGTTTTTTGAGGCGTCAGTGAAGTTGATCCGGTAGTATTTCTTCGAGATTATGATTTCTAAGAAGGATTTCTTTATGAGTTCGTGACTCGTTTCTTCGTTGCTGAACATGGTGAGTGAGGTGTTACATCATGGGAGTGTTTTGGTCCAGGGTGAGTTATATGGGATGAGGTTAGGGATAATTGAGTGTCAGGTATTAATTTTTGAAGAAGGAGGGGAATATGTATGCGCGGGTTGGGTGGGGTGGTGGTCTGATAATGTGAGGTATTATGGTTATTAAAGAGGAAACTGGATTAGAGGAGTTGAAGTCGTGGCTGCCTAAGAAAAGAAGAGATATTGACGTATGAGCCAGAGTGGAGGTTCATTGGCCTCAAGGCCCAGGCTCTCGGCTGAACTAGAGCGAAATGCGCCTAAACAAAGTCGGATGGCAGTAGTGTGTACAGAGTTTAGGGTTTTCGAGACGTTTTTGGATGCTGACATATATGCTATGCCGCCATAATCTAGTTTGGATCGAATAAAAGCCCGCTATACTTTCAGGAGGGTAAATTCGCTAGCTCCCCACTGATAGTGGGAGAGTGTTTTGGTGATATTCAAGAGTTTTAGGCAGTATCCTCTGGTTTCTCGGATGTGGTGTTTCTAAGAAAGTCGGGAGTCGAACGTCACTCCCAGAATTTTGCTGTGCTCGACGACTGGGAGAGGGCGGTTGGTCACTAAAATTTCAGGGTAAGGGGATGGGGCTTTTCTGCCGAATCTTATGAGCTTTGAATTTGTAGCGGAAAGGGAAAGGCCAAGTGAAGATATTCTACTATGTAATAGGTTCACAGTAGATCGGAGGAGTTTGCATGTAGTAGGTGTCGAGGCGCCGTAACAGTAGATAACAAGGTCGTCTGCATACGCAGTAGATTTAACAGGGGCGGGAAGATTGTTGCATAAATGACTAATAGTTAGAATGAATAATTTAGTGCTGAGAATAGATCCCTGGGGCACACCGTCTTGTTGGACGTGAGTTAATGATAGGCAGTCATTCACTGAGACCCTAAAGGATGTATTACTAAGAAAGTGTCTGATAAATGAGAAAATGTTACCATTGAGGCCATAAAATGAAAGTTTATCAATAATCGTCTGCCTTGGTAAGGTGTCAAATGCAGCTTCAATGTCAAAGACAGGCTAACACCTCTTGTTTACGATTTATAGCATTGGCAATGTGGGTTTGTAAGATTGCGAGGTTATCTCTTGTGGAACGGTGACGACGGAAACCGCATTGTTCTTTTGGTAAGATTTGGTGTTTTTCGATAAACCACATGAGTCGTCTGTTTATCATATTTTCCATTAATTTGCATGTAGTACATCTAAGAGAAATCGGTCTATAGAACTGTGGTAATGTAGATGGTTGTGACGGTTTTAGGACGGGAACGATAATGGATGTGTTACATTGCGTAGGGTATAATTGAAAATACCAAATGGTGTTATAAATGTTTAATAGTTTAGTAAGAATATAGGTGGATACATTTTTAAGAAAAATGTAAGGGATGTCGTCAGGACCAGCGGCAGAGTTCTTACATGAATATAAGGCAGTTGTTAGTTCAGTGAATGAAAAAGGTAAATTAATATCGTCAATATCTTGTAGGTGAAGTAAAGTGAGTTTGGGGTAGGCAGATTCATGAGAAGTTGTTGTAAAGAGGGGCTTGAGTTTGTTTTGAAATTTTACATCAAATTTATTAGCAAAGATGTTAGAAATCGTTTGGCTATTGCTAGAGGAAGTGCCATTATAAAAAAGATGGGGAATTTTGGTGTTAGTTTTGTGACCTTGGACCTGTCGAATATTTTTCCATGTTTGGAAAGGGTTCGAATTATTATCCAAGGTTGTTACATAATTATGCCAGGAGTTTTTTTGCTCTGTTTGATTACATATTTGGCTTTTGCTTTAAGTCTTTTAAATTTAACTAGGTTTTAGGGACTTTTTGTGTTTGCGGAAAAAGTTGAGGGCAGTTTTGGATTGTCGCACTGCTTGTTCGCATTGAGGGTTCCACCAAGGAATGATTTTGTGACGGGGTATATGGGTGGTTTTGCCAATGTGAGTGCTGTAATGATGGCATTCGAGAAAAGCTTGATAGAATGATCAATATAATTGGTGGCAGGTAATTCACCCAGGATAGATTCAGCCTCCCGTGAGAACTCCGGCCACTTCGCTTTCTTGAGGCGCCAATAACTTCTCACGTGAGCTTGTTCATTTGAGTTGTCACTTATAATTATGAGGTAATGATTGCTATCACATAAATCATCAGCAGTTTGCCAGGTAAGTTGGGGGCAGTTTTGGGATCACAAATGCTTAGATTGTAACGCGAAAATTTGCCGAGCCGTCGGAGATTTAATATTGGCTAGCCTGTCGACTGAGAGAAGTCACAGCGCTGACGGAGCGAAGTTAAAATTTAGTCCTCCATTTGCCGTCAAGGTGTAAACACACGTTTCCAATTTAAAATTCTTGCATGTGCTCTGGGAGCCATAAGCATTTTACTAAAAACCCGACAATTCCGACGTAGGGGAAGGAAAATACGGCTGAAACCGACAGCTGGCAGCTCCGACCCGATAGGCTTCTGGTCCAGAAACGGCCGTTGACTGTGGATACCAGAAGAAATTAGAGGAATTGCGTATTCGTGGTAAATTTCCGTAGACGGCGTAGTTCGAAGGAATTATTATAGAGGAGGGTTTTTGTATGTGGATATTAAAATCACTGATTGGAATTTAATGAGCCAGTGAGACCAGTTCCAGGAGAGCTGGAATAGTCTGGAGCAACATCAGTTCCTGTTCTGGTTCCGGAAAAAGGATAAGTGAACAGTTTCCTTTTTTTTATTCTTCATTTTCATTAGTACATTCACATTTATGCGTCACATTTCACCGTTTTTCATATAAAGTTTTATTTCTTTTTTTGCGGCAATTATTATAATCTCGCTTTACACTTGTACTTTGTATTTAAAAATTTGAAATCTTGCTTATAGTTTGAAATACGCTAAGATACTACGGTACGTACCTGGTACTGCGACATTTAGTGGATTTTTCTAATCCTGACGATTTTATGCATATAACTTGCGCCGTACATACTTTTGAATTGTATTTTCTCTAGCAACGCTAAACTCGTTCGCTATTTAAATTGTATGCTTATGCAAGTAAATATATTTATATTGATATTGGTATAAATTGCGGAAGTGTGAACCCTTGTAACTGTACATTGTCAATTTTGATATATATTATCGTTGTATTTTTGAGGTATTGTACATGAACTATTTTGTCGTTTCTCTAGAATTTTAGAATTGAGACATCGGTGTAGTTTGGGGCCCTCGGCTCTTCTGCACCCTGAGTTTGAAGCCTTCAGCTCTGCTCAGAGTTTATAGAATCTGCTTGACAGTTAATCACTTAAGTTGTAACTGATAAACTAGTTAGAAATTTTTGGATTTATGTAGATTTCGGCCTTCAGCCCATTTACATTCTGAGTTTACAGCCTTCAGCGGAGTTCAGATATTATTTGCAACATTTTTGTAGTGATATTGTAATAAATATTTCGAAAAGAGACCTTCGGTCCACAATGGCTAATTAAAGCTTCAATCAGGGGATACTTGCTGACTTTTATTTTCTTATGATATCTTACCTATCAGTTTAACCTTTGGAGTGCGTAGTGAGTGTTGTTAACCCACTGAGAAGTTGTGGGCTAATTTAAAGAAGTCTTGGGTGCTTGCCAAAACTTCTCTGGTGCCCTTTTTGTAAACTTAATAATTCTGTGAAGAATCCACCCCTTCTTCGACTCGAAGCTAGTCGACTGGCGAGCACGGGTTGTACCACGTGAGACAACCCGCATACCTATAACGAGCACTGAGAGGGTTGGTAGGTTTTCTCGTTATAAGATCAATGGCAGAAAAGGTACCAGAAGCGATATTTAAGTGGGTACACGATCCCTTATTGAGGAGGCATGAATTAGTACAATTTAGTATATTCTCAATAACTTTACCGCGTCCAAATGTGCGTGAGGAACCCCACGTACTGTTGTGGGCGTTGAAGTCACCCACAAGTACAAAGTGCTGGGGGAGATCGTAAGCCAAGTCAAGTAGCTCTTCTTCATTTAGTTTGTGGTCGGGGGATATGGAGCAAATGGTTAATTGGACAGTTGGCTGTTATGGCAATGGCTTCAAAATTAGTAGCAGATGAGTTGAGTAAAGATCTTTGGATACAAATATGGATACTCCATCACTGACTCTGGAGCAGATAGTTCGGGCGTAATGATATCCTTTGAAGTCCTTTTGTGTGGGGATATTGGAAGACGTAAAATTAGTTTCCTGGAGGCATAGGAAATCCGTGTGGTAAAGGAAAATAATTTGTTGAAGACGTTCAAGGCGAGGATAGTATCCGCAATTCCACTGAATTATCGTGAATTTTTTAGTAATATCAATAGAGATCGGTATCGTCACAATTGGAGTCACTATCATTAGAGCTAAAAGATTTAAGGCTAGCAGAATCGATTGCATCGTTGGGATTCATGGTACATAGTATTTTCTTTGTTAGACGGATAATGCGATTTTGAGTGACCTATCGGAGATGGCATGATATATTTGACGAATATCTGCAAGGAGGGATTTAATGTTTGAAGTAAATTGGTAAGCTTCAGTTAATGGATCGTTGCTTCCGAAAGAATTTTCCAAAAATGATATTAATTGTTCTGAAGTAATTGAGAAGGATGTAGGGTCTTTTTTTGTTAAATTTTCAATGATTACGCGTGCAGAGGGGCTAATAGTTGTTGTTAGAGTCTTAGACTCTTTTTTCTTTTTGGGGGCAGGCTTGGGGGTACGAAAGGCGTTGTCAGATAGTGAGTTTGTTTTGTCTTGGCTGAGTGTGAGGAGAATAGACGTGATAATTACAGGGGGTGATTCGAGGCTAGAATCAGTAGAATGAAGTCGTTTGAGACCAGAAATACTAGGAGTAGGTTGGTCTAAAGGAGGGAGTGTGTTGACGGAATGATTGTCTGTGGAGGATATAGGGGCAGGGGTAGTAGAGAAAGTAGGATCATTAGAAATATTATCGGTAGAATCGTTCTGGATAGGGGTCATTCTGTAGAGGGAGGAAGCGTCAAGAGGATTTTGGCAGGTATCAGCAGTATGTCCAGATTGTTTGCAGAGGAAACACTCCAATTTATCTGAGTTAATGAAGATCCGGAAACCCAGTATTTTCGAAATGAATTAAAACAGAAGTTTATATTTCAAAGTTATCTTTGTATGGTATGACATAGATGGACCGACGAAAGCTTAGAATATGGGAATAATCTTCTTTAGGTGAGCCAGTACGAATATAGGGGATGGGTGATGCAAGTTGAAGTCCGAGATCGTTTTTTAGTGCCTGTTCGATGAGTAGATTAGGAATTGAGGGACATACTTTAAATATTAGTAATCTTTTAGAGGGGCTGATAAGTCTGCGTATGGGGACGATTTCTTCTTTAACGGTAACTGAAGAGTGGTTTTTAAGGTTATCAACGACTGAAGTAGAAGCGAGAAACATGCAAATACGTTGATTAGATTATACGGGAAGCATGGGTGATTCTTTTTGGTGTAACAATTTCACGTATTGCCTTGATGTAATCGAAAAGAACTGTATCCGGAAGCGCATTTATTACGATAACTTGATTTCTACTAGGATATGTTGTAGGTGTCAAAGTTGATTTTCTTGAATTTTATTTAGTAACAGCAGCAAAACTTCGTGCAGTGGGTTGAGTTGGATGCCCAAATATTTAATAAACTATATAGACCAAGCAACTGGCCTACAGAAGAATTAATTTTAAGTATCGAACAGTGTAATTAGTGTAAGTAAACACATACCAACATGGGCCAGCAAATATTTGACACAAAAAAACTAATCACTTGTGTTGATAACATTAATGAGCACTCGAACGAAAAATAATTCCTCTACATTCGGAGGCCACGCGTGGAATGAAAGAAGTAAAAAACCTTAAACTACTATATACATTTATAATTTTATAGTGAAAATCATATTAATCTATCACTCGGGGATCACATTGACTGTTTATTACTACATCCAATAATATTCTCGATGGATAATGAAGATCGTCCTGATAACTTGCATAACTCAGAAACCAAATGATTGAGGTTACATGAGCGCAAGTCTCCACTGTTCTTGCACCAGCAAGACAACTGCAATAGTACCCTTGTATTGGATTATCAATTTCATCTATCACTCCATCTATGCCTGTTTCAATGTGAGCGATCCACAACTGATGAGTTACTGCATTTCTATATCGAGAATGGAATTTTGCCCTCAATCACCCTGGTTGATGTAAATGGTCAAGCTTAAATTCGGCTTGCCTAATATCTTCACCGATGTAGTCTTGTATATAAGATGGGGCTAGTCTTACTTGATAGCTGCCATATGTGAAATCACTCAAAGCTTGTAGAGTTAAGCGCGGAAATTTAGGTATCAGAGCATCTGATAATGACCTCGTCTTCTTCGTAACCTTTCTTGATCCACTAGAGCTTGAACAGCATTCGCTCTGCGAGATTTCAGAAGCAGTTCTCTAGCTACCTCTTCTGTAGCATCTGGCGTCAATAGAGGTACATGGTATTTATTTATAATTGCTTCGGTGATTAAAAGAAAGTCATGTGCAGTTCTTGAACATATTGAACGTGAATTTCAAATGCCCATTCCGAGTCTCGACAACTCACCTCGATTATGTCTTGCATCAATATCACCCTATGTGTCAAGTTGTGTATGCCCGCGTTGGAGGGCTGGGGGCATTTGAGTATTAGATAATCCCAAGCCTTTGGAGAAGCGGTATAGCATGAATAGCATCACGGTATCCTCTGACTATAATAAATAAATCTTCATCTCGAAACCAATCACGCATGCCTTCAACGCCTCGTTCAGACTCGTGATTTAGAATATTGGCATCGTTGTTATGAGCATTGGAAAAATAGGGACCAAGATTATTCCAAACATAACGATCGGGTGCGACAAACATCGATGATTTTATTAAATGCCTACCCTTGAATCGACCATACGACTGACGAAGCACGCTAAATCAGGAGCTTTTCTCAATATCTAAATAGGTGCAATCATTGCAAACAATCACACGATGTGTGTTGACCAATCACATTGAATCCAATATTCTCACGAACAAATCTTCCCATTAACGACTGTCTGACTAATGATATCACCATCCTAGTTGTTTGGCGTGATTTATAATTGAAGTTCGCTGCCACTAGTTCATCACTCAAACCGTAACGAATCTTGCAAAAAAATTCCAGATGTTTTTTTGAAATATAACTCAATTTTTCTTTGTCAGGTACAGGATCGCAAATCATTGAACTCATCTTTTGTTATAGAAGCTACAGCAGCAAAGTTGTCTTCTGAGAAATCGTCCTCGAACTTGCGTTCACTGTGTTTTATGATTTCTTGTCGTAACATTATCTTTTAACCGACTCCAAACAGGTGAGATCCGGGGAGGGGCGTGGCCACGGCAACGGACTTCCTCGTCCAATCCACCTCTGATGATATATTCGATCTAAGTACATTGTACGGTTTTTTTGTCAATTGGAACAGACCTTTAGTCATCTTGATGTAGTATATCGAAGAAATGTATGCAACATATTCAACAGGTTTCTTTCCATAATTGTAGGGGCGTCATTCTATTCAATGACCCTGATCCAATAATTATTACGATGTTTACCATAAAATCATGAATTTATATAGTAGTTTAATGCTTCTTTTTTTGTTAAGAACCGTAACACTTTTCCTACAAGGTCTTTAGAAATCACTATTTAGGTGTTATGTTTTTACTTTTTCAAGTTTTTCAATACAACTGCAAATTAACCTTTTTTATATGAATGCCACAAAATCGCAGTTATTCCAATTCCCCATACAATTCGGTAGTATTGAAGACTGCGCCGACAATAGTTTTGCATATTGTATTCGTATTTATAGTTTTCACCATTCCCATTTCAAATATAAATAGAATTTACAATGACAATTTTAAATAAAACACCCAGTATATTATTACATTTTAAAAATATTGTCAATGAGCTCATCTCAACAACATATCACACATATTATCTAGTGTTACTAATAAAGGACCCACCAGTGGCATAAAAATTATTTCATAAATGTTAATACTATATGGATATGCGATGTAAGGGTATATATCGATTTTTCCTGTTATTGCACTATTGGCACATAACAGCTTTTTGCGCAAGAATTTCAGATATTCGGCTATTGCGACCATGGAGACTTTTGATCGGGATGTCTTGGAGAACAGTTTCCAATTGGTTTCAAATAGATTGACTGAAAGCCATTTTCCCATCAAAAACTGCGGGGTCCTTTAAATACAGAGTGGAAACTCTAACTGGAACAAATTTTGTATCTTGATAAATAAAGGTTTATCGCAAAATTCCTGAAACATGTCAATTTTTATTCTCAATGGGGCATATTACAAAGAGATTTGTTTATCTTTTTCATTATCTGGGGTAGGTTGCAGACAACCCCAACTCTTTTTTTAAATTTGATTAAT
This sequence comes from Galeruca laticollis, assembly GCA_963921935.1. Taxonomy (NCBI): domain Eukaryota; kingdom Metazoa; phylum Arthropoda; class Insecta; order Coleoptera; family Chrysomelidae; genus Galeruca; species Galeruca laticollis. Next base: position 87,598,448 of record OY998182.1, read on the forward strand.
TTTTTATTTGAAAGTTTTTTCAATTGTAAATACAATTCCACTTTTTTGTTATTTTTTATAAGCAAAGTGTCGGAAAAAAATGAAATAAGGAAATATTAACTCAAATTACTTTAATGCAATAAATGTTCAAAGTGCTCTCCACGTTGTTGCTGACAATATCCTAATCGATTATAAATAGCATTCCGAACATTTTGTAACACTTCCGGCGTTACTTGCCTAATTTCGTCCCTGATTCTTTGTTGAAGCTCAGCGATGTCGTCGGGTTTAGTGGTATACTTTGCTCTTTAGATATCCCCATGAAAAAATGTAATGGAATTAGATTGGGTGATCTTGCTGGCCACTCAATTGGACCCCTTCTTTCAATCCACCTATTTGAAACACTTCGTTAAGATAGGTCCGTACATTTTGAGCAAAATGTGGTGGTGTCCTATCTTGTTGAAACCACATCCGTTGGTCAAATAAGTTGGGATCCAAATTAATGGGGAATACATTTACTAAAGTAGGAATCAGTTCTTCTTGGAGCATATCAAGGTATGTTTCTCCGGTTACGTTTCCATTGAAAAAAAAGGACCTATTATGCGATCCCCAATAATTCCAGCCCAGACGTTTGTTTTTTGTGGCCTTTGGGTATGGGATTCACGCATCCAACGGGGATTTTCGTCAGCCCAATAACGGCAGTTCGATTGACGTGCCCATGTAATGTGAACGTAGCCTCATCAGAAAACAGCACCCATTCCAAAGCAATTTGTCCACCATCGATAGAAGCCATAATTCGTTCGCAAAATTCGAGTCTACGATCAGGATCATCTTCGTTAACCTCCTACAGGTTTTGCATCTTATATGGGTGCTTTTTGGCATCTTTAAGAATTTTTAAAACGCTTGTGTGACTGACACCACGAACGCGAGCTATTTGCCTAGCTGGAGTAACAGGATTTTCATCAAATTCCAACAATATGTTCAACTGGGCTTCTTCGTCAACTTTTAAAACCTTTTGTCGAGGAGCATCCCTTACGTGGCTCAACTCCCGATATCGAGTTTCAATTTTGCTAATCGTACTTCGATTAATTGAAGGTAATTCTGGATGAACTTCAGTAAACAAACGAGCGACTTCACCCTGTGTTCGACTTCTGTCCCCGTATCCGATCATCATTAAAATTTCTATACGATGCGTCTCGGTTAAATAGGGCATTTTCTTATTTTTCGTTTGTTATTTACACGTTGAAATGCAAATAAGTACTAACAAATCAATTACATTCAGTTCAAATTAATCAAAAAACTATCTAGCAGGTTTTTTATTGAGCTTATCAAGTAAGAAAAAATGTACCTATTCATTAAAGTAATTTGAGTAAATATTTCATTATTTCATTTTTTTCCGACACATTGTTTATAAAAAGTAACAAAAAAAGTGGAATTGTATTTACAATTGAAAAAGCTTTCAAATAAAAAATTAATCGACCTACCCCCAGATAATTAAAAATATAAACAAATCTCTTTGTAATATGCCCCATTGAAAATAAAAATGGACGTGTTTCAGGAATTTTGCGATAAACCTTTATTTATGAAGCTACAGAATTTGTTCCAGTTAGACTTTCCACTCTGTATAGATAAATCCCATTATTCACGAAATATTTTCTTAACATCCCTCGAAGTTTGAGAACTTACCAAACAGCAAAAAGAGTATAAACGAAACTCCGCTCATCACACTAATTATACAAAACTCTTTATTGGTTTCTCCTCTTATCGTTAGGCCCAGGATAGGCATTCCCACATACTGTAACGTTGATATACTGAGAAGTACTTGGATAGCACCAAATATTAATACTGTTTTCGAACTGGAGTCTGCTATCACTGGAAATAAAAAAATATAATATAGGATATTTATATAAATCGATGACTAGGTATGACCCTTACAGTTTTGACTTATTTGATGATGAATTAATCGTTTAACGACTAAAATAAAGCAGAAAGTATTTACATGAAATTAAATAATAGCACCTGGTACGAAACGTCTTGGTTTATAACCGACAATCCTAATACAGAGTTCTATGTATAGTATATCTAAAGTCAATGAGAAGGCATAAAAAAGCGAGGTTGTTAGATATATTTTCTAAAATTGCTAAGTTCGCTATACAATTATTCTCCTTTATTCAGTAAACTGTTAGTTCGTGACGTTCTTAGAAAGCTAATTTGATATTTTTAAAAACATACAAGTTACAAATTTATTAGTTAGCAATAAGACGTTTAAAATTGCTGGAAAATTAATTAATTAAAACAACTTTGTGTATATTATTATACTTAAGACACTTTTGAAAAGCCGGCAACCACAAGCTGGCTACAAGTGGTCTGATTAAATATTTAGCATTGGCACAAAACAAGTCGGTTATTATTTATGCGGTCCACTGTATCAGTAAAATTATTTATGAAATTATTTGTTCCCCCAATGTCACCGTGACTTGTGTTGTATTTAGATATATACAACAGTAATTTTATTTCAACTAGTTTTGTTTTCATTATAACTATTTGCTGAACGACAAGTATAAGTTTTATAAATATAAATTATTAGTAGTTACGGCTTTTTGAAGAACAGCTCGAGATGATCTATCGCGGGAATCTTTTAATTTGGCGCCGCAATCAAATGATACTGGTGATAACGCCAAATTTAAAAAAAAGATTTACATGTTCAGTATCAGGTCCAATTGCGAACCACCATCTCAGACAATTATTCGACCGTAGATGTCGTATGAAATAAAACAACATTTCATAAAATACAAGGTCAGCGTACTATGCCATTCTTCTTGCAATTGCGATTCAACACAGATATCTGTATCTACAAAAGGGTCGATCGACGTTACGTTCTTTGAAGGGAAATTCATTCAAAATTTTGCATGGTATCAGCCAGGAAAGTTATTGTCTCCTTCGAGGAACAGTCAGATTGTTATTTCGAAATTATTAATATTTGGAACTACACGTAAGTGTATAGTAGAAAACTGCATAAATAAGAATATAAGAAAGAAGAAGGCTCAAGTCTAATTAAACTCTCTGTTTACACGATTTTAAATTCAATTTACTTCTTAAGAAACGAGCTGACTTTTCCTTGACACGATAAAATAAATAAAATGATACTTCTAAAGTGAAAATGTAATTAAAAAAATTAAACAACAGACAGTCTAGTTTCCGGATGTGATGTCATTAGACATTCTTTATTTTATAATTGCAACTATAAAAAACTCTCACTATTAGTAAGTAACCGATATTATATATTAATTGTTAAGTAATTCGTATATTATTTCAGCTGTCTTGAAACAAAAACTGATTAGTTTCGAAAAGCAGATTTTAATAAAAGAGTCTACAAAATCTTTTCATAGTTTAATTGCTGGCTCCAGATTGCTTCAACAACAAGCAACAAAGAGATTCGTGGGCATTTTACGCAGAAAGAAAAAGAGCTACTAAAAAGAGTGGTAACCGCAGACATACATGTTTCAGGCTTATTAGCCGTCCTCAGTACGGTATAACCAAGTATAGGTGTAAAAACTGGGAGCAAAGCTGTTGACTGAAATATGAGAAAATACAAACGGATTTCAACAGGACAGCCAAACGCAACATTTGTGTCATCAAAACAGTCGATGGAACATATTATCATATTTATTGAAAAACAAAACAATGGTTACATAAAATCAAACGGTGTTAATTGCAAAACAATTTGTATGGAAGTTCTTGAAACAGTTTCAATTTTTCTGAAGACACAAATGTACATTGGATTTGGTGCAAATCCATCGGGACTGGCCGCTAACATTTTTACATTGCCCAGGTAGGGACACCCCAGTGTGATCTGGCATATGATTTACATTGTCCAACTGTACATCTGCAAGAGGCCTCACTTTAATTCTTTTTCTACTTGGCTGGATTGAGAAGTCGTCTTTTGGCGGACTCCCTGACTTTTTTCTGGAAATTTGATTTCCCTGTATGATGATCGAGCACCTCCCCTATTTCGATTCTAAAGTGTAATAAATCTAGAGTCTTTTTGCTGCGCTGAGCAGCTGAGAGTCTTTTCTGTACTCTGTCCATGAATTTACGAGTGCCATATCTACCGCATGAAATATCATCCTCACGGTCCATTTCTTGGATCTGATTTTTCTGCGATATAATGATATGAGTGTGTCAGCTTTGTCGGCGCCACCCATACAGGAATTGTATTCCTTCACTATTTGCGGTCGGTCACTTCAATACAAGATTTTGTATTTTTATCTGGTGTCTTCACTATCGAGGCATTCTATATCAGAAATGTCCTTCTCTAGTTCTCCTAGAATTTCTATATCAATTAAAATTCTTTCTTTGTCCATGATTTCCTGAAATGTACAAAATATTTCAGTGGGACAGATAATCAGTTCTTTGTATACAAATATCTACGATTGTAGACACGAGATTTTAGGGACGTATTGCAAAATATTTCACGAAAATATGCTTGAAAGGGTCAAGATAAATCACTTACTATTAAAAAAAACATAACATTGACTGAATGATCAGTAACTTTCGAAATAATTGTAGAATTATGAGAACTTACCTGGATAGAATATATAACAAAGTAAACACGATGCACGCTGCTAAATGTTACTACTTGCGTATGACAGATGTCACCGCTAACTGACTAACACATATGTAGTGACGTCTACGAATGTATTCTGGGTTGTATAAACACTAAACGAAGCTAATTGTGGTTATTACCGACACTGGAAAGTTAGTGTCTACGACCATAAACACCGTGAGTCGAAGGGTTAATTTCAACGAAAATAATTATTTGATAATTTTCGAATTTATAAAAGATATATGCACGCCATTGGGATTAAAAATACACTTCTTTACATTGACTTTAGAAAGACTATATCTGTATCAAAGAAAACTAAAAATAATCAGATTTTAAAATTGTATGACTGTAAGTTCTGGAACTGACAAAGATGCTTCATTGGTATTCGGGGTCATCACTAACGAAAGGAAAACTATTAATTCATAATTATTGTATTTGGAAATTTAATTCGGAACTAAGTATAATTTTGCAGTAACTCATTTGTTGGAATAATAGACAGTTTATACAAACAATAATCAAATAAACGTCTGTGTGCTGAGCAAGAATACAAAACTATTACTTTTAAAAATGCCTGTGGATATGGTGTACACACTAGATGTAAATTGAGTGAATGAAAACGACGAATACTCAGTGTGTATTAGTTTATTACTTTCCAGCTAAGCGCTTTCGGCTATTAAGCCATTATCAAAGCCGTCGTCATTTAAAAAAGTAGTTGTCAAAACCATCAAGTTGATTAAAAACAATACTCAAGATAGAATCATCGTTATGATTGAGTCATTGGAATAAAAACATTAAAATACCCTATTGGAAGGGTGTAAAATTATAATTCACATGATGTAAATTTACATTTATCATGTTTTAGCGATGTTTTTCATCTAACTGTAGGTAGGGTTTGATAGAATTGCTTTTACCATGTCCTGTTATTTTAATAAGTTCTTGTTCCGATGCACCTGCTTTTGCCAATTGTGAAACAGCAGTGGCTCAGTGATAATGAGGAAAAATTTGAGAATCTGTATGTAGCACGAATTTCAAAAAAAAATTTTTACAGAATAAAACATTAATTAACTAACCTGGAAAACCAAAAATTTCTCCGCGGAAACACATATTAACAGTAAAAATTCAATATGAAAAGTGTGAAAATTCTAATATTTACGTCAAATTTTTTAACAACGTTGCCAAAGTTGACAATAGAAAAATTAAAAAAGAAGAATATATCAACTACTGCTTCTTATTTTAAAGGTCTCAGCTGACAAAATTATTCAGCTCAAACCTTTTAACTAATCTAGGTGTAAATGAGTAAATAATCTAACCTTTATGGCTTAAACAGTAAACATATGTTTTAAAGATCGCTCCCCGACACCTAACACATATCAATGAATAACCTATACACGTATGTGGTATACCTATTTAAGCCCGTATTACTGAATAATGTGCCGGGTCAACGTTTCGCAATTCGTGCGCGCGAGAATTGCGAAACGTCGACCCGACGCTTTTTTTTTGCAAACTATTGATAGCTGTTCATACAATTTTTTTCTTTTCAAATTGTGCATATATTCATAATAACGTATGTGGTATACTTATTTAAGCCCGTATTACAGAATAATATGGATTGAAATCGCGAGCAAATCGAGCGCGCCGGGTCGACGTTTCGCAATTCGCAAGCGCGAATTGCGAAACGTCGACCCGGCGCGCTTTTTTTGCAAACTAACTTCATGGAATTCCGAAATAACCATAGATAAAAAAATATCGATGTAACTGCATACAAACGAAATCACTTACATTTTTCGTAATTTCATAACTTCATAAATTTGGCAACGTCGCTAATGTCAGTGATTAGCAAATGTCAGTTGAGATTGTTGTCAAAGCATAACAAAATCATTTTGAAAAAAAACTAGTATTTATCGTAATGATTCAGTCTACAATTATCACATATCTATTAAGAACAAATTAAATATTATACTTCGAGAATATATATGTATATATACAACAAGAAAATATGAAAAATATCCATACGAAAAGGGACAAATTCGAAAATGAAAATCCTTCTACTGCGCTTGTTGTTTCCGCAGCAAAATTTCTGGTGCTATGTGTTTGTTAGTAAGTGCCTTACATAATTAAAAAAGAATTTTCGAAATCGGTGTCAGGTAGGTTTTCTCAAATTTTACCATATCATACACTCCAATTAACATATTTGTATACCAGCCAAGGGTTTTTTGTTTTTTCCAGTTAGGATTTACTGTCAGAAATGACCCATCTGTTTTAATGTTGATGTTTTCGCTTCTTTTTATTATTAGTTTATGTAGAAGTGTCAATGGTCAACGACTTACTTCATTATGGTTGACCATTTATTATTAGCACACGGTTTTGCTCCTCTCTGTGCGGTTTTAGTAGAAATAGGATTATATTGTATTCTACCAGTTGGAATATCATCATTTCCAGTTTCTTTTTGAAAATAATGAGTAAAGCATGACGCTCCTTCATTTGCTCTCCACGCAACTTCTACAGAAGCAATTAAGAAATTTTTTATTTGTAATTCTTCCGGTGTACTTTTATCCCATGCTTCTATTATTGCTATGTACTCGGTATCTTTAAATGCTGATGGACTAACCTTTCTCTTATAGGGTAATATTTCCAGTTCTTCTTTTTGAATTTCATGCGTTTCGTGCGGCTAAAAATACAGTAGGACATCGATAATCCGAACGTCAATAATCCGAAACGTCAAAAATCCGAACGCCTTTACGGATAAAATTGAGAATAGAAAATGTTTCCGAGATTGACCTTCAACGACCCAATACGATCTATTTTTAGCTCGCCACCATGCTCCCCCTATCACTACTCTGTTCCCGAACCTGCTTTTAGACCACGTAAATTCCGACACCCGACACCACCACCTGCTCAACACTTGTCATCAGTTAGTGTTAGTTTTTCATTAGTGACGAGTCTTTGCACTGTCTTACGCAAGTTACATATACGGTAGTGGGATTTTTAGTTACAGTTTGTTCACAAGTGCAGTGTGTTAAGTTTTGCGTTATGGCATCGTCCTCGCAATTGAAAGGGAAACATTGTATCTCTTATAATTCAAAACAAAGTCGAAATTTTGAACAGACTGGAAGAAGGTGAAAGCGGTTCGTCCCTTGCCAAAGTTTTTGTATTAGGAAAAGCTACTATCTCAGACATAAAGAAAAAGAAAAATTACATTTTGAACTTTGCTGCAAAAGTGGATTCTAACGATGGATCTAAATTAAGGAAAACGATTAGGTCAGCTAATGATAAGTCACTTGATGATGCAGTATATTTGTGGTTTACTCAGCGGCAAAGCTTAGGTGAACCTGTGTCCATGGCCCTTGATCTGTGAAAAGGCCATTTATTTTAATGAAAAATTAGGTGGGTCTGCTGACGTCAAAGTCAGCACTGGTTGGTTAAATAATGTCAAAGCTAGACATGGAATAAGGGAGCTTAATGTTCAAGGAGAAAGTTTGTCATCAGACAGTTCTGCGGCAGAGTGTTTTAAGAGAAAAGTTTTTGGACTTTGTGAAAGACAATGGCTTCGCTAAAGAAGATGTGTACAACTGTGACGAAACAGGGATAAATTGGAAAGCTCTGCCTCGAAAATCTTTAGCTTTCCGTCAAGAAAAAGCTACACCAGGATATTCAAAGTCAGTAAGGAGCGTATTACAGCGATGGTTTGTGCAAATGCTAGTGGTGAACATGCACTGCCCTTATTGGTTATTGGAAAAAGTAAGAATACAACATGTTTCAAAAACATAAAGAAACTTATCTTAACCTACAGAGCCCAGAAAAGTGCGAGGATGAATAGTGAAATTTTTACAGACTGGTACAAAGATGTGTTCATACCAAATGTCAAAAACTATCGAAAACAAAAAAAACTTGAAGACAAGCTTTTACTCATCATGGACAATGCACCAACGCATCCGTTTGTGGAAGTTCTTAACCCGATTGATAAAGATGTTTCTGCAACCCAATGTCACACCATTGATTCAATCAATCGATGAAGATGTGATTGAAAAGTTGAAAAGAATGTACCGCAAACAAATGCTACGGAAACTTCTTTTGGCTGAAGACAATGCAGAAAGCGTTGTTGACTTTTCAAAGAAACTTAATTTGAAAGACTCATCCTACATGCTAGCCGACTCATGGGATCTTCTAACCAAAGAAAACCTTACAATAGCATGGAACAAGCTTTGGCCTGAAAACACAGAAACTAAAGAGGACAACTACAGATCATATTAAAGATGTGACAAAGCTATATCAGTCTATTCCCGGATTTAAAGATTGTGGCGAAACTGACGCTGCGGAATGGTTGAACATTGACGCTGCGGAATGGTTGAACATTGACGCAAATGACCAGGGCTATGAAATATTCAATGACAATGACATTGTCAACTCAGTTCAAGCATCTGAAGATCAAGAAGGCAATGACAGTGAAGATGACGACGACACCTGTGCTGATGCTGCCCATTTACAAGCTGAAGCATTCACTGCCTTGGAAACAATAATGTCTTGGTACGAGTCCCAGCCGGAGAGCACTCAAGCGCAATTTTTGCTGCTAAAGCTGATGAAGGACTTGGCTGCCAGGAACAGAGTCTCGCATCTCACTCAGGCGAAAATAAGTGATTTTTTCAAATTAATTCCACTAGGGTGTGTGTGTTTTGTAAATTAATTAATTTTTGTTCGTGTGCAATAATATATTTTTAGTGTTTTTATTGAAATTATTACAGACAATACTATAGGTATGTACATATTAAAATTTACAGTATTCCTACATGTGGTCACAAAAGCTGAAAATGTAAGTACAGTATACATACATTAGTAGTAACATTATTTAAGACATTGTATAAGCTATGTATGGTCAATTCACCTACTGTATTTCAATCAATAGGATATCTTAATCAAAGCACAAACTAAAAAACTTTATTCAGTTTCTGTTCGAAAATCCGAACAATTTGACAATTCGAACCACCCTAGATCCCAATTAGTTCGGATTATCGACGTCCTGCTGTATGGGACTAGAGAATGGATCAGTTACTCTATTAAACTCCTTCATATACTTTTCTTTTACTTGTTTTGCCGTAACGTACCACATCGTTTTAACCACATTTTCTTCATAATTTCCTCCAATACATTTTCGCATATTGAAATCCCAATCTTTCAAAATGGATGCTATTGTTTCAGTGGAAATTGATTCATTTGGTACATAGTTTTTTTCACTACAAAACGTAAGAAATTATTTCCATACATACTTTTTTGTTTTCACTGTATTATGAGGCTCAGTATTTTGCATACTTTCGACTAATGCATTTAATGATAAGTCTCCGAATCGACTAATTTTTGAACAATTGTTGATAAACGTCAAAATTTGACAGTCCTGTTAGTTTATGTATTGTTGTATATATTGATGTGGATGTGGTTACTACAACTACGAATTACTCAAATAGAACTCAAATATATAATAATTGATTATTTGGAATTGAAAACGTAATTATTGTAAGTGACATTTGCCCCAGTACCATAGATAAGTCCTGTTGGCATCGGCTTTTCTACGTTTTCTTGTATGACCTGTGCTACTGAAGTTGAAGCCGGTGATTCATCTAACTATCGCATTATATTCATAATTGTGTTGTGGTACTCCCCTTCGAGCTGAAGGTTTGATAGATGATGATGCATTGCTGTGACATGAAATTTTCATTAGTTACTGTTGCTGCACGCCAACTTTTACTAGTTATGAAACGACTGTAAAGTGGCTTGAATGATTCGGGATTTTTTTTTTCTTTACATCCAAACCAATACGTTCTGCACCTGTTTTTAAATATTCATTTTTTTCGATAAGACAATTTTTGTAATATGCAGGTCCCTGTTTATTCCAGTACGGATTTGGAGTCAAGAAAAACGGATAGTGATGGTTATGTTTGTAGCTCGATGGCTAAGAAGTTTCAAGAAAATACGTACAGGACAAGGTTTTACTATCTGCGGACTTTCGGTTTCCTCATTGGCAAATTTTTGTGAATACAGGATTATATTCGATCCTGCCAGAATAGGTTCCGTTGTTTTTCATTCCATTCTTAAAATAATCGATTTTGCAATAGATACTTTCTCCTCCTCGGTAGGCCAACTCTACAGAGACTATTTGAAATTTTTTCTTCTGAAGGCCGTCTGGGGAATTATCAGTATAGCTATCTATAATAGCATTCAATTCATCTAAAGTAAGTGCTTCTGAATTTTTCTTCCTCTTTTGAAGGACAAATTTGCAGATTTCGCCTTTTTGCAATACACGCATGCCAAGCACTTTGGAATTCGATATCTTCAAATATATTTACTTTTCAATTATGTTCAGTGAAGTATAATTCCTGGAGAGTTTTCTCTGATTAATTCCACATCAATTTAATTGTATACTCTTTATAATCCTCGCCATTTTCTTTAAGCATATTGCATGCCCAATCCTTGAATATTACGGCTATCAAGAATGTTTAGGTATAGTTGCGAATTTGAAATACCGTGTTTATTATCTTCGACCGTTGTTAACTTTACCCAGTGGGGAACAAGTTATGGACCGTAAATAGTATAGTTGTAAATCAAGACCAAGTACACAGTCCGATCCTACGCAGGGACGTCTTTAAAAGTTTGAGCAAAGTAGTTACAATAATAACAAATATTTGCGTTATAAATCATCGTCACTATCAACAAACAGGTCACTATCATCGCTGTCTTTGTCCAAATTAATTATAAATTGTTGTACATTCGGAGACACATATGAATCTTCCACTTCAACTACGTGTGCGATGCAATTTTTCCATAAAATACTGTCTATATTTTCCACCTCACTTCCAGTTAAATCTACTACAGCAGAACATAGTCTTGGAGCTGTATTTTTACGACGAATTCCCCGTTTTAGAGTACTCCAGATAAGTTCAATGGGATTTAATACACAGTAGTAGGACGAAAGACGCAGTACCGTATGCTCTTTTGCTTGTGCCATTGTGTCAATCCGATATATTGTAGGAATGTTCAGGTGTTTCATAATGGATAGATCTTTTTTGTTGCATTTTGATTTAGGTATTTCTATATCATTTTCAGCCATATATTGTAGGGTTTCTGTTTTTTCGTGCTTGTGGTGGGGTTCTTGTTAATTTGTTTTGAATGATAACTGGCGTTGTCCATCACAATGTTGTTGGCACCCTATTTTCTTTGTAAAAAGAGTAAATTTGTTGTTTTATTTCAGTTTCCGCCGCTTCATCGATTCTAGAAATTTTTTTCATTTCTCGTTTCTGTCTTTCTGTCTCTCCCTGTTTATAATGTTCCTTACCGTAGATACAGGGACTTTTGTTAATTCACTTGTCACGGCGAAAGAAGTTGAACACCCTTTTTCAATTAGAGTTTGGTAAACATTTTTTATTATCGTTTTTGCGTCACTTGACAAATGTTTTCTTTTAACCTTCCTGTTGTCCGAAACATCATCTTCAGTATCACTGTTGTCACTAATTTCAATCACTTCATTCTCTATTTCCATTTCATTCGACACAATGTTTTCCCATGGACGAAACACTGCCATTTTTATTTGCAGAATGCACAACGGTGAAAAGTCACAGACTGACAGACTGCACCCTTGCTTTACCTGGTTGGTGATTACTCCGACCCTGTTAGGACGCAGGTATAAAGGATAATTTCCAATTTATGAGGAGGCAGTATCTGTGGTCTTTATGCATTCTTGTTGTATTTAATATTTACACAATGCTCCCTGTCATAAACACGGAATTTCAAATTCGCAAGTATAATCGCAAAAAATTCATAATTTTTCTACCGATAAAAAAATATAAATTGTCTCCAGACAGACTCCTCTATCTATTTGATATTTTCTGGGATGAATTTGCTTATGCGTCCACTGGTTTCCGTAGTGGAACGTGAAGCAAAACCAGACATTTAGAATATTTCAAATTTTGACACTTGTCATAGTACTCTTATACAATGGAACTAAATAGCCGCTCATATTTCTTTATTTACTTGAATAGTCGATCTTATTGTATATAATGTGACTAAGTTCATGACTTTCTATTGGTGGAGCCATGTGTGAATGAAATAATCGAAATTATACAAGGTAACTTAACTAAATTGAATGTTCTGATTGGTTGGAAATTACACACACACACAAATAATCTTATAAACCTCCTACAGATCTGTTGTGACTCTAAATTTATTAATTATTAATTTGTTTTCCAAGCGCCTCGAAGTATATATTAGTTTACTGATTATTTTTTACGTTACCTCGTATAATTTCGAGAATCCGATGACATTTATATGAACCCATGGAGATAATGGAATTGTTTCCATGGTATGGTGGAATAAGTGGTAATTTTTTACATTAAAATCTACATTTGAACGGGAAATTATTTAATTTCACTGCTCTTAGTATTCTAACATTCAGCTTCATCTACCAATTCTGCAATTTTCGTAGTACTGGCCGCTACCAAATCGGGACCTTCCTCCACTCATAATTAATGAAAAGCAAAATTGTCTGTTTGTTTTGACGTTTAATTAGAGGTTGCTATGGTATTAGACCTGGAGATGGTGACACAAAATTTTCAGTCATTTGTACCATGTATGGCGACCCTTCAGGGGTCTAATTACGTAATAACGAAAGGGGAAATGATGGTCATAGCGCTGGTACCGGCGGCCCAATTGCGTTAATATAACGTGTATGATATATTACGAGTGTCGGACGAATTGTTACACAAAAATTCTTGGATTTTCTGATGGTCGATGAAAAAAGAAGTAAACGGTAGCGTAATGCCATACTTCTCCGCCCCGCCATACCGACGAGAACACATTAATTTAAAAAAAAACAATTCAACCATTTGTACCAGGCTAATTTTTTCACAGCAAATCATTGTCGAGTAGCCATTAACGAAAATCACCATGCCATACTTTTCCGGCTGTTCCAAATGGCCGCCGGTACCAGCGCTATGACCATCATTTTCCTTTTCATCATTACGTAATTAGACCCCTGAAGGGTCGCCATACTTGTTACAAATGACCGAAAATTTTGTTTCGCCATCTCCCGGTCTATATAGCAGCTTATTTTCTTACAGGTACATCTTTTAGTTGAGATTGTTCAGCTGCCCCCCAATTGAACATTCTGATCAAGTTCAAAAAAATGTTTGTGTTAGTAAAGGGTATATTAGCAAAATGTTTGCAAAAGCTGTCAATATTATTGCTCATTCGACGAAGGAAATTGTATACTTTCCTAGCGCAGAAAAAGTAGTAGAAACCAATAGCATTCCGCAAAAACGCTTCTCACAAACTCATAGCATCATAGACTGTTTTGCAGTGCGTATTGAAAAACCTAGCAATGCTCTAATTCAGTCCCTTACATGGCCTACCTATAAGAGTTGCAATACACTCAAATATTTTATTTCAATAACAACTGATGGTTTCATCTTAATTTCTGATGATTATGGAGGAAGCGTTAGTGATACTACGCTCTATTCGAAAACTGTTGAATATTTCAACATATACCTGAAGAGCGAGCGTCATGGCTGATAGGAGATTCAAGAATATTGCTTCTCTGGTACGATCTCGAGACTGCATACTTATAACGCCTGCAAGCGTCCATACTAGCGTGGCAAGCAAACAATACGAAGTTATGGAAACCAAAAGGATTGCAGCTATCCGGATTCACGTCGAGAGCGCTACTGAAAAAGACATAGGTTAGCACCTCACGCTGGCGTAGATGTGAAAATGCTTCCTCTTTTCGATTATATTGTCATAATAGCTTACAGACTTGTAAATTTACAATGTCCTAAAATCCTTTAATAAAATAATAGAGTGAGTTCCGAACCAAAAATGTGTTTTTTATTAATAGAAACTTCAGGCGGGCAACAGTTCATTAAAAACATTTTTTTCAAAAGTCCATAATTTTTTTTATCAAACTTAAACAATATATTTCATCATAATGTAATTTGTATACATCTATATTCTTAGTTGATTCAAAATCCGCATGAGCTAAGCAAAATATTCCTTTCTTCTTTTCAGCAAAAAAATGTGAAGTCGGATTTGCGCCATTGCATTACTTTTCCGCCCAACCTATCTAATATACGAGAAGTATTGGTTTAACCCAAAAAAAGTAGGAATTTAAAAAAAAATTGAGTGATTTTTACGTTTTCATCAAGAACAACACGAAAAAATGGTTTTTAGAAAAAAAATCCTGTGTGTATGTCGTCGTTGTCGTCGGCCACTTTTCCTTACATGTCTTGTGAGCACGATACAGCCTCCGGAGTGCAACAAATTACCAATTTTATGATTGAATATTGTTCAGGACATCTCACAGATGAAACCTATTGATTTTCAGCTCACCAGAGCCAGTACAACTTTGGCTATGGTACTTGAAGTACGACATTTTTGTCATTTTTTGAGAAATCCAACAATATTCAATCATAAAATTTGTTGCACTTCGGAGGCTGTATCGTGCTAACAAGACATACACACAGGATTGTGTCGTATTGTGAAAAACGTAAAAATAACTCAAAAACATTTTCAAAATTCCAACTTTTTTTGGGGAAAGCCAATACTTTTCTCGCATATTAGATAGTGTTACTCGACCTTGATGCAACAATTAACCTACCTTTAAGTGTGCTTTTGTAAAAGACCGAAGTCGCTGGAATGCCCAACTTAATAATGTAAAGATTCAAAGCGATAGGTAGTACTCTCAGGAGTGGGTCTAAATTCTCTCGGTTTCCTTAAAGTCCTTATTTAATTCCAAGCGCCACCGAATTTTACTACTTTTGGAAAATGCGGAAAACAAATGGGCAGGTACCTTGCAATCGAATTAAGTAACCTAGTCTGGTGTCAAGGGTAGTGTATATTACTAATAATTTCTGAAGTAAAGTTCACAATGTAAAAGTTTTAAAGCCCTAGTCACGGTTATAAATAATCAAATTATATATGATATAACAATCTACAATTCGTATCTCGTTTAGCACTGCATGATCATACAAGCTTTACACTTTCCAACCCGTTGTACATTACACCCTTTTTTGTACCTTATACCCCCCCAATAAAGTAACATAAAGAAAAGTATCGATTTCGTTTTACTGAAATTACAAAATATAAATGTTTAGTTTGGGTTCCAGCCAAACTGAATAGTCGAATCTGGGATTTATTATCTAATTCTCAAAATCGGGCGCAATCACTATATGACTGAAGTTGGGTTCCAGCCAACCCAGTTCTCCAGTACAAAATGTCAAATATTAAGGAGTGTATTTACATCTTGTGAATATAATTTTACACCCTTATAATAGGGTATTTAAAGTTTTTATTCGAATGACTCAATCATAACGATGGTTGGATAGATCTTGAGTATTGAGTATTGTTTTTGATCAGCTTGATGTCTTTGACAATTACTTTTTAAATGACGACGGCTTTGATAATGGCTTAACAGCCGAAAGCGCTTAGCCTAAAAGTAATAAATTAATACACACTGAGTATTCGTCGTTTTCATTCACTCAAATATTAAGGTACCAGAGTCAAAATAATATGGAGTAGTAAAATCACAGGTAGTCTTAACTAAGGTACTTAGCTGCTATGGTATTGGTATGAGTTCCAGTCCACAAATAAATTCCAGTATCTAGTCCTAATTGTCTCTCCCTTAATCTTGCTTGAAGCAGGTGACTAAACGGGGACTATTTTTGGTCTGACAATTGAAGCAGATGAACCAATGCAATATGAGTTCGAACTGTCAAATAATTATTCCATACACGAGGAAAAGGAAGGGAAAAGAAACTCTAAAAGTATTAACCTTCATTATAGAAAATTGCATAAAAAATTGGCAATAGCTATCAACTCTTCCTTTATTAGAAAATAATAGACATATCGGCTTACCTCAACACGATGAGGGTTCAACTAATTGACCACACTGGAAAAAACAGTCGTTTGGGTTCGATGTTCAAATGAAACTCTGGCGAATTCTCATAAAATAAATCCCTTTCGGTTTATATAGTGGCTTCTCAAATTCTCCAAAACTAAAGCCGACTATATTCTTATAATTTGCGCAAATCAAATCCCGTTCCAATACGGATAAATCCAAAAATTAATCAAACAATTTATAAGCAACTTGCACAAATATAAGAACCGCAAAAGTCAGTTCCCCCAAAATCGCAGCGGCCGCTTGCTGTGCAAACTATCCTCAAAATGGCTAAATCAGTTTATCCAGCTTACAATAGAAAATTCAGAATCAAAAATTATTTATAAAAAACTCAAATTTTATTGTTCCGGTTGGCAATAATGAATAAAATTAAATCAACATACAGGTGGGCATCGACTACTAGAGGTAGGTTCACCAACAGGTGAAGTGTCGAATTGAAAGTAACATTCAAGATGACTAATTAGCAACGTATCCGTGACAATTACTATGGTATATGACAATGGTAAATGAAAAAAAAACACTCCTTTAGTTATGGTAAATAACATGGATATATATTTGGGATAAACGAAAATCATATGTTTAAGAATTCCAAAATTGTACTGGGTAATGGGATTCCATAAACAAATAATAATATATTTATTTCTCTATGTGGGTTTCATCTGTAGTCTCGCTCTTTTCATCGTAATTTTTCGTATTCCCTAACTATTCTCAGTCTTGTCTTTCTCACACAAAATAAAAGAGATCGACAACGCTTCTATCGAACGCATCATGTAAACGCTCGTGTCAATTCGATGTTTTATATCTCAATTGACAGTTGTATGACTTAACCAAAACAAATGCATAACAAAAAAAATAGAAGATTGCCACAATATCAAGATTATTAGAGAAAGAAATCAGGAGTTTCTTAGGAAAATGGCGAGAACTAATAAGCATCCAGGTAAGACAACTATATTTCATCAATTTATGTACACTGACTAGTTTATTTCTTTAATATAAATCCAGCAATTAAAACAGTGTACAGACTATACATTTTCACCAGTTTTTCCGATTAAAATTAAAACAAGGGCCATGTTCGGGACGAAAGCAATTTCCCTTTTGTTTTAAATTCCAATTGAAGTGAACTGTAATTTTCATTAATAGTAATTAATTAAAGGCTGACATTTTACCTTTTACTCGTTCCTCTCGGAGATTAACCGGCCGGCGTTGTATAGCGATATCGCTGCAATCACACACCGTTGTACTCTAGCGCGCGGGGATTGTTTTACTGCTACGATAATTCACACACACTCAGTACAAAACTTTGACGAGGTGAAAATGTCAACGATGCGCGGTTGAATTTAAAATCTGGATTCAATCACGAACAGGCCATTTATATTCAGAGATATAATGATGTTCAATAGTGGCTGCTAAGTATTTTATTTTATTTTAGTTACTGTATGATGACAAACCAAAGACAAGTAAAACAAAGGAAGGTTACCGAGAAAACAATTTCCATGGAAAATACTAAAGCAGGATGGGAAAATAAATTACTAGAAGAAGGTAACTCTACTACTTTTTATATGGAAACAACCTGAGTATGGTTTTAAGTCATAGAAGATCACAAATTGTTTTTCGGTAAGATAGACTATGATTGTTTCTTCAGAGTGTTTCGTATTATGGTCATTCTATAGTTCTAAAAGGTACTATACTGATAACGTTTACAGCTTTTACTTCTGTTATTTATATTTATAAGTGAAATACAGTTCAATGTTAATAAATTTATGAATAGTTATTTATTACCCCTTCATTAAAAGAAAATTGAAAGTCTATAATGCTGTGTTAATGAAATATTTAATTTTTAACAAGATTAACTTCTCAGACAATTTAAACCATAATAATAGGTTGGGCGGAAAAGTAATAACAAGACATGGTAATAGCAATTCTATCAAACCCTACCTACGGTTAGTTGAACAACATCACCAAAACATAATAAATAAGATCCGATTTTGAAGCACTTCAATGAGCAGTGGCCACATTTCCAGCGCAGAAAATAACTTATTAAAAAAACCTAGTATATAATAATTGTAATTTTCATTGTATCAATTTATATTTAAATTAATAAATCGTTTATATTTACTTAATTTACGCAACATATAACCGTATCAAATACAAAATGGACTTCAAAATAAATACGGTTATACATCTCAAACTTTCTGAATAATTACAAACCGTGTCAGTTTGACAGAATAATCCTCCCGCTTCGCGCTCATATTATTTAAACTGTCAATTGTAATTATGCAACAAGTTAATGATGAACTTGATTATTTTGAATACTGATAAATTTCACATTATTTTTTGAGATATACTCACGCACGTGAAGGAAAAAAGATAACCAAGACTAATTCACAATTGTTTTACTTAATTAATATAAATTGACATTTGTCAGACATGAGTGAACTGAACACATTATCTACTGGAGTGGAAAAAAATAATTGCAACATTTCAATTGGTGCCATTTACAGTTTTAAAATAGGTTACTTATTTGACATATTTGAAAAACTTACTGAAGTATCCTGAGGATCCGACCCAACATAAAGTAAAAAAGCATACCGGTCGCCTCTTCTTATCTATATTTATCCAATGTGATATAAATGTAAAGAATAAACTGGTCAATGATAATAAACCAATCAATGTTGAAAGTTCCTTCATATGAGTTTTTGGCAATTCTTGATATATATACAATGGAAACAAACTATAATAGACGAATATTGAAAATTTTGTTGTTAAAACAGTCAAAAAAGACTTATAAAAAGTTGGCTGTTTTAGTATTTGTAGCCTATCTGATATCAATTTTGGCCTTTGAAGAGTTGTTGGCATAAATACTGCGGGTGTGACTTCTTGAGAATCTTCTATAATATCATAAGAATAAGTATTGTTATTGTTAACCGGTAGATCGGAAAACAGGGGCATAGGCATTCCAGATATACTTGTAGTAGGTACATTTTTATTCGCTTCAGCAAATGATAATTCGAGTTGAAGATTATCCCTGTTTATTGGTTCATCTTCTAAATTTACCCAGTTTTTTGTTGATTTTGCTTCTATATTAATTTCATGGTGATCGTCAAATGTTTCCCATTCTTGGTTTAATATTTCATACTTGTTATATTCTAAATCTTCCTCTTTATCCTCAAAAGTTACCCAGTTTTTTCTTACTTTATTTGAGCCACTGCTACTTGGTTCTGGTGTCTCTTTAGCTGCACTGCTACTTGGGTCTGGCGTCTCTTCAGTTGGAGTTGGCAATTTATGTTTTTCTATTGTTACGCGACTCCCTGTGCTGTTTTGTCTTTTTATTTGAAGCTCTTTTGCGTTTTTAGACAAAATATCTTCTTCGTCATCCGGATTTGACTGAAAAATGTTTGAAGTTAGATAAAAACAATTTACACCACACACACACACACACACACACACACATATATATATATATATATATATAT
This sequence comes from Galeruca laticollis, assembly GCA_963921935.1. Lineage (NCBI taxonomy): Eukaryota > Metazoa > Arthropoda > Insecta > Coleoptera > Chrysomelidae > Galeruca > Galeruca laticollis. The sequence continues at coordinate 87,618,435 of OY998182.1, forward strand.
ATATATATATATATATATATATATATATATAAGCAAAAGGTGATGATTGCCAGGTATGCGGTCAGTATAAGAATTAAAACTCTATATTCCCACTCTCAATATTTCGCCATTGTTTAATAGCTTCATCCGGAGATACTACAATAATTAAAATAAAAATAAAATAGTAATGAAACGAACATAAACACTTACGGATTTTAAGAGTCAATAAAATTTGATGTACACCATGTCAAGCTAACAACTAGACTAATTACTAATTTACAAAAACGGTTCTAGTGTGAATAGGTAAAAACAAGATACAATTTAAATTAAAAAGGGGGAACAATAAAATGAGTAATCTGAACATATAAATATCTGGGGTGACAAAACAATCTTAAAATGAATTTAACAGGTGACAATAAATATCACTGAGTTTATTAGTGTCAGATTTGAGATTAATAGCATCTTTTAGCTTATTGATGTGATACATTTAAAATAAAAATAGGTAAAAAAACTTTTTAAGTTAAACGGTTTTATGTTAAACATACATTGCAATGTTTGAGATAAATGTACTAAAAACCAAAAAATAATAAAATAGATACAGTCGTGGGAATTATAAACATATGCATAGACTAGACTAAAATAAAACCGTGGGGCACGTCAATTGTCTACAATCGTTGATTAAAATTTTTGTTTTGTAATGTTACACTATAATTAGGCAGTTGTTCAACCGACAACGATGGACGTGTGATAAGTAGGGCTAGAATGTGGAAACAAGCTAGCAAGCTCGATTATAAGCGAGTTTTAGGGTTTCATAGTGGTGAGCGAGTAGTACTTTTATCATATGTTTTGTCGATTAAAGACAAACTACGAGCAGTGAAACGATTCCTCGCCAGCCAGCAGTGTGAATGTCCAACGATAAACTAGTTGAAACATCTCTTTTATTTACATGGAGTGTATAACTATTGGAATTTCCATGAGCAAGAAAATAGTAAGTAATTTCCTCACCGTCTGCGGGCCAACTGCCTAACGACGAATTAAACGATTCTTCTATCGCACATTAAGTCGATAATTTGTAGACAATTGACGTGCCCCACGGTTTTATTTTAGTCTAGTCTATGCATATGTTTATAATTCCCACGACTGTATCTATTTTATTATTTTTTGGTTTTTAGTACATTTATCTTAAACATTGCAATGTATGTTTAACATAAAACCGTTTAACTTAAAAAGTTCTTTTACCTATTTTTATTTATATTTTTTTTACCATTTTGTTCCCACGAGTAATGGACATTTAAACGGTCGACCCCCCCAGAGGTCCAATAAAGGGGCAAGGCTATGTACAACAAGATGCGCCTGAGTCTTGAGGGGAAAACGCTAACGACATATCATTTTTATCCACCCTAATGCCATACAGTTCTCGGCGCGTTTTAACCTTTCACCTTAACTTGGGTGGTGTACCGCTAACGACGTATCATTTTTAGCCACCCTAACGCCACACAGTCCTCAACACGATACAAAATCTTGACTTGGGTGGTGGATTCAGGCTGGATTAATCAGATACCTAAATTACAGATTCAATTTCTAAATTTAAATCTTATTATTATACGCCATTTAGTGGCTGCGCCCATCTTAAATATTGAGGTTGTATAGTGCACTGTATTCTTCTTGTCAAGCCCTTTTATTTGTTGATACCCATATTGGTGGGATTGATAAAAAATTGTTATCAGCCATTTCGTAGCGGCGGCCATCTTAGATTTCAATTTTGCATAGTAAATTGTATTCTACTTGTTGAGACCTTTCATTTGATACCCATGTTGATGGGATTGATAAAACCTACGTTATCCGCCATTTTGTAGAGGCCGTTATCTTGGATTTTAATTTTATATAGTAAATTGTATTCTACTGGTTGAGCACTTTCATTTGATACCCATATTGATGGGATTGATAAAACCTACGTTATCCGCCATTTTGTAGCGGCCGCCATCTTGGATTTAAATTTTTTATAGTATATTGTATTCTGCTTGTTGAGCCCTTTCATTTGATACCCATGTTGATGGGATTGATAAATACGTTATCCGCCATTTTGTAGCGGCCGCCATCTTGGATTTAAATTTTTTATAGTATATTGTATTCTGCTTGTTGAGCCCTTTCATTTGATACCCATATTGATGGGATTGATAAAACATAAATTATCCGCCATTTTGTAGCGGCGGCCATCTTGAATTTATAATGATAATGAATAAACATAATTGTATTGTCACCAAAATCCAAAGTGTATACTAAATTTCAGATTAATCGGTTGACAGGAAGAGGGTGAAATTTGAATTACTAAATTTTACCCAAGAATAAATAATAAATAAAACAAACGGGGTGAGCTAAATAAAACCGTTTAAAAATAAACGATTTTTGTAATGGTCAACTTTCTGCAGCATTTCTGTCTCGTCATAATTGAATGTATGTCCTGTTTTTATAAAATGATCAACTATTGCACCGTTATTCTTACCTACTGGGCAATCACTTCTGTGTTAGGTAATACGGTTTTTTAACCATTGAGACGTTTGACCAACGTAGCATCCTGACCACTGCGAGCAATTTATTTTGTAAATAACGCTTGTTTGGTACATTAAAGGTGTTTTATCTTTGACTTTAGAAAAGAGGAGAGAGTTAGTAATTGAATTGTATTTGGCAACTCTGAAATTGGTGAACTATTTAAACAGAGGTAAAATCAATTAATATACGGAAGTCTTTTAAATTGAATGATCTGTTGATTACATTTATCAACCTGACCATCGTAAAAGTCTGTGTTATAGATTAATTTTTTTAAAATGTGCTTGGGGTAACCGTTGTTAATAAAAATATCAAATAACGATCTTAAGTTATTATTAACAAATTTTTCATCACTAACTTGTAGGATTCTATTTTTCATTGTTAAAACCAAGTTGTACTTCTGACTCTTAGGATGATCAGAGTAGAAATTCAAAAACCTACCAAATGATGTTGGTTTTTGATACCAATCCAACAAGATAATGTTATTATCCGATCTTATCACTCTGGTGTCCAAGAATGGTAAGCTGGCCCCAATCTCTAGTTCCGTAGTGAATTGTAAATGCTTATTAAACGAATTGAAAACATTAAGTGTCAAATTAGACTTATCAAAAGGAACAGCACAAATTATATCATCAACATATTTATATAGAAAAGATAATTTGAAAGGCAATTTAGGGATTACATTGTCAAGTAACTCGTCAAGGACAATGGTGGCTAGAATTGGACTGATGGGGGATCCCATAGGTGTGCAAAAAATTTGGCGATAAAATTCGTTGTTGAAACTGAAAAAAGTGTTATCAAATATAAATTTAATTAGTGATAAAAAACTATCCTTGGATAATGTAGTGAAGAGTTACAACAGAAACCAATTTTCATCAATAATATTGGTAATCAAGTTTAATGGGATGTTAGTAAATAAAGATACTACATCCAAAGGAATAAGTATGTAATCCTTTGGTACTATACAGCCCCTGACAGCATTTACAAAAGAGAAGGTGTCGTTAATATTATAATTGTTGTGATCCTGAAACGCATTATGTAGAATATCAGATAAAAACTTTGATAGTTTGTAAGTAGTAGAATTAATGGAACTAATTCTCATCATCAGTCCAATTCTAGCCACCATTGTCCTTGACGAGTTACTTGACAATGTAATCCCTAAATTGCCTTTCAAATTACCTTTTCTATATAAATATGTTGATGATATAATTTGTGCTGTTCCTTTTGATAAGACTGATTTGACACTTGATGTTTTCAATTCGTTTAATAAGCATTTACAATTCACTATGGAACTAGAGATTGAGGTCAGCTTACCATTCTTGGACAGCAGAGTGATAAGATCCGATAATAACATTATCTCGTTTGATTGGTCTCAAAAGCCAACATCATCTGCTAGGTTTTTGAATTTCTACTCTGATCATCCTAAGAGTCAGAAGTACTACTTGGTTTTAACAATGAAAAATAGAATCCTACACGTTAGTGATAAAAAATTTGTTAATAATAACTTAAGATCGTTATTTGATATTTTTGTTAACAACGGTTACCCCAAGCACGTTTTAATAAAATTAGTCTATAACACAGACTTTTACGATGGTCAGGTTGACAAATGTAATGAATAGGTCATTCAATTTCAAAGACTTCCGTATATTAATGGTTTAACTCAATTGATTTTACCACTGTTTAAATAGTTCACCAATTTCAGAGTTGCCAAATACAGTTCAACTACTAATTCTCTCCTCTTTTCTAAAGTCAAAGATAAAACATCTTTAATGTACCAAACCAACGTTATTTACAAAATAAATTGCTCGCAGTGTTCAGGATGCTAAGTTTGTCAAACGTCTCAATGGTTAAAAAACCGTATTACCCAACACAGAAGTTATTGCCGAATAGGTAAGAATAACTGTGCAATAGTTGATCATTTTATAAAAACCGGACATACATTCAATTATGACGAGACAGAAATTCTGCAGAAAGTTGACCATTACAAGAATCGTTTATTTTTTGAAATGTATCACATCAACAAGCTAAAAGATGTTATATTAATCTCAAATCTGATACTAATAAACTCTCAGTGATATTTATTGTCACCTGTTAAATTCATTTTAAGATTGTTTTGTCACCCCAGATATTTATATGTTCAGATTACTCATTTTATTGTTCCCCCTTTTTAATTTAAATTGTATCTTGTTTTTACCTATTCACACTGGAACCGTTTTTGTAAATAAGTAATTAGTCTAGTTGTTAGCTTGACATGGTGTACATCAAATTTTATTGAATCTTAACATCTGTAAGTGTTTATGTTCGTTTCATTGTTATTTTATTTTTATTTTAATTATTGTAGTATCTCCTGATGAAGCTATTAAACAATGGCGAAATATTGAGAGTGGAATATAAAGTTTAATTCTTATACTGACCGCATACCTGACAATCATCACCTTTTGCTTAGATTAATAGTACGGTCGATAATTACCACAGAAATATCTGTTTTGATTTTCTGATTTAATATATATATATATATATATATATATATATATATATATATATATATATATATATATAGTCTTCAACTTGGAATAATTTCAGTAATTCAAAGACAGTTTTTTTGTTGTAAATATGCTCGGATATTTTGAATTGCGCTCTTTTTGATGCAAGAAAATTTTATACACCGTATCCCAATTTTTTTTAAATGGAATTCTTAATTTTTACTTCACCTTATGTATAGTATATGTAATATATTAATACAGTTCCTCTATTTCAAAGTTTAAAGAATTTCTTTTTTATATTTTCATATACAATACTTTTGAACAACCCAGTATTATCTATGTACTCAATATAGTTTAAAAACCCAGTATATAAGATTTGACACTTTTTAATTTCTGATGACATTTACATGTCACAATTGGAAAATATATGAACAGATGTCACTGTAGGCATTTTACTTTTGAATAAAAGAATCCAAATCTACTTTTAGCAGGGTAATAACAAATTTAGTTTTTTTTTTAAAAAAAGTAGAAAGTTTGTAACCTCAGTATAATGTGGTTATTTATTTAAAAAAATAATCAGTTGAATTTGTATATTCGAACGGAGAACATATTTTATGGGAAGTCTCCAAAGATTGTAAATTAGTTAATTAAAATTTGAATATTATAAATAATAGTAGAAATTTGTATTCGGCAACTAATTCTAAATTCAGTGGGTGTGTGTTTCAATAAAATCCAGCGGAAGATCCTGAATTCTAAATTATATTTAGAATAAGTACGAGTTATACAATCTGTGTTGCGGTCCAAATTCCAAATTCTTTGGTGAGTTCAGTCAAAATTTAATAATGCATTATTTCATCGGAAACGTCAGATAAACAAAATTAAATAATAGATACATCTCAACAGAAATTTATAAATTTGATTTCAAAATAATAAAGAAAACCATAAGTATACGTATCAAACAAACAATTTAGAGGAAAATATAAAAGTATTGTAAACTAGCATTTGACACTTGTCAATTCAGGTGACAATTAAAAAATAATTTGAACAATTCGGTAAATAGGTAGATATTCTAGTTTATAATTCAATTAATCTTAATTTGTATTTGGTAAATAAGGTTTTTTAGTTAGTTGTTAAAAAAAGGAAAACTAAGATTTGTTTTTACGACTTGGTGATTAGTATTTTCATTTTAGCTTACTGTGAATTCATTTATAATTATTAGAAGAAGTTTCATTAATATTAAATTTATTTCACGCAATAAAAAATTTTGATTTATTTTTGAAGGCGACATTTGTTGAATCTTAGTGATAGATGATTTCATTAAAATTTAGTAGATGTCAGTAAGAAATTAAATAGCCTTATATAATATAGAATCTACAGTTACATTACATTACTGGATAGAAATCAGGAACAAGAATTATAATAGATATATAATTTGGACAAAACTTGGAAATCATAAAGAATTTTTTTTGATAGCGCATTGAACGCAACCCTGAGATAAGAGTAATTAGAAATTGTACATTAAATTTATCTTTCAATAAAATAAAAATTTAATAGTCGGGAATTTTTGACAACAACTGTCAATTTTTGAAATAGATAACATCCGTCGCATTAAGCCGTATGTACTATAATTGTCGCTGCAACGTGCGGCTATACAATATTAACGCAACCAACGTTAGGCGTTATTAAAAATCGATAAATTATAATAACAGTATAAAATTTTATAATTCATAATTTTAAATATCAATATAAATATATTAACAACCACAACGAATATACTATAATATGTATACATGTAAGGGAAGTATTGTAATGGAGTGATTTTGACGTTTCGAGATTCGAGTGGATCTACACGTTTCATTATGTTTCCAATAAACCTATTTTATAAAAATGTCGGTCGGTCTGTCAACATGACGCTATATCGCATTTTTTAATGAAATTATAAGTGTAGGTTCAGAACTTAAAAACTGAGAGTTCATAAATGAGAAAAATCTGATGTATAGTTTTCCGGAAAATCCCATTTTCATAAATTTTTCTCAATTTTCCACCCGAAATAATTTTTTACGAACTAACAAATTTTTTGGAATCCTCGTATCAAAAAACTCCCCACTGCCAAAATTTCATCAAAATCGGAATCTAAAATTTATTTTGGGATTTTTACAAAAAAAAGTTCAAATTTGATGTATTATAACTTGATTTGAATTATCGATGGGAAGTTACTGTATTTTTCTTATAATAGTATGAACACTTCTATTTCGATTTTCACCAATTTCAGTCTTTCCATTGCATAGACGTAGTTCTCACACATTTTTTTGAGGTAATTTTAAAAAAAAATTATTCTCTAGCTTTAATCCCGTATATTGTCTACAAATATAAAATGGAATAATTCAAATATGGTAACTAATTGATATGCATTTTTTCTCTACCGAATTACGTAAGAAGGGAATCGATATATAACATAGTTTCGTAATTATAGAATTTTGGATGGATACGTTAAAAAATTATCAAACATTTTGCGGTCCTGGCCAAAAAATTGTAAATTTTCGTTTACAGTGAATGTATGGACAACATTATGCAGTACCATATGTATTTTAATAAGAGGAATTCATTTTTTTGTTAAGTTTCATGAAAATTTTGTTATTAATGAAATTAAAAAATATTTTTTAAGTATAGTATTAGAAAAAAAATGTTTGGCCTCGTTACATAAGGTGAAGTCATGTGCTGGGTACATCAACTGGTTTATGACTAGAGAAACCATGTAGAGAGATATAAAGCGAGGCTTTGTGCTCGTGGGTACGCATAAGTTGAAGGAATAGATGATAATTAAATATTTTCACCTACTACAAGATATAATTAGTCAGTAAGAATAGTGTTATCTATCTCAGCTGAATATAACTGGAATACAAAGCAGCTAGATGTCGAAACCACTTTCTTATATAAGGATTTGAACAAGGATATTTATATGGAGATTCCAGATGGAGTTAAGCACCAGCAAATAAAATATGTAAATTAAATTAATCTCTATATGGTTTGAAATAATCATTTCGGTGCTGGAACAAAAAGTTTACACTATTTTTTTATTGGAATTTGGTTTTATACAGTCACAAGCAGCCAATTGTGTTTTTATAGGTAATTTTAAAGCCCTTCTAATTTTATATGTAGATGATACTATGATTATGTCTAAGTCTAAGACAAATACACACATATTTGCATTTTTATTTAATTTTCGCTATATCGCAGAAACTAAGCGATACATCAATAGACCTTTTTTGTAGAGAATTTAATTTCCTATAGAAAGTAAGTATACAACTTTTTCATATCACTTAAAGTTGCAAAGTTATACTGGAATAGAAAAGAAAAGATTGTATTTTTATATTGTAATTTCATTGAACGAGTACTAAATTATTAGTTCCTATGGTACATGGTCTGTGATTATTAAAAAGATAAAAATAAATCAATAAAATTATTCTTTAAATTTAAAGCTTTGATAATTCAAATTATTCGGCAACCGAGAGTATATTCCATCGTTCATACAGAAGCGTACAGGTTGGCAAATTAATTTTGGCAGTTGGCGATGCGCGACAAAGCCATACAACTTGACAACGTTGTAAACGCAGTTACCGGGAAGAGCAGGCTACGTACATTCCGCATTAGTAGTCAACATGTACCATTTTTCCTAAAATTTTTGTATAGTCTCCGAAAATTACAACCATGGTCTCATTCGATTCGGAAAATTATCTAGAAAGTTTAAGGAAAAGTTCCAAAAGGGGCCGAAAAAAATTGCAAAAGTTATAAACAAAGTGAAAAAAAAGTAGGGGTTTGGTTTTTTTCGAATATCTCGAAAAATAATGAAAATTTTTTAAATTTGAAAAAAGATCTGAGAAGATCAGCAAATTTGCTAAAAAAAGTCCCGACTCCCGGAACTGTATCTCCAATATTTATAATTTTTATAAAGCCTTAAAAAATGAGCGAAAAACGGGTGATCGGGCTTCTGCGCGCGTTGCGTCATTCTGACGTAGCAACAACAAAAAATTATTTAAACATATTAAATATGAATATTAAGGAATAAAAAAATTAATGTAGCATTGGGATACATAAATAAACAATAATTCGTGGTCAAAAATTTGTATCCCAATTTTTTTCATAAATTATGGATTTGTTAATTAAATAATTATTCCAAATTTAATGTTGAGATAAAAACCACGATAACTATTGAACAAAAGCCTTAAGATTTTTTTCACTTCATGGAGTTATTGGTATTAGACTAACAAATAGATCATCGTAAAAAAATTTCAAAATTTTGTTTTTTCGCTTTTTTATTAACAATTGAAAATTAAAAATTGAAAATTAAAAAAATGTTTATAATTTTTTTTTGTTGATATATTGAATGTTTTGATTTCTGATGGATAAAAGCTACATAAAAATTATTTTTTAAAATTTTTTACTACCATTATTTAAGAAATTGTTATAAACAAATACATTGTTTATGAGCAAAACAAAATATTTTTTTTGGTAATCTATTTATTAATAGAAATTATGATTTTTAGAGAAAAAACGCTACCTTAAAAAAATTTTTGTTGCTAAAAATGCGTTTGTTAATTAACAATGGTTTTTTGAGTCTAAATTTTAAAATTAAGGAACCGTTTTTTCTCTAAAAATCATAATTTTTATTGTTCTTTTAGATACATAAAAAAAATTTCTTATTCGTTTTTTCTTTGTTTATTTAATAAACAATTTGTTATGAACAAATGTATTTTTTCCGTTTATTTTTTTTTGTACTTAATCCCGAGATAAAAACAGCCATGTGTTGTTTTATATGAAAACTTTTTTTTTCAATTTTTTACATAACTTTTAATATTATTGTTACGAAATAGCACACTGGTATAGTCCCTAAAACCGACTCTGTCTAAGCCAGGTATACAAGTTAAAATTATGGCGGATACGCACTTTTTTTTATAACTGTTTACGACTTCACGACTATCTTATGTAAAGATTGTTTTTGTGACCAGAGTTATCTAGAAAAGGCCAGACCAATTGTTTTGTATAAGCCGCAGCCCAGAATTCTCTAGTAAAAAAGGCACTAGTATATAAATAAGGACCGATCAGCGGAGGAGTAAGTTGATAAAGTGATCTCGAGAAATAAACAGAAATACACCGAACAGTAAAGTGCTAATATAATCAAGTTTGTGTGCATATAAATTAGATAAATGAGTGATTAGTTAAGTATATATAAATTAAGTGTTAGTGAGTTAGTGTTTAAATAAATTAGTAAGTAGCCATATCGTGTGTTTAAAATTTATCCCACCCGTTTATTGTTTAAATAAATTAGAATAACATTACATTATTATGCCTTTAAATTTGTCCTATTCATGTGCTCTTTTTTGCTGTTATTATTAAAATTACTTCGAAACTATTGCAGATACGTCTATAACACTTCAAGTCTTTTTTGTTAACTATTAATTCATTAACAACTGAAGCCATTTATTGCAGTTCTAGCTCCATTATTTATTTAATTATTAACTATTAATTATTAAAAAAAAATTGAAAAGAAATTTTTCTCATACTTTTAAGCCTCAAATATTATTAACTAACTATTTTCTATCAGCAAATCACGAGTATTGCATTACTTGCACTTTCAGTAGCTTACTTATATTAATAATAAATAAGATTCTCATTTGCACCGACTTAGAGAAAAATTATTTTAGCTTTAAGTCGCTACGGTAATTTGAATTTAACGAGTCTCCTTAATTACTTTTATGTAATTTTCAATACTTACGGATTTTAAAATTACTTTAAAATTCCGGTTGGTACCTGTATGAAATATTCCTTTGTTACGTGGAAGAGACATCTGCTTAGGGGTTCATAGGGTCTACCTTTATACCTGACTAGAAAATCATTTATATAGTTCCAGAGTATGCTGAGTTTTAGTATTCTGTTAACCGTTACATAGTTCGCTTCATTCAAGTATTATTTTATTGTGAAATTTCGTTGTGAATTTATTTATTAACCAACATGGATACTTCTGTGAGTTGCTTTATTTGTGGAAATCGACTTGATATTTTGCCGACTGTTACTTTAAAACAAAAAGCAATTAATTCATATATTTCTTATAGTAAAACATTAAAATATAATAAGTACACACTTTTAGATAATAGGTTTGTTCTCACAGGAATCACAAACTATCAGGATCCCAGCAAACACAAATGTATATGTTACATAAAAATACATAACAGGGGAGGAATTATTTTTATATAAAACGTTTATATATTTTTTATGTAGTATTTATGTAAGAAAATCCTTATAAATTTTGTTATATATTCTCAATATTTATATTATAAACTGTTTAATATATTGGATATATCTAATTTTATATGTATTCAAGATGTAAATTCTGCTACATAAATATGAAATTTTTGTATATATAATTATTACGTAAAATTTGTTACATAAAATATTTTATATATTTCATATGTATTTCTTACGAACCTCGTCTAGTGTATTTCTAATGAAAAAGAAGAAAGCTCTTCAATATTATAACCTTTAAATTGTCACGAGTCAATCTGCCCACATACCTGCAAGTATAATAACGTTCTAAAAAGTTTTTCTTTAGTTTTGTCTGTGTGTTTGTTTTTAGTTTTGTTTGTAGAGGAATGGAGAACACATCATGTAAGTGTTGTTATTATTATTATTATTTTCAACAGGCAAGGGGCATCGCCGATGAAGCCGTTCATTGTCGTTTGCAAAAGATTATTTAACAAATGTATTAAAAAGGTTAACTATATTAAAATATACAATGAAGTAAACAATTACAAATCACGTTATACCTATCTCACTAAAGTACTTTTCAAGATAATATTTTCGTTTTAACTTACAACTCAGAGATGATTTAACAATAATTCCCTCTGTAGGGAGTCGTTAATCCTAAACAACTACCGCCGCCCAGGTATATACGTAAGGCTCAAGTAGATTTTGTAATAATATCAAATAAAATACACATCTGTAATCCTCTGACCATAGGTAGTAAGTCAAGACAAATTATCTTGAAATTGATTAATTAACACTTATCTGTTGAAAGTTATTTATATTTGAATACTTAGATTAATAAAAATTATAATTTTAGGCAAAATAAATGTTTAAAACGAAAAAAATTGAAAGACTTCTGTGATTTATCAATAAGGCAGGAGAACGATACGTAGTACAATCTTACAATGGTGACGGTGAACCAGAAATACATAATTTCGAGACATCTCACTCATGGTTAGGACATAGGAATAACTACAAAATAAGGAACTTGAAATCAAATAAGTTATTTCAAGGTATTGTTACTGTATGATTTGTTTATTTAATATAATTAATATATACACCTACATTTTTAGAAACGTTGCTAAAACAGTTCAATATGACATGCAATGATTTTGATCAAATCACTTTGGTGTGGATAAGGCTAAGTAAAGAGACTCCAGAAGGCAAAGAAGGGCAAAACTAACCCTCCAAAACAATGGATAATATCCCTTAATATTGCCAACTCGCTTACAAGTGGACCTCGAAAAGTCTTCTAAGAGAATATTTTCCGTGGTTAATTATTGTTTTGTTTTTGAATATTCATTTGTTTTGCATTCTTTTTTTATATTTTATTATCATTTAGTATTTGAATATTTTTAGTTTTGCAATATTTTTGTCATTAGGTGTTTTGTTTTCAGTTTCTCTTTTTTATGTTAATAAAATAAATGTACTTATATGCATATATTTGCTGTTTTTTAGTAACTAAGTACCAGCTGCTAAATTCCAAAGATAGATAAATACCATTTACAATATATAAATATTAAATTGTATTGAGTTGCTTTCAGTTTGAAATATTCATAAGGTAGGTATTGAATAATATAGTTCCTTAATCTTTTGGCCATCAACACTACTAAAAATATTGTATTTCATTTTATCTATGAAAAATAATGTTTCAACAGATTTTTCTGAATTTATTATAAATTAAGAATTTCACTGACTTTTTTCATAAATCCAATGAAATAAAATATTTTAGGTAAGGGGTGAGGCAAAAGAAAAATTATGTAACTTTTGTTACATCTATATTATGTAATGTTTAATACATAAATATTCTCTAGATATTATCTCATTTTTACATATATATTACATAGTAATTTGGAAATATTTGAGATATAATTTATAATATGTATTTCTTATATCATTATTGTTCTCTAGCTGTGCCGGCCTTTGTCAGTATTTAATACATAAATATTATCTAGTTCTGACTTCAGTTTTATATAACTGTGACTTTTATATTTCAAAAAATATGTAACATATATGTATTCAATATGTTTTTGTGTTTGCTGGGATTCTGCGCAATACATTTCTCTGTGTTGATACATAGGTTTCTGATTGTTTGAAAGCAGCAGGACTATGTTCACACAGGTTTCATTAATGGTTGTCCAACTGTCCAACGTCCAGCTATTTTCAAACAATTAGAAACGTATTTATGAACGCGGAGAAATGGATTGCGCAGAATCCTGACTGTTTCTGATGGTTTGAAACTCGTGTGAGAACAAACCTAATGTAACCGAAATCAATATTCATCGAAAGTGTCGAGATGATTATTATTACTCTGCCAAACATACTTCTACCTTATCAGAACCTTCAACATCTCGTTCCTCGTCACGTGGTTCTATCGATTTTAATTTTGAACAACTGTGTCTGTTTTGTGATAAACCATGGCAAACGAAAAAAGGTGAAGTTAAATATTTGGTTCAATCAGACGATTTAAAAGTGAAACTTATGGAAACAGCTGAGCGTAGAAATGATCCTTCAGGTGCAAAAATTATTAATCGTATATCGGGTATAGACTCCTTAGTTGAAGTTGGTGCGCGTTATCACAAAAATTGTTACACAAGTTTTATACTTGAGAAGAAAATGGAAGATACTGAACTGCAAAAAGAAGTACAACAAAACTGCGATCAACTTAGCTAATTTACCGCCTACATCTCCAGCAGCATATTTACACTCTTACAGGACTTATTACCAAGTTCAGTTTTGGTTAGGTAATTACCATTTGAATCCAGAAGATTGGGGTTGGATTAAGACTGCAACAATGTATCTGCCAAAGAAAACAACGGAAAAATTGGCACCCGATGAACTGCTAAAGCTACTTCATTGCAACTGCACGAAAGATTGTACCAATAGATGTGGTTGCAAAAAGCAGGACCTCCTTGCTCATCATTCTGTAAGAATTGTAAAGGTGAAACTTGTTCGAACAGTGTAAGACCAACAATTGATGACGACAATGATGATGCTGATATTCTGATCCATCAATTACAAACACCCATCTCCTGTTTTTGACTGTGAGTTCCACATAATACCAGCATTAGGTACAAAACCATTTTCACTTCCTGCATGCACAATTATGAACATATTACCTTTTGAAACGGGTTTTCTTAATCTTTCGTTACTCTTGTCGCTCCATCTTTTAAGGTGCGTGTGACATGAATGAATGTATGTTTCATCCATATAAATGATAGGTTTGTTCTGTTCTCTGCACTTTTTTATGTTTCTTAAATATAGTAGGCCTTAATGTCTGATTTCGTGGCGTTCCATTTTTCACAAACTTTTGTTGTTTTTCATGTTGGCCCAACGAAAACCCAAAGAATGTATTTATTTCCGCAGATTCGCGACTTCCTGCGAAGACATAACTATCTGCAAAGGTTTGGTGTACATTTCTTAACGTGGGTACTTTTTTCTCGGATATGTGATAATTTATTATTCACCTTCTAAGTACAGTTTTGTCGAATTAATCCATACGGATACTGGACGTTCTTTGTTTTTTAGTAGGCACATCAGTGTCAGCATTACTTCCTGCCAGAGCTTCTTTTTTAATACGGGAAAGCGTTCTTTGGCTGATTTTCGTAGCAGCAGAAACTCGTTCAATGACCTGACAATAAAATAAGTTGATATAAATGTTGTATTAAAAGTTTTACTCATGTGTATTTTTATACAAATAAAATGAGAGTAGGTAAATTTGTTTTCAGTGACCGTTCTTTGAAATAAAAATGTTTGTCGTGGTTTTCGGCCATTTAAAAGAAGTATTAAATTCAAAAATACTATATTACGTAATAGAGATAGGTATGAAATGAGTATAATAATTATAACTATAAACTAAAAAACCTATTACATTTAAATAGGTATCTTACTACACAAAATAAACATGTGCCCTTTTATATACTCCTATATATAGACAGAAACAGAATAGTTATTTATGCAACAAGTGCATAAAGTGGTGCTTATTTCACGAATGGAAAAATTGACGCATGAGCCGCAGGCATGCAAAAACCAAAAATTGTCTCATTAAGTGGCTCTAAATGGACTAAAAATGGCGTCGATTTGTTTGTCATGATGACATAACGGTGCATAAAATTGACACATGAGTGCATAAAATACTTTGTCTCACCCTAATGTCACTTTTTTTAAATCGTTTAACAAATAAATATTTTATGTACGAAAATCGATTTAAAAAATTTACTATCAAGTGTAACTTTGTTAAATAATTACTTTGGTTTAAAAAATGTATTGCAATAATTAAAACTTACCTTTGTTAATGGAATTGTTGACTTGCCATTGTTTGCCTATTCGGTCATGAAATTTAAAACGTTGATAATTATTTCACGACACTGCTCACTCAACTTTTTATGAACAACTTTATTTTCTGGAGTCGCCGTAACAATTTAGTATTGCACAACCCCGGTAATCACACTTTTGTCTGAACTGTACTGTCGAAACTGAGCTTACGAATTCTGCCAACGAAGTGAGCTCTTGCAATCCGCATACGTCTTTGCTACGGTGCCAAACTTCCGACTGCCAAAATTAATTTGCCAACCTGTATGAATACTGGTTCCCTGCGAGATGAAGAGTTAGCGAGTCAATATTGTACAGCTTCATTAGTGCGACAGAGAAAGCATAATATCGTCTGCCCGCATATTGGAACCGATATATGTGTCTGCTTTTACAAATATATGTTTATAACAATAAATATATAAATTTCAGCTTTGCTAAATAACGAAAATTTCATAAAACTTTCTAACTTTTGAAATTTTATTAAACATACTAGGAACCTGAATAAGTGTATGCCATTGAATGTTTTAATAAAAAAAATAATATACTTTGAGATATTAAAATGGAAGACATGTGGCGATCACGTTTTAAACGACAATTTTGACGTTCTTGGACTCCTGGAAACGCCCAAAGGAACCATCGTCAAAGATAGTGAATCCACATTTCATCTACGGCAGGTCTAATAGTATAACTAGCCTCAATCTACAGTTTGCTAAAATACCATAAGTCTGCCGATCGCTGGCTCTTAGGCTATAAGGACTTCAGTAACGAGTATATCCTTCTCTGGCAGTGATAATAACATGTTAATTACGAGATACCTATTACTTGCTCCATACTTCATATATTTTTGTTAACTATTCTCATATATAACTACTTACTGATATGTATTTGTAGGTATCCCTTTGTTTGGATTTCAAATAAGCTGGCTTCCTGAACACCATATTGAAAATTAAACCTTGTAAGATAATTGCTTGATACCACATTATCACATAAAGCAAATTTGTCCTTAAAATATTATGTCCAATTGCGATAGGTGCCACAACGAATCCTAAGGCTCCGACAGCTTGACAAATATTAGCCAAAATTGCATGTTTTATTCTGAAGTACTGGGCCAGAAGAATTTCGCACTGAGCTGTTTGTATAGAAGCCCCAATACCTAAAATTTGAAATTTTTTAATATAAATACATTGATGACTATTGAAGAAAATTACTATTTAAAAGTTAGCAATTACAAACGACTTTCCTATTGAATAATTTGTAATTTATCTTCAAATACAATATTTTCATTCAAATTAGGCAGCTTCCACCTAAGGTGATTAGCGGTGGTATAAAAATATAGAATAGTAAATTAATGTTCTTTAAGAATCCAATCAAACTTTCAACTGGGTAGCTTTCACCTAGAAGTAAATTTACATACGTGGGTAGTCTAGATTTTAGCCAGTGTGTGTGCAATTAACCAAGACATGTTTGATTATTAAATGTTCTTGACATACATTACATAGAGGAACATTCTCTTTATTGAAAAGATAAATTTGCAGTGCCCTATTCGAAGTCTAGTAATAATCACTTGTACATTGCGCGTTGTGATTGGTTGTTTCCACAACATGACTGTTGATTTAAATTTGCGAAGTTTAGGTATCTTGCGATCGCTGCCAGTTTTGTTGCCAGTTGTAAACGTTTCCCCGAATAAGTATTCTCAGGTCGCGCCCTTCGGTATAAGTTCGACATTACGTGCGTTCTTTTTGACTGAGATCTCAGATCACTTCAGTTAAGGTGATCTGAAATAAAGTGATGTGAGTAAGCACCAACAAGAACGACATCTCAATTGAAGCGCGTGATCTGTCGACGCATGCGTTAATAAGAAACAAAACGTATAATAATAATAATGTTATTGTATCCATAATTTGTAACAAAACAAAAATAGATTATGTGTGTTTGTATGTCAATGGTTAAAACTATAGATAACCTTGGTTAAAACTACAAATAACCCAAGCAAATCAAATATTTGTTCATCCTCTCCACTTTATTTCCGACTCAAGTCCAACTGATTCCCCCTTACAACACATTCAGCATCGGTGAAGGAGGAGGAAAAATCTCAGGTCACTTAAAGTGAGTAAAACAAAAAGAACGCTCAAATTACTGATGTGAGCTGAGATTAACTGAGATCTCAGTCAAAAAGAACGCACCTTATATCACTAACTATCGCACTACGCCCACCTATATCCGCTTCCTCGTTGCATCTGATACCAATAGGGGAAGGTTGCCAATATTGGACCGAAAATAGGATTTAGTGAGTTTGTAACCAAAATGTTTGTATCAACTTCACTAAATTTTACCTGTTGTTAGTACTGACTTTAAGTAATTCAAATATATATTAAAACGCAGTTCAAATGTAAATACACTGACGAACAAAAAATGGAGGTCACTTCAGAAACTACGAATAATTTTAGCGTCAATATTGATAAAGACATAATAGTATTAGTAGGCGTTAAAGCAATTTTTTCCGAGACATGAGAGCTGTCATCAGCAGTCATTCGATTTATTAGAGTACGACTTGTGCCTTTGCGCTAATTGAACATTAACATTTCCCTTGCCTGTTTTCCAGTTTACTGTTGATTCTTTGTGTAAAACCTAACGATTGCAAAGTGTAGTGATTTAACAGGCCCATAATGCCTTTAGATCCGATTGTTCTGGCAATAATTGTTGCGCTATTATAAGATGGTCGGGGGCAACGTGAAACTGCAAGAATTGTTGGTGCTAGTCTTTGTGGTGTTCAAAGGGTGTACCAGCGCTTTCGAAAGACTGGCCTGATCACTAGAAGATCTGGGCGTGGGCAAAAAGAGTTACCACTCAACGAGATAATCGTTTTTTGGTGTCCACAAGTTTGCGGAATAGGACAGCTACCGCGGTTTCACTGCGAAATCAGTTGGAAGGAGTGAGAAACGTCAACGTTAGTGAATGGACCATTAGAAGAAGACTTCATGCTGCTGTATTGTCATGCAGAAGAATGGCTACAGGTCTCTCGTTTCAACGCCAACATCGGACCGCAAGATTAAAATTTCCCAGATACCACGTTCGTTGGAATGATGTTGACTAGAGCTGGGTATTGTTCTCAGATGAGTCGCGTTTTTGCCTCACTCGGTCAGATAGACGTCGACGAGTGTGGAGAAGACCTGGGGAAAGATATGCTGAAGTTTGCATTGACGAGCGTCTTCCATTTATCGGTGGGTGAGTTATGGTTTGGGCGGGAAACACTGCACAAGCTCGTACAGAGTTGGTCTTCATAGAAAATGGCTCCCTACCCTCTCAAAGGTACAATACGAAGGTGCTAGAAGACCATGTATTGCCTTTTATAATGACTATGTGGGAACGTGTCATTTTTATGCATGATAATGCGAGACCACATACAGCCAGAATTGTCAGGGAGTATCTGGATGAGGTAGAAATTAGGCGGTTTGACTGGCCAGCCCGCAGCCCAGACATAAATCCCATAGAACATGTTTGGAACGAGTTGAAACGACTGATTCGCAGGCACACACCAGCACCAAGAACTGCCCAGGAGCTGAGAAGATTGCTGTTGCAGGAATGGGATAACATCGACCAGAATGTGATCCGCAACTTAATTCAAAGTATGCCGCGCCGACTTCAAGCAGTCATCAATGCAAGAGGAAGGAATACACGTTATTATTGCCAAGTTTTTTCATTTTGTTCGTTCCATATTATCCCTAACAACAAAATGTTGAATTTCGCTAAATGGTAATTTGTTGCTTTCTCAGAAAAATCATGAAATCCATGACAAAAATGCTTTTATTTTTAGTATACAGTATCACATTCAGCCAACAAATGCACATGCAATGATGTACAGTTTGCGAATACAATCTGAAAACGTAAAATTTCAACGAACATGAAAATTTTAAGGTGACCTCAAATTTTTGCTTGCCAGTGTATATTTTGTTAAAATATATTTTAAGAATATCAGTCCAAGATAGGCAACTGGTTTCCTAAATTGGACCTACTAATAAATGATTTATCACAGAAAAATAACTTTATAAAGAACTTCAAAACATGGAGATACATTAGGAAAATAAAAATAAATATTTTGATATGAAAATATCTTTTTTCTGAAAGGTATGAAACTTCTTAAATTCTAATAGTTATTAACATTTTTTCTATGAAATAACGTCAGTTTTTAAATTTGGAAAAAAATGTCTACCCCTGGTTATATTAGGAGTATCCAAAATGTTAACAATCTGGTTATTTAATACCTTAGAAATGTCTGTTACACATGGGAAAAGAAAACAAGTATTATTTTTGGATTTTTTTAGCAGAAAACTAACTTCCACTGCTTTATTATCATTGTGCGCTGCCCGATAAAATATATTGAATTTTTTTATTAGATTTGGCATCATATTCAAGTTTCACTAGTAAAAAATCTTGAACCTTAATTGGACTAACTCTGGCAGGATCCAGGGTCTCACTAGAAATATCTTCTTCATCATCGTCACTGGCCGAGAATATTTCGGTTTCTACTGACGTGTCAGAATCATGGAGGGAATAAGTGTCGGACGTTTCCTCTACTGTCTCAATAGTATCAGCGTTATCAATAGCCTCAAGAGGTTCTGCAACTAGTTTTCTTTTTACAGTTTTAGCCTCCTTTATTTTATTACGCTTGAGTTTAGGTTTTGCGTTTTCTTGAGCTCTTAGCTTTTGTTGTTTTGTAGTTTTCTTTATACGAACTGCTGGTAATGATCTTCGCATCTTGTTGTTTTCTTTTCTTTGAAGGGCCAGCTCTTGCCGGAGGTAAAGGAAAAACTTGATGTAAGGATTCGGAACAACTGTTATCTGATGAAGGATCTATTATATTGGCATTATTGGCAGTTTGAATTACTTCCAAAGCTACTGAAGCAGCAATATGGTGGTCTTTAAATACATGTCGATTAACGGGCCAAATACCAGAAGTTTTGAAAGCATTTTCAGCTGTGCCAATCGTCGCTGCTCTACCATAGGCTTCTGCAAGTAAAGCGACAACAGCACAGGGAGTAATTGATTTTCCCACATTTTCTCGTAAATAAGCTTCTTGTGCTTGGACATAGTAAATTCCGAGAGGCCGAAAAAAGACAACATGTAATGGCTGCATGCGATGAGTCGGCAATTGTAGCATTATGATTCCATTATCTCGTGCAAACAAAAGTGCTTCTAAATGTTGACTATGAGTAGAATGTTCATCTAAGAGTAACAACACCGGTTGTTCTTTTGAATAAACAATACTGTTTTTGGAGTGGTGGAGCCACGTAACAAGCAATTCACTAGTTATGTAACCTGAGTTGGAAATTGTGACTATACTTCCTACTGGAGCTCCTTTTTCTAACTCTGGTGCAAATATCTTTCATTTAAAGATAAACATAGGAGGTATATAGGATCCTGCAGCATTAACGCAGCACACTACAGTGGTATTACCTCCTCTCTCACCACTACTTACCACACCTATTTAATGTTTTCCTTTGAGACCAATAATTTTTTGAGGCGCCTTTTGCACAGTTGTCAAGTCACTTTCATCGACATTATAAATCCTTGTTCCAATCAAATTATATTTCTCCAAGAGCCCTTCTAGAAGCGTGAAAAAAGCCTCAACCCTATATTTACTAAATCCTCTCATTCTGGCAAGTGATGTGGCTTCTGGCTGATGAAGAGATAGTCTTGGATTCCTTCGCATAAATTTGTAAAACCATTTTTCTCAGATATTGCTTTTTCAGCGTAGAAATAATGTTCAATGTTATGTTGTTTGGCAACATCAAATGCAAGTTTTCGTACATCTCTAATCGTTAATCCGAAAAACTTTTCCTCAAAGTGCAGAATATGTCTTACTAAC
Source organism: Galeruca laticollis (assembly GCA_963921935.1). Lineage (NCBI taxonomy): Eukaryota > Metazoa > Arthropoda > Insecta > Coleoptera > Chrysomelidae > Galeruca > Galeruca laticollis. Next base: position 87,639,921 of record OY998182.1, read on the forward strand.
TCCTTTTCCACTTCTTTCGTGATGATAGGTCGCCGAGCAATACGCTTCTTAATGGAAGATACTTCTTTCTCTTCTTTTAAGTACCTTTTCAATGTTGTTTTTGGTAAGTTGTATCTTCGAGCTGCTTCATTGACTCCTACATCTAATCGACGAACCGCATTTATGGCTAAGGCCAAATCTTCATTTGTCCACTGGCCATACTTGCCTCTAGCTGGCATTTTTCTGAAAAATAAATAAAAGTTTGTTAATTTGGACCAGTCCAAGTTAGGCAATTGAATCGGTCCAATATAGGCTACACACAGGTTTGTAAAGAAACATTTTTTTTCTAAACACCTTTTACAGATATTTTAGTCAAACTTGAACATAAATATTGCCAAAATATCTAACATTATCATGAAAATATTGAAACAACTCTTACCTTGATTATAAAAAGCTTATCTCTTAGCTAAGAGTAACGAAATATTACTACGTACAACTAAAATTTAAGATTGAAAACGTAAACGCGACTAGATGTACTAAACATATGTATTAGGTATATAATGCGTAGTTTAATAGTTCTACACCAGACTAACGCCACTATCGCTAACTCACACACATAATAAATTAATGCTCCAAATTAGGAAGCGGTCCAATATTGGCTACTTTCCCTTATGTGATACCACAACATGAAATCGACTGATTTGCTGTGGTTCTAGATTTTTTGAAGCTGTGACTTAATTAATTCTACTGTAAGAAATGCGAAGAACAAAGAGATAAATATATTGTAGAACATTTCAGAACACACGGTAAAACATATTTTATTTTAAATCAAAATAAAAAAATGGAATGCGACCCACATTTTGTTTAGAAAAATAATACGAAATCAAAACAGATTAGAACAAATAAAACATTTTACTGGGTCAAAGCAAAATAATTGTTTTGAATACAATTATTTTGATAACGAAAAATTATCACGCTTCAAAACATAAAAAGTTGATTTTGCAATTCGACAAAAAAACCCCAAACCTAATTCGGGGGAAAAGCAAAAACGAGGTGCAGAGAGCGGCAGCAGGGAGTGCCGGTCGAAAACGTGAAGGGAGAAGTCCTTTCCCTGTCACGGTAACGGTGGTAGTTTTTTTTAGTGTTAGCGGTATCAGAGGTAAAGTTCTCTCCGTTGTGTCAGGGTGTAATAGGGATACTGAGATATCCTTGACGGTGAACACTGTCCCCCGTTTCGAGACACAAAACGTTAGAATCACCCTCTACGCTAAGTTCTTTTCAACATAGCCCGATACCGGTTATTGGCACTACCCGCGGTGGCTAAAAAGATAGCGAAGAATAAGCAGTATCCAGGCCAGAGAAAGGAAGTTTTCCAACGCCGTAAGTTTTTGAACAAGTTGAGATTTAAACTTTGTTTCATTTTGAGACATTTATTCGTTATTATTTGCGCTGGATTCTGAACTTGGGAATTATAATTCAAATGTTATACATAGGGAGTAGCGATAACAAATATATTTAGTTGATTTTCTGATCTTTCAAGGGGACTGGACACATCTGGTCGTTCTCAGTTAAACATTGCATGTCCAGGCTCACAAATTTTGGGGGCGCAGCTCGTTCTGTAATATATATAATTTACCGCGTGTGATGATATAATCAAATTTTGCAGATATTTGCCAAACTGACGAGAGATAGTTTTTTTTTCTTAATTAGTAATTATTATTTGGTTGCGCCACATAATTCGCTTCCACCTCGTAGGTAGGACGGAAATTTACGCGAGGTTAATTTGTACGTGGTATCAAAAGGGCCGGAGCGTATGATTTTCCATTTTCCTAGGGTTCAGCGAACTTGTGCTGATAAATAATATAATATAAAAAAATTGGTTTCTTTTGTTCAGACGTGATCCGAAATTTCTTATTTATTAGTAAAACACATAAATATTGTAGGTGATTCCAAGACTTGGTATTTCGCAACGCGAAACGCTAGTGTCGATAAATAGTTTATTGTTTTTAGCTTAGCAGTATTTTGTACGAATTAATTTTACTTTCATTATTCTATCAAGGTCAATGGCGAAAAACCATCGTAAGCTGGAATAACATTTCGGTTGAAAAGGTAAACACATATAATATTTTATTTGTCGTCTCGACACCGGTGAATATCACATTTAGGAGAAAAGAAAAACATACGCATCTCATGCGCTTTGGAAATACCAAAACGATAAGGGGTTAGTTTAGTTGTTTTAACGCAAGACGAGGGCTTCGTCATAATTTTGTTTTGTGGGATAGTTACATGTTATACAGGGGTAGGTTAGGACGCACCATTTATAGATAAATGTATAGATAGTCTTATATCGGGGGACTTTATTTATTTGGGTAATATCGGGATTTTGTTTTATGTTTTATGTTTATATATATATATATATATATATAAAAAGATGAAGAGATATGAGTATATATATATATATATATATACTCAGAGAAACTTTTATTATATTTTTTAATACAATCTTGTGGTTTCACCATATTTTGTTTATCATCCCTACCCCGTAATTCCCCCTAGAGAGTGTAACAGCCTTGGATGTGAGACAGAATCGGGAGAACAATCCTGTCCTGGCAAAGGAGTATCAAACCGTTTTAAGACCAGGCGTACCCAGCTCAAATCGGACTGGATTTGCCTTACACGCTCAGCCGCACATTAGAGAAAGAGATTGGTGACTCGAAGGTCGGGATCAATATACCGAAAAGAAAAGGTAGGATTTTATTTCAAGTGGTGACAGCGTTTTTTTTATTAATAAACAGCTCTATTGAAGGAGGTTTTATTACATCTGGTGACAGCAATTATTAGACTACTATTGAGTGCGTGGGATAAAGAAATTTCAAGGAATAAATATTACTTAAGGAATCACTTAAAATTAGGGTTTTGGGATTGGGAAAGGAAGTAATTAATTTGAGAGCATGGAAGATAGCATACAGAGTTCTACCGTAAATATACTAGTGAGAGGGGAGATTTTTTTGCTGTAAGTTTCATTTTATAGTGATTTATTTCTTTATCAAGTCCAGTTAGGTTACTACAGCAGCGCTGAACAGAGATTGTCCAAGGTGCAGGATGGATGGAAACATTGTTGGGAACTCAAAATTGTATTTTTGAAAAAATTATCTAGCTTCCTACCCTACCCTATATCTATTATTGAATGGGTTATTATAAACTTTAACTTAACGGTGGTGCACCAAGAAGAAGAAGAAGATAGTGGATGTTTTAAACCTGAAACTATTCTTAATGCTGTATTGTGGATAACATCAAGTTTACGAAGTACAGATTTGCTGGCAGATGCATAAGCTATGGAGTCATAATCTATAAGGTGAGTCTGTAACTTGGAATAAATTCAGTAAATCAAAGACAGTTTTTTGTTGGAAATATGCTTGGATAGGTCGATTAGTAGTTTATATTGCGCTCTTTTTGTAAAGAATTTTTTATAGCGTGTCCCAAATTTGAGATATGACGTCATCGACAATTTCTTTAAATGGGAATCCTAATTTTTTATAATTATTCTGGAAGAGCATATCAAGTTACACATGCATACCAAATATCAAAGGACCTCGTACTTTTTAAGTGCACATGCCGCCTTGGCCAAAATGAATGAAATTTTGGTTTCTTGTAATGATCTAACAAACTTGTGGCCAACATCGAACTGTTTATTTACATGCAAAGTGCGCCCCTCCATATTGATTGCCAAACGCTGTTACAAATATTGTTATGTACGGAAAAACTTAAAACATTGTTTATAATTACTTTTGAAATCGTTTTCCGTATAAATTTAATAAAGAAAAGGTAATGATAGTTTCTTAGATCAAATTAAACATATCTTTAAAGTTTGTATTGGAATTTAGTGTTTGAAAAAATATTTCTTTTCTTCTACAACTTTAAAACAACTGAAGTGCGGCAACCCAGCAATAAACGATTCCACGCAATGATCTAATAAACCAATCATTGCTCTTATAGTCAATGCAACGTAATCCCCACTCAGTGCCCCACTCGGCTCCTCCCCACGTCTTACCTATAAGCAATATTGGCTATAAGATTTGTTACTGTTTATGAATGAATTGTTTCATCTATGGTTATTAGATCATTGGTATCTTGTAAGCCTTGACATGGCGAACAAAAGTTCTCTTGGGCAGAACTACTGAAAACCCCAAATAAGATCAATTTTGACCTCTTAAAGTATAAAGGATATTGTCACACACCTCAGGGTCTCGCAAAGAAAGAAGAGTATAAAAAATAACTAAAGTTGTGACATAAAATATTTAATTACAAGAGTTGTAGTAATACGCCATTTTAATATATTTTTGATAATACAGGGTGATCCAAAAATATATGACAAATCAAATATTTTTATAGATCACAGTACCTACATGTTTTTTATAAATCAAACCTTAGGTTTAATTTATGTCTTGTACATCAATAATTACATCTTGGTCAACTGGTTCATTTCTTTGAGCTGCATCTAGAATGTAGTTTAACATCGCTCGACGGGATATTTAATTCGTTGCTAGTGCCTGGCATAAACAAGAAACCATAACACACTAGCTACGTGAGCGCAACATCCTATGGTTCTGGCAACTGATTTACAAGCGCAGTAGTAACCAGATATTAGTTCGTTATTGTTATGCATTTCAATTTCGTCAATATTATCCACAATTGATACTTCACGGTATTGCGAAATCGGGAATTTATACTAATTCTGAGAAATCCTGGTTCCTCTCTATTCTCATCTAGCTCATATACGTCGCTGTTGTCATGATCTAATTTATCCTGAATATAAGATGGTGCCAGCTTTATTTAGCATACACCTAGAGTTAGTTGCTTTAAATAACTGAGATAAAACCTAGGAAATATTGGAATATTATGTTCACTTAGCAACTTCCATACAGCATTTCTGCGAATTAGATTTTCTGCTTCAACCCTCTCCTGTACAACATTTACCTCATCTACTTTTGCTTTCAATTATCTATCTAGTTCAACTATTCTTCCTTCCATAAAAATAAGGTCATGATACCGATTTAATAATGCACCAGCAATAAGATAGTATTCTCGGAGATGAAGAAAGTGAGCGCATAGAATAATTCCATTGAGAAACTTAAAAATAGACTTCATATGAACATTGCGTGCTTCAAAAATCCATCTTTGTATAGTGACTAAACGAGCTTTATTTGCGATTTCAGTTGAAAGTTGGCGTGATCCACGTTCAAGAATTGTGGGAATTAGACATACAAATCCATTATTATTTAAAAATGGTATTACGCCTCTATATCCACAATCAATGATAAATATGTCATCAACTGCAATCCAGTTATTAATATTATATCTCAAATTCATTTCTCAGAATTGCAGACTCATCGTTTAGAGCATTTGCAAAATATGGCGAATGAATTTCCAGGATGTATCAATCAGTACCGTCAACTGAGGTGAAGGTGGGCAAATTTCAACATTTTTTAAAGATAACAACGTTAGAAGCGCCTCAAAAATTTTGAAAAAAAATATGAAAATTGCCTTAGGTTTACCCCTTTATATGAGCTAAATACGAGTTTTGCAAAAATTATAGAATCGCTAATATTTTTTTTAAGTAGTGTCCAACTCTATCCAGAAAAAGGGGTGAAGTTGGACATGGCTTCAAAACCAAGTAAAATCAACTTTTAATGAGAATTGAGTGTAGTTGGATAACTCTAATTTTTTTTTCAAAAAATTTGCACCCTTGCTGGGCCAATGAAAAACGTTTGTAGGTAAAAAATAACAGTTTATTTCCTAAATCACAAAACATCAACTTAAACTAGTTTCTAGAAAAACAAAATAACGTAAAAAACAAAAAATATTTAACAAAATACCAGTAAAAAATGAATAAAATATTTTCTGGAACAAAAAAAAGGAACACAATACCCTAAAAAAAATATAAAATCATTAACCTATGGTGTCATAAGTTAAATTATCTCGAAACTGAAAACGGTTTCGTCTTAATTCTACAGGTTGGTGTAAAACATAAATAACATCTTCCTTTGACACCATCGATTGGTCTTCAACATCTGGATAGACGAAAAAATGCCCCATTTTTTCTCCAAATTTTTTCCTAAGGAACTTAACTGTTAAAAACATCTCATCAATGTCTTCAACGTGACCTACAAAATTTAGATTTCTTTTAGTTGATTCAAATTTCACCAGGACGTATTGTTTTTTTTCAAAATCTCCGATGCTAGTAGGAACTAATTCAGTCTTATCATTGGTTGGAGCAGGGTTGCTTGTACTTGGCTTAGCCTCGTCAGAGTATAGTTCGTGTAATTCATCTTCTATTATTTCTATTTCAGATTGGTCCGACATAGCTTCATTGTAGTTTTCTTCTTCGACTTCACTGTCATCTTCAATAATGGCCATTTTCTTACGTCTTGGCTTTCTCGTTTGAATCACAGGAGAAAGGGTCTCTTCATTGTCGCTTTCATGTTCGATGTCACTATTGTCTTCAGTAAATGTCACACTTAGGCCAGGTTGAATGGCCATTTTTTTACCTCTTGGATTTCTTGTTTGAGTTGGAGGAGCAAGGTTCTCTTTAAAAAAAGCTAACGAAACTGTCAGTCCAATGTTTCTCAACATTAACTTCTTGATAATTCGCCAGTTTTTTCAACACTAGAAGAGGATCATAAGGAACTATTCCACATGCTGCAAATCCTGATTTGACATTATTCGCAGATCGCATGTCAATTCTCTGAAAAGTCTGGGATAGCAAAATTGGAAAATCGCTCTTCTGAAAGACTCCCCGATTTTTCATTTTCCACTGTCTTAAGACAAATCTCCACGCTTCCTTCATTTGTCTAAAATAAGCCACATCGAGTGGCTGGCAGATGTGGGTGGAGTTTGGGGGGGGGGGCAATATGAAACTGATGTCATGTTCAAGACATTTGTTGATAACCGTTACGGATATGTGACTGGACAAATTGTCACCGATGATCACTTTTTTGCCTTGAAGCTTTGATAAGTATGGAAGAGCAATTTTATAGAACCAGTCTTCGAAACAAAACTGATCGAACCAACGACTTTTACTCCGGTTATAAGCCGTGCCAGGAGGACCGTTCTCTATCCATGTCGGATAAATATGTTGGGCCTTGTACACTACGTAAGGTGGAAGAACAAAGCCGGAAGCTGCTGCAGCAATCATAACCGAAATGCTTGTTTTTGAGCTATCCATAACGCGATCACAGTGTTTTGCTCCTCTTTTGACGAGAACTTTAAGTTTTCCTGGGTCGTCGGAAAAATTGGTTTTGTCGTAGTTGACGATATTTTTCGCAGGAACATTTTCTATAGATTTTTGCAATTCCGTAAAATATGCGGTCATAACAGCAGAGCTGACTTGGGCTCTAACCCTTTTCATATTCTGGGATAGCCGTACAGATAATTATCTGTGCCTGTTGAGGAAATTTTTTACCCATTCATCTCCAGGAACATTATCATGGAAAATTGTAATGGTTTTTCCCAGCCGATCCAGATATGATTTCACTACAGTTTTCACGTCTTTTATGGTTAATGGAAAAATCCACTTAGCGGCACTCATTATCCCTTCTGCTAGATATGTCTCTTCATCGGAAGTTAGTACGGTTTGACCTCCATATTTCTTTTTATTTTTTATTCCTTTAACGTGATTAAATAAAGTCGATTTCGGAATTGAATACTTTTCCGCAGCTTCCCTAAAGCTAAGTTTCTTTAATTTAACTTCTTCCTCCGCCTTCTTTATTGTAGAAAGCAAATAGTTACAGTTGGGTTTCTTGCCCACTTTTCTATTATATACACGCGGCATCTTGGTGTCCAACTGTACTCTGGAACAAGAAACGTTTTTAATGTGACGCCACTGAACTCAATAACTTGTGGCAGATTAGTTTAAAATTATGTAGGTTAGTTACTTATACTGTAGTCTACATTGTGGCCAAAAATGGACATTCTAGGAACATCAGTATAATACATACAATAGTTATAAGAACCAAATTGCCAAAATAGCACTTTTTAAATCAATTGTTTACATAGTTAAAAAATCAACTTACCGTTAAAAAACCGCGCCAAATGTAACACACTTTCTTACTACATTCACACTGATGAAATACTCACCACCAAATTGGCCGAAGAACGAATGTCAGTGGCGTCACGAATTTATTTGATCAGAAACTACGTCTTGTCCAACTTCACCACGACTGTCCACCTTCACCTCAGTTGACGGTACCAACAACAAGAACTGGTTTAACTAAATGTTGACCTTTATGTACAGAATAAGATTGTCTTGCACATTTGTAGTTAACATATTTTTTAATAAGCACATACGTTTCATCTACGACGGCGATAGCTTTCCCAACATTAATATTATTGTTTTAGAGTTCATTAGCAAACTCTGTAACATGTCTTTGGTAAAACTGTTCATGATTTATACTCTGTAAACCAATATTTTGTGGATCAAACCGTAACATCAATGATCTTCTCACAACACTTATAGCCAATCTTACAGATTGTCTGCTAGAATAACTAAAAATAACTTTTAGCAGTTCATCTGATAGTCCTTGATGAAGTTTGCGCAAAAATGTGAGTAAATGTTTCTTTTAACATGCCTAACATTATTAGTATCATGAACTGGTAGCTGAATAGTTCTTCAAATTGACGTTACAACCTTGAAATCTTGATACGAAAATGAGTCTACATTTAAAAAATTGAGTTCACATCCTGATGATTTCTTGTGCATTGCTTGTAGGAAATTGCCCATTTCACGTTCGTTTATCTTTAAATATTTATTAATGCAAACCCCCATACAAAACGTTCAATAAAAATCCATCATTATTCATATGTTGTTCACATATTTTTGCAAATTCAGGAATGTTAATATTGGTATCAATAAAAAATATTTGTACTCTTGCTTTTACCGAAAGACGGCTTAATTGTTTTGGTATATCATCACAAATCATGCAGCAGCTATTACAAGTCTGTTTCAAAACATTAAGTCATACACATTCAGGATCTTCTGCCAAAGCGGTAATATCTCTTCTTATTAAATTATCACAGTTTAGACGAATAAGGGTATTAATATTTACAGGAGTATATGGAAGAATAATTCTTCCCTACATCGCATAGCATACTAAATCATTTCTTCATTGTCGAAATTACCTCGTAAACGTTTCATTCCTCGAGGTATTGCGCGCGAAGCAATTAATACGAGCCACTTCTTTAAACAAATAAACTACAAAATCTGATATATCTAGATATATATAGATAGATGCAATAAATATATTTAACATTTCACAAATAAACTGACAGATTCATATATATATATATATATATATATATATATATATATATATATATATATATATATATACAGGGTGTCCCGGGACTAATGGGGAAAAAGTCAGGAGCGTATAATCTGAGCCAAAATAACGTTATTACTTCATATAAACTTTTTCTATGCAGGCCCTCGTTTTCGAGTTATAGGCCTCCAAAGTTTTAATTTTGAATTGGGTTTTAATTTTTATTTTTTGTACTTGTTATTTGATCTTTATAAAATTTACGGCAAAGCTATAATGTACGTCTACGTTTATTTTGGAAAGTTAAACAGATTTGTGTCTTGAAGCCAGGGACGGACTACCCGCAATGGTTAGTGATCCAAAACTTTTGCAGGGATGGCACACCCTGTACGAAATTGACTTCCACACACATTTCGCTAACGAAAAGGTACTCTTATTGGAATTCAATAAAATAAGCCGTTTGGCTAATATTTACGGTTTTATTAATGCACTAACTACCAATTTACCTAACTAACTTATTAATACGATGTCCAAGATTTACCTACAGTACTACAAAAAAATAATTTGATGATAGCAGATGATAAAAACGTTAAGAACTTATTTAATGGGAATTAAATAGGTACGGTAAGAACGTAATTAGTTGCTTTTAATCAAAATTACGAACACAACATTATTAAACCATTAAGATACCCTCAAAAACACAAGTTATAAAACATTTGACAAAAACTAATTCCTAAACAACAACAAAAAAATTGTCATTCTAATAAATGTTCAATATGAGCTCCTCCCACTTCCAAGCACATTCTAAGTCTACGAAGGTTGTTTCTTTGCACTTAAAAGAGCAATCCCATATTACTTCTAATAACATTGCAGTGTAACATAATTCTGTCTATTAAATCTTGTCTTATTTACACAGGTGTTGCGTATACCTTACTTTTGAGATAACCCCAGAGAAAGAAATGCATAGGATTAACGTCTCCTGATCGCGGTGGCCATTGAAAAGGGCCTCCACGACCAATCCATTTATTAGGAAGCCTGGTGTGTAAATGCTGTCGTACATCTAAACTGAAATGAGGAGTGGCCCCATCATGCAAGAACCATAAATTCCTACGAGTTTGTAGAAGCACATCATCAAACAGGTTCCATAACCCATTTTGCAAAAACTCCAAATATCTCTGACCGGTCAAAGTACCGTCAATAAAGTATGGCCCTATCAAATGATTGCCAACTATTTCTGCCCAAACATTAACCATGAATCTATGCGGGTTCCTAGTTTGGATAATGCCATGTGGATTCACATCATCCCATAAATGCATATTATGAGAAATAATGACTCCATCTCTGGTGAAACCAGATTCGTCCGTAAAGAGAACGTTACTAATAAATGTATTGTCTGCTTGTTATTGTCGCAGAAACCACTGGCTATACTCAAGTCGTGCAGGATAGTCAGCCACTGTCATACTGTGTACTTTTTTCATGTGAAAAACTGTTCTTTTAGGACGCGATGAACAACTGATTTCGAGACGTTATGTTCTCTTGATAATTTTCGTAAACTCGTTGATGGTTCATTATCAACTGCATTTAACAAGTCTTGTTCAACTGCCACTGTATGTACGCTTTGTACTGGACCTTTTCCACTTTTTTGGCAAAAAACTTCCTGAAATTTAAAATTTAGTTTTGTATACATAGAAAATCACATTTTCTTATTCATACCTGTTTCTCGTAAGCTGAGATCAATACGCTCAAACATTCGTCTGTCTGGCGATGCTCTGTTTGCAAAATGCTCTGCATAAAGCCTTCTGGCCTCTAAACAGTTTCGAGAAGCCAGTCCATATATTAAATGCATATCAGCGCACTCAATAAAAGTGAATTCTGCCATTGTAACTGTTAAATTAAGGACTTATGAATTATTGACTACGAACTATTCTACACAACGTTTGACAACTAATCCTATGGTTACATGATAAACGGTAAAAACACTTTTAAAAAGTTTTTACCAACTTTCGCATTAATAAGTCGTTAATGTTTTTTATCTTCTGCTATCGTTAAATTATTTTGTTGTAGTAAAGGTGTAAATCTTGGACATCATATTAATAAGTTAGTTAGGTAAATTGGTACGTTTTGCATTAATAAAACTGTAAATATTAGCCAAACGGCTTATTTTATCGAAATCCAACAAGAGTACCTTTTCGTTAGCTTAATGTGTGGGGAAGTCAATTTCGATAATTTCATACAGGGTGTGCCTACCCTGCAAAATTTTTGGATCACTAACCATTGCGGGTAGTCCGTCCCTGGCTTCAAGGGACTACTGTAAATCTATTCACCTCTCCAAAATAAACATACACGTACATTATAGCTTTGCCGTAAATTTTATGAAGATCAAATAACTAGTACAAAAAATAAAAATTAAAACCAAATTCAAAATTAAAACTTTGGAGGCCTATAACTCGAAAACGAGGGCCTGCATAGAAAAAGTTTATATGAAGTACTAACATTATTTTGGCTCAGATTATACGCTCCTGACTTTTTTCCCATTAGTCCCGGGACACCCTGTATATATATATATATATATATATATATATATATATATATATATATATATATATATATATATATAGGATTATTTTCTTGGGTTTGTGGCAATGATACCAAGTGTACTCTTTCAAATATTTATTTTACGAGCTTTCGAATACAATCGTATTCATTTTCAAGTACTAAAAATTATAAAATATGGTCAAAAATTAAAATAAAGGGTATATAAAAAAAATAAAAATACTTACATTATTTAACGAGATTGCAGGTAAAGTTGTAAAATATATGTATAATAAATCATTTCAAATAGTATCCAAAAATTATTATAAAACTTCAAAAAACAATATATGTATTAAATAATGTTACCAAGTCAATATGAATATTTTCGATTTGTATTACTTTGATGTTAAAAATAATTTTATTATAGGTTACTTATATGATTTGTACTCAAATTTTTTAAATGTTGCTTTTCAAATTCTAATAAATATGCGTATATTACACTAAGATTATTCAGGTCTGTTTTTTTTATTTATACAATCAACATCTTGATTGATGTAAGCTGTTTCTAAAAACAGACGTTTTTTATAATTCCTTTCTGTAGTTAACACCTTATCGGATTGATAATTCATGCTATGGCCTTCATAAAACACATGTTCAGCAAGTGCACATCTGTCAGGATACAACTTGCTGTCACTCCTGTGAGAGGTAATTCGGTTGGAAAGTGACCTCTTAGATTGACCATAGTACTTTTTATTACAAGTATCACAAGGAATCTCATAAACTATATTAGCCAGTTTATTGGTAGGAGTTTTATCTTTTATTTTACTGAAGATTGACCTAATAGTAAGATGTTGCTTGTTACCAACTTTTATATTATGATTTTTGAATATTGCAGAATTTTTTGGTGTAACTGATTTAATATATGGTAGAGACACATAAATTGGCATATGATTATTGTCAGTTTCAGCGTCAATATACGAGTAATTCAATTTTATTTTCATTAGAAATAATGAAAATAAAATTTTAATTGACTGGTATAAAAAACCAATAAGTTCAGGTAAATACATTAATTATCATTCTTATCATCCACGTAATACAAAGATCAACCTAATCCGTCAAATGAAAAATAGAGTCTTAGAAATTTCAAATCCAATATTTCATCAAAAAAATATAAAATTATTGTACAAACTTTTTTATGAAAACTCTTTTCCTCCATATCTCTTAAAACGAATTTTTTATAATACTTCTGAAAGAATGACTGACATTTCTAATAACATCACATCAAACTTGAATTATATTGACGCTGAAACTGACAATAATCATATGCCAATTTATGTGTCTCTACCATATTTATATTAAATCAGTTACACCAAAAATTTCTGCAATATTCAAAAATCATAATATAAAAGTTGGTAACAAGCAACATCTTACTATTAGGTCAATCTTCAGTAAAATAAAAGATAAAACTCCTACCAATAAACTGGCTAATATAGTTTATGAGATTCCTTGTGATACTTGTAATAAAAAGTACTATGGTCAATCTAAGAGGTCACTTTACAACCGAATTACCTCTCACAGGAGTGACAGCAAGTTGTATCCTGACAGATGTGCACTTGCTGAACATGTGTTTTATGAAGGCCATAGCATGAATTATCAATCCGCTAAGGTGTTAACTACAGAAAGGAATTATAAAAAACGTCTGTTTTTAGAAAGAGCTTACATCAATCAAGATGTTGATTGTATAAATAAAAAAACAGACCTGAATAATCTTAGTGTAATATACGCATATTTATTAGAATTTGAAAAGCAACATTTAAAAAATTTGAGTACAAATCATATAAGTAACCTAGAATAAAATTATTTTTAACATCAAAGTAATACAAATCGAAAAAATTCATATTGACTTGGTAACATTATTTAATACATATATTGTTTTTTGAAGTTTTATAATAATTTTTAGATACTATTTGAAATGATTTATTATACATATATTTTACAACTTTACCTGCAATCTCGTTAAATAATGTAAGTATTTTTATTTTTTTTATATACCCTTTATTTTAATTTTTGACCATATTTTATAATTTTTAGTACTTGAAAATGAATACGATTGTATTCGAAAGCTCGTAAAATAAATATTTGAAAGAGTACACTTGGTATCATTGCCACAAACCCAAAAAAATAATCCTGATTATTAAGTTGGCAAATAATTAATTTAAAATTATATATATATATATATATATATTCAATTGTTTTGATATTGATGCTTCGATAACGACGATCATGAATGTCTACGATTCAATGTCCGTGTACACAAATGATGGCAAAAATTGTCATTATATTTTAAGTGAAACTTGCAACTGATTGTAGATAATAAGGTTAGAAAAAATATACGAACAAGTTCAATATTATTTTTGTTTTTTGCAAGGCCCGATCTAGCTATTTAGCCATCGGACAAAGAAAATTTTCGCCGCCCTTTATATACACTAACACCATATAACTCATGATCTTGTATGTTGAGGGATGTTAAGTATATACATAAAATATATGATATTGTTGGGATTATACCTATAATAATCACGTCAGTCTATTCGACCTTTGATTAAGTACCTATAAGAAAGTTGATGATTGTTCTTATGTTTGTAAGTCTACAATCTATGTCTTTTAAAGAATTTCACAGCAACTACCGAAAATTACCATTGTTATCTTGATACAGATTATCAGAAGTACCTTGAAAAGCCAAGCCATTTTTATTCAACATTTTGATGATTGAGGCAATTCGTAACAATACTCTATTCCAGTGTTCTATTTCTGATAAAATTATTCTTTGTGACTCGGCATCTATCGTATGAGACGATCTGAGCCTACGTGAAAGTTCGCCCAAAAATTTTACAGCTTCTAAATGGTTTGGAGATGTCTCATGAGATTTAAGTATACCTACATGCTTCCAATTTTTGTAGCCACCTTCAGATAAACCGGAAATTTTAGTTTTATTAAAGATTTTGTAGCAAAAGCAATACAACGAATTTTTTACCGCAGAATATACAAGCCAATCTCTCAAAATTTCTCTTATAGTATCTCGTAGTAACATCCGATCATTGATATCTCCTGTAAATTCATATTTATAGGTAATTAGATGTTATTGTTGTACAGAATATTGAAATTAACTGTCCCGACCCTTACTTCGTGGAATCTACGCATATTAATGTTTCAAATGAAACACGGTTTCTAGTTAATACCACAATATAATAAAATTTTTTTAGAATTTTCAACAATTTTTATTATACTGTGGTATTAACTAGAAACCGTGAGTTTCATTTAAAACACTAGTACAGAATATTTCCTATTTATACAAACTTTATTTGTGAATATATTTTAAAATATTAATGTTGACTATTTGACACTTACTTAAAAATCAAATTAATTCTAATTGTCAAAAAATATCGATTCACTACTGTCACTCACTTTTTAATTCCTATCGATTTTAGAATCTAAGCCGCCACAAATGCATACAGTGTGTCTGGAGAGCCTCTATTTACCAAATATATTATTTCTACATCTGTTTTTTTATTGAACCACGTGGCAGGGTCAACATATAAACTAGACGTTGATTCTGCAGAAACACTTGTAGTTGCAATAGTACCTCCACCTGCATTAGCGGCTTCAACCGCAATAGCACTTGACCCAGTTGTAGAAGCCCCAGGTTCACAAATTCGAACGTATGTTTTTCTTGAGGTGTGGGAGACGATGGTTTGTTAAGCTTTAATGCTCCTGCTTGCTTTTGTCGCTCTGCATTTTTGGAAATCTTCGTTTTTTATACTGGTGTCCCGACAAGCGTGATCTACCGTCTTGGCATATATTTCGCATAAATAGATAAAATATTTTAATTCTGTATCACTTATTAACTTTCTTTATGGCTACCGCTACACTATTCACAAATATAACGAAAATTTGTCTCTAGTCCTCTAACGAAAAAATAAAGCATTTTGCTTATATATTTAAGGGATTCCCCTGAAATTTCGCGTTGTATGATTGTAGGTAAAGGGTGTTCCTCCCAAAGATTGAGGAAAATCCCCATCAAACATAAACGGACCGAAAGGGTTTCCAGTTCAGAAATGTAAAATCGGCAAAAAATTCGTATGAATTTCTTTGTATTCTACTTTCTAAAATCATTACATATCGAAATAGGTGGTTCCTTATTTCCTATTTGGGTATTTCATCTTTTTCATTATTTCGAACAAAAATAATTCAGATAATATACTTAAATATTCCCACTATCCAACCTGAAATAGGTTGGCACATTAAATTCTCAACATTCCACCTGCTAACCTTGGTAGGTGGGGGGTAGTAAATTTTGCCGCCCCTCATTTTTTGACGCTCTGGGCAAGTGAACGGGTTATCCAACCCCCTCCCCCCCTAGATCGGGCACTGGTTTTTTCTTAAAAACGAACTGATTTTATACAAATATCACTTTATTTCTTACTCTAATCAAAGCTAAAACAATAAATAACTTTCTTATTATTAAAAATAACTACACTTATGACATTACATATCAAAAGTGTAAAGGCGGCCATTCATTTACGGATATCGGAGAGACCATTATCGTACGCATCAAAACTGAAGTAAAAAATTACCACTGACATGCAGTTTTTGAAGAAATCAAAATACGCCGGATAAGCACGGAAGCTTTTTTTAAATGATCAAAAATGTTGTTGATGGCAATTAAAAATAAGGTTGGACTGATAACAGCCCTGTGGGGTTCCATTTGCTTGGATAGTTCGTCAACAACCCGAATTTTGATAGTTCTGTTGGCAAGAAAGTTCTTGATAAAAGCTAGGCAATTTCCTCTGATATCCCATTTGTGCAGTTGCATCAGGATGTTTCGAGCCCAGCAGGTATCAAAAGCTTTTGTGATATCAAAAAAATATCGCCACGCATACTTGTTTGGTGGGAAAAGCCTCATTAATATCACTTTCCAAATCAACAATGCTGTCTAGTGTTGTGTAGATTATTATTTAATTAGGAGATTAGTACTTTCTCAAGTAATTTTCCCATTGAACAAGTTAGAGAAATTGATCTTTACGTGTTAGCTTCTTGTTTGGGTTTTTTATTCTTCAAAAATGGCAGGATAATAACTTCAGGCCATATTCAAGGAAAACCTTTGTCTTCTCATATTCAAAATTTTCAGTAAATGCCATTTTACTGAAGGTGGTAGATACGAGAATACGGGTCATTATAGAAGATGAAAAATAGAAATTACCCTTGTTTGATGGATCCAATTGTGATAATTGGACATTTAAAATGTAAATTTTACTATATGAGTTGGATCTTGTCGAGTTTGTTAAAGATTACTATAAAAAAATGTATGCGTGAATCGGAAACCAACAGCGTTAGAAGTGAAACTTTTAAGTTGCGCAAAATCTATAATTAATAACTCATTCCTAATTATGTTCTGTTACTATTTCCCTGCCTGATATACTCTTCTTTTTTTATTTTTCTACTACTTCTTTCATACACTGTGTTATTTGAAGATAAAATATTTCAATATAATTATCACCGTGATTTGAAGCCGAGTCGTTTGGATAACCGTACGAGAGTGTACCTTTACTACTTAAACTACTAGACCATCAAGACGCTCACTCATAGTTTCCATTGGTAACTTAAAATAAATATTTGTATTTTTAGCTTAAATCCATTATAAAAAGTATTTTTGGGTTCTTTTTATTGATCATTACAAATATGTGAATAGTTTTTTTCAATTCAATTTTATAAGAAAGATAGTGTGCTATTCAGAATTGAGCACATATTTTCTTGTCACATTTTACAAACAGGAGGGGAGGACATCATTATGTCTCTCTTAATTGTGGTATTATAGTATAATTGCGTTCCTTGTTACTCTTATAGATTTCTACTTTTTCCACCTCTCTTACTCAGATTAAGTAAATAATAATTAGAAAGGGACAAGGAGTTTAACAAACTTGTTAGCTTTTACGAGTTCACTCCCATTTCCCAAAAATAATTGTGAAATAGTTGGTTTTGGTTTGTTTTAGATTGCATAGCTGTTTTCTTCCGTGCAAAAACGTATTTGCAGCAAAAAAAATATTACTAATATATTATTATATACTAATATACTAATATACTAATATACTATTAGTTGGCATCTCGTTGTTCTCAGATTTTCTTTTCATATCTTTCCTAAAACAAATTCTAGAGCCAGATTGAACAATGTAGCTGACAGTGAGTATCCTTGTCTTACACCTTGTATATTTTGATTTCTTCAGTTTCTCCTTTTTGGGTCAAGATACTAACCTTTGATTGTCGCAATGTCATCTCTATTAGGCTTCTCAGTTTTTTACTTACCCCTTGTTGTTTTAGGACTTTCACAATTTCATTCCTCTTTAGCGAGACAAAGGCTTGTTCGAAATCTAAAAATAACATTTCTATTTCGTACTGGTGTTCGTACCCGTTTTCCAAAATTTACTTGTTAGGGTGTATTGCATCAGTTATTGATCTGCCTCTTATGAAACCACATTGATATTGTCCTAAGATATTTTGAGTTTCGGTTAGGTACTAGTCGTCTTTGTAATATTGACGATAATATTTTATAGGTTGTGTTTAAAAGTGTTATGCCTCTATAGCTCTTACATTCTTGCTGATTTCCTTTTTTGTGTATCAGTATAATTTGTCCCACTTTCCATTCGCTCGGCATTTTCTCTTCTTCCCATATTTTCTTCATATGTATTCTTTCATATGCAACATGTCTCCTCCGTGTTTTATCAGTTCTAAATTTATTCCATCCTTTCCAGGTGTATTTCCATTACTACCTATCCTGATAATATCTATTACTTCTTCTATTGTTGGTACTTGTGGGATAATTTCTTCTTCTATTTCTTCATCTATTTCATCTTCTATCGCTGGTTCATTTAGTAATTCCTTGAAGTATGTTGCCATGTTTCTTTGTATTGTTTTCCTTCTTCCACTAGTTGTCCTTGTTTATTCTTTATTCCTTTCAATTTGTTTTGAAATGTCTTGTTATTTTCTCTTATCTGTTTTTAAATTTTCTTTTCCATTTCTCGTTTTCTATTTCCTGTATTCTTAGGTCCATCCGTTGCCTTTTTTAATGATTATTTTCTTACAATCCTTCCTTGATCTTTTCATGTATTGTATGTTTTCCTGCTACGAGTTCAATATATTATTCTTTTCCTATTTGTGCATTGAAATCTCATATCACCATGATCGTGTCTTTGTCTTTTTCTTCTCTACACGCAGTTTCTATCGGTGCATATACGTTTAATAACGATAGGTTGGTCGGCTTCGCTTCTATCCTCAACTATGCAAGAGTGTCGCTTATTGGCCTGAATTCCAGGATTTTTTTTCGTTGCGTCTCCGAGTATCATAAAGGCTACTCCATATTGTCCTTGCCTCTCGCTCTCTGAGTATCGTAGGCTGAAATTTTTTATATCTATTCCCCCTTTTCCCTTCCATCTGTCTCTTGTATAGCTGCTATTTTTATTCCGTATCTTACCAATACCGCTGTTACTACTTGCATTTTTCCTGTATTTAACATTGTTCTAATATTCCATGTGCTTATTTTCATTATTTTATGTTTTAAGCTCTGTTTACATTTTTGTTTTCTTTTCTTTGTTTTATGATTTTCTTCTGTGTCTGTTTCAGTTGTAGTTATAACTTGTTCTTGTTCGGTCCTGGTCAAGGTTCCTTGTTTGGTTTCCTCTATTTCATCTTGGTTTACTAGTTTTATGGGCAAGATTTCTTTATTTCTCTCACTCTTTACTATCCCATCTCCATTCCTTCCCATTTATGATTATTTGGTTCAATCCAATTTTAACTGTGCTTCCATTTTGTCTCTCCTCTCTTGCCATGTCTCTCATTTTCTTTTGCTTCACCCTTTCATTTCTTGTTAAACCGTCGTTGATATATACTTTCCCTTCTTTGTTGTACTTTAGTTTATTGTTATTCTACATCACTTGTTCTTTGTCCTCATATAGAGCATGTTTTGGGTCTTAGTTTGGTGGCTGATTTCACCTGCACGTTCACATTCAGCTTCTGCCTGCTAAAGTTTTCTATTATATCTTATAATTTTGCCGGATCTTCCTAATTTATTATTAGTCCACTCATCACCATGTTGTCTTTCTCTATCCATTCTAGCGTTTTTTTATTTCATTAACATCTTCCTTAATTTTCATGTATTCTAGCTTTATTCTCTCATTTTCCTTTTTTATTGCTTCATTTTCTCTCATAATTTTCATTATTTCATGCCCTTTGTTGTTCTTCTCTGATTTGCTATACTTCTTTCTTTATTTCTTTTTGGTCATATTTCATTCTCTCTATTTCGGTATTTATTGTCTGTATCTCTCATTTGATACCTTCTTTAATTTACTATAATATTTTTCTTAATTCATCCATTTCTCGGTGTTTATCTGATGAGTGTTCTATTATTTTATTATATTATATTTAATATATTAATTTATATTATATTTATTTTTATTTTCTTTCTAGTTTTAGATCTGATCTTTATAAATTTTTTTTGTATTTCTCATTTCCGTCCTGGACTAATTTTATTCTCTTGTCAATATCCCTGTCTCAGTTTAATGTTTGTTGCTAAATTGTGTCCTAGTTTTTATTGAATTTCATTTCACAGGTTGATTTTTTATATGAGTAAATCTGTTTTTCTTAAATTACTGACTACTTATGGATGTTATTTTTTCACCCTTGTCTGTTTGTACTACACTAACCTGCGTATACCACTTTTCAGATTATTTATGGGGTATATCCCTAGTAATCTTAATTTTAAACTGAATCAATATCAAACATGTCTCACTTTCTCAAGCAACGGGCGGACCTCAAGAATATAAAATGTTTTCATATAAAATGATAGCCACTCAGTAACTCATGGAAGACGATTTTGATAGGATATCTTATTTTTGTGAGCGATTGATGGACATGACGGATAACAATATTATACAATTAGAAGACGTTATGTTTTCTGATGAGTGAACGTTTTCACTTAACGGTCAAGCTAATCGTCAAAATTGCCGCTACTGATCATCGGAAAATCCTCACAGGAATGTTGGTGGTCTTTTATCCATTGAGGGCAATTTGAATGGCGATAATTATTTTAGTCCGGGAAAGTAAGGAGATAAAAGTCAAAAGTTTCCCATAATTGATTTTTCATTTTTAAATGAAAATATATTGACCCAGCATCACTCTCCTAGATTGTCTAATAATTTCCGCTGGACCTTGCGACGCAGCTTGCAAGCACAGCTCAGACCACCTAAAATTCAAGTGATTTATGCTCGTGTCATTCCTGGATATGTTCTTACAAAAAAATCGTAGAGATGAAAATTGAAGCAAATCTTATGCTATTGAAGGTGACGTAAATAGTTTTTTAATAAAAAAAAATTCCGATCTTAAATTTTCCAAAAATTGAAAAAATTTATGAAAATTATATTTTTGGTTAGTAATTATAAATAAAATATTAATATCGAGGTCAAAACATAGAGGTCAAACTTCTAAAAATTTACATTTTTTCAGATTTGGAAAATTCAAAATGGCGGCTGCGTAAATTGGAAACAATTTTTTTTTCAATCGCGTCTAAATTTATGAACATTAACGATATTGAGAAACGGTTTGTTGCAATCGACAGAGTGAAAGTTATATTTTTATAAATAACATAAACAAAATTTTTAAAAAATTTTTTACATAATTTTTTAGAACATTTACCGAAAATAAAATTTTTTCCATCTAGTTTTTTCTCATTTTGGCGTTGAAAAATTTGTTCAAAATATGTTTTCATGTTTTAAATATGTGTGTCTTTTAAAAACGAGTATTTAAAAAAAATTTTTTTAGATGCGACTTTTACAAGTTGAGATAAACAAATTCAAAGTCTGTTAGATTCTATGATAATATTGATTGAAATTTTCAAATTTTGATCACTTCGCTAGGTTGTCGAATCCCAACTCAACTTAAACACAAATTTCCATTTTTCTACCGTCAATCGGTTCATTCAAAAGAGAATAGTAATCCTAGCTCGCTCGGCCAAACGGTGCGGCGGCAGCTGCTTGGCGTTGTGGTGGGGGGTCAGGGCTCGTTCGCAGTTGAACGAAGCTCAAGCTTTTATTTTAGTTTTCTTTGTAAAAATTTTGCATTTGTGCTTTGCTAATAGTATGGTTATTATCAACCATTACATATTGCTAGAAATAAGGTACAATGATATTTATAATTTATATCTATAAATCCATTTATTATATATATTATACATAATTCGAAACGTAGATACTAAGAATAATATTTATTTACAAATTTACATCTATTTTCTACAAATTCTCGCCCTTTTTTGTCTCTGAGGAAATGGCTCTGTAGAATTTTCCTCGTCATTATCATTAGCAAACAAATCCTCATCGATATTATTGCTACTATCAATTGCAAGTTCACAATCAACTAATTGAGTAATATCAAAATTTAACTCATCACTCAGAGATTCATTGTCATCCTCGTCATTGTCAAATACCGTACTTACAATTTCGATGTTACAACAGTTTTTGCCTTCGCAATTTTTACATAATATCGTACAATGTATGCCAACTTTTTTACAACCACACCTGGTAGTAGAGCACCCTGTGGTACAAGAACACGAAATAATGTTCAATAATTCGTCGGGTACAAGTACGTCGTCAGTCATGTTAGTAAGGGTCTTTTGGGCTTTCGAAGAGAATGAGCGCTGACCCCCCACCAGAACGCCAAGCAGCTACCGCCGCACCGTTTGGCCGTGCGATCTAGGATTACTGTTCTCTATTGAATGGACCAATTAACGGTAGAAAAATGAAAATTTGTGTTTAAGTTGAGTTGGGATTCAACAACCTAGCGAAGTGATCAAAATTTGAAAATTTCATTTAATATTATGACAGTATCTAGCAGATTTTGAATTTGTTTATCTCAGTTTGTAAAAGTCGCATCTGAAAATTTTTTTTTTCAAAATACTCGTCTTTCAAAAACAAACATATTTATAACGCAAAAAGATATTTTTAAGAAATTTTTCAACGCCAAAATGAGAAAAAACTAGATGTAAAAATTTTTATTTTCCGTAAATGTTCTAAAAAATTATGTAAAAAAAATTTGTTTATGTTATTTATAAAAATATAACTTTCACTCTGTCGATTGCAACAAACCGTTTCTCAATATCGTTAATGTTCATAAATTTAGACGCGATTGAAAAAAAAATTGTTTCCAATTTGCGCGGCCGCCATTTTGAATTTTCCAAATCTGAAAAAATGTAAATTTTTAGAAGTTTGCCCTCTATGTTTATCTATGTTTTGACCTCGATATTAATATTTTATTTATAATTACCAACCAAAAATATAATTTTCGTAAATTTTTTCAATTTTTGGAAAATTTAAGATCGGAAATTTTTTTTTAAATACTATTTACGTCACCTTCAATAGCATAAGATTTGCTTCAATTTTTATTTCTACGATTTTTTTGTAAGAACACATCCAGGAATGACACGAGCATAAATCACTTGAATTTTAGGTGGTCTGAGCTGTGCTTGCAAGCTGCGTCACAAGCTCCAGTGGAAATTATTAGACAATCTAGGAGAGTGATGCTGGGTCAATATATTTTCATTTAAAAATGAAAAATCAATTATGGGAAAGTTTTGACAGTTAACAGATTTTTCGACCTTACTTTCCCGGACTATTTAGAATTATTTCAAAATGATGTCGTTCCAACTCTTGGCAAATTTATATCCTAATCCAGAAAACCCTCAAGTTTTAGCACATTACCAAAGCAATGTCCGGCGCCATATTTCCAGATCGGTGGATAAGGAGGTGAGGATCGATAAAATAGCCAGCGCGATCATCTGATCATAGCTTCTTAGTATTTGCGTAAAATAAAAGGGTACCGTCATTCAAACTTTTATATGTTTAAACGAAACTTTGTTTGATACTCATGATGTTGGCGAGTACGGTTGGGATAACGACACAAAAAACTATTTTTTAAATAGCTATTGTCGGCCAAAAATATATAAAGTCTTCTGCCGATTATCACGAAGATATGACAGCCGGTTTGTTTGAAAAATGGTTTGTTGAACAGCTTTTGTTTAATATTCCGCTGAACTAGGTAATTGTTATAGACAATGCGTCGTATAATTCATGGATATGAAATAAAATACCCAACAACAGAACTAAAAAGGAAATTCTAAAATTTATGGAAAACAATATAAAAAAAGCCGGAACATCCGAAATGAGTACGTCATTGATACTATTTGCAATAGGTCCGGTCATACCCTTTTGCGATTACCCCCATACTACTGTATGTTTGATTTAATCGAACTGGTTTGGGGTAATGTAAAAAGTCGTTTACGTGAATATAATCATTCGCCAAATTTAAGCGCAGCTGTCCTTAACAAAATTCGTCAATAAAGCTGTGAGTGATTGACAGTTCTTTGTGCATTGAATCTGACATTTAAATTTGAAATTGAGATCTTCCGATTATACGTAGAGTAAGCAAAAGTATTTATATTCAAGTATTGAACATTTTTAGGAAACTATGATGTTATTTTAGATTCTTTTTTTAGAAAACGGAATAGGTAGATACATATAATTATAAAGATGGATTCCTCTGACGATCTATCAGGAGATTATTTTGAAAATACACCATCAAACATATTACACAAAGCACAGAATGCTTCTAATGATTTATTGCCCCAAAAATCTGTGAATATTTACGAAACAAAATACAATTTGTTCAAAGAATGGTGTAGGAAAAATAAAATAACAAAATATTCCGAAAATGTCCAAGTGCACAAATGCACCTTTAATATTAGTATTCGTCTGTTGTTTTGTTAATTTGTTCTAATTTTGATTAAAATGTTCAAAATGTTAATCAATATATAATATATTTTATTAGGAATCAATCAAAGCGTTATAGTTTCTTCTAAAGAAAAATTAAACCTACTTTAGTGTGCAAAGAAAATCTCTATTAAACTTCTGCATTTTGATAAAATTTTCGGTAGTACAAAAAATAGTGTATGCAATTCGTGTGTAAAGACCTTTTTCGACTCATGTGATTGTCGCATTCGCCGGAATATTCACATTCGTTAAAAAAGGCTACTTTACACACTTGTTACATAAATAACTATTTACCGTCTATAGCACCAGTAGTTAATCAACTTAGAAACGATACTATTTCAGAAGATTTTGACAATTCCAGTTAGGTATTTATTATTTTAAATCAGCTTCCGTTAGGAATCTGAAAAACGCGTTAATTGTTTTTTACATTTTTGTAGTAGGTACCGTATTTCACAAAGCTAATAAAAAAGTTAAAAATAACAAAACGAAAAATAACAAAAATTAATAAAAAAATAACAAAAATGTGCATAAAATAAAAAAAAACTAGCTCCATATTCTTACTAACATGCCCGACCCAATCCTTTTCCTAGCAAGAAAAGTTCATACCTTCCCGTGGTTCTTGCTGGGCAGACAATATTTTCAAATTGACTGGCTAAATGAGCATTGTTCACAGAAAATTATATTACAAAGATTGCAAGTTTTCTATGCACCCTAATTTTAATTTCCTATATTAATTTGTATGACAAAAATTATTTGATAATTTTCGAATTTATAAAAGTTATATACACGCCATTGGGCAGCATTTGCCATTAATGGCATTAAAAATATCTCACTTCACATTGTCTTTATGAAGACTATACATTCAACATATGAGGCGTGCGTTTCCATAACTAACTAGATCCATTTTTTACTAAAATTGAGAAAATGGCGAAAATCCCTCCTTTGACAGCTTTGACACATACCTGTATAACTTTACTGTACCAAATCTGATTTCTTCCAATAATACTATGATATCGAAAAAAGAGTACGTTTCCAAAACTAGCTACATCCTTCATAAACACTGTTACAATAGTTATTTGTAAAACAAGTGTCCCAATGACTCGTTTTGTAGTACGAGTGAAGTTTGCACAACGAACCGCTTCGCGGTTCGTTGTGCAAATCACAAGTACTACAGAAAGTCATTGTGGCACAAGCTTTACACAATATTTTTTATAATTCGCATTTATTTAATTATTTAAATAAAATAGAATCTCATATAATCCCTGTTTTTAAACTAGGAGGAGTGGTTTGAATTTAAGTTGGCAATTCTGTAGATTCCTAATTGGTCAGATCACAGATGGTTTTATTCAGCACTTCTGACTTTTGACATATTATAACCGAATAATTGTGTAAATTGTAAACAAACTTTCATTTAAGCAAAAAGAGGATGATTATTTGTTTAAAAAAGAGCTTCTTCGTATATGCTCTTGCGATCTATTTATATTATATCATGAACAGAATTATTTCTGTAATACATCTTCACATAGATATGTGATAAGTTTCGTATACCTATTTATTGATCCTATACAATATAAAAATAAACAATTGACAAATCATTGATAAATAAACGTTAGCGTAATTTATTCATTAATATTTTTAATATAATATAATAATTTGCTAGCTAAAACAAAGCTAGACCATTTTATTTATAATTTGGGTCAAGGTTAAAGTCAAATGTCAAATAAAAATATAACTAAATACAATAACCAACTGTACACTAAAAATTACTATAACAGTGTTCAAAGAGCTTCATTGTGACACTGTAAACAATGTTATAATGAAGTCTCTTTTATACGCGAATTATAAAAAAGTGTTTAAATCCACCGATGTAATTTTTGTTTCAAAACTGCATAGATCCGATATTATTATGTTATTCATTGCATGCTACGGTTTCAAAACTTGTTAGATCCCGTTCGTATGTGCACTAGGATTGTTTACTGTTTTTATAATTATGTTAGTAGGTGTTTGAACGTGAAGCAGTATTGTTGTCGGATATTTAGTACATTTTGTGGTTTAGAATATAAAGTTAAAAATAGTTTTAAGCATGGAAAGAGTTCCTACCTTATCAGCGCCTGGAAGGGGAAGAAAAAGAATAAGAGATGAATCCAACTGGCAAAAAACTAAGAAAAAAATAGAACTGTAAGAACGAAAATTTATATCATTGGCATTCCATATAAAACTGAATTATTTTTTAGGCATAGACCAAAGAATCCTCCTGAAAAACCGCAGTGCAAGCATGCAAGATATAAGAAAATTTCATCAAGCGTTTTATGATAATAAATCAAAAGCTGAGCAAGATAACTTTATTTTAAAGCATACATCGCAGTGCGCACCAAAAAGGCATCGTCCTTCAAAGGGTAGGAAAACTAACACTGTTTCTGTGTTCTAATTTATAAAAACCAATAAAGGAATGGAAAAAAATTGCAGCAAAGCCTTTTTGACCATACTAAAAATATCTAGATTTCGGGTGCAAAACATAAGTAAGCATTATCTTAAAGAAGGTACCCGAAGAAAGAAGAGGTGGGGACAAAAGAAGTAAAGTTTATGCTACGCACAGAGAAAAAGTAACTGATTTTATTTTGAAATTAAAATGGATTGAATCACACTATACCAGAAATAAATCGGAACGCCAGTACATGTCCAGTGACTGCAGTATTAGAAAACTTTGGACACTATATTGCCATGATAATGAAGAGTTTAAAGTTAAGTATGACTATTTTCGGACTATTTTTGATACATATTTTAACATAAGTTTTAAAAGTCCAGCAACAGATGCTTGCTCTGAATGCATAAGTCTGAAAGTGCAAATACGTTCAACGAAATCAGAAGAGGCCAAGTTGGAGTTAATAACGAAACTAAGGGTGCACAATTTAAGAGCCAAAGCTTTTTATGAAAAAATTAAAAGTCCCGAGGATGATGTTATTAAGCTCAGTTTTGATTGCCAAAAAAATCGGGTCCTACCACGGGTACCACATCAGTCAGCTTACTATTCCAGGCAACTGTATTTTTACAACTTCACTGTTTGTCAAGGTCATTCCAAAGCCCCTCAAACCAAAGATAGTGTAACTGCCTTTACATGGACTGAGAATATGAGACAAAAGGGATCCAACGAAATATCTTCAATGCTGTACCATAAACTTTCATCTTTAGATCTAGAAGATTCTATAAAAAGTATCCAGCTCTTTTGTGACGGATGTCCTGGCCAGAATAAGAATGGGACTATGATAGGTATGTTGATGAAATGGCTGTATTCTTCAGGTTCTTCTGTCAAAGAAGTATCCATTATTTTTCCCGTGGTGGGTCACTCATTTTTACCTCCTGACCGCGTGTTTGGGCGGATAGAAAAGGTTATAAAGACCAAAGACACCACTGCTTTACCCAATGAATACAGGGCAATTATTTCCAATTATGCCACGGCTCTGGAATTAGGCAAAGATTATCAAACGTATAATTGGAAGGAACCTGTGCAGTCCGTCATTAAGCCTCCTGGGCAGTAGCATTTTAAGTTTTCGTCAGTAAAAAGAATTATTTTGAGGAAACAGTTTAAACAAAAAGTGCCAACAGTAGTCGTCAAAGGCGAAATGCACTATCGAAATGACCTTGGAGTATTTAAGACAGTAGTAAGAAAGGGAAAGAGTTTGAAAAACATTATTCCAGAGCCCCTCGAACATAAAGTGCCAGTAAAAAAAGAGAAGCACACCGATGTCGATGCGCTTTTAAAAAACATTATGGTCCTGATTGGAGAAATGGTGCAGAAGATGATTTGTCATTTTATGAACGTGTTCTTAATACCATTACAGATGACGATAACAACTCTGAGGCAAATGTTGCTCCAGATGAGCTAAATATTACAGAAGATGATGACTTGCAAATTTAAAATATGTTACAGTCTGGACCTGTTTTTTATTAAATGAGAATCTGAAGTTTTGTTTTAAGAGTTTTTAAGTTGAATAAATAATATTTTTGCGTCACATAAGATTCTTTAAGTTCGCAAGGTACTTTTCCAAAACTGTCTAAATCCGCAATATGTTTCCAAAACTTGTTTAATCCTACTTTGTTTTTCAAATAATTCAGTAAACTATTATCTAATATTTTATTGCTGACCGAAAGACAGTTTTAAAGGACATCCTCAAAATAATAAACCAGTCGCATAAACCTATTTGATTTCCCAACAAAGTTACCAGAAAAGTTGGATTTTCTCGAAATCACATCCGATGGATTTAAAAAGTTTTGGAAATGGCCGCCTCATATATATTCTGTGGAAGCTATGGTATACCCCGCTATTTTTCATTATTATCGCCACTCATCTTCTATATTTGTATAACCACAAAATAGTCTTGCATAAATGAATCGAAATAGCAAGTCAGTACAGTTATTGGATCTAATGTAATATGAGTGTTAATTCACAATATATGTTATAATAAAGTGGGTATTTACCACAAACAATTCCTGCCAGAGGAAATAAAATAGTTCCAGAATATTCTGCAAGACCCATCCACAAAAATAAGAGACCCGCACATGTCAAACATGTACCTGCAGTTGCAACTAACCTTGGCCATGTGCTGTTCGAAATTAGAAATCTTGATGTTGGATCTAAAAATAAAGTTATTAATTTAATGACATTAGGTACAATGTTTAGACATTAAGGTGAGCTTTTAATGTTTAAATAATGTTAATTGAATATTTGTGATAATAACGAATATACGTCAATTGAATGAAATATTATTCTACAGTTGATTTATTATTATTCATAACGAACAAAAAAGATGTTCAACCAATAATAGTATATTACGTAACGTGTGTTATAAAAAGCATGTTCCTACGACCACCTATGAAAACTACACATAACACCACTGTCTGTCTTGATATTTGGAAAGTATCTAATATCACAATAGAGTGTGATATAATATCCCCGCACGGGTTGTATGGATGATTTGATAAAACTTTGCGAAAAGTCTACTTATAATAGTAGACGCACTGTTGCAATGACGTAAAAATTTTAGTATTTTTTTATCATAAATTAGTATATTAGGTAACGAGTGCGGAGAGTGACATTTTTCACAGTAGTGGGAAGTATTGTCCACGAGGCGCAAGCCGAGTGAGATACTCGTACGAGTGTGAAAAATCACTTTCGCACAAGTAATGTACACTATTTTTCCTACGACCATGCGATAATAATTGTAACAAATAAGTATTGTTTAATGTTATGGTTTTTTAAAAATAATGTTGACATCGGTGAGTGCGGAAATGAAATTCACTTTCCAACGAGTTATGTACACTATTTTTCCAACGGCCACTTTTAAAAAGTACTTTAGGTTTTTGTGTTCGCATATGACACTAGAGTCAAATCATATCTAATAATAGTATAATGAAATAAAAACTAGAGTAACGAAACGAGAAATTTATTAGAAACAAAATTAAGCACAAACGATGTAAACTTATTGCAAGAATATAAAAATTAAACTCATGAAATCGATATTAAGTATGTTATTTTTTTTCTGGAGCAGCATAAAAATTAAACGTAAAATAATTACCCTGGCAGTTTGTAAAAGTTATAGGTGATTGCATAGATGACGATGTGATATTACTGGCAATATTTTCATCGACGTTTTGAATGCTACTGGTCAATATTGTTGTTGGTTGTTGGTTTAACATTATTTCTATTGGTTGGGTTACTTGTGGTTGATTTAATATTTTTATTGATGATGGAATTTCAGTGTCATATGACAAATCTGCAAATGAATTGTTTCTTGGTTGAATATTTTCTTCAGATGAAGACGCTATATCGCACCCATTATTTTATTGGCAATATGGAATCGGTTTGTGGCAGAGTCATCGACGTATCCCTCTGCAACAGTTGAGGACTTCCACCCTCCATGTCTTTTAAAGGTTGTCACGTTTGCTCCTGCATCTATTAAAATAGTTGCTGATGACTGATGACCTGCGAAAACAGAGACCGGTATATAATTCTGGATTATCCAATTTTAAAAAAGTGGCAACCGTTTTCGCTACGCTACCTATTTTATTAATTCCGACCACCTGTTGGGTACATTTTCCGATTTTAAAATTCATAAAAAATCTTTTTTGGTTCGTTTGGTTCTTATATATATTATAAAATAAACCGGAAACAGTAAATTTTCGGTTAACTTTGTTTTTAGTATTTTCTATTTTTACAATAGCTGTCGTTTTTAAATCTTCTATATCATCCACTGTCAGTTGAACGAGTTCTTGCTTGCTGCATGCTCCTGATATCCCCATAATTAGCGCCACCTAAAAAATTTGAAAAATATTTTTTGAATAAGTATAATAAGCTATTTATTTATTAACATTTTCCTTAGCAAACAAAAACTTTTCGTCGGGTGCGATGTTTATAAACTCATTTATTTCTTCACTGCTCAAAGTTTTGGCTAATTTCGGCTTATATCCATCAGAAATGCTCTTAATTTAAGGTATTTTGAGGTGTCTACATTATGGTTAACGTAGATCGTACTACGCAGCATTGAATATTGCGTCCAGAATGTGGAAGGTTTATTTTTATTTTTTGATAATTCATCAATATAAACCAATAGGACATTTTCTGAAAATGAAGATTTTATTTCTGTTTCTTCTCCAAGCCAAAAACTGGTCATAAGCGCGTTCATATCTTTTTCTTGATTTTGGAGGAAATAACTTTAATGATGTTGCTTGAGCCGCTTCGATAATTTCTGGTGGTGTAAATTCGCTACTATCAGTATCAACTTCCATTATAATAAAAAACCGAGACTAACACTGTAACGCGAATAATCGCCAAGCTGTCGTAGATTTAATATTGGCAAGCCTGTCGACGGAGAGAATTGAGAGAGCGCTGAGTGTGCGAAGTTAAAATTCAGTCCTCAATTTGCCATCAACGTGTAAACACACACTTTCAACGTAAAAATTTTTGCATGTGCTCTGGGAGCCATAACGTATTTTGCGAAAAACCTGACAATTCCTACGCAGGGGAACAAAATACGGCTTAAACCAACAGCTGGCAGCTCTGACCCGTTAAGCTACTGGTCCAGAAAGGGCCGATGACTAAGGATACCAGTAGAATTGGTGGAATTGGGTAATTCATGGTAAATTTCCGTAGACGGCGTTGGTTAGAAGGATTCATTATCAAGGTAAATGGTTGAACATACTTTCTCGGAATTAACAGTTCTATAGGTATAATAACGTAGGAATTTTAGCTTTGATTCGTAGTTTATTGGAGTATGTAATCAGGATTTCACGAGATAGTTTCGATACATTTCACAAATTCTTATTAGTTCATTTTCGTTATTGCTTTATATTTTTTTGAAATAAGAATATATCACGGGGGCTGTATAAATATTCAGGGATGTGTCCAACGACATAGTTTTTATATTATGGTTTTTTTGATATCGTAGTTTTTTTTGCTAAGTGGAAAAAAACCAGTCATATAGTCTCAGTGTAAATGGCTTTTATACAGTTAAAAGTCAGGATGTATGATTATTTGCGAATTTCGGGTGATGTTAATTTAGTCAGTATAATGGGATATTACGGGGGGACTTCGAGAATTTGACCGGGGTAAAATGTAAGCCCTATGTTGAGGCTAATTCGTTTCTCTATTTTAGGGGTTTTTTTTATGTGGATATTAATCCACTGATTGGAGCTTAATGAGTCAGTGAGACCAGTTCCAGGAGAGCTGGAATATTCTGGAGCGACTTCAGTTGCTGTTCTGGGTCCGGAAAATGATAAGTGAACAGTTTTCCTTTTTATTCTTCATTCATTTGTACATTCACCTTTATGCGTCACATTTCACAGTTTTTTTTATGTTAAGTTTTATTTCTCTTTTTGCGGCAATTACTATAATTTCGCTTTACACTTTGTATTTAAAATTGTAATCTTTTGCTTATGGTTTAAAATATCGGGCTGTTGGCTCTAAACGCTAGGATACTACGGTACGTACCTGGGTACTGCGTTATTTAGTGGATTTTTCAAACTCTGACGATTTTATGTATATAATTTTGCACCGTACATAATTTCGATTTATATTTTCTTTAGCAACGCTAAGCTCGTTTGCTATTTAAATTTTATGCTTATGCATTTATTTATATTTATATTCATATTGGTATAAATTGCGAAAGTGTGAACCCATATAACTGTACATTGTTAATTTTTGGTATATATTATCATTTTACGATCACGCGCTAAATTTACGAAATATGATGATTTTGTTTATTTGAAAACATCAATAACTGTACCTACAACATATGATTATTTTCAAAATAACGCAGAAGACATTTTAATTCTTAATCATTTGATTTTTTCAAATTCCTACAACTATACTATAGATATACCTAAAATAAGAACTTTTGACAGCTATCTTATAGTAGCTCAGTGGTTAACGCGTCATGACAATTTGGAGAATGTTGGGAGTAGTCCGCGGTTCGATTCCCGTCCGTATTTGTTTTTTTTATTACAAAATTTGACGAATTTTAATAATTTTTTAACAGATTTTGTGTTGTGCTATATTTGTAGTTATTACGTAGGTAAATTTAAATAAGAAAATCACATTAATCGAATTCATGCGAACCGTGTGATATGATATCAGACTAGGGTATATCATAGCGCACGGTTCGCGTCACTATGATGACATGAGAAACTTTCCGCCAGATTTATTGAAACTGGCTGGGCATCGAGTACTACTTTTATGAAACTTGGCTAGGCATCGAGGACGAGCATTTATGAAACTTGGCTAGGCAATAAATATTCTGTTCCTAGATTAATGTCAAATTATTGGTGGTCAAAAATATTGTACGGGCCACACTCGGAAACTGTATTTACAGGGCTCGCATGCTTTCAGGGCTCCGCCTTCATCGTCGACCTGAAACTTGCATGCTCGCCCTATAAAGTATGTAATTGAATCAGTTGTATCTAATAAGTACTTACTTATTGTAATATTTTCAAATAAACATTAATTATCGTTATTTCTATATTTCACTATGAAATTGTAAATTTATGTGCACTTTTTATGGAAAAATATTCAAACATATACTGTCACCAATAAAACGTACCATTAGTCAGGCAACTCAATATACATGATATGATATTTACATATTGTTTAGTAAAATGGGTGGTCGTAGGAAAAATATTGTATATTACTTGTGCGAGAGTGATTTTTCACACTTGTGGGAGTGTCTCACTCGGCTTGCGCCTCATGAGACAATACTTCCAACCAGTGGGAAAAATGTCACTTTCCGCACTCGTTACGTAATATACTATTATTCAATTTATTGTGAAATAAATAATACAAAATATTTAATTTGCATATTATATACCTGATATATCATACATACTAGGTACAAGAGAACTGAGAGAGCGTATACGCCCCTAGCTTAACAACGTGGAAATCTCCTTCTCAAAAGAGGTTAAATACTTGGGATTCACTTTTGACCAAAAGTTGACCTGGTTGGCCGGGAGCCGTTGACACTAAAAGTGACGTAATCGGGACCTTCAAAATTTTTATAGTAGGCGATTTTTTCCCGCTTTGGTTGGTAGGGTTAACAAATGGTAGGTCCTACGTCACCAGTATGACGTAAAGTACCAATTACAGGCGAAATCGTTTGGTTCTCAATTCGTAAAGCTGATTGATGAAATTTACATTTACGTTTTGTATTGCGATCGGAAAAGTTGTTTATTGAGTTTTACTATATTGTCTTGGAGTTTTGAGTTGAATATATGTAGCAAAAATCCAACTTCTTGCCATTTATAATAAAATCAACAGATTCCAGTATTACTAGACAAAAAAAAGAAAAAACAGACAAAACTTAAATAATTTTAGAATATTGGCCAAAAATTCAATTCGTTTCAACGACTTTGTTTGTTTACAAATAAAAAGCAAGACAAAAGCTACTTTGGACAAGGATAGAAAGCTACCAATTTCAGTAACCGTGCTGCAGATCTCGGTATGTGATTTGGCAGACCAAAAAAGGTACCAAAGTTAGCTTGACGTCATCGTTATTCGAAACGAAATCGATTGGTATGTATTTGACAGACCAAAGTGGGGTACCAAAGCGAGACGAAATCGCCAATTATGATTATAAAAAATAATACGAACGGAATGAGCTTGGTGTGACTATACGAATTTGCCAATTTTACAAATGAATCGTACAAGTTGATTATTGTGTGAACTTCGACGGTATTAAAATCAGAAGATAATCACGAACTTAATGATTTTGCAAAAACGTTAAGTTTCGACTTATTACTTGAATACTAAGTAAGAAACGGTATGTTTGACTTAGTGACTTAACCTCACGTAGAAATGATGAGTTTCGACTTTGAGTACACGTGTTTGACTTGAATACTAACTATAGTATGTACAAAAAGTACGAGGAGTAATAAACCCTAATTAAGTATGCAAAACCTTTACAGGGAGCACCATGAAATTTTTGATAAATCTCTTACTTTAAATTACATTTCTTCCGTAAATCTAAAAACCAGGTAGATCGACCCCGTATTTGTTTCAGTTGTAGCAAAGTTTAGGGTTTATTCATTGTTAAAGGATTAGCAGATAAGCAATAACGCAATGCAGTGGTGTGTATTTTGGGAAAAAAATACGTTTTAAATTATAATATAATAAAAAATGAAAAGAAATAATTATTGGAATACATTTATTACTTACATTTTATTCTATATCCGACTCGGAAGAGGAAGAATCGTTGTTGACATTAATAATAATAGGGTCGATTAAATCATCACAAATATTGTCAATTTTCCACATATTTGCCTCTACTTTGATAACATGCTCGATACAGTTTGTCCAATTTTCCTTACTCACATGACTTACAGCACTCTCAAACAATTTCACAACATCGTTTATTTGAAAAGTAGTATTTTTTTTTCCAACTTCTCCCTTTACCTGAGCCCATAATAATTCTATGGGATTAAGTTCACAATGATAAGGGGGAAGTCGAAGAACTGATATACCACGAGAAGAAGCCATTTCTTCTACAATGTAGGTTTTGTATTTATTCTTGTCCATTTTTGCAATTCTGTAAAGTTCTTTCCTTAGTGGATCTTTTGGAAACTTAATATTTTTCAAAATAAGCCACTCCAAAAGCTCTGCTTTACGCCAACGACTTGTGGGCAATGCTTCTCGTAACCGTGAATGGTAACTTGCGTTGTCCATAACAATAACAGCCCCTTTTGGAATCAGATCCAACATTTGAACAAACCATTCCTCGAAGACATCCCCATTCATATCTTCGTGATAGTCCCCCGTGCGTTTTGAAATAAAAGTTAATAATCCACCATCAACAAAACCTTCAGAACTTCCAACATGGACAATGATAAGTCTTTTTCCTTTTCCAGATGGTGGCTGCAAACCTAACGACAAACCTTCCACGAATGCCTGCCATCTTGCCAAGATTTGGAAACTGTATATCCAGCATTTATCCATGTTTCGTCTAAGTAGAAGATTTTCAAATTTTGTTCTCTGGCATGTCGAATGCTTCTTAAATAGTCTCTTCTCCAAAAAACTATTTCCGGTTTATCTATCAAGAGAGATTTTCTATTATGTTTTGTATATCTGAAACCCACATCTTTCAAAAGTTTGCATAATGTCATTCTGGAGAATTTTGGATAGTCCGTATCTTCTTGCACTGATGTCATAATTTTGTCAAGTGTTGGAATTTCCTTTCGTAAGTAAAATCCATGGACTTTACGCCTTAGTCTTTGTTTTAATGACTCATCGATCTCAATTGGTTTTCGGCCTGAAGGAGTTTTAGGGGGTTGAAGAGTTCCATTCTTGCTTTCTTTTAGTAATCTATAAATTGTTGATTTAGCAACACACAACATAGCAGCCGTTAATTCCACAATATCATCAACACTTGCACTTGGATCCTTGTTTTTCAATGATATATAACAATTCAATATCAGAGTTTTTCCATTTAAAGATAATGGACCTGTTTTTGGTCGTTTAGATGATCCTTGACTTATCGACATTGTTTGGTAGTTGCACAATTAACATTCAACAAATGTTTTAAATATATTCCAACTGTTTACAATATTATGACAACCATACAACTTTACTCAAAGAGCTAATACTAAGTACTGATTTAATGTACCTACTTTCTTTTAAAATAATATTCCCGATAATGTTTCTAAGAAAACTGGATTGTTTGGAAAATCCCTCTCAATAATCGAATAATCTGTAAATAGGTGTAATCGTATTAAGCCGATTACAGTAGGCCACTTGCCATTTAAAATTTCTGAGAAAAATTCCCCAAACACTACATATATGAGTAATACAAATAAAAAATATTATGAATAAACGGGCATATCCGAACTCTGCCACAAAATAAAATTTTACCTGACTTGTATCAATTTGAGGATTACTGAAATGTTCGAACTGTGCCGCAACCATTTAGTTTAATCCTATTAGAGTCATTAGGGTTTATAATAGATAAAATCGGAGGCCCATAGAATTATGTATATTTCTGAAAGGTTTCAAAGATTTCTTGAATTAAATATTTTGAAGAAATCTTGATTGTTTTGATCGATATTTAGGGGATTAGGGGAAGGATGTTGATGCACTTCAAATTTGTTTTTAATTTTAAGACAAAAATGTAAAGAAGTAGGCTTAAATTTTCAACCTAAAGAAGTCGTAGTAGATTTTGAACTAAGCATTCATAACGCTATATATGAATGTTTTGGCAGAGATCAAATTCTTTTTGGTTGTAAATTTCATCTCTGTCAAGCTTGGTTTCGTAAGATTCAGGAGTTTCATTTGGTACAAGAGTACAGACAGAAAGGTTCTGTAATTGGCGAATACTTAAAAGTACATTTCGGTATTATGTATCTTAGTCCTGAGGAAGCTGTAGAATTTTTTTATAATGAACTACATTTTTTGCTTCCGAATGACCTCTACCTCTATCACTTTTTTTTATTAAAATTAGTACATCCCGTTACCTCTGACCTAAATCGTATATTCTTTAGCATAGCTGCAACTCATTCGTTCAATACAAAATGTACCTTACGGTATACCCTCTTAAAATATATTTTGGTACGTCTATGAAATCTACTTAAATGAATGATTTATTACTCCTTGTCCTTTCTATATAGACTATAAGAAATAATATGTTTGACTTAGTAACTGAGAAACGATCAGTTTCGACTTGAATTACACATTATTGACTTTAATACTAACTAAGAAACGGTATGTTTGACTTAGTAACTTAACTTCACTTTGAAACGATGAGTTTCGACTTTGAGTACACACTTGACTCGAAAACTAAGAAACGATATTTTTGACTTGGGAGATGTAATTCTCGGAGAGACCGTATGTCTCGACTTGGATGAGAGGTAACTTTCGTAGAGACAGTATATCTCAACTTTGGTGCGCAACTGGGCAACTGGCTTTCTTCCCCTGGAAGATGCCTTAAATGCAAAAACTTCGAGGGGGTGTGTTTTCATGAATCTTGGTGGGACTAGATAAATGCGCTTTGTGGATTGTTAAACCGCCCGATACCATTGATTACAGCTTCAGTTTTCAATCACAATTGAAAAATATTTCGAAGCTTTGACCGTCCTATTGAAAATATTTTAAAGCATAAATTACTATTGAGGCTATTTCAAAGATATAAAATGGTTTTATTAAAGGCAGTCCGACAACTTTCTTTCCTTCAAAGATTCCGTGCCTCGTAACACAGTGGAAGTTCATAATTTAGACACAATAAATCTTACAAACATTAGGGGAGCCCGGGGCTGGTTGACGCACCAGGTTGGTTGACGCACCTCAACTCTTTTAAAACAGTATACTTGGCAACGTCGCCGACCAGTTCGTCTTAAAGCCGCCATTAAAAACCACTCTCGAACGTTCGTTTCAGTTTGATTGCATCAGTGGTGTTGTGTACAGTGCGGTTTGTTGTTTTTTGGCAGTGGTAAGTAATGTTTTACTTTTTTACAGTTTTTGTTCTAGAAACTTCATTTTTAAAGTTAATTGAGATCGGTTTGATGCCACATAAAGCTTCAACCGTCCCAAACAAGAACTGTTAAATAGATTTTCTAAGAATAAAATAGTATAGGTGCAGTTGCATCACACATACAAAAACGTGGTCAGGGGCTGGTTGACGCACACAAGGGGCTGGTTGACGCATGCGTCAACCAACCCCGAGTTTAAAATAGAATATTTTAATTTTTGTTTTATATTTTAGCGAGATGCGTTCTCGTAAACGAACATCAGAAAGGGGTATCACTCCACCAGATATCATGCCAAGGGCAGTTAGAGAGCTTAAAATGAACAACAAATCCATTAGGGCAACTGCAAAAGACTTTGAGATCCCGGAGGCAACTTTGAGACGTTTTTGCAAAAAATTTACTGAGGAAGAAATTAATGGTGATGCCGCAATAACGACAAAAGTTGGATTTTACAGGAATCGCCAGGTATATTATATTTTAAATTATTTTTAAAAATATTAAAGCTTCAAAAAATGCCTTACGTCTTTTATAATTTTTAGGTGTTCACAGATCAACAAGAAAATCATTTGGAGGAATACCTTAAAACGGCAAGCGATATATATTTTGGATTGTCTGTCAGAGAAGTAAGAAAATTCGCGTATGATTATGCCACTGCTTTGCGCATTAAATACCCTGAATCCTGGAACGTGACAAAAATGGCTGGAGAGAGTTGGTTTATATACTACATGAAACGACATCGTGCTCTTTCGGTAAGAACTCCAGAAGCAACCATCTTAGCTCGCGCTTCTAGTTTCAACAGAGAAAATGTTTCAATGTTCTTTGACAACTTAAAAACGGTCCTCAACCGCCTTAAATTAGAAGCAGCACAAATATGGAACATGGATGAAACTGGGATTACGACCGTGCAAAAGCCTAACCGAATTGTTGGCAGGCGTGGATATAAGCAGGTGGGACGCGTAACCTCCCAGGAACGCGGCACCTTAGTTACTATGGCTTTGGCGGTATCTGCAACGGGAAATTCTGTACCGCCGTTCTTTGTTTTTCCAAGGGTTAACTTCAGAGAAAATTTTCTCGCTAATGGCCCTCCTGGAGCAGTTGAAACCGCAAATCCTTCAGGTTGGATGAAAAAGAGCACTTTTTGGAGTTTGCTAAGCATTTTGTCAAGCACGTTGGTTGTTCTAAAGAGAGATCGGTACTACTTTTGCTAGACAATCATGATTCGCATTTGTCTGTAGCTGCCCTTGATTATCTAAAAAGTAAAGGTGTAACGGCGTTGTCGTTTCCAGCCCATTGCTCACATAAGCTCCAGCCTCTCGATCGGTCTGTCTATGGACCATTAAAACATTACGTTAATTCAGCCAGTGACTCCTGGATCACTAGCAATCCCGGACGCACGATGTCAATATACGATGTCCCTCTAATAGTTCGAGACTCACTGCCACTGGCAGCAACACCGAAAAATATTATGGCGGGATTTAAGGTGTCTGGAATTAGCCCTTTCAATCGAGACGTTTTTGACGATCAAGAGTTTTTACCAGGATATGCAACTGACCGTCCCGATCCCGCAGAAACTAATGCTGACAAGAACGTGGTTCCAGTTCAGCTAAACTCGATTTCAAAACCACGACCGGGGTGTTCACAGGAACCTGATGATCTTAACCAGCCAGCATGCTCCAAAGATATAGTGTTAGCAAAAAGTCCACTGCCTGGGAAAGGAAACAACATTTCAACTAACAGTTCTATTCAAGAAAAAAATGAGAGCCCGCCTCCTACTCTAAGTCCATTTCAATTGAAACCGCTACCACAAGCCGGACCTAGGAAGCAGGACGCTAAACCTAATAGAAGAAAGCGTGTGACAGCAATTCTAACTGACACGCCAATAAAAGATGCTCTTGAAGAACAAGAGAAAAATGTAAAGTCTGTTAAAAGAAATATTTGCTCAAATAAGAAGTCCGATGCAAAAGAGAAAAAAACAAAAAAAAAGGAAAATAGTCAAAGACAATGATGAGTCCGATGAAGAGGAATGCGTTTGCCTTTATTGGACAGATAGCTATAAAAATAGTGCCTCATCCGAAAAATGGATCCGGTGCACTATTTGCGAAATGTGGGCACATGAAGCTTGTACTGGAGAACCTGGCGTCTTCGTTGTTTGTGTAAACTGTGAAAGCGAATAATGACTTATATTTTTTTAAGCTATAATATTAAATTTGTTAATTAAGTTACCTTTTTTAGAATTAATGCATCTTCTGTTCCTTGGAAAGTTACCATTTTTAGAATTTAATATAATTTTTTTTTAATTTGGATTATAACAGATGTTTTACTTTACTTTTTTGTCTGCGTCAACCAACCCCGGTCCGGGGCTGGTTGACGCAACCTGATATCCATCTTTACAAAAAAATTTATACCTAAACTGTTGCTAAAAAAAGTTTTTTCTTGTCTAATATGAAAGATAAAATGTTAAACTTTCCTATTTGGTACCAAAAGCACACCAAAACTTAATAATGTGTAAGCTAAAAATAAAAATACAAAATTGCGTCAACCAGCCCCGGGCTCCCCTACAATAATATACACGTAAAAGATATAATGATATTGTTACGAAACAGCACACTGGTATAGTCCCTAAATCCGACTCTGTCTAAGCCAGGTATGAAAGTTAAACTGTTTACGATTGTGAATATCTTATCTAAACATTATTTTTGTGACCAGTCTTATCTAGAAAAAGCGAGAGCCAATTGTTTTTGTGTGTGTAAGCCGCAATCTAGAATTCTCTAATAAAAAAGACACTAATTTATATAAAGGACCGATCAGCGGATAAGTTTAGTTGATAATTTGACATCGTGAGATAAACAAGTAAGTAAGTGAATATAAATTAGTTAAGTGTTTATATGAATTAGTTTAAGTGAATATACTGTGTATATAATAAGTGAATAGTGTAGTGTTTAAATAAATTAAATAAGTGAAACCACCGAGTTTTTAAAGTTTATCCCACCCGTTTACCGTGTAAATAAATTAGAAAAACATTACAATATTCTAAGGATATTTCTAGTCAAAGTAATTCTATTCTACGGTTTGCAATTTTAACAACACTAAAATAAAAATGGTATTATGAAAACTTGATATTTTTCTTAACATATAACAATGTCACAGGCATAAAAGAAGTTATACCCTTCAATTCACAACAATATCAAGGGGATACTAAAAGAATTTGTATTTTCAAATAGATAACCGTCAGTGTAACAATAATTTGATCTACAGTAATATACGACGTCCGACATCCGAAAAATCTTT
The DNA here is from genome assembly GCA_963921935.1 of Galeruca laticollis. NCBI lineage: Eukaryota > Metazoa > Arthropoda > Insecta > Coleoptera > Chrysomelidae > Galeruca > Galeruca laticollis. Next base: position 87,681,895 of record OY998182.1, read on the forward strand.
CGTTGCGACGTATTTTTATACGATAATATTTTGTATGTTCCATCAGATCCGATGAGAGTAAATTAATATAAATATTGTCAACTGTTTACAATTTATCACAAAATCTTAAATCACATCACAATATTTCTAGAAGCTACTGCTAATCCCACTACTTTATTGGTATTCGAATGCGCGAAGAAAATAAGTTAAAATGTAAGGTTAGAAAACCATATAAAATCTTCCGAAATCGGAAAGAGTGGAAAAGAATTTTTAAATTTGAACGACTCATTTATCAAACAGCACGGGTATTTTTTACAATATCATATTAATCATTTGGTCCATAACATATACAGGGTGTCCCACGAGTTCGTACCAAAAACTTGGGAGGTGATAGAAAGAGTAAAAATAATGACGGTATTTTATATAAAAAATTTTCTTTGCGCCCTTCGTTAACGAGCTATAGGGTTCTAAAGCACCCCCTCACTTCAGTCGTGAGGTACGTGCCCATCTGAACAATATTTTTCCAGATAGGTGGATTGGAAGGGGTGGACCATTTCTATAGCCAGCACGTGCACCAGATATCAACCCATGCGATTTTCACTTTTGGGGTTACCTTAAAAGCTTAGTTTACAGTACACCTGTAAATACAAGAAATGAATTAATTGATAGGATACGTTTTCACTGCGAAAACATCCGAAATCCGAAATCCTGGAATGTTATTTCAAGTACAAAGATCTAATCTTAGAAGATTGCGGAAATGTGTGGATGTAAGTAATTTTTTAAACCGTTTTGACTTTTTTAATGTCGTTAATTACTTGGCTACTCGTTTCTGTAATCTGTTAATGTAATGTAGTTATCCATTTTTCAGTGTTTTGTTGCTATTTTTACTTTTACCAAAGTAATGTTCGTTCTCAATAAAGTTTTTTATGGTTAAACAATAATACAGGATGCTTCCTGTAATCGTACATTCAAAATAAATGTGAATGCGCAGTGCGACATGAAATTGCCCGTATCTCTTAAACCGTTAATGTTATCGAGATGTCACAAGAGGACTTGATATCTCTAAAAATGTTCACAAAAGCCAATTGTTGCATCTAAACTGAAAAAAGTTTTACTTACCAAAAAAATGGCGCATCCACCATTTAACTTAGTCGGTACCTGAGTTCACAAGTATGTTGTAGACTTGTATATCACGCCAAAAAGTGTGCAATTGTGGTGTTTATTAACGGTTAAAATATTACTAATTTCCAATCAGCCATTTAATAATTATAAATAAAAAACCATTTTTCATTCCCAACTTTAGACCCCTATGGTTCGTTAACGAAGGGCGTAAAGAAAAAATTTTTATATGAAATACAATCATTATCTTTAGTCTTTCTATCACCTCCCAAGTTTTTGGTACGAACTCCTGGGACACCCTGTATACTATAAATTCCGAAATTCCTGTCATTCTTTAATAGTGGTTACTTTCCTTTAATCTGGAAACCGCTTTTAGTTCAAATTAATATATGAGTAAACGTCAATGAATTTGTAGTTTTCCTTGGGTATTTTCAATATATACAAATTGATTAATTACTAATATGGATTCTTAATACTTACCAAAAATTGTCCAACTGGATATAAATAATACTGGAGTGTACATAAAAGTATCATCCCATAATTTTGGTCTTAAGTCATTTTTTGATAAACCGGGAAGCCTTGAAAACGCCAGAAATATTCCGAGACTGATTGTTAAACTTGGTATTAACGCCTAAAAATAGTTAATTACTAGAAAAAAAGTATATAAAGTGTATCAGAGCAAAGCAATAAAAAAGAAAATGTGATAATTAGAAGATTTAAAATACTGGAGAAAAATTTAGCATCGGAGAATGAGAGAATTTGGATACAGATAGAGATACAAAAATAAGGTAGTACATGCTCCAAATTTATAATAATCATTTTATAATTTACTGCGATACGACAGAATAGCTGAGCATTTGGTTCGTAATTATAAATGGCGTAGTTATCGACAGTTTGGTACTTGTATAGGTATCTGAAAATAAGATTTCTGCGCTTTTGCGGCAAATATTTGTTGATGTATATTGTTTAATGTGAATTTCTGATCAATTAATTTGATTTTGCAATTTTATACCCTTATACTAGAATATTTTATGTGAAGTTAATATTTATCATTAATATTATAGGTAAGTGACCATTTTGACCAGAGTCTACGTCTACAATATATAGAAATTACATAATTTTAAGGTTATGATTGATTTGCTAATGTTTATTTCGAAAGCCAATGTATTAAGAACATATATTATATGTGATAATCTCAATCTACACCAGTAAATCCGGAGTGTTTGAATTTCTTCACAGGTTTGGTTGCGAAAATTAATTTTTCGAATCATATAAGGAACTAACATTGATATCATCAATGAGACACCCTGTATGTAATTTGTATGTAATGATATAACAAACGAATGATTTAATTGAAAATATACAATATGCGAAATTTGATAGTTGAGTTTCAACAAATAAATTAATTATTCCTGGGTTTTTAAAGTTGTATAGAAAGGGAACATAGACTTTCAGATGACATTTGAGATAATGATTTTTTCGGCAACCGTCCGGGATGTACCCACTTCCCGGACGCTTTTTCTTTGAGAAAGTAGCATTTCCCGGCTTAGTTCGGGAAGTACGTACTTCCCGACCTAGGCCGGAAAGATTCAGTCGTTACCATAGCAACGAAATAACGGCTGACAGTTCATATGAAATTAGTTGTCAGAAGTTTGCATGTTTTTTGAGTGCAATAAAATATGGAAAGCACTGATAGTGACTTTGAAAATGTCCCCTGAGAAATTTCCAATATAACAGCTACTGCTACAGCACAATTATTGCCTGAAAAATCAAAATCCAGGTACGAAAACGTTTATGATTTGTTCACGAAATGGATGGATATGAAGCAATGCAAAACTATTACAGAGGATGTAATTTTGGCTTATGTGGCGCAAAAATCTGAAACTGTCAAATACTCTACTCTGTGGAGCATATACTCTATGTTGAAAAGTACCATTTTAGTGACGAAAAATGTAAACATAGCCACTTTCCCAAAGGTTATCGCGTTTCTCAAAAGGAAGAATGTTGGTTACAAAGCCAAGAAATCAGAAGTCTTCAGCAGTGAGCAGATCAACAAATTTATTAGGGAAACGGATAATGAAACATATCTAATGCTGAAGGTAATTTTAACAAAATATTACGATTGTAGGATATAAAGTATCAACTTAATTTTCAGGTAGCAATAATTATTGGGTTAGCCGGTGCGTGTAGACGAGAAGAACTAACAAAAATGTCAATTGATCTAATAAACAACAAGGAAGACATGCTGCTTGTGAAAATACCGGATTCCAAACTCTTGTTGTAATTGGGCAAGAAAACCTGTTGTTGTATAGGCAATATTTATCTTTACAGCCATCCCATACTCCACATAACAGATTATTCGTAAATTACAAAAAAGGAAAATGTTCAACTCAGTCTGTTGGTATCCACAGGTTTTGGGAGTCTCGGAATAAAAATCGCAGAGTTTTTACATTTACCCAATCCTAAAAATTACACAGGCCATAGTATTCGTCGAACTCCGGCAACGTTATTTACTGATAATGGTAGAAACATCACAAATTTGAAGAGACACGGTGGCTGGAAGTCTACCAATGTGGCTGAAGGATATATATACTCGATAGTCGAAATTGTGTAAAGTGAGTCAGAGCTATCTAATCAACACTTTGGTTAAAGCGCAGTTGCCATATGTATTCTAGAGAGAAATGCTGTATTTTATAAATACACTTCAAATCCATTGTGTCAATATTTCAGGTACAAAAGATGCAATGTAATTAAGTCAATACCAATTTAATATATTTATTTCAAATTTCAAGCAGACTAATAATAATTAGTTTACTTGAAATGTGAAATAAAGTGTTTATGTATATTTCTTGAACGCAAAGTTTGTTGTGAAAAACTCGCCGATTTGACAATGTTGGAGAGTCGCTTCAATGTTCCGGCTTTGAGAACGAGATAGATAGATCGAGCTACGCGAATGAGACAGTGATAGTAAACAGTTATGTGAGGTGTTTATTCTCTTCATGAGCGTAACATCAGTATTTGTGTTGTGGTTTTGTGTGATAAATCGGTTATTATTGGTATTTATTGTAATATTTATATCGGTATATTTAGTGACAATAATGGAGGAGTGTAGCGGTGTTGGCGATAAAAAACGGCGTCGTAACAATTTAATTCGGGAAGAGAAAGTCCTCATATTAAATGTGTACGAAGGACTGCGTGCCATGGACAAACAGTTGGGTGTTAGTGACGCTGCGATTAAGTGCAGTTATTTAACTAAATTTTCTGAGAGTACTATATACAATATTCTAAAGAAATCGCGGGACGGATCTTTGACAAGAGAACGAGGTGAAAACTGTAAACCGGAAAGTAGGGGAAGAAAGAAAATTGTTTTGGACGACCAAACACGGAATGCTATACGTAGGGAAATACATTCTTTTTATTTTAGGAATGAAATCCCCTCGGTAGCTACATTGAGCAAGGTAATAGAAGCTGATGATACTTTACCAAACATCAGTGATAAAGTTTTGAGACGAACTTTAAAATTAATGAATTTTCGTTACCAAACAAGAAGTAGAAACAGTGCCTTAATTGAACGAAATGACATTGTGGAATGGAGGAGAAATTATTTAAAACAGATACGACAGTTTCGTAACGAAGGACGGCACATATATTATCTTGACGAAACATGGTTAAATGAAGGCCACACTGTGTCAAAAGTGTGGCAAGACATGAATATACGAAGCAATCGACAAGCCTTTATGGAGGGTTTCTCTTCCGGTTTAAAAGCTCCCTCTGGGAAAGGACGTCGACTGATTATCACTCACATTGGCAGCGAGGAAGGATTTGTAGAAGGTGGATTACTAAGTTTTCAGTCCAAAAAAAACTGTCGATTACCATGAAGAGATGGATGGTAACCGGTTTGAAACATGGTTTAGATCAATTTTAACAAAGGTAACTCCTGGTTCAGTGATAGTTATGGATAATGCTTCATACCACTCTCGTCGACTGGAGCAAATACCTACTTCAGCTAGCCGCAAGAGGGTTATAATTGATTGGTTAGAGAGTAAAAGCATTCCGCACAACGAGGCAATGCTAAAAGTTGAATTATTATCTCTCGTACGGAAACATAAAAGCAGTTATATTAAGTACGTTGTCGATGAAATGGCGAAAGATTTCAACGTCTCAGTTGTTAGACTTCCTCCCTACCACTGTGAGTTAAACCCCATCGAGCTGGTTTGGGCCCAAGTGAAAAATTATGTTGCGAGAAAAAACAGTACATTCAAAATGGCTGACGTTGAGAAACTGTTTGACGAGGCGCTGCATACCGTTACTGCTGAGAGTTGGCGTAAATGTATTCAACACGTATTAAAAGAAGAAATAAAGTTTTGGGATTTAGACATACGTGTAGAAGTAATGACGGAACCACTCATTATCGATATAGGAGGAGAAAGCGATGATTCTGAGGAGTCGTCAGGGAGTGATACCGCTTCCAGTTAGTCAGACATTTTACAAGTGACCTCGCAACATACCTATACTTATTGGTAATTTATTTTGGTCTTGACAAACAACTTTTTTTTAGTTTTAGTAGTAGTAAGTTGGAATTGACTTTTAAACATTTTTTTATTTTGTTTTAACTTACTTATGAACAACTTGTGATAAGTTATTATTTCAAATGTTAAAAATTGAAATTCCAGATATTTCAGTATTCGCACCCTTAAACTATGATACGCTCATGGAGTTCACTTTAAATCGGTAGATAACCGATGACGTCACTTTACAGAATTTCGACTATCGACTTTTTTATATACATCTTATTATAGCTCATCCTTAAAAATGTGTATTATTCTTGGTAACACCCTGTATATACATAATGATACCTACCATAATAATTTCGTATTTCTGTTCTCTCAAATTTAAACGCCAGAGCGTACAAGAACATTTTCTATTTATTTTTTATTTAGGACTATTAAGAACCCTTCAAAAATGATGCGCTCATGAAGTTCGCTTCTGCAACTGATTTTATGGACAGTAAGAGCGATGAGTCACTTTACAGAATTTCGACTATCGAGTATAGATAATTCACTCACAAACAAAATTAAAATTGCCAAGACCATTCAAAAATCATCAGAAGAAAACAATCAATGTGAAACGGAAACTTTGCTTTCTTGTTCTGGCTTCAACAATTTAAATATACCAAGCATTTCAAACAAATTGAATCCCTTCAATATTAGCAATTGCTCGAATTTTAATATAAATAAGAATTAGAATGTTTTTGTTAATATGTAGTATGTTCTGGCCTGTTCTGTTTAATTCAAATAAGAATAAAAATGTATAATAAAGAAATGTGACGTCTCAATGATTTGTTATTCTACACGGTTGCCGAAAAAATATTGTACGCAACACGACCGGAAACTGTTTTTTCGAACTCTCAGACTTCCAGGACTCGCCTGCGTAATAGTATATTACATTACAAGTCATGAAAGTGAAACTTTGCAGAAGAGGAGGCTTAATGAAGAGTAGGCTTAATGAAGAGTACGAGGATGCGTATCTCTTTAAAGCCTCCGAGGCAAGCAGAGACACTTTCATGACCAGTGATGTATTATATTTTTTCTGAAATCGTTTTTCAAAACTAAAAAAATGGTTTTCTACAGGAGCTATATAGTCGAATCATTAGAAAATAAAAGAAAAATTGCCAAAAAGATACAGCAAGGTCAAGATGCATTAACGGAAAATAGCGCGAGTGAAATTCCTTCAACAAGTGCATTTGATCAGACTGATGTAGCTGACAATGTTAATATTCCTAACATATATGTCAACGAAAAAGTAGTGTTGTCAAAATAGCTAACGCAACAGAAAACAGAAATAATAATGCTTTGAATTATATACCTGGAATAAGCTTTTCTAATGTGCATAATTCTAGTGTCGGCAGCATTAACATTAATTTTCATTTTCATAGTTCTAATACCAATTAATAATATTTGTTGTATTTGATTGTTAGTGTTTTTAATTATATTAAATAAACGTTTCATAAGATAAATGACGATTTCTAATTCAATTGCAGTCTAAAAATGACAGATGAGTCTTGTAAAGTGACAGGAGTCTTGTAAAAATCATGAAAGTGACTAGTCTTTAAAGTGACACTATCATGACAAGCTTTCTTGACGATTTCGGAAAAATTACTATTAATTGGAATCTAGTAGGATATTTTGCTTGTCAAGACGATATAAAGATTTGAAGAAAAGAATTTATTGATTTTGCAAGAAGGGAGAGGGTAGTCAGTTTTGAAGTTTAAAGAGAAAAGTTGTTTAAAATCGAGAATACAATACTAGTTTTGAAAAGAGATATAAAAAGCAGATTCAAATTGAGAATTCTAAACAAATTCTGAAGAGAAATATGTAAAATCGATAGAAGTTGAGAACTGAAAAGAGTTTTTGAAGGTTAATGAATATATATTATAAGTAGATTGAAATCGAAAACTGAAAATATCATCTGAAATTTCTAGAAGTACTCAACAAGGATTGTAAGGAAAATATTTGGTCAAGATCATAAACAAAATTTGTAACTGTTATATAATTGAGCTGGTTTATGAAGAAGGTGTTTAAGAATATATAGGATACATTTAGAGTGAAGATTGGCTTGGAGTAAATGGAAAACTAGAAAATTAAAGGTACCGTTTAAAACAATTTTTTTAGAGATCTCTAAATTCTATTTGGTCAATTGCATTGAAAATTTGTATTTAAAGGGTGATTATTTCTTAATAAGATGTTTTGTAAACGTTTTAATCATAATAATTAGTGAGGAATAATTAATTTAAACAAAATTTTGGCATATATTTCAATTGACGCAACCAACGTGGGGCTTTTGCGCTCTGGTTCTATTGACACTTGCTCTCTTGAGAAATTATTTACAGCGTTGCCAAGTTTATTTTTAAGATCGTATTTTCAGAATTTTTTTCACTATTAATTTAGTTTTGCTTAGCATGTAATTTATTTGCAAAAGAACATTGAATAAATAAATAAATATTTTGAGTTCACTTTATTGAAACTGTTATATAATATGTTAAAATGGATAAGCATGGTAAACCTTTGGGGGAATTGAAGGTGACAGAGTTGAAAGAATTTCTTAGGAGGAGAGGATTAGATACGGGGGGAAATAAATTGTTGTTAGTAGACAGACTGAAGGCTGCATTAAAAAATAAGGGAAGGGAAACAGATACATATCTATTTTATAGTGAGGAGTTGGAATCCACAGATGGAAAAGAAAAGGAAAAGGGAGTGCAAGTAGACGAACAAAGGAGATATGGAGTAGGTGATTTCCAAGTGCAATATATGGAACAGGGAAGAGAACATTCACAGGTAGATTTGTCAGGTCAAGTACAAACTCTTAGAGATAATCAGGGAGATATTGCAGAAGAAGAACAGGAGGATAGGAGACAAGAGAGACAGGGAAGAATAAGTAGAGAAGATCGGTTAATGGAATTTTTGATTAGTATGAATGAAAAGATGGACAAGATGAATGGAGAAATTAGGGGAGATATGAATAACATGAACGAAAAATGGATACGATGAGGAGAGACTTAAATGGGAAGATGGACACAATGAAGGGAAATTTAAATGGGAAGATGGGCACGATAAGGGGAGACTTGTATAATAAATTTGAAGAAAATAAGGGTGACTTGAATAATATGAATAAGAAATTAGACAAGACTCTAGAAGAGATTGAGAAATTAAAAAATGTACAAGAAGAGCACCAGGAAGAGGTTAAAAGTATTAAAGAAAACACTAAAGTACAAAAGGAGAACTTAAGAACAAAAATACAATGGCATAAAAATCAAGGAAGAGATAGACAAGCATGTGGTGGAAGAAGTACATGAACTGGGAAAACGACTTAAGGAAAATATACCAAATGTGATTCAGATAGAAATCACAAAACAAAATGAAAAATTAACCAAAGAAGTAGGTTATATTAAATTACAGGGACAAGTAAGTAAGGAGGTGATGCAGAAGTGTAAAGAAAATGTTGACAGAGACATTAAAGGCTTAGATGTTAGAGTAGAAAAACAAACAGGGATGTGTGCTAAAAGGAGTGAGATATGGGACTACAATTTTAAAAAGGAGATGGACGAAATGGATAGGAAGCTGAGAGATACAAATGAGGAGAATAGGGGGAAGTTTAGAACATAATTCCAGGGCAGTTGTAGTACGTTCAGCAGATTTTGTGGATGGAGCAATTAGATATGATGGAAATATCACTCATATTTATCCCAAAGTATTTATCATAACTGTGAGAAGTAGGGTTAAAAATACTAGGGATCTGGTGGAAATAAAATTAGTAATCAGGGGTATGTTAAGTGGGATGTCATTATTATGGTTTTGTGATGAGGAAAATAAGATAGAAAATGAAATAAGACAACAATTTAAGAAGATAATTGGAGAACCTAGTAATAAGGGAAGAGAAGAAAAAGAAATTAGAAATTGAATGAAGAGTCGAGTAATAAGGGAAGAGAAGAAAAAGAAGTTTAGAAAACGAGGGAAAAATCGAATAATAAGGGAAGAGAAGAAAAAGAAGTTTAGAAAACGAAGGAAGAATCGAGAAACAGAAGAATGTCCAGAGTATATTATGAGACTGAAGTTTGTAAATAATATGGGATACTTAATTATTATTTTGTTTAATATTAGTTTTTAATATTTATAAGAATAGGAAATTGGAAAAATAGATTCTCACATCCTTTAATCATACAATGAATGAGCTAATGAACAGAAAGAATTATAAAAAATGCAACATTTGATAAAAAAAAGGAAATAAGAAGTGTTATTTACGATAAAACGGGAGATTATTTGTCAATGTCAATGGAAATATGGGATATTTGCGGTAAATATTTAAGAATAAGGGAAAATAATAATAATAAAAAGATGAATGAATATGAAATATGAGTATATAATATAATGTATAATAAAAGTATTAAATTATGAAATATGAATATAAGTAAGAATGTGAATAAGAGGGAAAGTATTATGTGGAGGGAAAGTTTATGAACATTTGTAGTATTGACATTGGTAGAAATGATGTATTTTTTATGAAGGATATAAAAGCTGTAAAGAACAACATAGTGCTGAAATGGGAGGAAGAAGTATATGAAAGATCGATGTAAGAAAATAGAATAGAGGATGTGAATATTTATTGTATAAAAAAGAAATTTTAATTCTAACAAAATCCAATAAAATTTGATTTGTATAAAATTAAATTTGGGGGTGACCATTTTGACAACAGTCTACGTATAGAATATATAGAAATTACATAATTTTAAGGTTATGCTTGATTTGCTAATGTTTATTTCGAAAGCCAATGTATTAAGAACATATTATATGTGATAATCTTAATCTACACCGGTAAATCTAGAGTGTCTGAATTTCTTCACAAGTTTGGTTGCGAAAATTAATTTTTCTAATCATATGAGGAACTAACATTGATATCATCAATGAGACACCCTGTATGTAATTTGTATGTAATGATATAACAAACGAATGATTTGATTGAAATTTGATAGTTAAGTTTCAATAAATAAATTAATTATTCCTGGCTTTTTAAACTTGTGTAGAAAAGGAACATAGATTTTCAGATGACATTTGAGTTTAATAATATGATTTTAATTGGAATCAAGTAGGATATTTTGGTTGTCATGACGATATAAAAATTTAAAGAAAATAATTTATTGATTTTGCAAGAAGGAAGAGGGTAGTCAGTTTTGAAGTTTAAAGAGAAAAGTAGTAAGAAAATCGGGAATTTAATACTAGTTTTGAAAAGAGATATATAAAGTAGATTCAAATTGAGAATTATAAACAAATTCTGAAGAGAAATATGTAAAATCGATAGAATTTGAGAACTGAAATAGTTTTCGAAGTTTAATGAAGATATATTATGAGTAGATTGAAATCGATAACTGATAATATCATCTGAAATTTCTACAAGTACCCAACAAGGATTGTATTATGGCAAGATCATAAACAAAATTTGTAACTGTTATAAAATTGGGCTGATTTATGAAGAAGGTGTTTAAGAAGATATAGGATAAGTTTAGAGTGAAGATTGGTTTGGAGTAAATGGAAATCTAGAAAATTAAAGGTACCGTTTGGAACAATGTTTTTTAGAGATCTCTAAATTCTATTTGGCCAATTGCATTGAAAATTTGTTAAGTGTATTTAAAGGGTGATTATTTCTTTAATCAAATCTTTGTAAAAGTAGTGATAATAATAATTCAAATAAAAAAATTAGGAATAAATTAGAATATAAAATAGTTTTTGGAACCCTATACTGAGAACAGTGTATATATAAATTGATTTAATAAAAATTTTTATTATCGTGTAATATTTGGATCATAATATAATAAATTATTAATATAAATAAATTGAAACTATTTCAGTATATTTTCTTATGTTTAAAGAATATTTTGCCAAGATGAGGTTAAGCGTAATAGACTATATGGAATATCTGGAATGCACAAAGACATCTAGATGTGTGTATGAAGGTGAGGAAGTGTTAAATGCTAGACATCTAATTTTGTGTGGTAAACTGGACTTTAGTAGCCAAGATAACAATGTGTTTGTATGTGGTTCATGTAAAGCTTGAAAAAGTGGAAAGTGCATATTTTTGCACTTCTAATTAAATGTACAAGGTATATTTTGTTTCCAATTTAAAAAAAGCGTTATAATGCTAGATTAATTTGAAATAATATTGGATTTTGTTTTAGGGTTGATTTAGAAACATTTGAGATCGTTTCACAAACAGATCTAAAATGTACCTGGTTAAAACAAAAAAGTATATGACTGAAAAAAAATACCAAGCTGTGTCAATACACAAGATGCCCTGTTTAAAAGATACATATGACAAAGAAATGCAACTGGTGGTTGATGAAAATAAAATGTACCATTTTTTGTTCAAAAACTACCATCCTCTGTACTTGCAAAACATAGGTAGGTTTAGTAAATTGTTACACAGCAAGAAAGCTGTTTGACATTGTCTTCTTCACCTTGGAATTTATAAATAAAACTAATTAATATTTTCATTGTTACACTTGGATGAAGGCCAGTTACTGATAATTTCACTCTTTTGACAAATGATTTTAAAGTACATGCTCATTATATTCAAAATATTTTAAATAATGCTGTCAGTCACCACTAATGATGGAATTACATTCTTTAGAAATACATTTTCCAAGTGACTGTTGTGAACAATTGTATGTTGAACTTTTTGGAAATAATGAAGAGCAATTAATTTTATCAACGCAGCAGTCAAAATCGTGGCTTGATTAGAGAAAATTTCGTGTGACTGGATCCCGAGTTTATGGTTTCTATCCAAAAAATGTACCAATAAATTTATTAAACATGGTATCTAATATGAGGCTGAAGCTAGAGATGTCTTTAAGGAGAAATCTGGTTTTATGGTTTTAGAACGTGGGTTAATAATTTCACATTTTGGAGGAAGAGAAACCTGTAGCTTTATTAGAAATAAAGTACTTCTATAATGGTAATTTTTTATAGCCGTCTATTGTCAAAAACTAAGTTTTTTTGTAGGTATTTCAGCTACAATCAAAGATGCTATTCCGAAGGCAGCATTTTTCAAAGAAAATAATGGTTCTCATGAACCGAAAACAAGGCATCAGTATTACGGCATAGCCCTATCAAATGTAAAAAAATGTTATTTTGTAGTATGTGCCTTATTTGATATTTTTGAAATTGATTTTGATTACGAATTTTCAAACGAAATGTTGTCAATTGTTAAACATAATTTTTTTTAAATAATAATGTATACTTTGTGCAATAACAAATAAATTTATTAACCAATTAATTATACTATATGTTTCCATTATTTGTTTTTTGTTCCTTTTAGGACGTGGGATAATCAATAAAACAATTTAAGTTGTTTTGTGTTTAATTCGAGAAGAACGTATTCTTTAAGATATCGACAATTAGCTAATATCGAACTGGATAAATTGGTTAAACCGCAAACTATAATAAATATATATAATAAATTTTTTCTACGCCCTATCTTTAAAGTACCTTGTATTTCATCGGTTTGCAGCGCTTAACCCGTTCGCTGCGGACTGGTTTGAGGCTACCGACCCCCAGAAGCTGAAATCGTTTTTTTTTTAAATAATACACAGTTATGATTCCAGAAGAACGAAAACAACATTTATTTCTAAAAAAACTCAAAAATAACGCCCTGAGGGCTAGGACGTCTTAAGACGCCGTCTGCCTCTTGCAAAAAAAGTTCACTAGAGGCGGAAGGCGTCTAAAGACGCCTTGTGAAAACATCACATTAGACACAGAGAAATACTTAAGAAAAATAGAAAGCTACATATTCATGTGAAATTCGGCAAAACAAGGTTCGAAACAGAAGGCCGGCTTTCCAAGGCAGGATGGACAATGGAAAACTGTTTCTCTGCGAACCTTATTTTTGGCACAGTAAGTGCACTTGCGATGGGCATGTTTCTTGCATCCACCTGTTCCAGGATTTTTTGCTGGAACGTGGGTCATGGTGCGTGTTTTTTCGGCAGAGCTAGGACCTTGTTTTTCAGGCACTAAATACTCAAGAATACGAAGTCGATATTCATACAAGGAAATTCTCGGTTGTTGGTACTTTTTGAATAAAAAAAAAGAATTTACTAAAAGCATGTAACAAATGTAAACTGCAGTTTTTTTATACCACCGCAAAGTTTTTCTGTCGCATGGATAGTACGACATCATCTGGTCCTTTTTGTCTATACCTCCCATTGATTTATTATATTCGCAAATAGCTTCCGGTTTTTCTTCTTCTTGTTGGCGTCTGTTATAATACTTTTTTAAGTTATTTCCAAATTCTGTTGATATATACAATACGTCTCTATTATCCCTCCATTTACCTATCATAACTCCGTTCGAGTAGCGCGCAATCGTTTCTCCTTTTTTTAATTTGGCAGTCTTCACTTCAACCGGATTTTGTTTACGATCTACCCTTAGAGTACCAGTACAATAGGTTTTCCTAGACAACAATTTGCAGGCGAGGTCATAGCTACTGTAAAAATTATCTAAATACAGGAAGTGTCCCGCATCTAGTTTCCCTTCCATCAAGTTGAGCACAACATTGGCAGAGTGCCCTTTACCCCCAAAATCGTCTAGAGTACCAGTGTAGATGGAAAATTTTAGAACCGTTCCATCCGGCTCCGTTACCAAATACAATTTTACTCTGTATTTGTGTCGCTTATTTTTAATATATTGCCTGAAAACTAAGCGTCCACGCCACAGTACCATGGATTCATCTAAAGATAAATTTTTTCCTGGGTAATAAACTTGTTTCATTTTTCAGTTGAAATAGTCTACAACGGGTCTTATCTTAAATAATCTATCCTCCGGTTTTGGCTCTTGAGGTTTATGATTTTTGCTAAAATGTAGACATCTTAAAATTATCATGAAGCGATCTCTGCTCATGTAGTTCGAAAATGCAGGTATATTGAAAAGCCGATGTGTTTTCCAGTAGTCCTGTAGTCTATTCAGCCTAATAGTGCCCATATGAAATACTAGACCTAAAAATATTTTCAATTCTTCCTTTGTCAATGTTGCCCACTGAGTTATTCGTTAGTTTTCTTTTGTATTTTCCGACAGAAAAACGTCTTCGGCATAGCATTGAGTTTCCCGAACTATCATTTCTAGGAAATCGTCATCAAAGAGTAAATCAAAATAATGTTTTGGTTCATTTCCTAAAACAATATAAAAATACTTAATACGAGTGAAACACTTAAAATACAATCAAACTTACCGTTAGGTTGAACTGAAAGATCCCTCTATTTTGTAAATGGTATTTGTGTCATATTATCTTCCACAGCGTCCCATATAACTACATCTGCAGGTGTCTGAGCAGGAGCTTTTCTTTTTAATTTGGGTGTTGGGCTAGGTGGGGTTGCTAAATCTAAACTATTGTCCAGAACATCGGTAGTTGTTCCCCCGAGTACCGACAAATCTAGTTCTTCCTCACTATCGTTAGACCCAGCCCATTCAGCATCCGATTCTTCAAAGTCCGGGTCACCAATATCATCATCCGAATCAAGCAAATACCGTTCCAATTCATCCTGAGTCAAAGGAACAGTTCGTTTGAATGTTTTTTTGCCTAATATAGGTCTTTTTGCCCCTGATGGTCCTGCCGCACGATCACACATGGCGAACTCAAACTGTAATACTTTTACGCTAATTTAGTACGTCTACAAGCGGCTGAGAACAGCGCTACATCCCTGCTCAAAGGCTGACGGAATACCAAAGCATTATACGAGATATTGTACGGGACTAGCGTCTAGCGAGCTGCAGGTCACAGATGATCCTGACCAATCAAAAACGGCCGAGGTTAGGATCCGTTGGCGCGAAAACTTAAATATAATAGTTGCTTTCTTTTGAGAAAAATATTAAATTATTTCAATTGAAACGCATTGGTTGTTCTTGGGCAATTAATTGAAATTATTTGATATTCGACCGTATTTACTAACTCATAACGACATTGCAACACTGTTTTCCAGTTATTTTAACTTAAGAAAATCTGTTAAATTGAAATAAAAATATTGTTTAACGAACATTTTGGAATAATAATGTAGTCATTTAAGTTTGAGTTCTCAAAAACTTGAACTAATATTGGTATTTCCTTTTTCAAATTAAAATATAAATCGTTAAGTAGGAACAAATATAATTTAACTTTTTTTTCTCATTGTATCCATTAATTTCCTGTTATTGATATATCAACTATTGTTGATATAGTAACAAGAAAAAATCGTTTAACAGCAATGTCGTTATGACATAGTGAATACTGCCGATTATCTGTTTAGCTGATATTTTAAAAAATGGAATGGTTGGTTAAGAAAACTTTAATTCTCACTTTGTTCAAAGTAGAAATTAGGATAACACTGTTTTATTTTTACCTATAACTGTTATAATTTATGACAGTCCAATAACCTTAGTTGTTTTTTGCCCTGATAAATATTCATAATTTATTTATACGTTTCTAAAGTCAAATTGAATGCTTTTTTTCTACTTCACATGAGCTTACAAACACCACTATTTGATATTTTTGTCTTCTGAATATTTTTTTTTACCTACGACCACCCCTGTAAGTAGTCAAAAACACACAGTCGGCAATCAATGTAAGATGTCTATTACGCACGGTAAAACAAAACGCACGGCTGTAAAGTAAATCGCCATCTTATTCAAAAGTTATTACTTAAATATTAGACGTTGAATTTTATTCTATATATAAATGGTAGATAACATTCATTAGATATGATATTGCATTTAATACTAAGAGTTATTTGGAATTATATGATAATTGGTTCCGTTTCATTAAATCTGCATCTTTGAGCTGTCTGAATGTATGTCATATTAGTAAACAATAGTAAATTATACACCAAGCGACTAAAATGGCCCATTTAATCCCGCGGGTGGTGTTTGCTTCCTGAGGGAAGTAATCCACCTTAGGGATTAATGTCACTTTAGACGAGACGTGTATACGCTATTTTATGCAATTCCGGTAATTCTACATACATTTTTAATAAAAATAAATACTACTTAGGACGGACTTTCACGAAACTTGGCTGGGCATCGAGGGTGAACTTCTAAGATGCTTGGCTGGGCATCGAGGAGCGACTTTTATAAAACTTGGCTGGGCATCGAGGATGTACGTTTTTATTTGTACTTTAAATCCCTTAACAAGTAGGTCGTAGGTAAAGTATAGTACGTAACTCGTGTTGTAACGCATTTTACGAACTCACGGAATTACGCACGAAGTCGCTACGCAACTTTTCCATTCGTGCGTAAAATGCTTCTTACAACACACGTTACGTAATATATTATAATGTGTCGAACATTAATATAGAAATAACATGAAATTCATCGATACAGCGAGAAAAAAGAAAAGTTAAATTATTTTTGTTGCTGCTTAACGATTTATATTTTAAATTGAAAAAGGAAATAGCTATATTTGTTGAAGTTTTTTGAAAAATCAAACTTAAATGAATAAATTAACATTCCAAAAAAGTTCCTTAAACAATATTTTTATTTCAATTTAACAGATTTTCTTCAAGTTGAAAAACTGGAAAACAGTTCTATCAACTTATTTTTTCTAAGTGTAACAATGTCGTTATTATTTATCAAATGCGGCCGAATATCAAATAATATCAGTTAATTGCCTAGGAACAACCAATGACAATGCGTTTTAATGGAAATAATTTAATATTTTTGTCAAAAGAAATAAGCTATTATTTTTAAACTTTCGCGCCAACCGATCCTAACCCCCGTCGTTTTTTATTGCTCAGGATCATCTGTGACCTGCAGCTCGCTAGACGCTAGTTTATACGGGCCGTCAAAACACGCCGTCCGCCTCCCACCACAGAAGCGGTGGGCGTCGAAAGACGTCCTCAGCAGCGAATGGGTTAAAGTGGTTGTTTATGGTTAGAGTGAAAAAAAGTAAAAAAGCGTTAAAAAAAGTGCCATAACGTTAACTTTATTTCACGCTTCCCATAAGCTAACACAATGAATCTTGGATGGGCATCGAGGATGGACTTTCATGAAACTTGGAATACGTATAATTGTAATTTACCGAAGGAGCTTAATTAAAATATCCCAAATTTCTATTTGAATTTTATTTTTTTGTATAGGGCTGTAGAAAAAATAATGTACGCAACATGTGCATAAATTACTATTTTTAACCAGAGACCACTGTAGTTTACAGCTTAAAATTTGGAAAATCTTTATTCTTTGATTTGCCCTCTCAAAGTGAACACGAGCCACTGTTATTTTTGAATTTAAAATCGATTGTTCAGCAGTCAGTTGACTTTGTTTTTTAAAAATGGAGGTCTGATTAATTTTATTTTGATGTGTTCGACTCTTGACTCGCCCTGTATCCAGATATACTTATATGAAACCGTACTTTGTAAGTATGGGGGAGGTGAGCCCAATCTGAATCTGAAATAATATATGGGGTGTCTCATTTAAAAAAAAGGTATGTTTGTTTCACCGTGGTGATATGGAACACCCAGTACAAATGAAAATAATTTTGAAATGTGAAGTTTACAGATGTTTACAATTTTTGTATATAAATGTATTCCATATCTTCTATAATAACGAATATATCGAACTTTGTCACACTAATGGCGCACCCTGTATATACGTCTAGCTTTTAAGGCATTGCTATTGGCTAATTCGTAGAAATAAACATTTTAATATCAGAACATAACGATTTTGGAACGCAATACCCTTACCAATAGTCGTTATTGCAGGAAAAAATGTATAATAATAATCATACTCTTCAGGAATTTTAAGACTGAATTGAATTGACTACCTGACATATGTAGCCCCAACAAAATCTTTCCCAAACTCAAAGATAAGCTGTTGTCAGTTATGAACTATGAATTAAACGTCATTTTTACTTGTGCTAATCTACTTTTAAAATGAGGCTCATAGTATTAATTTCACATTATAATGCTTTCCAGATATTTAAACTGACCACCTCTACTCGAAATTTGAATCTATATCACTTCATGTAAAAAATATCACCCTCAACGTTCCATCCGTACCTTAGTGTTTTCTTATATTTTGGTATTACCTGACTGATTCCTAGCCCTTATTCTTTCCTTAATTCACTCAGTATATCTTCTACAATTTCAGCTAAATGTGCTAATGAGCTGAAAATTTATTTGGATAATCAAATATATGTAAAAGTTTTTTGTTTTGTGGGAAAAGTACCCTATAAAAGTAGGGTAATGCACTGTAATTATGCCATGTTATTGGTGAAATTTGTGCATTACATTCTAACCCTTCCGTTGGAGTAGATAACTTTGGGGTTTTCTTCATAAAAAAAACTTTATAAACTCTGTTAATTTTCATTTATATTTAAGTAAATAATATTGGACCATTTTTATATATAGGGATACCAAGTAGGACTTACTTTCACAGAAAATCGTGACAAATACGAAGCGTTCCGTATCCCTATAATGATTATTCCAAGCACCATCTGTAATAATGTACCGGGTACAGAGTTTTCTCTAGGATGTGATACTGCCTTGAACGAAATCACAGAAATTTGCGATCGTATCAGACAATCTGCACAAGGAACGAAAAGAAGAGTATTCGTTATCGATCGAAAATCCCTTATTAACCATAATTGCATCTTTATTACTATCAAGTTTGAGTATAATGTCACTTTGCTCAAACATTGTCTTGTCAGACGCTCCTTCATAGGGGTCGCTAACATAAGTAATAATACCCCAAGGAAATACGCCAGTTATAAATTTCACAGTAGTGTTTAATTTATATTGTGAATAAAACTTTATCCTACAACAAAGACACTTTGGTTTCTGTAGAGTTATTTCTGTACAATGAAGAACTAATCTAACAATTTTAAAGTGCTTAAAACATATTGGCATATTTTGTGCAACTTCTTGTCCATCTGGAAACTTTATGGCACCTTTTAAAACACTACTTAAAATTGGAGGCGTATCAAAAATATATTTTCTACAAAGTTCTTGAGATACAGTAAATAAAATTGAAAGAGTTATATAAGAAAGGTCACATTTTAATATTGTCATCACTAGAATTACACGTTATCGTATATTTAATCTATGGTATCTATGATCAGTGTAATTCATTTCTACATCTTCGACAATTGCATTCAACAATTGAAAACTACAAATTCCAGTGAAACTATTAAGAGCCACTGTCTGTAATCAGCAGATCACACAATGTTGAAATCTTCGGAGAGTTTACTTGGACCTCAAAGTCTCGAAACGTAGTGGGTCCTTCATAATTTGGCTGGTCATGTAAAAGTACCAGCAGACCTTCTGCAGCTTCTAAGTCACCATGGGAATGTTCAGGCTCTGGTAGTTCTTGTTCAATACCCTTTCAGTTCTTTGAGAAACTTCTGGTTCTGGGTTAACTGCAGTTTGAACAAAAGAAAGTGGCAAAGTCTGTGAAGGAATAGCTATCCACTTCAATCTCTTTCTATCTGTAGCATTAGCATCTAAAAAAACTGATTCGTAAACATAACCTTAAAATGATAAACATCGTATTTATGGTAATTGGTTCAAGACACTAATTCTTGTTTCTTTAATTTTATTTCCAAAGATACGTAATTGTTTATACCATGTTTCTAAAGTACTGGCTGTCAGTTTTCCTGAAAATTGAAATACTCATTTACCGAAGGTAAAACACAACTAGTGAAGACACTATAGTATTGCCATGTTAACATGTATTCAAAGTGGAAAGAACTAAAAATGAATATGGTCTAGATTGATGCATTTGAACATGTGTATTTAAGATATATGTTAAATCGTCAATAATACGGAAGTGTGCAACTAAATTGACAGAAGATAAAGAACTAGTAAAGGCCAATAAAGCTAGAAATCAAACTGAGGGAGATTATAATAAGAGTTAATTATTTGCTTGACCCCTTTGGAATATATGTTGAAGATTTTTAGAATGTTCTCTAAATAATTTTAAAACCACAATTACAACATCCAAATATACAAGTTACAATAATTCTATGTTATGTTCATGGCATTATTCTTTTGTTTGAGTTAGCAGGTGTATGGCGTCTATCGTTGACCTCTTCGTTCTAAAGCCTTGCTGCTCCTATCTTATTTTCTGTGTGTCTTGTTATCCTATTTCTTAACAATTATGTTAGAATTTTGTATGCCGTGTTTAGCAGTGTTATTGGTCTATAGTTTCCGCACTGTTTTGGGTCTCCTTTCTTATATATTGGTACAATTTGGCCATTCTTCCATTCCATTGGCATTGTTTCTTCTGTCCAAATATTGACTAGCAGCTATTATATAGCTTTTAGTAATGTTTCTGCTCCATATTTTAATAGTTCATTGTTCAAGTTCATCAGGTCCTGCTATTTTATTTAGTTTTAACTGGTTTATAATTTCAATAAATGGGTATGTCAAATTATATCTCATTTCGTTTTCTGCTTCTGATTCTTCTTTATTGATTTAGATAATTGTAAAGTGGTTTTCCCATGATTCCTTGGGTAGGTATGTTTGCCGTTGGTTTGTAGCTGTTATTTTGTTTTTTTTGAATATATTCGTAAAGTTTTTGTCTCTTTTCCTGCATTATATTTCATCCATCTGTTGTGTAATCCATTTCCTTTTCTTTCTTTTGAAAAGCTTTGTGGTTTCTTGTTTTTCTTTTCTGTATCAGTTCAGTTCATTTTCTTCATTTGTTCTTATCCATTTGTCTCTAGCATGCTTTTTTGTTATGCTTTTTTCCCTGCACTCTTTATCAAACCATTCTTTCGATCTTACCTTTTCTTTTATGACTGAAATTTCTTCTGCATTTTTATTATACTTTTTCCAATTTTTTGTCCAATGTTCTTCTATATTCAATTCTTCCTTTTTTGATATCTTTTGTTGCATTGCTTCTGATTATTTCTTCTTATTTCGCTGCCTTTTAATTTCTATAGATTCCACCTACTTTTCTGATTTGTTTTCGTCTCTTTAATCACTTCCATTTTTACTGCTGTCAATATATGGTCAGTCTCTGCATTCGTTCCTCGGAATGATCTACATCGTGTACTATTTTGAACAATTTTTTTGAAATGAGTACGTGGTCTACTTGGTTACCATCATTTACTCCTGGTATGATTCACGTTATCTTCTGTATTTAAATTTTGTACTTGGTATATATGGTTTGTTAAACTGGCTAGGGTGCAGAGTCTTGTTACATTTTCGTTTTGTTTATTATGAATATTTTCTGTACCTGCTACATTTTTACTGTATTCATCTTTTCCTATTTTGGAATTAAAATCTCCTATCATCGTAAATACGTCATTTGTTGGGATTTCTTTAGGGAATTGTTTCATTTTCTCATAGAATGCAATGTCTTCATTTCTGGCTTGTTCTGTTGGTGCATATTCATTTATTATTGATATATTTGCTAGATTGTTTTCTAGGCTGATGCATGACAGCCTCTCATATATTGCTTTCAAGTTTATTACTTTGTCTCTCAGCTTTTTACTCACCGTAATTGCTGTTTCGTTCCTTCCTTGTCTCTCTTCTCCAGAAGAGTATAGCTTAAAGTTCTCTTTTCACTCCCTTCATTTTCCATCTCGATTTCTATTTTGTAATTTTTCATTTCTATTTCCATTTTTTTGCTTTTTCCCCGTTCTTAACATAGTTCTTACATTCCAGGTTCCTATTTTTCATTTCTTTTATTCCTTCTGTCTCTTTCCCCTTGTTAATATTTATATTTTCTATGATATAGATCAGTTAACTCTACTTTCATCTGTATTAATATCGCCGTTATTATAATTTTAACTTCCTAGTCTATTCTTATGATTGTTACAGTTTTACTTATCTATATCCTTGCTACCAACACTAAAACTACTAAAGTTTCTTCCTTCGTCATTTCCTTTTTCTGTCTCTTCTTTATTTCTTTATTTCCCCTTTTCTTCATTCTTGCTAGTCTTTTGTCCTCTTTGGGTTCTAATCCATCTCCATATGTGTCTATCGATCTTAACCTTTCACATATTTTCTATTATTTTGTTCTTCCCTTGCTTGTTCTTATATGTTTGTTTTTTTCCTCTACTTTCTAGTTTCATCGTTGCTTATATGGGGTGATTCATAACTATTGGGACATAGGCTAAGAGTAGATTGTTTGGACCAAAATATGGCGGTAGGACCAAATATACCTCAATAAAATATTGCTGCGGAAAAAAATAAAGGGCGTTAAAGTTGAATTTTTTTTCGTTTTTTGCTAATAATTTCACTGTATATTTATCGATTGTTATCAAAATCGGCACAAAGGGATAATTTTACACAGGCAACATTATTTGACATTTTGTTACAGGGGGAGCCTCGTGAAGGATTTCTGATGATAAAATTGACTGGCAACTTTTTTGACGAAACTTTTTAGTGATTTTTTATTAGAAAATATTACATAAACATCATTTCTACGTAATATTGTCTTGTTCAAACACGATATTCTCATTAGTTTTCGAGAAAAACGCAATTGAACAGTTCAGAGTATCGGAAGGGGATTTCAAATATTATTCCATTTATGAAAAGTGTGCTTTGGACTGTCAGATAATTGTTGCTGGTAAATGACATTTCTTGTCAGTGAATATTTTTTGCTGCGAGTTTATTCTCAATTGTTGCATTTTTTAAAGCTATCATATACTTTTTCGATTGAAATGCCTCGTCACAATCATTTTACGAATGAAGAAATGCGGGATATGATTTGAGTATACGCACAAGAACATTTTTGCGGGCGCCCTGCAGCCTGAAGGTATGAATTGTTTTATAACCAGATAGAAGACAACCAAATCACAAAACTTTTTCAAATCTATTTCATCGTTAGGGTGAAACCGGGTCATTTCACGATAAAAATCAAGGTGGTTGTCCGAAACAAATTTCACCTAATCATGAAGATGAAATTTTGGTTCGAATAGATGAAAATCCTACAGTAGGTTCACGTCATTTGTCATCAGCAACAGGAGTAAGTCAGTCGTCTATTATTAGAATTCTAAGAAAAGAAAAGTTCCACCCTTATAACTTCACTCCTGTTCAAAATTTGCTTCCAAGAGATCTCCCACGACGGTTACAGTTCTGCCAACGTATTCTCAACAAGCATAATGATGACCGAAATTTTATTAGGAATATTATGTTCACCGATGAAACGACTTTTACCAGACGAGGGGTATTTAATTGGCGAAACAGCCATTATTGGGAAGAAAAGTATCCGCATGCTCTGAAAGAAAGACATTTCCAGCATGAGTTTGAATTTAATATTCGGTGTGGCATTATAGGCGACCAACTACTAGGGCCATATGTTCTGCCTCCAAATTTAAATCTCTTTTGCAAAATACTTTTAGTGATATTTTGGATAATCTGTAACTAGCTGTAATAAATAAAATGTGGTTTATGCAGGATGGAGCTCCACCTCATTTCCCTTTAGTTGTAAGTAATCATCTAAATGACATATTTCCTCAACGATGGATTGGCAGAGGAAGTGATTTTGAATGGGCACCAAGAAGTCCTGAGTATAACCCGCTTGATTTTTATGTTTGGGGACATATGAAGTCCTTAGTTTATGCCAATGAAATTAACTCGAGATCCGAACTCTGGAGGAAAATACAAAATGCGGTCAACTTTATAAGGGGCAGAATAATATGTTCTTTGAAGATCGAAAGCCCTTTATTAAAAGAATTAGAAAAAGCATAGAAGTCGGAGGAGGCCACGTAGAACATTTCATTTGAGTTTGCTCTTTTTATGTTACATTGTTTTTAATTATGCTTTATCGTTGAAATAGAAGCCTTAATATACAAGTTTTTTTATTGTCCGTTAATCGAAATCCCCTTCCGATACTCTGAACTGTTCAATTGCGTTTTCCTCGAAAACGAATGAGAATATCGTGTTTGAAAACGAGTACCAATATTACGTAGAAAAGATTTTTATGTCATATTTTCTAATAAAAATCAATAAAAAGTTTCGTCAAAAAAGTTACCAGTCAATTTCATCATCAGAAATCCTTCACGAGGCTTCCTCTGTAACAAAATGTCAAATAATACATAAAAGAATTATGCCTCTGTGCCGATTTTGATAACAATCGATAAATATAAAGTGAAATTATTAGCAAAAAACGAAAAAAAAATTCAACTTTAACGCCCTTTATCTTTTTCCACGGCAATATTTTATTGAGGTATATTTGGTTCTATCGCCATATTTTGGTCTAAACAATCTACCCTTAGCCTATGTCCCAATAGTTATGAATCACCCTGTATATTTTTTGCCGACTATATTCTTTAGTTTTTCTTCTCTTAGTTTAATTAGGCAAGTTCTTTCTCCTAGCTTCAAAATTAAATTTTCACAATTTGATTTTTCAGATTGAAATTGTAATCATGTTTTATGTAGATGTATACCTTTGCCATTAGTACAGCTAATGATATTTGGTAATAATTAAGTACCTTATACAAGTCATTAATAAACTTATTGACAAAAGAGAAGAGAAAGTTATATTTTTGGGAAACTATCATTACGTGTTATAGTAGTCATAATTGTATTTTGATTGAACAGACAAAAATTTTGTTTGAAATGCAAAGCTGTATATTCGTTAGACTACTTATCTACTAGTCTAACTCTATGAGGCTGTGATTGCATTTGTATAATCTTTAATAATTTATATCTTAACAGAAATCCCATAAGAAGGTCTACTGCCAATACATGTAAAAAAAACTGGTGCAGTAAATAGATATTTATGTCGTGTTAAAAGAAGGTCCACATTTAATTCACGTTTCTGTTGATAACACAAGCCGCCCCAAGATAACCATTGAAAAATCTGGATCTTAACATTTTACCATATTGTGTCTGCTAAAAAATGCGCATTTTTACGGATTTTTCTGAAGTATTAAGTTTGTCTAGTACTAAAATGTGGATCGTCTTCTAACATAACACAAACTACTAAAGATTTGTCGCAGTTGCAGTTTTCTGCGTTCTGATTTAGATAAATCTTTTTCCGCCTACCTCTATCCAAAGTATACATTTCCTGGCCTCATTGTAGGGAGCAAAGTCGTCATAGTACGTTATCAATGGAATAATTTTTGCAATTCTGAAGTGGTTACTTTAGTCTCACATGTTAGAAACTATGTTAGACCCAAGGGATATAAAGGGACAGTTAAAATCCCAAGGGATTTGAAGTACAAATAAAAACGTACACCCCCGATGCCTAGCCAAGCATTTTAGAAGTCCGTCCTCGATGCCCAGCCAAGTTTCGTAAAAGAAATACTATTTATTTTTTCTTGTTTGTTAGTTTCATAAATAAATTATTGAAAATCTCTTGTTATTTGAGGGAGGCGGAAAAATCATATGTATAACATGGGTGTAAAGTGCCCTTTCCTCCTTCGAATGATTACTTCATCCTCGGGAGGAAAAGTAGTACTTTCCTCCCTTGTTATACAAATAGCTATTACCAGTTCGGTTAACCTTTTTTACCAACTCACAGTATATATTTTACGAGATTTCAGTTAGGATATAAATTATCAAAGATATTACAAGTTTCTTGTTGACTTCTACGCATATCACTAATCGTCATATCATTATAATCTCAATTCGTTTTTTTCTGATAAACCATCCATTGTGACTTTTATTAACCAACCGACGATAATGGTTTATTGAAACGTCTATATATAGACTTTTTCTTCAGTTTAACTACCAGTTCCAAGACATTTTTGGGTTTCCAAGACAGTCGTTTAAATCCCATATGTTTGAAGCATACTTCCAAGACTGTCTTGGAAAACTTTTTATTAGATTTAACCTATAATTCCGAGACATTTTGGTTTTCCAAGACATTTTCCAGGACATTCACATTTTTTATATTGTGATAATTTATATGTGAACGAATTATTGATACCAAAAGATAACTATTATTATTTATTTCATATTTACATATGAAAACCGTATTTTCAAAAAAGGTAATATATTTGCCACAATCCTTCAAAAATATAATACAATAAATTTTAAATTTCTGTGATAGATGATTACATATTTGAAAGAAGCTAAAAATATTAAAACCGGTTGGAAAGTTTGAAAAAATTGAAAGGGGTTGGGATAGTTAAAAACGTGACATAAAAGGTTGGAAATATAGAGTTGTCGAAGAGGTTCAAGTAAGTGAAAACTTTTAAACAAGGTAGATATGGACCGGCGAGGTGCAGCTGAGCCTGGCCACTTCTTGAGGCCTGAAAAAGCACTTTACCGCTGTGGTTTACACATAATTTTTTATCCTATACAATAATTGTTGGTAATATTTTTTTTACTAAAATTTAATTTTATAATATGAAATTATTTACTCTGAGTCATTACTTTTTACATACATTAAAAATTGGATTATGTATAGTACAGTTAACAAAAAAGATTCCTTGCTTGGATACATTTGATAACTGTACTTGCTCAGAAAAGGTAGTATTTGAAGTTGTTGTTATGTCTCCTATATTTTCTATCAAAGGAGTCGTTTCAGCAGTTGTAGATTCATTAGCTGTGATAGTCATAGTAGAAGATCCGGCCATATCGTTAGTGTTTTTTAGTGACATTTATATTATTTTTTAAATAATCTTCAACGTAGCCTTCCGCTAAGCTGTTGGATTTCTACAAGTTGACATCAAACAAACATCAAATATGACAACTGGAGGAAAAGTATTCCTCCAAAGTAGATGATATAATTGTATAATCTATGTGTCTCAGTTCTCAAATAGAACAAGTATATAGTCTCAAGTGTTTAGCACTTAGCTCTTCCGATTTGCATTAAGAAAAATTGTTAAGTGAAGTGACAGTGACGTAATTTTTTTACTTTTCCGCCCAACCTATCTAATATGCGAGAAAAGTATTGGTTTACCCACAAAAAAGTTGAAATTTTGAAAAAAAAATTTGAGTTATTTTTACGTTTTCCATCAACAACAACCCACAAAAACGGATTTAGAAAAAAAATCCTGTGTGTATGTCGTCGTCGTTGTCGTCGGCCACTTTTCGTTACATGTCTTGTTAGCACGATACAGCCTCCGGTGTGCAACAAGTCGCCAATTTTATGATTGAATATTGTTAAGGACATGTCACAGATGAACCCTATTGATTTTCAGCTCACCAGAGCCAACACAACGGGTGCTATGGTACTAGAAGTACGACATTTTAGTCATTTTTTGAGAAATTCCAGTTTGTTAGCACGATACAAGTGCTATTCAACACTTAGATCTTGATTCCGATTTAGTTTATAATCGAAATCGAAAACGGATTGATGTTTGTTGAACGACCAAAAAAAATTGTTATTTGTCATGTCATTTTACAAATCAAATAAATCAATAGTGACATATCCTAATCAATATTTTAGCTCATTTCACGTGTATTTCAGACTTTTCACAAGTTCATTGAGTTTAATCATAATCATAATTTTATAGAAGCTATTCTGTTAACTAAAAATGTAATATACAATTGCAAAATATCACTCACATTACATAACCCATAGACAAACGGTAGTTTATTTAAATTTTTCGACCAACCACATGCTTCCGATTTACGATTGTTTTCACTAGCATCATAATTTTAGACCGATTATAATCAGAGTAATCGATTGATATCAAAAATGTATTGTTGAACATGTTGTTTTTTAAATGACAGGAAATGATAGTAATCGATTGTCGCGTTGAATAGCACAACAGTCTCCGGAGTTCAATAAGTCACCAATTTTATGATTGAATATTATTCAGGACATCTTACAGATGAACTCTATTGATTTTCAGCTCACCAGAGCCAGTACAACAGGTGCTATAATACTTTAAGTACTATATTTTTGTCATTTTTGGAGAAATTTCAGTTTGTTAGCACGATACAGCCTCCGGAGTATATACAAGTGACCAATTTTATGATTGGATATTGTTCAAGGCGTCTCACAAATGTACTATATTGATTTTCAGCTGACTAGAGCGAGTACAGTGGGTCCTATAAATCCAGATATACTACATTTTTGGTTATTTTTGGACAAATTTCGGTTTGTTATCACGATACATCCCCCGAAGTGTATACAAGTGACAATTTTATGATAGAATATTGTTCAGGGCCACAGATGCGGAAAAGTTAGTTTTAATCTTTAAAACCGTTTATTTTCATTGTAAAGAGCAAAGAATATTTCTTTAGTCTCTAGTTTTAAATATAATCCCTTTTAATTGTAATTCGTGTAACCGTTTTGAGTATGATTTTATTAAATTTGTTTTGTTGTTAATATAATTCTCGAATAGATAGTTACTTCCAGTGACCTAAATCGAAGAGGAAAATAATAAAAGTTATTCCGTTTCTACCTATTCAATGGTCCTTCGTATAGCCAAATAAAAAACAAGTAAAACTCTGTTGTTTAAGAGGCAATTTAAATAATTAGTACATAGTGAGTAGGTAGAAAATCAGGACAACTAAGGTAATATTTGTTATTGAAAATATGACACACTCTCGAAGGGCTCAGAGCAGATCCAATGCGTTGGAGCAGCCAAGAGTGCAGTGCAGATCATTGTATCACTGTTTGTTTGCAGCTAATTTAATTAGGTGCAGAGACGGACTGGCTGCTGCGATCAAGAAACATTATTTACCTTGAAAAATTTGTCTTGATTAACACATGCATGTAACTGTGTTTTATTTTATTGTGATTTTGTTTGATGAACAAAATTGTTTCTCTATACCTCTTTTAAATGTTTTATCAATAATTCACGTGACCAGGTTAATGAAGCTATCAATCCTGATTACGGAACACAAATTAGATTAAAAACGTTTTCTCGTAAAGTAAAATAATAAAAAAGAGTAAGTTGAATTTTTTCCATACAAAAAAATAAACAAAATGGACCAACGACAATCAGATTGGGTCAATGCACAGAAAAATAGGAAAAGCGCTAAGGGTGTAATTACTAGAATTTTAAATTGGTTACATTCAAATGCAACTAATGATGATATAGAGCAATATAAAGGCCGTTTGAGTTCATTGGATGAAAACTACGCAAAATACGAACGTGTTCAGGATGGTATAGAGAATTTGATGGAAATTGATGGTGAATTATTTCACGATGAGCGGGATCGATCAGTAATCGATATCAATTATTATAACGCTAAATCCGTCTTGTCTTCAAACATAAGTAGACTTTCTCCATCGGAAAATGTAAATTCCGGTAAAAACACAAGCAATTGTAACTCAAATGTAACTTTACCGAAAATTCACATTCCTACATTTTCAGGTGAAAATCCCGAGGAATTTCAAACTTTTCATGTCGCTGATTGTTGATAACAATATTTTAAAATCAAATACCGGAAAATTATTTTACTTAAAGACTCTCCTTAAAGGACAAGCACTCAAAACAATGGACGCGCTCAAAGTTACAAATGCTAATTTTCCAGTTGCTCTTAAGTTGTTGGAGAAAAGATATAAATAACATCAAACTCATCAACGCTCATTTTCGTGAAATAATTCATTATCCACAGATGATTAAAGGAAGTGCTAAATGTTTGAGAGAATTCGTGACCAACTCGCGTCAAAATTTAGAGTCATTAAAAACTTCAAACAACAATGACAAGAAGTCCCATTTGTTTTTCCTCTTTCATTTTCTTCAGAATTTTGGAAGTTTAGGAATATTTGCATGAAAGATAGAGTGACAGTATAATAATTAAAATATAATAAAACAAAAAACTATCGTGGCTAAATGGGGTGTAGTCCCAAAGCCAAATGGCCTCCGGGCCAGAAAGAAAAAAAAAATACAAGAAGTTAATAGAAGCCATCTTTGTCTATTTATTTGAACAAAAAATTGACATCCAATCAAGGAAGGAATTTGAGAACACTTGTAATTCGAACACTCCCCCACTACTTCCGAATTATTTGACTTTATAGCAGACCAGTGTGTAGTTTTAGAAAATCTTGATAGTTTCAATGAACGCTTTTTTCAGAATAGTTAGAATCCCTCCAAAGTAGGACTCCATTCCACCTCCCAAGACACCCGTACAGGGAAACACCCGTCTAGTCTCCAGCTTTCTGAAAAATGCATATAATGCAGTTCAAATCACACTATTTATAAATGTGATAAACTCTCTACTCTCTCTCTCTCCCGAATCGTATTAACTTTGCTCAGTCACAATTGTTTGGGAACGAGACATTTTTCAAAGGATTGCAACAGCAAACACATGTGCTGTATATGTCACAAACGTCACCATAGCCTGCTGCATCTTCCTAATCAATCAAGAACCTACTCAGACTCAGATAGGCCATTTCAGCCTTTCAATTCAAACAATCACAAGCAAATCGTACCTGATCCGACTCCTTACAATTACCTCAAAATGGTCCTCGATTATACTACACTCAACCTAGAGCAAGCACATCAACTGCCACCAATAATAGTCACACGCCGCAAAGTAGCCAATTGCAAGTCGTAACTCCCTACAGCCAAAGTGATCGCGTATTCCAAATCTGGTGAACCCATAACTTTTAAAGTGGTCCTTGACAGCGAGAGTCAGAGTTCATTCATCACTTCCGCTCTAGTAAACTCTCTTGGATATAGACCATATAATCAGCCGTTGTTCTCTGCTGGAATCGGTGCACAAAGCTCATAAATTTCTAACTCCATGTTGGATATAGAGATATTCTCTACCACAACGTACAAACCTTTCAATATATCCTGCTCAGTGGTAAACAATATAACCACCCTCCTACCTCAAACTAAATTCCAACTTGATAAATTCAAAATTCCTAACAGTCTCTCTCAATCGCTGGCAGATGATGAATTTCACGAGCCCTCTAAAATCGACATGCTTATAGGTCCCGACTTGTATTACTCACTCACGAGATCAAACAGATGGCTCCCTCTCTCCCCACATTCGTAAACACTAGTCTTGGGCGAATTGGAGCTGGGAATGTACCAGGTCAAATAGTGGCAAGTGATTCCAATGATATTCTTAATAGAAATCATCTCTTTGTGGTTTCTGAATTCCCCATAATTCAGCAAGCAGCTGTTATATATCATCCACTCTCTCTATATCTGTTCTCGACCTCTGAATCTAAAAAAGATGAGGATGAAGCAACTGTCGCAGTAGCGACTCAACAGGAGTCGAATTTGCAAACTTTCTCGTCTCTCTCATCACAATCTTCAATCTTGGAAGATGTAAATGCAGATTTATACATTGGGTCAAAAGACAAGTCACTCAATGACCTCTTATGCTCTTTTTTGAACAAGAAAACTGCTCAATAGACAATACTGTCTCTTCCGAAGGCGCTCTTGCAGAAGCTCATTTTAAGAACACGGTGAAGATATTACCTACCGGAACCCACCAGAAGATTTCAAGTCTACCTACCTCTCATCTCTCCCACGGAGAACTTGAAACTAGGGGATTCATTCTCAGTCGCTCGCAAAAAGCTTTTCACTCTTGAAAGTAGATTTCAAAGAAACCCCTCTCTCTTTTTGGAATACAAAAAGTTTATTCACGAATACGTTCAACTAGAGCATGGTAAGATTGTTCCCCTCGCGTTAACAAATCATTTCTCTTAACATAAGTAATTTATTTCGCATCTGTGTGCTACTACTAAAATCAGAGTGGTTTTTGATTGCTCGTGCAAAACCACAAATGGGTTATCTTTGAACGATATAACACTTAAAGGCTACACAGTTCAGCCTGATCTGTTTGACATACTGTGTAGGTTTAGAACTTATCAGTTCGCTCTCACCGGAGAAATAGAAAAAATGTACCGGCAAATATTATTAAATCCAAACCAGATCTTCCTACAGAATATTTTGTGGAGGTATTCAGTGAATGATAATATTCAATGCATTGAGCTTCAAACGGTATCATTTGGACAAAACGCAGCCCCCTTCTTAGCCACTCGTGTTCTGAACGAAATAGCCTACAGAAACTCTCATTTCCCCTTAGCTTCATAAGCACTAATTCAAGAAACGTACGTTGATGACCTATATAAAGCGCTTTTTCAATTACATTCCCAACTTATTTCAATTTTGTCTTCACACGGATTTCACTTGCACAAGTGGTGCTCCAACTCTCAAGATTTTTTACACAAAATATGTTAACCCACAACCCAAGAAGTCGACCTAAATCTAAACCAATCTCCTTGTAAAATTCTAGGCTTAAAATGGAACCCTATAACAGACTCTATGCAAATAACGATACCAAACAGTATTCAAATAGTTTCCATCACCAAATGCAAAATTTTATCGGTAATAAGTTCCTGCTACAATCCCAATGGGCTATTGAATCCTGTAATTGTACTGGGAAAAGTCCTCATGCAAAAACACTGGTTATTCAGACTAGACTGGGATACTCTCATATCAGATCCTTCGGTCATTCAGAATTGGACTCATTTAACCAAAAGTCTCTCTTTCATACAGAGTTACCAAATCCCCAGATTTCTATTAACTCCTAACAAAATAGTGATAAAATTAGACCTACATGGTTTTCTTCTTGCACCCTTGTTGCTAACAAATCTCCAATGGCCCCATTAAAGAAAAATACACTATACCTCAACTAGAGGTATGTGGAATGGTATTACTGGCTCAACTAGCTTCTCGCATATCTCAAATTTTCGCAAATCGTCTATCAATCTCTTCTGTTCATCTATGGTCTGATTTCAAGATAGCACACTCCCCATCTAAGTGGAGTACTTATGTTTCACACCGCGTCTCTACAATACAAGAACTCACTAAAAACTTTAAATGGTATCACGTAGCTAGTGAAAACAACCCAGCAAATATTTTATCAAGGGGAACGTTATCTCACAAAACCTCTGATTTATGGTTTAATGGCCCTGGTTTATTATGCTCACCAGATGATCAACTTTTCTCCACAGATTCTTTCGAAATTATAGTTTCATTGCCAGAAGAAAGAAAAGTTGTTCTATCAACAACGCCCATTGAAGAGTCCGTATGTTGGACATACGTATTTTCTAAGTTCTCCAATTTCAGTAGGTTGCACCGTACTAAAGCATATTTGTTTCGATTTATAAACAACACTAGAAATCCTAGTCACAAAACTAAAAAACCGTTATCATCTGCTAAGTTACGCAAAGCTTTTGAGTTCATTGTAAGCAAATACAACTGACACACTTTCAAAAAGAAATAAAGGAGCTTACGAATCAACAACCTCCTACTGAAAAACACATTTTAGCGTTAAAACCATTTCTTGACTCACAAGGTTTGATAAGAGTAGGAGGAATACTTTCTAATGCATTGATTCCTTCTGAGCAAAAACACCCTCTTCTACTCCCTTCAGGAAATCACACTGTACATTTTATGATGCTCCTTGAACACAAGCGTTTAGGTCATAGCGGATCGCAGAACGCCTTGTCGATTTTTTGTCTTAGATTTTCGCCGATAAATGGATTGAAAGACATTAACAAAATAACACGCACCTGCATTACGTTCTCAAACTGCACAACAAATAATGGCAGATCTTCCCAAGGAGAGAGTACGGCTCGATCGTATCCTTCAAAAAATAGGAGTAGACTATGCAGGCCCCTTTCTTATCAAAAGCTCTCGCCTGAGAAAGGCCCCTATCACCAAGTGCTATATAGCTTTGTTTGTTTGCATGGTCACTAAAGCCGTCCACATGATACCAGTTTCCAGCCTTTCAGCTGTGGCCTTCATTGCAACATTGAAACGTTTCATTGCAAGAAGAGGTAACCCTTAGGTTATATTTAGTGATAACGCCACAAACTTTCTTGGGTCTAAGAATCAACTCAAAGAGCTTCATGAACTTCTCCTATTAAAGTCTACCACTGATTCTATTAAAAACTTCTTGTCCCTCACTTTTATTGAATGGAAAAATATTCCGCCACGTTCTCCACATTACCTATACCGCATTGTAAGTACATATACTCTCACTTTTGAAGAATTCAGTACTGTGATTGCACAAATAGAGGCAATCCTGAATTCTAGACCTCTATACCCCTTATCTAACGATGCAAATAATTTGCATCCATTGACCCCAGGCCATTTTCTCATTGGCGCCGTTCTCACCTCTTTCCCTCAGAAAGATATCTTCCAGATTCCTATTAACAGACTGTCTTTCTGGCAGCTCTGTAGCAGAATTCAACAATCCTTTTGGAAAATGTGGTCTGTGGATTATCTAAATATACTTCAGAATCGCACTAAATGGTTACTCCCTGTTTGTAATATAAGGAAAAATCCAATGGTACTAGTTAAAGAAGAAGATAACCCCCTCTTAAATGGCCATTGGCTAGAATTATCGAACCCCTCTTAGGCAAAGATGGTAAAGTCAGGGCTGCTAAAATACTCACAGCTGATGCAGAGTTTGTTCGACCAATAGTCAAACTCTGTCCTTTGCCTATATCAGATAACCAAGAATGATGATGACTCGTAGACCAGTCTGTTTCTTTTGTTTCCTTTCTCTTTTAGTATCTGTCTATGCTTTTCAACCCCGCTCCCCCCAGTATGGAGGAAAAATATTCTTCCAAAGTAGATTATATAATTGTATAATCTATGTGTCTCAGTTCTCAAATAGAACATGCAAGTATTCTCAAGTGTTTAGCACTTAGCTCTTCCGATTTACATAATGAAAAATTGTCAAGTGAAGTGACAGTGACGTAAAATTTTTTTATTGTAAAGAGCAAGGTATTTTTCTACAACTGCTATGAAAAGTAGCGTATTTCTCTTAGCTTACTTAATTTCAAAACCATGTATTGCTCACGCTGTGAGAAATATTATTTCTCACGGCACTTTGTCCACACTACATACATTTATGTGGAGAATCCAGTAAGGGATATTCGATGCCCAGCCAATTTCAGAAAGTTTTACTCGATGCCCAGCAGTTTTCGGTGGGTGGTCCTCGATGCTTAGACTTTCTCTACGAAACTATTTACTTGTATTCTTTAAATTTGTGCAGTTGTAGAAAAAGTATAGTGTGCAACATGTGAGAAAAGTACTTTTCACGCTCGTGTGTTTGCGGCACTCGCCCTCCACACTCGTGAGAAAAGTTGAACTTTTCCCACTTGTTGCACAATATACTATTTCTTTTGTCTCTCTCCCAACATTACGTGGTCATAAATGTGTTTTAAATATAATCCCTTTTAATTGTAATTCGTGTAACCGTTATGGGTATTATTTTAATAAATTTGTCTTGTTGTTAATATAATTCTCGAATAGATAGTTACTTCCAGTGATCTAAATGGAAGAGGAAAATAATAAAAGTTATCCCGTTTCTATCTAACAACTTATGATTTAATTAATTTGGTGACATTGACAATTGCTAATAATTTATTTATCTAATTTTGACATATAAAGTGACAGTTTTCAAAACTGACATCCGTTAGCAAACGCCACATTTTTCGTAACCAGTTACATAATGAAAAATGTTATGTAACTGCTGATGAAAAATTAATTTTATCACCAGTTAATAAAAACAATAAAGAAAAGAAGAAAGTTTAATGTCATATTATAGAAAAATAACAACAACTGGAACTGAAGAGAACTACTAACAATAAGAACAACTAGAACAATTTACTTTTTATTTTATGCATTATAAATATTTATGACACAATTCGAACAGTTTGTTAGGTTAACCCCCACAGAATTAGAAGTTTATGTAATTACGTGATGCATAACTGATCTTGAACTTGGACTCACATAAAATAAACTAAATTTTCTTCTTGTCAAAATTAGATAAAATCTTGTATGAAACACGTTATGAAATGCTTTTTTGTGTAACTCGTGTCATTTTGCGGGACCTCGCTCGCCCCGCTACGCGGAACTCGCTCGTCCCGCAAAATTTCACTCGTTACACAAAATGATGCATTCAGTAACTGGTTACATAAATAGCTATTGTATACTGACGCTTAATGGTATCGTTTCTATTAAGCTATTCTCTTTTATTTCTTGAGACTATAACTTTATATGATTGAAACCGATTATGCTGTTTTAAATGGGATATGAATCATATTGGCAATTTTTATTTATGTCAATTGGGTCGCCACCTAGCGTGAAAATGTAATTTTTTTTCTCGGCTAGCCCTAGAAAAGGTAACTTTCTCCTCTCCGTAATTGAACTTTCTCACACTGTAGGATAAAAATATGATTTATCTTGCTCTAATTTAAAAAATAAAACATAGATGTAAAGGAGATGCGAAGACCTTAAAATGAAGTGTCACTGGAACTTATACCGTGTATCACAGCGGGATGGTATACGTCACTTTTTTTCCACATTTTTTTAAATAGAATCTTCAAATTCGGGACATCAATTGTTCACACTAAATACTACCTTTTACTTTTCCGCCCAACCATATCTAATATGCGAGAAAAATATTGATTTACCCCAAAAAAAGTTGGAATTTTGAATTTTTCGTTTTCCAGCAAGAAGAACACGAAAAAGCGGTTTTTAGAAAAAAAATCCTGGTTGTATATCCTCGTTGTTGTCGTCGGCCACTTGTAACATGTCTTGATAGCACGATATAGCCTCCTGACTGCAACAAGTCACAAATTTCATGATTGAATATTATTCAGGACATCTCCTAGATGAACCCTATTGATTTTCAGCTCACCAGAACTAGTACAACGGGTGCTATGGAACGTAAAGCACCACATTTTTGTCATTTTTGGAAAAATTTCGGTTTGTTAGCACGATACAGCCTTCGCAGTGTATTACAAGTGACCAATTTTATGATTGGATATTGTTCAGGGCATCCAATAGATGAACCCTATTTATTTTCAGCTCACCAGAGCCAGTATAATGGGTTCTATGGTACTTAGAGTACCACATTTTTGTCATTTGTGGAAAAATTTCGGTTTGTTAGCACGATACAGCCTCCGGAGTGTATACACGTGACCAATTTTATGATTAGATATTGTTCAGGGCGTCTAATAGATGATTGATTTTCAGCTCACTAGAACCAGTACAACGGGTGCTGTAGTACTTCTAGTTTTGTGTTAGGTGTCAATGAATGATTGGTGTCAAGTAGATGTCTGGCGTAGTGGGATTTATCTGGTTGTTTTAATATGTATGCTCGTAAGTGTTCACTGTAAAGATCAGCAGATATTGTTTTCCCGGTTTTCTATATCATTGCACAGTTATACTGATCTTAATTGGGAAAAATGATATCCCCATAGGGCTAATAATATCTAAGCTTCAATATTTGTAATATCATATCTTCTTTTTTCTATTAACATATATTAAGTCAATCACAAGATAGGTCACTTCTTGGACTAGCCAAAAATAATTAAACATCAGGTAGGCATCAAATGAAATGTAACTTCTGTCATTCTGACGATGATATTTAGGTAATATCTAAACAATTGTCAAATTTTTAGAATTTTTAACATTTTTCAATAAACTGTGGAGTTAACTAGAAACAGTAAGTTTCATTTGAAACACTAATAGTCAATTTATGTGATACATTTGAATAAAAAATAAAAGAATTTTTCGTTTTATATATTTATTCATTATTTATCTCGATATTAATGCACATTCGAATGAAAAATATTGTATGATACACGGACGAAAACTGAGATTTTCGTCCTTGCATCATAAACTCACGTAAACATTTTTTTGCCACCTCTTTGTATCATTGGATTCGAAAATTATATAGATTTCAAAAAACTAATAATGTACTTTTAAGAATCAAAAGATATTGACGTTTCCGGTAAAACCAGAAACTATTGTTTTACGAGTGACGTAAGTAACATTTTTGAAGCGAAGAACAATTGAAGAGTGGAAGTAACAAAGGTGACAAGTGCCAAAATTTATATTTTGAGATAAATAAGAAAATTATAATAAAACAACAAATAAATGATTCATTTTTTATTTGTTAAAAATTTAGCTTAAGAGCAACACGGAAAACTAGTTTACAACAAAAAAAACAGTTATATAAGAACATTTTGAACAAATAGTGACTTTTTCCAAAAAGAAAATAGAAACGTGATTAGTGCCAATACAAAATAACATACGAAAATACTAAGAAAGCGTCTTATTTACTTATTTGCTACGGTTATTGTAAAAGTTTTTGTGCAATGGATTTGTTAAATCAGGTATCATAGACATAAGACTTTTTCTTTTGGTTTCAGAAATTTTGTTTTCTGGCGAAATTACATGTAGCTCGGCTTTTCTAATGTCATTCAGAGTTTTTCATTTTTTTAAAACATTGACTTCGTTCCATGTAATAAAATCTGCAAAGGAGGTCTTTGTTTTCACAATCGCAGGGTTTGTTTTATAAATGCGTATTGCTGTTGCTTGGCTGATTTGCAGTTTAGTAGTATTAATATAAAAATCAGCTGCTTCCTTAATATTCCAAAAACAAAATTGGGTCATATCTATTACCTCGAACGGTAGGTTGTACCTTGCTGAATTAATAACTTCAATCAGATCTTCTGGTATGTATGCTTTCATTAATCTTTTTCTCTTGTTGATTAAGGCAAAATCCCTATCGCAAGGCATAAAGCTATGGCCGCTCACAAGGAATCGCTGTTCTATTGAGTCAAACAAGCCAATGGAAACCAAAAATATTAATGTAAACAGAACAAATTTATTTTTATTTTGGCCGTCACAGTTGTCGCACCAAATAATTAACGACTTTTTGTTTGTGAAACCGCTATTTAAAAAACGAAGAAGGCAAGAAGCGATATCGTTTCCCCCTCTTCCAGAAAATACTTCGTGCCAGAGAATTATGCTGGCATGATTTGTATCCCCGACGTGAATCCCAAAGTTAAAACAAGAAAGTTGGGATAGATAGAATGTACCAGTGTTGGCACAAATATCACCTGCTCAAGATCCATAGATACGCAACACACATCACTACCTGGTTGTTGAGAGCGAATGGTATTTTCTTTCAAAATAGCTCTAGCACTCTCAGCTTTAGTATGGTGGACATCTAATTTAATTTGAGCTCCTTTACTTGTCGCAGTATTCGCATGAATTTCACATTGAAGCCTATCGCAGGTATGACATGTGTCCATTCTGGGCCTTCGAAATGAAAGTTTAGGAAAGTCTTTCTTGAAAACTGATGAATAAAACTTATAGGTTACCTCACTTTCTGGATAGCGTGTTTTAAATGCTTTGAAAAGTCTGTTTATATTTAGGTCGGGGCTCAGATATTCCTTATCGGACTTCGCGCGAGTATAATGTCCAATATCTCGAAGTATTAAGTTAATGTGAGCTCTTATAGCTTTGCGATCATTTTCAGAAAATTTAGATTTTTTATGGCATGTTCTCTTATCAATAAAAAAAGTATAACCAGCTTTCTTTTTAGAAATTAAGCCATCGATTTTTTTTCTTGATACAGCAAAAGTGTCCATAATAGTTTTTTTGCACACTTGAACGAAATTTCCTCTTTCGTCTGGAATAGTGTAGCTCACTGTTGTTTGACGCTTGCTGTCTTGAGGATTTTAATAACTACCATGTCGACGTCTTTTAACAGGTGTTAGATGTATAAGATTTAATAGATACGTACCCTTAACTTTTGAAGTTTCTTTATAAAATTTTTCGTATAAGGACTTCCGCCATAAGAGACTGAGGCTTTTACAGGAAAATTGGCATTTACAACAAACCTAATAACAAACATTTTATTTAATAAAGATTTTAATAAACAGTTGACTTGGCGCCACTTTCTCCTGAATTTGCTTAAGTTTCCTTGATTTGTAGGCTTTGCCAGATTCTTTCAGTACCCTCTGTTCTTCACCAAAACGTCCACTACCTCTACTTCTTCGAGTTTTTACATTAAGGTCGCTCATTATTATATTTATAAAAACAACAAACAACAATAATAACAAAAATGCGCGAATTATTGTGAACTGACAGCAGAAAGGCGAATGGCACTTGTCTCCTTTGTTAGGAAATAGATCATGTACTTAACGGTGGCTCCATCTTTGAATGAATATATAAAGTGTATTATGAAAATTGGCACCTATCACCTTTGTGAGGACATAAACAGTGGCATATAACACCGTTCTATGGGTCTAACGCAAAATGAAAATTTTTGGCACTTATTCCCTTTGTTACTTCCACTCTTCAATTTACCAGCCCAAGCTGGTAATGTTCACGAGTTTCAAAAAAAAATTTTCGACTAGTGAAACACTATCCTATTTATATCATAATAATATACTAAAAAAGTTTCCAAAAATAGATTTATGTGATTATCAACTCTTCAATCGATGAATTTTGCATACATTTCTTCATACCTCTTTTTAGATTTTACTGGTAACAAATCCAAAGAGGTTTCCTCGGCTTGTTTTTTATTTATAGTGGTGTAATTGGAAAACTAAATCAATTTCGGAATCAGAAATCATGATAAATTAAAAAAAATAACAATGCTTTCAGTGCAAACTGGCAAGTCAAAACCATTGACGGGGAAGGTCAAACTAATGAAACCAGGCAACTAGATATAAATTGGTTTTAAATCTTACGGTATTTTTATTTTGCTTTTTAATTAAACAAAAGTAAAAAAAATCCATTTAAATTATAGATGTGATTCCTGCCATTGTTTATCAATAATTTAGAGTCATCGAAACATTATATACGGAGGCGGGAAATGATTGAAGATATAAATTTAACTTCGTCACTAGAGACGAAAGAGTTAACGTTATGAGAATTTCTCTCACTTGCGACGGAAATCACGTTTTCGCTGGAGGTATTCTGTTTCAAAATGACGATTCTTTGTAGAGGGTTGTAGAAAAAATATATTTTTATGCAAAAAGTAAATACTGACTGTGTACAACAATTGAATGGATTGAATTTGAAAATTCTATTTAAAAAAATGTAGAAAAAAAGTGGGTGTACCATCCTGCTGTGACACACATAAATTAATCAATTAATATATTTTCTTTGAGTACACGTAAATTAATATGCTTTTTAAATATTCCATAAGTGTAGAAAAAGTATAGTATTATACTATTATCAAACGATCTTGAAAAAGAAAACAGCAGCTGTAAGCTGAAAACTTTTATAAATAACTTAATAACTTTGCAATGATATGCTTTGAAGATATGGGAGTTACAAGCATGTCTTGAAAAGCCAAAAATATCTTGGAACTAGTAGTTAAGTCGATGGAAAAGTATTTAAACTCAAAGTTAGACATATATACATACAAACCTAAAAATATACTACAAAGCCTTAAGTAAGTGTTGTTATTTGTACCAAAAAGATAAATACTATAATATTATTTTGTAATGTCAATATTTCAATATTTTGATATCGTACGAAAAATTAACCAGTACGCCTAATTTCCAAAATTTATTAATTATATATAAATTTATAACGTTTTTTTAAAGTGATCGAATATATTCGGTAACGATTGATGCCGCTCCATTTCTATGAAACATATTTTCAATTAACAGTACAAGATAATTTCACTACAATTATACATATGTAGCTGGTGCCTCACAGGAACATAACTTTTGTCTTTTTACAAATAACGAAATGAAATTTAGAGAATGTTTATAATATACTAATGGGCATTTTTTGACAAGTGACGTTACTTTATTCAACTTCCGGATTAACCGGATGCATGAAGTTTTTATTTTTAAACGGGACATCCTGTATATTTTTACTGTGTTTTACTCTAGCCGACGTTTTGTAAGCAATCAAGTGTTATTTGTCACCGTTTTCTTAGAAAAATGCTTTTAATTCTTTTACTAACTGTGTTCAACTGATTCAACGGCTCATATACAGCAAAAAAATACCATTTTATTATGTAGTCTTTATATTGTGTAAAATTTAATTTTCAAAATTGTATAATTGTATTTATATGTTTTCATGTTGACTCGTCGGGTTTGAAAAATAGGACATTTTATAGGGTACTAGCATTTTACCCGCTGTGATGTTAGCGAAAGCATATAGTAATATAAAGCAATTCTATTCGCTGTTTGCGAAAGAAAAAATCACAGATAATTTCTACCTTGATCCAATTGTTAAAAATGAGGAAGAAATTATTTCTAAATAATTTTATTGCTTAAATGGATAATGGATTCGAAATAATTTGTTCACATTTTAAATAATTGGGTCAAAGAAGAAATTATCTCTGTTCTATTTCTCAAATAGCGAATAGAATTACTTTTACAAATTACAATTTTTAATATAAATGCTAAAATAATAAAATTGTATCTTTTCTTTATAAGTTTGAGCTCTAGAATATTCAAAATAGTAATATAATAAAAAACATTTTTCTAAGAAAAAAGTGAAAAATGACATATTATTGCATTTAGAACGTCGGCCAGAGTAAAACACAGTAAAATAAGAAAAATTATAATTTGAATGAATAAAGTAACGTTACTTGTCAAAAAATGTACATGAAAATGTCTTATACACATTCTCCAAATTTCATTTCGCTCATGTTCCTGTGGGACGACCGGTACATATGTATAATTGCAGTTTTGTTAAGTGAGAGTGTGTTTCCTAGAAAAGGAACGGCATAATTTAGGTATTAGCTCCGCTATTATAAATATCTAGGTAGTTTTGGAAGTGGACAATCAA
This sequence comes from Galeruca laticollis, assembly GCA_963921935.1. Lineage (NCBI taxonomy): Eukaryota > Metazoa > Arthropoda > Insecta > Coleoptera > Chrysomelidae > Galeruca > Galeruca laticollis. The sequence goes on from OY998182.1 coordinate 87,724,960, forward strand.
TCGTTACCGAATGTATTCGACCAATTTGAAAAAACGTTATAAATTTTGGAAATGTGGCGTACTGGACAAATTGTCGTGTCATGGAAACATTGAAATATTTATTTTACGAAATAATAATAGGAACAGTGGATCGGTTTTTGTTATAAATTAAGTAGTTTGAAATTTGGCATGAGTGTAACATATATGCGTATCCTAAAAGTGTAAGTATAATTACTAATATGTTCAATTATAAATAATGAACTGCAATGACAGCTTACAAGGTTCTACTAATTGTAAATGTAAATTTGTTAATTGTGAATGTACCTTTAGGATTTTGTTGACATTAAAATTAAGATTGAAAATAGTATGTTACATTGAAAAGTCAAAAGAAAAGTATAACCAAAAATATAAACATTTTATGGATTGGTGTTTATTGCATTGCAAGGTACGGCGAACATGTTATTTTCAATCAATCATTTGCCATTTTTTATGACTCGTTCATCTCATAACATTAAGCGGTACAGTCAAAATATTTCCCACCTCTCTTTTTGTCATTTTAGAATCTAATCATTTTATGTGTAGGATAAAAAGTATTGTGTGTTCCACGTCGCGAAAGTGGTTTTCCAGGCCTCCAGAAGTGGCCAGGCGAGGTGTCTGTCGGCCCGGAAAACTAGCACTTTCGCGCCTAGGTACACAAATAACTATTGTTTAACGAGTGATATGTGGAAGAATGTAGATTTAGTATGGCTTCCTAAGCCATCTATGGAAAAATCCTTGACAAACTGATAAATACACGACTTATGCATTACTTAGAAAGAACAAATAATATTAATGATAGATAATTTGGTTTCAGGCAAGGCCACACGGCATTTGACGCGATGTCACAAATAACTGATAAAATAACAGAAAACAAAAAAGAGAAACTACATACACTGTTTAATGACATTAGACTTAAAAAACGCATTTAATTCGGCGTGGGTCCCTGCGATTGTCAGGAAACTAACTGATATTGACACTCCTAACAATATCCGATAACTATGTATAGACCTTACAAATAGACAAATACAAACAAAGGAGATGACGGACAGAACAGAACGAGGCTGCCCTCAAGGCTCCAGTCTCGGACCAACACCATGGCTGCTGCTAATGGAAGACTGATTTACACATATACATCGGACGGGACAGACGACTGACAATGATATAGTACAGGCCTTTGCAGACGACCAGATCATACTAATTACTGGCCAAAGGTTAAAAACTATAGAATCCAAATGGACAAGGATCTGGACAGCATGCGAAGATTGGGCAAACAGAAACAAATTAACTTATAACGATGACAAGACAGAATCGATGTTCATACCACATAACCCGACAAGACAGCCACGAATAAAAATGGGCAACAAAATGATACAATGCAAAGACCACATATAATACCTTGGACTAGCGATAGATACAGGCCTATTGTGGCTCGAACACATAAAAAAAACCACAGACGTAGGTCATAAATTATTGATTATAACAGGACGCGAATGGGGACGCAAACCAGCAATATTAAAACAAATATACGAAGGAGCGGTGAAACCCGTGCTACTATATGGGGCGGAAGTCTGGGGAAAAAGAGTCAACAACTCCAGAGTACAGAAACAACTAGCTGCCTCCGAAAGACCCTTCCTTTTGGCGATCACTAAGGCATACAAAACAGCACCAAACTCTGCGCTGCATGTATTGGCGGGGTGGCACCACTCGACATAGACGCACATATAATACACAAAACGTATATTGACAAAAGACATGAACTAAACATAACAAAAATATTGGCCAAACTCTTAGGGGAAAGTGGTCACCATTCGTACGCGGGACACATTCGTACAGTTGGTTAAAAAAAATCCAAACGGCGCACGAGCACGCCTTTGCTTGTGAGCATAGACATACCGGCCGCCATATTGCTACGGTGTATCAGCTGACAAGACGTAACGTGTTTTCGCGGGCGGTGAGTAAATTTTTTACCTAAGTTTAGTTCGTGATTGTAAGTACAATTGGAATGTTTTTGACAAAATGGTGATGATTAATTAATGTGAACATTGTTTATTTGGAGCTCTAATTGTTATATTTCTTAAACTAAATTAGAATTTGAATGAAGTTATATTTTATTTTGTGCAAAGGCATGGGGTGCATTCGGATACCCAGACAGGGGGCACATTCGTACGCGTACGAATGCTCCCCGTTAGATTTTATCAACCACCAGTATATCAAAATTCAATTTTTAAGAAATAAAATATACCTAGTATCTTTTAAAATTATCGCACAGACAGCATACTAACATATTTTTTCTTATATTCTACTTCTAACAGAATGAAATATTTTTATTAAGTCAACCTTATACTTATAATTAATATTTTATTGCAGAATCATGGTGCGAAAATATAAAAAAAGGGTACGCGTACTCAAGAAGTGGATGAAGAGTCTATGAAGTTAGCAATTGATGATATAATACAAGGAAGGTTGTCGTATAGGTAAGCCGCGTTAAATTACAACATCAAAACATCAACGTTGGAAAGCAGAGTCAAGATATTTAAAGATGTCTCTAACGCCGATGTACCCTTACGAACTTTCCATTCAAAATTCACGAGTCTAGAAGTCTTCTCCATGGAAGAAGAGGCACGCTTAAATGACTATATTACTAATTGCTGCAAAATGCATTATGGGCTAACGATAGTACAAATTCGGAAACTTGCCTACGAATACGCGAAAGCGTTGAATTTAAAATATCCAGCGAAGTGGGACGAAAATCAAATGGCTGGCTTAGAGTTGATGCGTAAATACAGGGAACGAAACGCCAACCTCAGTCTGCGAAAGCCAGAAAACACTAGCGCTGCTCGATAATTCGCGTTTAATAAGAATGCAGTCCAAGAGTTCTATAAAAACGTGGCTGATGTATTACAGCGACATAATTTTGCTGCCGGCAGGATATTTAGCTTTGACGAGTCCGGCGTGTCTACTGTTTTAGAAACTCCTAAAGTTTTGGCTTCTAAATCACAGAAACAAGTGGGACAAATCGTGTCAGCGGAAAGAGGCGAATTGATAACATTTGGTGGTATTAGTGTTTTTAAATGAAACTCAAGGTTTCTAGTTAATTCCACAATATAATTCAAGTTATTGAAAATTCTAAAAAATTGACAATTGTTTCGATAAATCAATATCATCGTCAGAATGATATTGATTTATCGAAACAATTGTCAATTTTTTAGAATTTTCAATAACTTGAATTATATTGTGGAATTAACTAGAAACCTTGAGTTTCATTTAAAAACACTAATATGAGCATATTCCACGAAGTAAGGGTCGAGACAGTCAATTTTTTGGTGGTATTATTACTGCAAGTGGAAATACTATCCCTCCGCTTTTTGTATTTCCACGGGTGCACTACAAAGATCATTTTCTTGAAGGTGCGCCTGAAGGAAGCCTCGGATCTACTAATAGAAGTGGGTGGATTAATGCGGACATATTTGTTTCAGTATTAAAACACATTCAGGCATACACACTGAGCTCTAAGGAGCATCCGATTTTATTGCTATGTGATAATCACGAAAGCCACATCAGCTTAGAGGCTATAACATTTGCTCGAGATAATAGCATTATTGTTGTGTCTTTTCCGCCGCACACTAGTCATCGATTGTAACCCTTAGACGTTGGAGTATTTGGCCCATTCATGGCAAAGTTGAAAATAGCGTTCAATAATTGGCATATGTCGAATCCAGGCAAAACAATCAACTTTTATATTATTCCTAAATTGGTAAAACTTGCATATTTCGAATCTTTTACCGCCAAAAATATTACAAGTGGATTTGAAAAGCCAGGTATATGGCCATTCAATGAAATGGCCTTTAGCGATGAAGATTTCGCTCCCACTGACGTGCATGCTTCAAATAATTCGGTAAATGTGCCATCTAATCCGGAAACAAGTACTGTCGCTCAAGAACCACAACCTTCCACCAGCGTGCCATCGACTGATATCAATGAGTCAGATATTCGTGTGCAGTCTCCTTCTTTGCTCCAAAATCCTCAAGACATTGTTACCGGAACTGGCGAACCTGAACCTTCCACTTCTGCGGCTGAGGAACAATCTGAACTGAGTTCTTATCTTCCCATAACACCAGAAGTCATAAGACTTTATCCTACAGCTGTTAGAACCAAAAAAACCAATAAAGGAAGAAAACCGGGTAAATCCCGTATATATACAGATACACCTGAAAAAACTGAACTAGAAGAGAGACATAGACAGAAAGAATTGAAAAGAAGAGAACAGGAAAGGAACGCCAGAGCTAAAACAGTGAAACATAGTTTCTAGGAACTTAATTGAAGACAAAATAAAAAGAAAGCTAAGAAAGTCGAAAGCGATGAAGATTCAGAGGAATCTGAAGGATCGCAATTTAGCTTGCGGGAGAGTTCAACATCTCCAGTAGATTCAGAAATGGGCGAAGAGACTGATGATAGCAGTATCAATAATAATTTAAATGTGACACCAGAGAAAATCAAGGAAAATTGTTATGTTTTGGTAAAGTTTGAAAAAAAGACTTCTGTTGTTTATTACGTCGGAAAAGTTCTCTGTCTTTATTCGGAAACAGAGATGCAAATATCTTATCTTCGGAAGAAACCAGGATTATCATGGTCATTCTTTTTCCTTGATATAGAAGACATACACACTCTGTATATCAGCGATGTCATTATGGTCCTCCCTGATCCTCAACCACGAACGGGCTGTACAGCTAGAATGGCTAGACTTTTTACTTTCGCAGTTAATTTAAATGATTATAATGTGCAATAATTTTAAAATAACAACCAAATGTATAATTACCTACTTTAAGTTCAAATTGTCAAAGACTGTATAACGATGTCATACAAAATGATATTAAACATCTCATTCAGACTGATTGTAAGCTCAGAATTATCAATAAGTAAACTGCGGAAGAATGATTTTATGTTTCGTTATTTTTCTAAAGACAGATTTATCGACTATGAGCTAAGTCACACACTATTAAGTTAGTTCTTTGATAAATAAATATTTTTATAATAACAATAATAAAAATGTAACGACTTTAATTGGCTTTTTAATTACCCTGTATGAATCTACCCCATGGCGTACGAAAGTACCCCACCTACTGTACGAATGTACCCCGTACGTGGGGTACTTTCGTACAAATATCTTATCGCAGAAAAATGACTATAACCCTTTAAACGTTTGACGTACTAGTATCGGACTTTTTTGTAACAAACTACAATATATTTGTTACACTTAGGTACATAAACTAGATACTTTCGACAGTTATTCATAAAGTAAAAAAATACAATCTAAAAAGTGTACGAAGGGTAACCACTCTCCCCTACCTCATCCAATAAACAGAACAATAAAACTACAAAATACGCAAGTATTATCAAACACACAAATATACACCGATGCAAGCGACAGAGATGGTGATAAAACAATAGGAGTCCATATCACAACACATGACGAGACAATTAGGAAATAAACGGTTTTAAGGATTAAAACTAACTTTTCCGCATCTGTGGCCCTGAACAATATTCTATCATAAAATTGTTACTTGTATACACTTCGGGGGATGTATCGTGCTAACAAACCGAAATTTCTCCAATAATAACCAAAAATTTAGTACATCTAGTTTTATAGGACCCGCTGTACTCGCTCTAGTCAACAGAAAATCAATAGGGTACATCTGTGAGACACCTTGAACAATACTTATTCATAAAGTGATCAATCGTATACTCTCTGGAGGCTGTATCGTGCTAACAAACTGAAAATTCTCCAAAAATGACAAAAATTTGGTACTTCAAGTACCACAGCACCCGTTGTACTGGCTTTAGTGAGCTCAATATCAATAGAATTCATCTTTAAGACGCTCTGAATAATATCCAATCATAAAATATATATACTCCGGAGGCTGTATCGTGCTAACAAACTGAAACTTCTCCAAAAATGACAAAAATATCGTACTTAAAGTACTGTAGCACCGGTTGTATTGGCTCTGGTGAGCTGAAAATCAATAGGGTTCATCAGTGAGATGCCCTGAATAATATTCAATCATAAAATTGGTGACTTGTTGAACTCCGGAGGCTGTATCGTGCTAACAAACTGAAATTTCTCGAAAAACGACACAATGTCGTACTTCAAGTACCATAGCACCCGTTGTATTGGCTCTGGTGAGCTGAAAATCAATAGGGTTCATCAGTGAGACGCCCTGAATAATATTCAATCATAAAATTGGTGACTTGTTGAACTCCGGAGGCTGTATCGTGCTAACAAACTGAAATTTCTCGAAAATGACAAAATGTCGTACTTCAAGTACCATACCAGCCGTTGTACTGGCTCTGGTGAGCTGAAAATCAATAGGGTTAATTTGTGAAATGTCCTTAACAATATTCCATCATAAAATTGGTGACTTATTGCACTCCGGAGGCTGTATCGTGCTAACAAGGCTTGCAAGGAAAAGTGGCCGACGACAACGACGACGACGACATACACACAGGATTTTTTTTCAAAAAACCGTTTTTTCGTGTTGTTGTTGATGGATAACGTAAAAATAACTCAAAAAAAAATTTCAAATTTCCAACTTTTTTGTGGGAAACCAATACTTTTCTCGCATATTAGATAGGTTGGCGGAAAAGTAAAAATATAAAATAAATACAACATTACACATAAATAAATTAGAAACATTTGCACTAAAAACAGGAACAGAATTAATCTTAAACAACATTCACAAACATACTAACACAATCATTACATTTAACTTAGACTCTAGACGACGCAATCAGACAATTGCAAAACAACAACCGTAACTTAAATGTCATAAAAATTTTAAAAAATCTAGAAATTTTCCTTAAAAACAATATAAAATACAACATTGAAAGGCGGCCAAGATCAAGTATAGGAATCAAGGAAGCCTACAGACTTGCAAATCTAGCTAATGACGATCCTGACGAAACCATAACTATTATCACAAAGACTGACATAAAAAGACAAAGAGACAGAGACAAAATCTGTTCGAAAACCCAATTCTCACACTAGTGGTAACGTTTCTCATTCCAATTCACAAAATAGACTTCTCAGATCGCCTCCGCCAAGCTCTCCTCCTCGCAATAAAATCTGCAACTTTTGTAATTCGAGAACTCACAAAATACATACTTGTCCTGATTTCTCTCTCTTGGTCCCGTTAGAAAGAATTAACGCAGCACGGAGCAACAAAATATGCTTCAATTGTTTAGGTAATAAACATCTGATACACCAATGTCCCTCCCCACTCACATGTACCATCTGTCATAACAAGCACCATACACTCCTACACAATGGGAACTCCAACAATTCAGATATCACACCAAATCGCAATGCCTCACTGAACAATGACACCAACAACACCGCACAGACTCAAACAAGTTGTTCAAGGCAGAGCGAAATTTCGCAAGAAGCTGCTTCACTGTCAGCAGTCACTATAAAAAATACCCATGTTCTATTAGCCACCGCAAAGGTACGAGCATATTCGAAACAACGTCATCCACTAATTTTAAAAGCTTTGTTAGATAATGGAAGTCAAACTTCGTTTATTAAACGTAACACAGCCCTTAGATTAGGAAACACATGTTACTCTTACAACTTGCAAATTTCAGGCATTCTTTCTAGCAACAACCTTGTATATACAATGACAGAAGTCAACATTCATTCAGTCTTGGATAACCAAAAGTTCAAAAAAAGTTCATGTGCTATCGTAGAAAATATAACACAACTCTTACCCCAAATACGAATTGATACACAAAAATTGGAAATTCCGCTTTCTCTCGTGCAGCATTTAGCTGATGATGAGTTTTTCATACCATCTGAGATTGACATGCTAATTGGAGCCGACGTATATTACTCTTTGCTTAAGGGAGGTTTTATCACCCTAGGTAGAAATAGTCCCACTCTAGTAGACACTCATTTAGGATGGATTGTAGCTGGTACAATACCCTCTAATTGCATAGATTACTCTTCTCGAGAAAGCACTCCCACTATTGTTTCTCACACTTTCTTTGCAACTAACGTTAACCCCTCTCCTCTGGAATATAAATTAGACACGATGCTCGAATGAAGTTTTGGTCTCAAAAAGAGATTGAAAATCCTCCTCATCTGTCACCGGAAGATGAATTGCCTGAAACAATTTTCACTTCCACGGCTCAAATTATGGACAATGGAAGATACCAAGTCGACTTAGCGATGATTCACCCCAACGCTCATAAAAAGCTTGGTGAATCGTTTGCACAAGCCAAAAACAGATTAATCTCTCTCGAAAAAAAGTTTGAAAAAAACCCAGAGCGTTTTATTCAGTATAAACAGTTCATTACTGAATATGTTGACTTAGGTCACGCTAGGTATATACCCCTCGAGCTCACGAATATCACATCTGATCACAAATATTTTGTACCTCATCTCTGCATCATAAGGGAGCAAAGCGCCAGTACGAAGCTGCGCATAGTTTTTGATTTTAGCTGTAAAACAAGTTCTCGTTTTAGCCTTATGATATCACTGTCAAAGGGCCTCAAGTTCAGCCCGAGCTATATGATATCTTAAGTAGATTTTGCTCATTCAAATTCGTATTAACTGCGGACATCAAACAGATGTAGCGACAAGTGATAATGAATCCCAAATTCAACTTTCTTCAAAATGTGTTATGGAGAAATTCTCCATCAGAACAATTTTCGTGTATCAAATTGAACAGAGTTTCTTTCGGACAAAAAAGTGCCCCCTATTTGGCGTGTCGAGTGCTTAACGATATTGCAAAACGAAATGCAAACTTGACCCTCGCTTCTGATGCCCTACTCAATCAAACCTATGTTGATGACATATTAGCAGGTACGAATTCACCCCATGATCTCGACATTTTATTAAGTGGTTTGAAAATGATTCTAGGGAAAGCTGGTTTTCATCTTCATAAAATATGTTCCAACACTAAAGGTATTTTCAATCAAGACTCTGTCAATTCCGAAACTGAAATCAACTTTAATTCATCAGACTCCCCCTGTAAAATACTAAGAATGACATGGAATCCTCACACCAATGAATTAAAGAAAAATGTTTTTACCTCTCTCGAGTTGAACGTTCTTACAAAACGAACAAATCTATACCATTTATGTCAATGTTTCGACCCGTTAGGTCTTATCAACCCTATTATAGTTAAGGGTAAACTGATAATGCAAAAGATATGGTTACAAAAACTTGAATGGGATAAGGAAATAAGAGACCCACATATTATTAAAGAATGGAACGATTTTTCAAGAACGATCTTCGAGTTAAAAATTTAAAAATTCCCCGTCATTTATTTTTAACAAAAGAAATAGCGAAAATTGAGCTTCGCGGATTTTCGGATGCTTCTCAAGAAGCCTTTGCTTGTAATATTTACATTCGCTCAATTTATTCAGATAATTCCACCCATTGCTCTCTAGTCACTTCAAAATCTCGTGTTGCACCTTCACGAAAAACCAGAACTATCCCTCAGTTAGAACTCAACGCCATGTTACTTTTGTCGAAACTAATTAAGAAGAATTTACAAGTATGTGAAAATAAATTTATCATAGATTCAGTTAATTTATGGACCGATTCCTCAATTGTATTAACATGGGTTAACAGTCCTCCTTCTCGTTGGACAACCTTTGTAAGCAACAGAGTTTCTCAAATTCAAGAGATCACTCAAAACTGTCATTGGAGACACCTTCGCTCAGCGCTTAATCCCGCAGACATGTTATCTCGTGGTAAATTCGAAGATAAAGACTTCTCATTTTGTTTTTCTGGCCCAGAATTCCTGAAAGACCCAAACATCGATTTTAATTCACTCAATATATTTTCTCCTGTCCCTAATCCTCCAGATCAGAAAAAACTGCATTAACTTCTTCGTATATAGCCAAGAACTTCTGGCAAAACATTTTTTCCAAGTTCTCTTCATTTCAAAGGTGAAAAAGAACAGAGGCATACATCTTTAGATTCGTTCACAACTCAAAGGCTACACAAAATATCAGGCCCTCTTCAAGTCAATGAGCTTTCCATACCAATTAAAAACAAACAAATTCTTTCGCTTTACCCGTTTGTAGATTCCGATGGGTTTCTACGATTGACTCACGCACCCATTCCGTTCGCTCAAAAACATCCTATTCTTTTGCCATCCAAGAATCATGTGGTATCTCTTCTTCTTAAATTTGAACACAACTGGCTAGGTCACAGTGGAGCACAAAATGTTCTCTCTAACATACGCTTACGATATTGGCCTTTAGACGCTTTACGCGAAACCAAACGAATTATCCGTAGATGTCTCATTTGTCACCGATTTAGTTCACAAGCAGCCCAACAAATTATGTCGGACCTTCCTAAAGATCGCATCACAGTTTCCCGGCCTCTTCAAAAAGTCGGAATAGATTTCGGAGGTTATTTTTTAGTTAAATCCTCCCCTCTGCGTAAGGCTTCTCTGTATAAAACTTATTTAGCCCTGTTTGTATGTATGGTAACCGAAGCTATACACATCGAATTAGTTTCAGATATCTCTACTGATTCATTCTTAGCCTTGCTTAAACGGTTTATAGCTCGTAGAGGAAATCCTACCGTTATTTGCTGCGATAACGGCACTAAGTTTGTTGGAGCAGCACATCGGTTGAAAGACCTGTATACCCTTCCTTAAATTCGAAAGCACAAACACCGCGATTGAAAGTTATTTGTCTACCAATGAAATTAAATGGAAATTTATACCCTCACAATCTCCACACTGGGGAGGCATATGGGAAGCAGGCATAAAAAGTGCTAAACATCATCTCCATCGGATCGTAGGCAATTCTCAATTCACGAACGAGCAATTTTTCACAATTCTAACTCAAATCGAGGCAATACTCAACTCCAGGCCCTTGTTTCCCTTGTCAACTGACCCCAAGGATTTACAACCCTTTACCCCGGGTCATTTTCTTATCGGATCTGCTCTTACCGCTTACCCAGAAAAAGACATTTCTTCTCAGCCCACAAAAAGACTCTCATTCTGGAACAAATGTTATCAAATTCAACAAGTTTTTTGGAAACGCTGGACACTAGACTACATGAAACGACTTCAAAATCGCCCAAAATGGATGATTCCCCGTCCCAACATTCAGGTAAACGATATGGGTCTGGTAAAGGATATTAATCTTCCTCCTCTCAAATGGCCCTTGGCTAGGGTGATAGAAGCACCCTTAGGTAAAGACGGCAGGGTTCGTTGCGCCACAGTTTTGACTAGTGATGGACAATATACTAGACCTATTACTAAACTGATATATCTCCCAAGTGATTCAGAGTAAATAATACCTCATTACAAAAATAATCTACTCACATACAATCCTAATCTTAACCCCATACCATCAGCACCCTTACACCACTCTAATATTAATACCAGAACTCTATAAACTCTCTCCCATTCTCGCCCGCGTGGCAGTATGTTCGAAAACCCAGTTTTCTCCCTGAGAAAATGAATATTCATTCATTTTCAATCCCGAACTTTTAATAACTTCGCACTCCTTCCAACAAATCTATTTCATAATGTACTCTTTCCCTCCCCCTGTGTGCTCTTCTCCGACCTGATGAGGTTCTCCGAACGCCTAAAACAACGCAGTTAATTTTATCTCTCAAAATCGTTACTGTTGGTGAAAGTGACAGAAATGTGTGACATGTGTGTCAATAGCTACAATCGTATTTGTGAATAATGTAAACGTGCTATTCAAAAGTCCCCTCCCCCCCTCGTATCTTTTGAACGGCTACACTTACATTAATAAAATTTGGAGGGTGAAAATAAAGTGTTGTAAACTTCTCTACGAATGGTAACAGGTGACGTAATAGTAATAGATGACGTCACAGTGCAACTCTGGCCAATAATTTTAAATAGGACCTTATGGCAAGTGATATCTCGTTTGAAAGGCATTGACTACGTAGCCATATTAATTTTGTTTGGGTTTAAATTAATTTTGACGGATAAATTAAATAAATACCAAAATTATTGAAATTATTTTTTTAAATTTAATTAATCAAATATCAACAATGGATTCTTATAGCAAGTGTTCGAAATGGGCTACGTCTACTTCCTGACAGTATTACATCCTATTAGTAAACTCTTGTCGTACTCGTTCGAATGTGTCAGCTGAAATAGCATTGCATTCTTCAGTAATTTTTTCTTTCAAAACGCCAATGCTATCTGGTGCCGTAGTATAAACCTTCGATTTCAAGTACCCCCATAGAAAAAAATATAATGGTGTCAGATCTGGTGACCGAGGTGGCCATTCTATAGGACCTCGCCGGCCGATCCATCTACCTCGATATTCTTCATCCAGGTAACGTCTTACTGCACCATAATAATGTGCAGGAGCACCATCTTGTCAAAATGTTATTTCCAGATGGCCGAATTCATCTTGATTATCTTCCAGAATTTCAAGAATTAGCGGCTCAATTGCATTTTGTAACATCTCCAGATACACTTCACCGCTTAAATTTGAATTTAGGAAAACAGGACCAACTATGTAGTTTCTCAAAATACCTGCCCAAACATTGACTTTTTCTGGAAATTGGGTATGTTGTTCACGAAAGGTGTGAGGATTTGTGTCACTCCAATTCCTTACATTTTGTGTATTCACATTTCCATTGAGGCAAAAAGTACTTTCGTCACTAAAACAAATTGTTTTTGTGTAATGTGGATTTTGACTAATTTTATTTGTCATACATTCACAGAATTCGAGTCTTCTTTCGGGGTCGTCATCCGAAAGGTGGTGCACCATTTTTAACTTGTATGGATGAAATTTATTTTTAGCCAACACTCTCTGTACTGTACTTTTACTTACTTCACAGATAGACGCAACTTTAGTTGAACATTAAGTAGGGTTTACTACTAGTTCAGCAACTATATCAATTTTTTTTATCATCACTAAATGTTGGTCGACCAGATCGTTTGGCATCTTGAACACTACCTGTTGCTTCAAACTTGTGAAGAAGCTCCCTCAAATAAGTTCTCGAGATATGGCGATCTGGGTATCTCTCATTAAATAAACGTTCCGTTCAGATTCTTTTTAGATTCACCAATTATTAAGATAGCTGCTACTTTGTCGGCTTGAGTACGTACCAAATTTTTTTGACAACTAACCAGAGGCGGACTGAAAAATCTTCAATATTTAAATGTGAAATAATAATTTTGGTATTTATTTAATTTATCCGTCAAAATCAATTTGAACCCAAACAAAATTAATATGGCTATGTAGCCAATGTCAATGCCTATTCCTATTTAAAATTATTGGCCAGAGTGGCACTGTGAAGTCATTTATTACTATTACGTCACCTGTTACCATTCGTAGAGAAGTTTACAACACTTTATTTTCACCCTCCAAATTTTATCAATGTAAGTGTAGCCGTTCAAAAGATACGAGGGGGGAGGGGACTTTTGAATAGCACTGTATAGTTATTTAGATTAAAGAATATCAGTATAACAGAGCTGTAAACCAGTGCACAGCAGTTCATTTACCCCATACGATTGGACGTGAAAACTAAAACAGTCCAATTCGCGCAAAATCAGTGCCTGGCAAGAGAAATGGAACAAAGACGTAAAAGGCAGAAAGACATATGACTTAATAAAGACAGTTACAAGGACAGAGCCGACTTTGACATGGAAGACAACACAACTCATAACAGGACATGGACACATGAACGACTACTACAGACGATTTAAGCTAAGACAAACAAACGGACACAAGATACAAGACGATAACGACAACACTTGACAATACTATACTACTAAATTAGTCATTTAATCCAGGATTTTCAGCTTGTTATGACAAATTGCTTATTTTTGGAGTGCGGCAATTGGGATGGGTTCTTCTTGACAGTGGCTTCGTCAGATATTGGTTAGTTTTACTTAGCCATATGCAGGAAGGTAGGTGGGCTTTTATCTGCAAGGCTTGGCCTTCTTTGAAGGGTAGGCCGAGAGGATAATAAATTTCATGCATATTTAACGAGTGACGAAAGTAGCATTTTCTGCAACGAGAGAACAGTTCATCAAACGAGGCGCAGCCGACTTTGATAATGTTCTCAAGTTGTAGAAAATTATTTTCGACAAGTAAAACACTTTACTTATTCTATAACCATGGCTTACTACATAAGATGCACAAGAAGGTTGAATGAGTTGAATTATCTTTAAAGTGATCTCGACGAAATCTGCGATTTACCATGCTTGTTTTGGCATCTACCATTATATTATAATTGAACGTTTCTACTAAACTTTTACCATATACGTACTGTATAAAATCCTAAAAATAAAATCTAAGGCTACAACAATAATTTTATTTAATTATTAATTTACAAACTTTGAATAACTCAACAAAAATAAGACGTTGACCGCCCGAGAGGCGTTGACCGGCACATAGCGTGTGTAATTTTTTTTTATTATTTTCTTATAGATATCATGGCAGATGAGCCAGGACCTTCGAAAAAAGTTAAATTTACCCACGAGAGAGAGAAAAGATTAACAGACGCTGAGCTAACGCTATTTTTGAAGAAAAAGATAGCGAGGAGGACCCTTTCGCAAACAGTAGCGACGATGATCCTGATTACTTGGACAATAGTGATAAAAGTGACGGAGATGAAGACGAAGATGAAGATTTTTCACAAACGCCTCTTCGTCTTCGCAACCCTTCACATGGGGACAATCAAACTAAACAGAATGAACGATTACTGGAAGAAGAACTATCTGTTCAACCTAACATGTTTCTCATCTTTTATGAGCCGTAATAGGTTCTTGCTAATTTTGAGAAGCCTACAGTTTGAGGATACTGAAAGTCCAAAACCGCGAACTCAGTTGGGCTAAATTATGCCTTTAATAATTTTTTATAATAATAAAATGGTTGAAATTTACTATCCTACAAGGGAATTATCTATCGACGAATCCATGGTTTTGTGGAGGGGCCGCTTAAAATTACACCAATATATAAAAGGCAAGAGACACAAGTTTGGTATCAAGCTTCATGTTTTATGTGAACCTAACGGCACAGCTCTAAAGATATTGGTATACTCTGGTTCTGCAGATCCTGAATTATCAGGGGAAAGACATACCGAAAAAGTTGTTTTAGCTTTGATGGCAGAGAAATTAGATAACGGTCATTCATTATTCATGGATAACTTTTATAATAGCGTACAGCTAACTGAGGAGTTGCTACGTAGAAAAACGTATGTAACAGGAACATTACGTTCAAATAGAAAAGGAAATCCGGGGGAAGTTGTCAAGAAGAAATTAAAAAAGGGTGAACTAGTGGTTCAGTTTAACTCAAAAGGGATATGTGTAGTTAAAAGGAAAGACCGTCGTGAAATTTTGGCAATTTCAAGCGAATATAACGCGAATATGCAATCTATAACTACTCAACGAGGCCAAGAAAAAGAAAAACCTGCATTGATTAATAAATACAATGCGTTTATGTCAGGAGCCGATCATTGTGACCAGATGCTCTCTGTTCAAGATTGTAAAATCTTGAATTTTATTGTTTACGATACTTTATAAAATGTGTAAGATATTTGTATGCTTCCTTTCTTCATTGTATATATTTAAGGCGTAAATTCATTTTAGTTAATAGCGTTGTAAAAATATGTTTCAGAATTGATAAGATCTTTTATATTGTTGTAAATTCTAAGGATAGTTTCATTTTATTTTCAACTTTTGTTAAATACTTTTAAAATATCACGTTTTGCAACAATAATTGTAAATAGTTTGGGCATTGAAAGAGCACATTTGTGAAAGTCGACATCTTGTCGCATTGTCCTATAGTTAAGAAGTTAGGAAAAGGTCACGTTTCACCCTATTATATATTGTATTGTAAAAACCCTAAATTTAGTGTGACTTCTGCATGAATTTTATGGTCGACGGTCGGAAGATATGAAAGACATTTTTGAATAACCTTTCTGAGTAAAAAGGTTACAATTGCTATGGGAGTATTCAATAGAAATTTAACTATTTATTGGCGGCACCCATAGTTGATTCTGGTCTAGGAACCCGACAAGTCAAATGATACTGGCCAATAGGAAATATTTATTTTCGTTTGGTCAACCTAATCCACGTGTAAACACGCCCATCGCAGATTTCTATTTAAAAAGTCTCACAACGTGAAGAAATCAGTTTTTCACTCATCAGTTCTACACTTACCGACGCGAGTTTTACACTCATCGAATCGAGCTCAACGCTCAACAACAAAGTTAGTTTTTTACAATCATCGAAGCGAGTTCAATACTCTCGATAACAAAGTTTTACACTCATCGACGCGAGTTTTACACACTCATCGAATCGAGCTCAACGCTCAATAACATTGTTAGTTTTAATATTCATCAAATCGAAACATAAAGTGTCTTCCGATCTGAAACCACCGAAGTTCACCATTCACAACTTTGTACCATTCTTGTAAATTTGTACATAATAAATTATTAATTTCGACGTTAATTTGTCAAATTAAGATTATTTACCTAGTTGAATGTCTACGCCAGTTGACGAAGTTCAGCTAGAAATATAATCAAAAACACTCTCTTATTATTCTTGCGAACATAAAACGCTAATCTGGTATAAAAAAATAGCTATTCATATCTTCCTCATCATTCTGCTCACTTCATTCTACTTTTTCAAAAAAGGGAATCCCACCAATAAAAAAACCTTTTACGACTATAGGTTATCTATTATTGAAAAGCTACTTGGGCCTCCACCACCAGAGCCCTTACCAAAACTTAAGATAACACATCTTCCTGAACTTTGTCCTAAAAGTGAAGGGGCCAATGCAAGAATCACACGCAGACGATGTCAGGTTTGCTGGGAAGAAACAAAAGTAAGAAAGGATTCAATTTATTATTGTCCGCTGTGTCCAAATCAACCTGGACTTTGCTTGTCTCTATGTTTTCGGGAGTTTCACTCAAAAAAATAATGTTTACTGTTCCTTTAGTTTTAGTTTATTTTATTGTTTCACACTTTTATATTAAGAGAAAAACATGTTTCTTTTCACATTCGAATAATTTTAATAAGCTTTTTAGATATATTTCTTATACTGACTTATAGTTCCTTTTTTGTTCCGGAATGTTTGTAATTTGTTTTATGTGTTTTATATAATTTAGATTGAATTTTGTTTTCTGTGAAGTTATCAACGTTTTTATACTTTTGGTTTTAAATTCCCCGTAAAATGATTTTTTCAGGTATACAAAATTGAACGACACGCCTCTGGGGCGGTTTTGTGTTTTTTAAAAAACAAATGAAAAATTTTAACTTAATAAAGTGTATTAGCTAGTATACAATCATTAAACTAACATATTTATAACAAAAAATAAGTGGCACACGATCAATCGTCACATTACAATTATCAACAGTTTCAATGGGATAGTTTATTTACTGAATAAAAATAATATTGTTATATTATTAACTCGTATTAAATTATTTTTAGTTCCACAAATTAAAATTATTTATTAAATTTGAAGAAAATTAAAAATATTTCGGAAAATAATGAATTTAGGTATTGGGAATGCTTCACTAAAATTAAATAACATTCCAAATACAATTTAAAAAATATATAGGCGGAACCATTTAAAAAAAAATAAGAAAATGACAAGTTCACTTTTAAGCTCACCCTGTATACCTACAGATGTTCGTCAATAATTTCTGTTACATCTAGTTTGAAAACTAGACAGTATTCGTAAACTTAGTACGCTAAATATAGTAATTTACGTAACAAGGCCGGAAAGTACTGTTTTTTCCGACGAGTAGACAAGACTCCAGGGCGAGCCGTAGGCTGGAAGTCTGCGAGTGCGAAAAAACAGTTTCCGGTCGTTTTGCGTACAATATTTTTTCGGCGACCGTGTAGAATAACAAATCATTGAGACGTCACATTTCTTTATTATACATGTTAATTCTTATTTGAATTAAACAGAACAGAACAGAAAATACTACATATTAACAAAAGCATTCTAATTCTTATTTATATTAATATTTATATTAAAATTCGAGCAATTGCTCATATTGAAGGGATTCAATTTGTTTGAAATGCTTGGTATATTTAAATTGTTGAAGCCAGAACAAGAAGGCAATGTTTCCGTTTCACAATGATTGTTTTCTTCTGATGATTTTTGAATGGTCTTGGCATTTTTAATTTTGTTTGTAAGTGAATTATCTATATATCCTTCAGCCACATTGGTAGACTTCCAGCCACCGTGTCTCCTCAAATTTGTGATGTTTCCACCATTATCAGCAAATAACGTTGCCGAAGTTCGACGAATACTATGGCCTGTGTAATTTTTAGGATTGGGTAAATGTAAAAATTCTGCGATTTTTATTCCGAGACTCCCAAAACTGTGGATACCAACAGACTGAGTTGAACATTTTCCTTTTTTGTAATTCACGAATAATCTGTTATGTGGAGTATGGGATGGCCGTAAAGATAAATATTGGCTATACAACATATACTATTACAATAAAAGTTCTCTCAATATGTGTTTTGGAATCCGGTATTTTCACAAGCAACATGTCTTCCTTGTCGTTTATTAGATCAATTGACATTTTTGTTAGTTCTTCTCGTCTACACGCACCGGCTAACCCAATAATTATTGCTACCTGAAAATTAAGTTGATACTTTATATCCTACAATCGTAATATTTTGTTAAAATTACCTTCAGCAGTAGGTATGTTTCATTATCCGCTTCCCTAATGAATTTGTTGATCTGCTCACTGCTGAAGAATTTTGATTTCTTGGCTTTGTAACCAACATTCTTCCTTTTGAGAAATGCGATAACCTTTGGGAAAGTGGTTATGTTTACATTTTTCTTCACTAAAATGGTACTTTTCAACATAGATTATATGCTCCACAGAGTAGAAGATTTGATAGTTTCAGATTTTTGCGCCACATAAGCCAAAATTACATCATCTGTAATAGTTTTGCATTGCTTCATATCCATCCATTTCGTGAACAAATCATAAACGTTTTTGTACCTGGATTTTGATTTTTCAGGCAATAATTGTGCTGTAGCAGTAGCTGCTATATTGGAAATTTCCCAGGGCACATTTTCAAAGTCACTATCGCTGCTTTCCATATTTTATTGCGCTCAAAAAACATGCAAACTTCTGACAACTAATTTCATATGAACTGTCAGCTGTTATTTCGTTGCTATGGTAACGACTGAATCGTACGTACTTCTCGGCCTAGGCCGGGAAATGCTACTTTCTCAAAGAAAAAGCGTCCGGGAAGTGGGTACACCCCGCACGGTTGCCGAAAAAATAATTTATTTATAAGTTCTTCTTATACAGAATGTTTATTTCGTAGCGATTTCTATATAAAAATAGTCATATATTTTTAAATACATTAAATAATTTGATAAAACTGATTTTGGAAGAACACGGATTATGAGAGAAATCTAAATATGAGGAAATACATAGGGTGGCACATTTAAAAAAACGTGTGTTTGCTTTGTCGCGCAACTATGAAGCACCCTGTAGATATCGGTATATTTTCCAGATAAGGAGCATGTCGTTGCCTACAATTTTTAGTAACAACTTTTTTGTATAATTTCCATAATAACCCACCAGAAGATCAGAAAGCAAGAGTTTCTTCAGAATGTAAAAAAAAAACGACAAATTGTATTGGTTAGAGGGACGAATTTTCATACAAAATTCATACCCAAAAAATGCAACCTCCATTTTTTTTAAATGGCAAGTATGGTCGAGTAACACATCATTTGAAAGTTACTTTCTTTCTCTATCTCTTTTTTTTTAATTTATAAAATAACTTCGAAGATATTTTGGATTTAATACGCCACTTAAAATTATGTGCGATAGCTCATTGGATTCGGAATGACGCCTAGAAAAATGTGTCAAAAGCTTGTATTAGCACATAATAAATTGCAAAAGTTATAAACAATTAAAGATGAAAAAAATGCCATTTCGTTTTTTGCCAATATTTCATAAACTATTAATATATAAGAAATTTCAAAAAAAGATTCTGAAAGAGGAGGAAATTTCCAATGAAAAACTCCAAACTCCCGGAACTCTATCTCCATTATTTATAATTTTAATTTAACGCTGAAAATAGGTCTGCGCGCGACATTTTTAGATTGCGTCAAAAGCGAGTACGGCACAAATTTATTTATTTAAGGTATTGAATATTTTTTTTAATTTGAAAAAATTATGGTGTATTCTGAACACTATAAATAATTTATTCCAGTTGGAAATTTTACTCAAAGTTAATTTTTCAACAAGTTAAACAATTTACTGAAGTTGGATTTTGAGAGGTTGTACCCTTTATGTGCAATTGTAATGTTATGGTTTTTAAAAATGTTGCTGAATTTTTCGGATAGTCCTGGTATGTAAGGCAAGGAAAGGTACTTTTGTTTGTTTGTTTTGGTTTTTGGAGATTTTGATTATGGACCTCCAAAAAAACAAAACAAACAAAAGTACTTTTCCTTGCCTTACATACCAGGACTATCCGAAAAATTCAGCAACATTTTTAAAAACCATAACATTACAATTGCACATAAAGGGTACAACCTTTCAAAATCCAACTTCAGTAAAGTGAAGTCAAGAATTCCTGATCAAAACAAAAGCAATATAGTTTATCAAATTCCATGCGGGGACTGCGACAGTGTCTATATCGGGCAAACTAGCCAATATTTAAAAAATCGATTAAATGGTCACAAGTACGATAAGAAAAATAAAACTGCCTTAACAACACATGTGCAAGAGAAAAAACATAGTTTTGATTTTGAAAACACAAAAATTTTAAAAATGAAAGTCACACCAGAAAAAGAGAGATTTATGAAACCATAGAAATACAGAGAAATAAAAAAAACCTAAATTACAAAACCGACACAAAATGTTTAAGCAAGATTTACAACAATATAATAAAATAGAATCATAAATTAAACAAATATTTCATGTAGGTAACTCAACAAAAACCATAACAACTATTCATTAAAAAGAAATAAATGCGTATAGGGAGAAAAACAGCATTCTCAAACAATACCATTAGGCTTGGACACCAGAACTACTATAGGTTGATTTCCATAGATCCGTCATCCGACGATACGATCATCCGAAAGTTTTGTGATTGGTGAAAAAATTCAAAATTGACAAGCCGCCATATATTTGTCCGAAAGTTTTAACTTACGTCCGTCATCGGAAAAAGTTGAAAAATGTTCAACTTTTTCATGATCTGCTATTTCTGGTATACTATTTCAGAATAAATAATAATAATGAAAGACGATTAAAAGCAACAAACAGTTTGCTGCTAATTGCAATTGTGTTGAGAAATAGGAGGGAAAAAAGAAATCCACCAATATTTTGGATGAGATATTTACAAAAAAAGAAAATCTCAAGGGGCATTTCATAATTTGGTTGAAGAAATGCGATTATGTGATAATAAAAAATATGTGAATTATTTAAGAATGACATGTAACATATTCAACAAATTACTAAGTATAGTAGGACCATCACTTGCAAAAATGCATCATGTTAGAGAAGCTATTCCTCATTTTACTGTTTTAAATGAAACTTTTCAATATATTTTGTGGAATTACCTAGAAACAGTAAAAATTTAATTTAAAATAGTAAAATAAGCAGTAGTCATCATCGATGAATGATTGTGAATCCATTTTTCTGGAATAAACAAATTTAATGAGGATGGCCAAACACAAACTAGTTAAAATCATTAAAATAAAATTACAAAAAACTGTCGACAAGTTACCAAACATGAAAGTGATTTGTCACTATTTTTGTTACTATGATTGTTTCCAAGCAATGGAAATTGGCATTTAAATTCATCCGATACGACTAACAATCGGACATCGGATGACGGATCTATGGAAATCCACCTTATGAAAGTTGATGTACACACACCGCGTACTTGTAAAATGTTTTTAAATGTATTGTTGAAGTTCATTTTATTTTAGTTTATTTTCATATGTGATGTGGCACTCGCTGGAATATAATCCACAGGTATGTCATAGTTTTACATTGTATACACTAGGATATTAAGAACCAATTCTCTTTTAGTGTTTTTTATATTCTGATGAAGGTCAAAAAGGACCGAAACGTCAATGAAATACATTATAAATTTAAAAACCATCTAATGTTTTAATTAATCCAGGACCAAAAATTCCCAAGAAATATAAATGAAAAAAAAATATATGTATATACAGTGTGTCCCAAAAATTGGTTTACAAATGGACTTATTTAATATCAATCTTAGGAAAAAAAGTAACATTTCATAATAATCTTTGAATGACCTAAAACCCAAATTGCAACTATAAAATACTATTTTCATTTAGTTGTAGACGAGGTAGGTATGTCAAAAAATATGATTTGTGGGAAAAAAGTTATTTAAGAAACTGGTTACTAATGACATTATAGATCAACGTACCGATGCTGAAACATGATATTCCGACTTTCGGAAAAATTTTGTGTATAAACATGTTCAGTACGTAGATAACAATTTTGAATTCATTTGCCCATTTTTATCTATGCTAAAGAGTAAAGTGCTTCCTTTTATAAAGTAAAACTTAACCCGGATTCAATGAAAATTTAATTAACGGCTATTGATTATAATATTATGAAGAATTTTTTATGAAGAATAATAATACTTAATATGTAACTAATGAATTTTATCAAAATCATGTAAAAATACTTGAATACTATAAAACTTCAACGTAGTCCCTTTCTAAGCAGGTGATTGTTCTTTGATTAAATTTTAACAAAGCGTTTCTAACCATATCTGGAGTTATAGCTTTACATATCCCTAATTATTCTTTCAATATGAACATCTCTATACATGTTTTATAATTTTCTCCAACAATAAGAACAACTTGAGTTTTATTTTCAATATTTAATTTTACTGGCATTTTTAACTATTGCAAAAACACATTGAAGTAACGTTTGATTTTGATGACAGTTGTTAAATATTCCAATGCACTACCAAAAACATTTCTGACGACCACTATGAAATTTAGCAAATTTCACACAGTTTTCTCTTAGTGAAAATTTAAAATTGCAAACAAAGGGGGTACCCGTGTGAAATGCAAAAATTGAGAAATCTGATTGGCCGACAGCTGTGTGTAATTATTTTGCACACGGGTCGATGATTATCGATGTCTACCTGACATTCGAGTTTGACTTTTGAATTGTTAGCAATTGAAAGAGCGAATTAGAGAAAATTATTGAATTTTCTGTTACTGCGAGTCTGATATGAATAAAATTCAAAACTTTGTATCAACTAAAGAACATAAAATGGTCCACAACGATCTTGAAGCACCAGTTTATTTTTAAATTTGTAGTAACCTTACCATAAACTTTAATTAATAAAATAAATTCTAACTCTGCTTTCTTTGTGGTCCTCGAAAAAATATCGTGTACAACATGTGTTGAAAATTCGATTTCACACTCGTTAGCTTAAGCAATTCTACAAACTCGTGTGAAATCTTTCATTTTCAACACTTGTTATACAATATACTATTTTCTTTAACCATTTAAGAATCAACAACTTTCGTCACGTTTTATTTCAACTGAAAACGCCAGTTTCCGACACCAGTTATAGAATATCCCACAACGTTAAATTTCATCACTCGTGACGAAAGTAGGTGGCTGCAAAATCAGATATTAAATCGCTGCCAGCCCAATCCTTTTAAATAACTGTTCTAATATAATTATGAATCAATATGTGAATCAAAAATAAATTTTGAAATACACATAATATTTTTTTAGTATTGAGTTATTCAAAGTTTGTAAATTAATAATTAAATAAAATTATTATTGTAGTCTTAAATTTCATTTTTAGGATTTTATACAGTATGTCTATGGCAAAAGTTTAGAAACGTTCAATTATAACATAAAGGTACATGCCAAAACGAGCATGGTAAATCGCAGAGTTCGTCGAGATCACATTCGTTCAATTATAACATAAAGGTACATGCCAAAACGAGCATGGTAAATCGCAGAGTTCGTCGAGATCACATTAAAGATAATTCAACACTTTCAAGCTTCTTGTGCATCTTATATAGTAAGCCATGGTAATAGAAAAAGGTAGTGTCTTACTCGTTCGATAAACTGTTCTCCCGTTGCAGAAAATGCTACTTTCGTCACTCGTTAAACAATATACTATTAATAAATAATGAGTAATTTATTGCTGGTTAAGTTTTTTCTTATACGAGGAAGTATAGTATGGATTTGTAAGGTGTCAACAATTGTTTTTAAATAACATTTAATAGCACTTTACTCTTCAGCATAAATTAAAATGAACAAATGATTTCAAAATTGTCATTTACGTACTGAAAAGATTTTATAAACTAAAATTTTCTGAAAGTAGGAATAACTGTGGTTCAAAATGGTATGTTGACCTATAATGTCATTAGTAACCAGTTTCTCGCAAAACAAATGTTTTTTCAAAAAATCAATAAGAGTACTTTACTCTTAAGTTATATACCTCGTATACAACTAAATAAAAATAATATTATTTGATAGTTGCAGTTTGGGTTTTAAGCCATGCACAGATTTTTATGAAATATGACTTTTTTTCCTAAAATTGATAATAAAAAAGTTGTCCATTTGTATACAACTTTTTGGGACACACTGTATACATATATTATATATATATATATATATATATATATATACATGTATTTATATATTATGTAAATTAGAAAATATATTGGTGAGTTTACTTAATAATTAACATTTTAATACATTCATATTTGATATCATCAAGTAGGTACACTGACAGTAATTTTGTGATTCCAAACTAAATTGTTTCAATTAATTTTTTGCTATTTGGGATTCTATTTATTACTACTTCCTAAAAATAGACCGTAAATGTAATCAATAGTTATCGCTAAATCAACAAAGCCGTTTTATCATTCTAAGTATAATCTGCCACAAAATATATTTTTTTTTCGAATATGTTGCGAATCCTCGTCGTATGTTCAACTGTGTGATAAGTACATATTACTTGAGTACAATATTTTGAAAGTCAAAAATACCTGAAAAAACAATGAAGCGAAAAAGACTAGCCATCCATATCCCCCGTCTGGTACAGTGGGTCCAAGTTCTGGTTGTGTAGATACAACACGGTCGATAACGAGTCGATGTTCTTGATTTGGTCTTCTTTGGTTATCCAAATACATTTTTTATATATTGTTTAACACTTCACTTAAATTTTATTAACACATTCTTGGGTACATTTTATCACTTGTAATATTTATAAAAACTTTGCAGCTCATGATAAATTTCTGAATAAAAGTGAATCACAAACGTCGTGTAATGTTATCTTATCTTTTGGGTGAGTACATACAATTAACAATAAAATGTATTATACATATTTAACTTCGACATTTTTCGACAAAACTACACTAGTTTTCGTGAGGTTAACTAATGAATGACCAGTCCAAGGTCTAGCACAGTATTTATTTACAGTCGTACAGATCATTTTAATTTTCATTATATCATTCAACAGGTACCATTAAAAGGTAGTACCAATAGCAATCACAATGCGCACCAGGTAGTTATGACGTAGTAATTGGGAGGTGTTTGCATGCAGCAATGAGTTCACTGTCTCGAGTTTCCGTTTATAGTTTGTATGCAAGTTGTCCCAAATAAATGTTCTTTAGGTTAAATATATAAGACTCTGATCAACGGAGTATATTTCTAAAGCATACATTATCGCTCATTAGTACTGGGTCATCTGCCTTTTTGATATTTTAAAACAATTTTCATTTAAAACAATCAACTATGTTAGATTTGTCGTGTGTAAAAGCAGTAAAAAGGTAAATATATCAGTGGCGTAGCTACCGGGGTGACGGGTGTGAAGTTAGAAGTTGATTTCCAGCAGTTAAAATAGTAAAATTGAAAGTAGTTCCAACAAATTGTGTTTTAAAATTTAACATGCATAATATAATATAGTTCTCTTTAAAAATTAACTACCGTCCACCGTACCCACTTAGAAGCCATTGGGGTGGATGAAACTACCCCTAAACGATAAAAAATTAATAAATAATCAGAACCTCGACTTCTCGTCCGAGTTCCAGGATGATATTCACAGGATAAATTGGAAATGCCTCTAGAAATCACTTCCCGTCGCCCGTACCCACTTAGAAGCCGTCGGGGTGGATGAAACAACCCTTAAACGATAAAAATAAAATAATTAATTCAGAACCTCGACTTCTCGTTCGAGTTCTAGGATGATATTCACAGGATAAATTGGAAATGCCTCTAGAAGTAATTTACCGCCGCCCGTACCCACTTAGAAGTCGTCGGGGTGGATGAAACAACCCTTAAACGATAAAAATTTAATAAATAATTCTTAACCTCGACTTCTCGTTCGAGTTCTACCTAAAGTAGAATCACATTACTGTCGTTCTTCGCCTAGTAAATTATACCTAGAACCAGTTTGGCATCGCTACGGAGGGAATATGTAGCAAAATGTATTTCTGGAAACAATCAAAAAGTATCATGGGATACATTCCAAAGTGATGATGTGAAAATGAATGTAGCTATTTACGCCCCAAAAACATATCAATGTCATGAGTGTACGTTGTATAGAAACAAAACACTTGACGAAGAGTCATATCAGAAAAACAATGAAAAGGAAAACGACACCAATACAGCAAAAGAGTTTGACAAACGCACACCTTTAGAAAACGAAAGCATCAAATGTTATACTGTGAACTTACGGATCCGTGCTCCTTTCTCCTCGACTAAAAGCCTCCGCCAACTATTATAAAAAAACTGAAGGTATATACTGCCCAACTAAGAAAAAGTGCCGTAAGTGCAAAATTATCGATTTTGAGTTATACATTGATATCCATGTTTTAGACGACGAGGAATCCAATAAACTAGTCAAAAATGCCGTATCTCCAACAGTTTTCTAGATATCCAGATGTAGTTTGCCGTAAGTACATTAAAATCCCTCCATTGCTAAGCGTAAGCCCAAGACACTAAACATAAATGCAGTAACTCCAATGCCCATACTGCACTCTTGCTTAGCTCTAGCTCATACGGCAGTTTTGCTTAACAATGTTACCACTGTGGCTGTACATACGACATTTACTCTTTTATTTACAGCTGACTCGTGTTTACTTTTTAGGTTATGTTTTGTTTTGCAACAAATGTAAAGTGATGTGACCGAGAGAACATCTTAACTAGAGACCTTGAGTTTCATTTAAAAACATTAATCGTTTTATTTATTTTAAGTAAATATTATTTGACAATTTGAGTATTTCAACATGATACCAAATAAAGTATCCTCAAGAACGAGACAAATGATGGATTTAGCTTTACAAGGTAATGAAAGTAATGAAACAGCTCAACTTGGTCCAGGTTGTAGTAAGCAAGAGGATTGCAGTTCGTTTGTAGTGATCGATTCCAATAATAGTGTTGAAGATGATTGTTCAGCTATTATTATTGATCCTTCAAATGAAGTATTAACTGATGTTTTCAACAAAATAATTGTAGAAAGCAATCAAGTTATTGTTTTTGATAATACTTTAACAAAAAGAGAACTAACTGAAAATGACTTAGGTGATATTGTATATGAGACTAATGTGATTGGATTAGATTCAAATGTAGAAGAAGTCGATCTAGGCCTAGATCTAACAATAGAAGAAAATGAGCATGACGTAGGTTTTCTGGATAATTTGGAATTTGAGGACACTCGTTCCAATCAAGAGGCAGTCATTGATGAAGGAGTTGAAGAGATACAGGAAGTAGACGTAGGTCAAGATCTAACAATAGAAGAAAATGAGCGTGGCATAGGTTTTCTGGATAATTTGGAATTTGAGGACATTCGTTCTAATCAAGAGGCAGTCATTGATGAAGGAGTTGAAGAGATACAGGAAGTAGACGTAGGTCAAGATCTAACAATAGAAGAAAATGAGCATGACGTAGGTTTTCTGGTTAATTTGGAATTTGAGGATACTCGTTCCAATCAAGAGGCAGTCATTGATGAAGGAGTTGAAGAGATACAGGAAGTAGACGTAGGTCAAGATCTAATAATAGAAGAAAATGAGCGTGGCATAGGTTTTCTGGATAATTTGGAATTTGAGGACATTCGTTCTAATCAAGAGGCAGTGATAGATGATGGAGTTGAGAAGATACAGGAAAGAGACCTAGGCCAAGATGAAAGTGGCCGCAAGAAAAGGAAAAAAATTGATGTTAGTTTAAAGGAAGGGTGATAGTATCAGTGAAGATAGAAGAATTCAAATAAATGAACAATTTTGGAACATGACATGGGGTGAGCGCAGACAATTTATCCTAACTTCTTACCAAAAACTAGATGTGAAAAGAAGAAGAAGAAATAAGAATGATAATGAAAAAGAAAGACGAATGCTATCCATCCAGTATCATTTGAAAGACAGCAGCGATAAAGCGTTTGAGGTGTGTAAAAAGTTCTTTCTTACTACATTAGGTTATAAACCTACCGATGATAGATTTGTAGACTATACCTTAACAAATACCGCTCAGGGAAGTTTGACTCCTCCACTGAACGAAGAGGAAAACAGTCGTCTTCAAACAAGGGGCGTTATCGTGAGATTATAACACATATTGAGTCTTTTCACCCAACAATCTCGCATTGTAGACGAGAAAATGCACCCAATGTGCGATATTTACCCTCTGATGTCAATATTGTTCTAATGCACGGTGATTTTATTCAAAAGTACCCGGAATACAAAAATAGAGTATCTTATGATCTGTACAGAAGACTTGTTAAGGAACAGAAAATATCATTTGCCCAATTAGGACACGAAGAGTGTTAAAAATGCGAAGAGTTTTCTCTCCATGAACACAATAAGGATACACTGGATCTCGATTGTGAAAAGTGTAGTAAATGAGTTTATCGCCATGAATTAGTGGTAGCTGCAAGAGAAGCCTATAAATCACATTCAGAAGGTGATATTCAAAATGACACAGATATTTTTTCAGGCGACTTGCAAAAAATAATAATGCTTCCAAGAGTTGACATGTTTAAGAAGGTGTTGTTTGTCAAAAGACTCATAGCATATCACGAAACTTTTGCTCCTGTTGGGAAAAAAGGAAAAAACCAACCTCATGCCCTGCTTTGGCACGAGGGAATTTTCGAAAGAAACAAAGAGGATAATGTAAGTGCTCTCTATATGTTTCTAAAAAAAGGGATGTTAAGAAAATAATCCTTTGGCTTGACAACTGTTTGTCTCAGAACAAAAACTGGTGTCTTTTCACATTTCTCGTGTATATTATTAACTCATCTGATATTGCTTCTGAAGAAATTGTTTTGAATTATTTTCAACCAGGCCATTCGTTCATGAGTGTCGACAGTTTCCACCACCAGGTGGAACAATCATTGGCAAAACAAACAAAAACTTACGATTTTTAAGACATTTTGCTTGCAGTGTCAACCGCAAACTCGGAAAATGTTGAAGTGTTGCGAATGCATCATTTTGATTTCATTGACTGGCCTGATTTAACATCGCAACATAAATTGGAGAAATCTCCTTCTAGATTGTATTTGAGTGACATTGTCCATGTGAGCGCAAGAAGAGGAGATTATGTATTATATTGTAAATCCAACTACGATCCTATGTGTCCATACCAACAATTGGATTTTCTTCAGAAAAAGCTATGAAGGGAATCAAGATGCCCAAGTCCCATGAGTGTCCATGTGGATTTCCTCAAGAAAAGAGGGATAATATCCTAGAAGCACTCGATGAAGTTCTTCCCGAAAACAGGAAAACATTCTGGAAAGACTTATTCATCCGCTTAAGTGTGAAGTGTGTTTAAAAGCATGCAGGACTGGCCAAAACTCTAATAAATATGACAATTTAAAGGTTTTGTACTAAAGTAAACTCTAACTGTAAACTAAATAAATGAGGGTCTTAATCTAACCAAGCCTATTTTTACTCATTACCCACCTTTTTATTGCTAAAATAGCCTACTTGGGTAAGAAGCCATAATAACAAGGTCACTTACCGCATTTTTGCTTAGTTTGAGTGTTCGAAAACCCAGTTTTCTCCCTGAGAAAATGAATATTGATTCATTTTCAATCCCGAACTTTTAATGACTTCGCACTCTTTCCAACCAATCTATTTCATAATGTACTCTTTCCCTCCCCGTGTATGCTCTTCTTCGACCCGATCAGATTCTCCGAACGCCTAAAAGAACGCAGTTAATTTTATCTCTCAAAATCGTTACTGTTGGTGAAAGTGACAGAAATGTGTGACATGGTCAATAGCTACAATCATATTTGTGAAGGAATAAATGCAGTTTATGGACATTTGCCTTTTTTCGATTTTTGGAACTAAATAAGCCTCTTGAACATAGAAAAGGAAAAAAACTCGGCGGTCTCATCAAAATTTCCTTAACTTAATGTGCGTTACAAAGTATTGGATATTAAGTTATTCAAGAACAGGAAGGGAATATAATCATTGGATTCACCCTTTCCCTTCCTGAATAATTTAATGTGCGTTACAAACTATTGGATATTAAGTTATTCAAGAAGGGGAAGGGAATATAATCATTGGATTCACCCTTTCATGCCTGGAATAACTTAATGTACGTTGCAAAGTATTGGATATCAAGTTATTCAAGGAGGGAAAGGAAATATAATCATTGGATTCATCCTTTCCCTTCTTGAATAACCTGATGTGCGCGTACGCACAAAATATACGTTTATTTTTATTTTTTTTATATGTCCACTACATTTCCAACGAAAACCATCTATGGAATCTGGCCGTGGTGTCATTATGAAATGTCCGTCACAAAAATTTACCGGACACTCAATTTCATTATTTGCGGGTATTAAACCCAAACTCTGCGCTTGCGATATAATCTCATTATTATTTCGTCATG
The DNA here is from genome assembly GCA_963921935.1 of Galeruca laticollis. Taxonomy (NCBI): domain Eukaryota; kingdom Metazoa; phylum Arthropoda; class Insecta; order Coleoptera; family Chrysomelidae; genus Galeruca; species Galeruca laticollis. The sequence continues at coordinate 87,755,835 of OY998182.1, forward strand.
TATAAATATCGTCTAGATTAATAAAATTAATTTTTGTCGGAAACCAAGAAAATCTTAAATATAGAAGCGCAACAAAAATAAAGACACACAATACCAACCGCAACAAATTATAATGGCAATAGTTTGACACTTTTATGACAGTTAGAAATACATTTTTTGTTATTGCCATTGTTGTATAACTTCCAAAAGTGAACCTTTTAAAAGTGAATATTTTCATTAAAATAAGAGACCGCCAAAATTTTATTTTATTTTTATGCTTCTACAAACATAATCTACCCAATAAACTAATTTTTTTAGTAATACAAGAAAAGCCCGTAAACTGCATGTATACCTTTGAGAATACTGTATATAATTATTTAGATTAAAAAATATCAGTAAAATAGAGTTGTAAACCAGTGCAGTGCATAACCATTCATTTACCTCACACGATTGGAAGTGAAAACTAAAACACTCCAATTGGCGCATGGTCCTTCGAAATAGATTTTTATTAGAAAAAGAAAGAAGCTACAGTATCATCAGAATCGTAAGTCTTGAAAATACATTAAAATTAAGAAAATCATCACGTGGCATCAGGCACAACGACGAAAGTGCTACGGCTGAAATATGTCATTTTGACGGTGAAGAAAATAATGGAGCAATTTTATATTTCTAAACAAGTATCCTAATGATAAATCGAATACTCCTCTGATAGGAAAATGACTTAGCTTATCTCCAATTGGTAGTTTTTGTTATTTATTTCAGAAAAATGTCATTTTGAAGGTGAAGAAAATAACGGAGCAGCTTTAAATTTATAGAGAGGTATCCTAATGATAAATAGAGTTTTCCACTGATAGGAAAACGACTTAGCTAATCTCCAAGGAGTAGTTTTTGTTATTTATTTCAGAAATATGTCATTTTGACGATGAAGAAAATAACAAATTTATAGAGAGGTATCCTAATGATAAATCGAATATTCCACTGAAAGGAAAATGGCTTAGCTAATCTCCAGAAATATGTCATTTTGAAGGTGAAGAAAATAACGGAGCAACTTTAAATTTATAGAGGTATCCTAATGATAAATCGAATACTCCACTGATAGGAAAATGACTCAGCTTATATCCAAGGAGTAGTTTTTGTTATTTACTTCGGAAATATGTCATTTTGACGATGAAGAAGATAACGGAGCAGCTTTAAATTTATAGAGAGGTATCCTAATGATAAATCGAATACTCCAATGATAGGAAAATTACTTAGCTTATCTCCAAGGGGTAATTTTTGTTATTTATTCCAGAAGTATGTCATTTTGAAGGTGAAGAAAATAACGGAGTAGCTTTAAATTTATAGAGAGGTATCCTAATGATAAATCGAATACTCCAATGATAGGAAAATTACTTAGCTTATCTCCAAGGGGTAGATTTTGTTATTTATTTCAGAAATATGTCATTTTGACAGTGAAGAAAATAACGAAGCAACTTTAAATTTATAGAATCGAATACTCCACTGACAGGAAAATGACTTAGTTAATGTCGAAGGGGTAGGATACCTCTCTATAACTTTTAAGCTGCTCCGTTATTTTCTTCACTGTCAAAATGACATATTTCTGAAATAAATAAAAATTACCCCTTGGAGATAAGCTAAGTCATTTTCCTATCAGTGGAGTATTCGATTTAACATTGGGATACCTCTCTATAAATTCAAAGTTGCTCCGGTATTTTCTTCACCGTCTAAATGACATATTTCTGAAATAAATAACAAAAACTACCCCTTGGAGATTAGCTAAGTCATTTTTCTATCAGTGGAAAATTCGATTTATCATTAGCATACCTCTCTATAAATTTAAAGCTGCTCCGTTATTTTCTTCACCGTCAAAATGACATATTTCTGAAATAAATAACAAAAACTACCCCTTGGAGATTTGCTAAGTAATTTTCCTATCAGTGGAGTATTCGATTTATCATTAGGATACTTGTATAGAAATATAAAATTGCTCCGTTATTTTCTTCACCGTCAAAATTACATCTTTCTGAAATAAATAACAAAAACTACCCCTTGGAGATGAGCTAAGTCATTTTCCTATCAGTGGAGTATTTGATTTATCATTAGAATACCTGTTTATAAATTTAAAGTTGATCCGTTATTTTCTTCACCGTCAAAATGACATATTTCTGAAATAAATAACAAAAACTACTCCTTGGAGATTTGCTAAGTAATTTTCCTGTCAATCGAGTATTCGATTTATCATTAGGATGCCTACCTGTTCATAAATTTAAAGTTGATCCGTTATTTTCTTTACCGTCAAAATTACATATTTCTGAAATAAATAACAAAAACTACCCCTTGGAGATTGACTTCATGTTCTTTCGTCTGGAATTTTGATTTCACTACAAATTTTTAATTGCGCGATAATTTTTTGTCTGAGAAAATTACATGTATACACTATAAATGAATGAATCTTCCCCTTTGACCATATTCAAATGATTTTTCTTCCGGCTGAATATTTTGTGAATCCTCAAGATACTTGCGCTGTTGTTTTTAGCTACTTCATAATTCTCTACGTTGTCAAAATGATATTAACTACGCCACTGATCATTCGGCATTGTTTAGCAAATTAGCTACCAGCTTTGGGTTACTAACTTCACACCGGTAAGAATTTACCAGTATTTCAAAATAAATTTATTATAGATTCAGTTAATTTATGGACCGATTCCTCAATTGCATTAACATGGGTTAACAGTCCTCCTTCTCGTTGGACAACCTTTGTAAGCTACAGAGTTTCTCAAATTCAAGAGATCACTCAAAACTGTCATTGGAGACACATTCTCTCAGCGCTTAATCCCGCAGACATGTTATCTCGTGGTAAATTCGAAGATAAAAACTTCTCATTTTGGTTTTCTGGCCCAGAATTCCTGGAAGACCCAAGCATCGATTTTAATTCACTCAATATCTTATCTCCCGTCCCTAATCCTATAGCCGAAAATTTCTGGAAAAACTGTTTTTCCAAGTTCTCTTCATTTCAAAGGTTAAAAAGAACAGTGGCGTACATCTTTAGATTCGTTCACAACTCAAAGGCTACACATGCAAAAATATCAGGCCCACTTTAAGTCAATGAGCTTGAAAAATCTCTCAATTTTATTCTTAACACTATCCAAAATCAACATTTTGAATCAGAAATGAAAGCAATCTCTCTTTCCAGACCAATTAAAAACAAACAAATTCTTTCGCTTTACCCGTTTGTAGATTCCGATAGGTTTCTACGAGTAGGTGGTCTATTGACTCACGCACCCATTCCGTTCGCTCAAAAACATCATATTCTTTTGCCATCCAAGAATCATGTGGTATCTCTTCTTCTTAAATTTGAACACAACCGGCTAGGTCACAGTGGAGCACAAAATGCTCTCTCTAACATACGCTTACGATATTAGCCTTTAGACGGTTTACGCGAAACCAAACGAATTATCCATAGATGTCTCATTTGTCACCGATTTAGTTCACAAGCAGCCCAACAAATTATGTCGGACCTGCCTAAAGATCGCATCACAATTTCCCGGCCTTTTCAAAAAATCGGAATAGATTTCGGAGGTTATTTTTTAGTTAAATCCTCCCCTCTGCGTAAGGCTCCTCTGTATAAAACTTATTTAGCCCTGTTTGTGTGTATGGTAACCAAAGCTATACACATTGAATTAGTTTCAGATCTCTCTACTGATTCATTCTTAGCCTCGCTCAAACGGTTTATAGCTCGTAGAGGAAATTCTACCGTTATTTGCTGCGATAACGGCACTAATTTTGTTGGAGCAGCACATCGGTTGAAAGACTTGTATACCTTCCTTAAATCCGAAAGCACAAACAACGTGATTGAAAGTTATTTGTCTACCAATGAAATTAAATGGAAATTTATACCCTCACAATCTCCACACTGGGGAGGCATGAGGCATATGGGAAGCAGGCATAAAAAGTGTTAAACATCATCTCCATCGGATCGTAGGCAATTCTCAATTCACGTACGAGCAATTTTTCACAATTCTAACTCAAATCGAGGCAATACTCAACTCCACGCCCCTGTTCCCCTAGTCAACTGACCCCAAGGATTTACAACCCTTGACCCCGGGTCATTCTTATTGGATCTGCTCTTACCGCTTACCCTGAAAAAGGCATTTCTTATCAGCCCACAAATAGACTCTCATTCTGGAACAAATGTTATCAAATTCAACAAATTTTTTGGAAACGCTGGACACTAGACTACATGAATCGACTTCAAAATCGCCCAAAATGGATGATTTCCCGTCCCTGCATTCAGGTAAACGATTTGGTTCTGGTAAAGTATATTAATCTTCCTCTTTCCAAATGGCCCTTGGTGGTAGAGGCACCCTTGGGTAAAGACGGCAGGGTTCGTTGCACCACAGTTTTGACCAGTGATGGACAATGTTCAAAATTGTAAAATCTTGAATTTTATCGTTTACGATACTTTTAAAATATGGAAGATATTTGTATGCTTCCTTTCTTCATTGTATATATTTAAGGCGTAAATTCATTTTAGTTAATAGCGTTATAAAAATATGTTTCAGAATTGATAAGATCTTTTATATTGTTGTTAATTCAAAGGATAGTTTCATTTTATTTTCAACTTTTGTTAAATACCTTTAAAACATCACGTTTTGCAACAATAATTGTAATTAGTTTTGTTTGTACATTGAAATAGCACATTTTTGAAAGTCGACATCTTGTCGCATTGTCCTATAGTTAAGAAGTTAGGAAAAGGTCATGTTTCACCCTATTATATATTGTATTGTAAAAACCCTAAATTTAGTGTCACTTCTGCATAAATTTTATGGTCGACGGTCGGAAGATATGAAAAACATTTTTGAATAACCTTTCTGAGTAAAAAGGTTGAAATTTGAAATTTTTTTTATTAAGTACCAAAATACACATCCAAAAAATACATTTTCTATTGCCACGGAAGAAAATTCTTGTGTGTGGCTCAAAAGATAACAAAATTAATGACTTACATATGTAATATAATGCTATACTATTATAAAACAAAACCAAAAAACGTATTAAACTTTCTTAATATTTTAGAAATTTTCATAAATGTATGAATCAATGATTCCTCCCTAACGGCACCGGTCCAAAAAAGCAATGCAAGGTGAGAATAAGTTTTTTCCTGATTAATGAGAAAAGATGTTATTAATTTGGTCATAGTTAAGTTTAATCCATTCAACAGAATGTTTCTTAAAAACATTAACACGCTCTAAATTTCTAATATTAGTATCGATAAAATTTATAAATATATGAATGTAATGTAAAAAATATCTCCCCCCAATCTAGACTTTGTACTAAAAGAATAGGCATTATCGTTACTAAAATTTCTTGTGAAATAATTATGAGGTAATGCATTAGTGAAAATTTTTTTCATATACCAATTCATTAAAAGTGTCTTTACATATATCTGTCTAATATTTAAGAACGAACTAATTTGAAACAAATCTTTTGTAGGAAAATCGAATGGTTTTTTATACATGATTTTAATTATTTTTCTATGAAGAATATCCAGCGGCTTTAGAGTAGTATCAAAGACTCCACCCCAACCGAGACAACCATACCCTAGAATAGAATTTACAAGTCCATAATAGATAATTTTTAAGGAATCTATATCTGTAATATTTGCTAATTTTTTAAAAACATATATTAAATATCTTAATTTTTTGCACATGTTATCAATTTGGTAAGACCAACTTAAAAAGGAATCTATTATTATCCCAAGATATTTAGCCTTATTTTGTAAAAGTAAAGTATTAGAGTTACACGTGCATGTAGAAGTATTCGTAGAAGATGCATAGCAGTCACAACTGAAATGTGTAATAATTTTGTTATATGAAGGTAAACTTTTTTTACGTTTGGCAAAAGGGATTATTACTGTTTTTGCTTCATTAAGAAGTAGACCATGAATGTTCATCCATTTCTTAGCTAAGTAAAGTCCAAATGAATATGCTTTTGGAATTGTATGCAATAGATTTAAAGCGTTTCACACGGTAAGTCATATGAAACCGGAAAACGTTGACCAAATAGTATTAGCGGTAGTTGTTTTATACAATTTTTTGAGACGAAGAACAAACAATTACGTTCCTAAAAACTACGTAGATTTTGAAGTTCTAGATACCGGTGAAATAGTGAAAGTTGAGTGGAAAATGGACTGATGCTCGATGGTTTGCAGATACATTGCAATCCGCAATCCATAATTCGCAGCTAAAGAAAACCGAAACATGTTCAATGATTATTTTTCAGGTTTAGGAACAATTCCATGGCAAGATAATTTTGCATAAAAAATATTTTTCCGACGACCACTAAGAAATATGGCACATTTCATACAGTTTTCTCTTAGTGAAAGTTTAAAATTGCAAACGAAATGAAAAAATTGAGAAATCTGATTGGCCGACAGCTGTGTCTAATTATTTTGCACACGGGTCGATGATTATCGATGTCTACCTGACATTTTGAGTTTGACTTGTGAACTGTTAGTACGTGAAAGAGCGAACTGGAGGGAATTATTGAATTTTCTGTAATTGTGAGTCCGATATGCATAAAATTCAAAACTTTTTATCAACTAAAGAACATAAAATAGTCAACAACGGTCTTGAAGCACCAGTTTGTTTTTAAAGTTGTAGTAGCCTTACCATAAACTTTAATTAATAAAATAAATACCTAACTCTGTTTTTTGTGGTCCTCGGACAAATATCGTGTACAACATGTGTTGAAAATTCGATGTCACACTCGTTTGCTTAAGCCACTCGCCTACGGCTCGTGACTCAATTCTGCAAACTCGTGTGAAATCTTTCATTTTCAACACTTGTTATTGTTATACAATATACTACTACCTACATATATGTAGAAACAAACCATGTTTTATGTACCTACACCTACCTACCTCAAAAATTTATAATAAAGTCTATTTAAAGGGTATTATTATTTTGAAATATTGCCACAGAATGTTTACACCAATGATTTGCTAATTACAGTCACTGTGAATATAATAACTGTTATGTAATGTTTTTCTTATTTATTAAAACGTTTTATTACGGGGGGGATAAATTCATACACTCAGTAGATTCACTTACTTAATTTATTTATTCACTACACTATTCACTAATTATATACACAGTATATTCACTTAAACTAATTAATATAAACACTTTATATTCACTTATCTACTGTTTATCTCACTATGTAAAATTAAAACTAAACTAACTCTCCCTGGTCGGTCCCTTATATATTAGTGCTTTTTTTGCTAGATAATTCTAGATTGCGGTTTACACAAAAACAATTGGCTCTGGCATTTTCTAGATAAGACTGGTCACAAAAACAATGTCTAGATAAGATAGTCACAATCGTAAACAGTTCTAAGAAATCCCTGCACATCCGCCATAATTTTAACTTTCATACATGGCATAGACAGAGTCGGATTCAGGGACTATACAAGTGTGCTGTTTAGTAACATTACCCCCTCCTTAAATGGAAGTTTCTACTGGAACTTTTGTGTAGCCGGGACTGGATGTTTGAATCGGCAACTGGCCCCATTTCTACACTTTCCGATCTTATGGAAATAACAGGGCACCGTCTTCATCGGATACTGATAACGGGGGTTATAGCTGCAAATTAATATCTGAACACCGGTATCTTGGAAGATAACCTCTACCATGTTCCTGATGACTCGCCAATCCATCTGGTAACTCGCTATCTTAGGCATAGCCAGTTTCTTCACGCTGGATTCTAACACATGGTTCCGGAAGAGTGAACAAATCTTGTCGTTGTTCTGAAGTGACTCTATATCTAGCTTTCCCGGTACCTCCATACGCGCCCATAAATTCATCGAAGGTAGGGTCAGACACATCTCGAATGTGGTTTACTCCTTTCTCTAGGTCATGGTCTCCTTCGAATGGCGCTAGTCGGTTTTAGTGAACTACTCTCGGTTTTCCATTGGAGATCTTGCTTATTCGATATATAACATCATTGATCCTCTTCTTGATCAAGTATGGACCTTCCCAGGAATTTTGTAATTTTGGAGAAAATCCTTTTCTCCTCGTCGGGTTGTGTAACCATACTTTGTCCTCTTCTTTACTGTGGCCTGCGTATCGTACCGACTTTTCATTCTGTCGCTGGCAACTTGAAGATTTGTTCGAACTAATTCATGAATATCGTCCAGCCTTCTTCTCAATTGGATCACGTAGTCTTCTCCTGCTAGATCTTCTCCAGACCGACAGCCAAATTCCAGGTCACAAGGAAGCCTCATTTCACGTCCAGACAGGATTTTCGCAGGTGTTTCACCCGTGGACTCATTCACGGCAGATCGATAAGCCAATGCAAATAGGGAAAAATACTGGTCCCAATCTCTCTGATGGCTGGAAACTACTTTGGACAGGTATTTTCCAATAGTCCTGTTCATTTTCTCGACAATTCCATCTGACTGTGGATATAATGCTGTTGTCCTGGTCTTCTTCATTCCCAGCTTCTCGCAAATCTCCTGGAATAGATGGCTTTCGAAATGTCTTCCCTGGTCACTGTGGACTTCCAAGGGCACTCCATATCGGCTGATAAATTCTTTCACCAATATATCCCCGACAGTTATGGCCTCTTGGTTCGGGATGACGTAAATTTCCACCCACTTTGTGAAATAATCCATTACAACCAGGATGTATTTACCACCATGTCGTACATGTCTTACACCAGTCCTTCACATCGTCGGAGCTGTTTATCCAATAATACCTTTTACGGACTCGCTGAACGGTTTTCTTCACTCCCAGATGACCTCCCGATGGACTGTCGTGTAACTTCTTCAGTACCTCAGCTACTCTCGTTCTAGGGATAACTAGCTGTCTCCTCATCTCGGAACCATCATCTTTTTCAAGGACTCTTTTCAACAGCCCTCCTTCCAGGACAAGGGAGTCCCACTGAGCCCAATACGTCTTGAGTGAAAATATTGACACTTCTTGCCATGTAGGTCACCGATTTTCTTCCATCCATTGCCGAATCTTCTTTAGGGGAGGATCATTCTCCTGATCTTCTTTGATCCTGGTGGGTGACCAATCTTCGTAGACTACTGTAGTTCTTGAAACTGCAACGTCCTTAGATTTCGACTTGTTGCATTGAGAATTGTCTACAGAGTACGACCGTCTAAGCAAATAGTCGGCTTTTCGGTGATTCACATCAGCTCGATGTTCACCCCTGTCTGATTTCCCCTGTGACTGGAGTTCTTGAGTTCTTGAGTTGCAGGAGTCTTGGGGCGCTTAGACGGACTGCGTACGTGCTCTAGCTCGCCACACTTCCGACATTTGACTTCTTCGGCTTCTTGTCTACCATACCTTTCAACAAGTTGATGATCTGTTCAAGTTTGTTATCGTCATCTTCTGTCTGCATGGTGCTACCTTTGTTGTACCGCGAGTCCTTCGTGGCTGCTTTGCATTTAAGAGGTTCTTGGTTTGCAGGACTCGTAGGATGCTTACACGAACTGCGTGCATGCTCTGGCTCGCCACAATTACAACACCTGATTTTCTTCGGCTTCTTGTTCACCATACCTTTCAACAAGTTGACGATCTGGTCAAGTCTGTCATCGTCACCTTCTTCCTGCATGGTCCTACCTTTGTTGTATCCCGAAGCCATCGTTGCTGCTTCATATTCAAGAGTAACTGTCAATGCGTCAACTAATATTTTGGGATTGGCTAAACGAAGCGTCCTCTGCATATCGGGGTCGCGTAAGCCATCAATAAAGGCCTGGATATCCAGACATTCCATCATGTTCTCTGGTGCTGATGGATAAGCGAATCGAACTAATCGGGCAATGTCCACTTCATACTCTTGAAGGGCTTGATCACGTTTCTGCCTTCGGTTCTTCAGCTGGGATTGGTACAAGTGCTCTAGATGTTCGTGGCCATATCGCATATCCAACCTCTTCTTCAGCTGCTCGAAGTCATCCGTTTCTTGAAGTGGTATCGTCTGTAGTGCATCTAAAGCATCTCCCCGAAGCGCGATAGTTAAGTTCACTGCCTTCTCTCTATCGGACCAATTATTCACTCTAGCGGCTGCTTCAAATTGTTTCACATAATTGGTCCACGACATTTTTCCATCGAACGTTGAGGCCTTGACTCGGGTAAAACTACCAATGTCTTCTAACTTACGGTGTGTTTCTGGCTTGCAAGGTTTTGTTTGGTCGGTCTTCTTTTCTTCCGCTGGCGTGTCTTGTGTTCTTATATCTGTCATCTTTTTTTCTAACTCCTTGATTTTCTCGTCCATCGTTGTCATCTTATTCTCAATCTTCTCGTCCACCGTTGTAATCTTATTCTCGATTTTCTCGTCCATCGTTAACATTTTATTCTCGATTTCAGGTTTTAGATACGGTCCCTTATATATTAGCGCTTTTTTTACTAAATAGTTCTAGATTGCGGCTTACACAACAACAATTGGCTCTGGCCTTTTCTAGATAAGACTGGTCACAAACACAATGTCTAAATAAGTTAGTCACAATCGTAATCAGTTCCAAGAAATCCCTGCGCATCCGTGATAATTTTAACTTTCATACATGGCATAGACAGAGTCGGATTCAGTGATTATACCAGTGTGCTGTTTCATAACAATATGATTTGAAAAAACATTCTCTAAATTCGAAACTCACACATTTTTATTTTATTGCGTTTAGTCAATAATCACATTTAAAATGTGTTGTCTTGAGCAACGATTATAGATAGATAGGATTGCTCAGTTCCATCTAACGTGTGTTGGAAATTTTGGTGGTGTGCGGGGAACGGCTGTGTGACGTCACCATTGGTACCGAATATCTAGTTTATGTTAATTTGGCTGTTTGATAGTGTGTGTTTTAAAGTGGTTTCTGTTGCGATCTATTAGATAATTTATGTTTTTCAAAGTATAGTTTAAATTTTATTCGTTTCGTGTTGTTAAACGTGTGTAACAATTCGATTTAGTACAATAAAGAACGTTTGTTTACACAAAGGCACATAAAATGGCCAGGATTCTGTGAGCAAATATGTTTCTTGTTTAATATAGTTACGGTAATAAAGAATTCCAATGGTATTTTTTTTACTTCATTATGGCTGGAAGAGTATGTGCCGCTGATATGTGCAAAAACAAACAAGTAGCTCTCAAAAAGCAAAGCTTAAGCAGTTTCATAATTTTCCAAAAGGCAAGGATTTAGTGCCTTCCACAATAAAAAAAGAGTGAGTGCGTCGCTGCAGAAGAAAAGACAAAATTAATATATTATATACTTCGACAGTTTTGCTCAGACCATTTTGCAATCAATGTGTATGAAAAACATTTACAACATGAGTTGATTAGTAAGTATATAATGAAAATTTTCTACGGCTATTACAGAATTTCTATATTCCGACGTAGTTTTTGATTATGGAATAACTTCATTCTAGCCCTAGGGCAAGAATATTCATTCTCCCCCTTGATATGGAATGAATACTTGTGGCGCCCTCTAAATGTGACGGTTCATTTGATAAAATAGGCGTGTTCCGTTTTCTACACTAGCTGCACTGCACAGAGTAGAAGTAGTACAGAAATATCAAAATGCGTAAAAAATAATCTAAAGTGAACGTAAAATGACTAATATGGTCGTTGAGTATCAATTGTTAGAGCCAGAAGTGCAGCCTAAATGTATTTTGTGGCACTTTTAAGAACAATATTGAAAACGTTATTTAGCAACAATTGTTAACTGGCAAAAATGTCCGTTATCAAAATTGTTTATTCTTCTATTCTGTCAAATTTTAAATTACAATTGATGAATACTTAATAAAAAGTAAGTGAATTTAAATCGTAGCTATTACATTCCTTTTTAGTGTTTGATACTGACAGCAGTGATTATTTGATAGTCGTAGAAAAAGTAGTCTAAAATGAATTTTATTTTTTTGTATAGGGCTGTAGAAAAAATAATGTATGCAACATGTGCATAAAGTGTCTTTTTTTCACTCATGGAATTGCCGCACTTTTTTCCATTCGTGAAAAAAAGTACCACTTTATGCACTTGTTGCATAAATTACTATTTCTTCAAGGGAATAATAATAACTAAGTATATTACTTTCGACAACAAAGACCGTAGTAATGTTCTATTATTTTACCAGTACAATAATGAGTTTGCAGAGCATGAATTGCATTGTACGGAATTAGTCGAAATAGCTAAGTAGAAGGCTTTAATATGTGTTTCGCTCAGATTACAATGCCTCGGCAGTAAACGTCTGAGATCAACACATGATAAGCGCCTTATTCTACTCCTAGTAATATAATGTACTATTAAACATCTAGACAATTATAATTATGTCAAACAATTATTGATTACTTAATTATTAAAAAATTCTTTTTTTTAGACTTGCCTCTACGCAAAATTTTAAAAATGGCCAACAATTAATTTGGGCCGTAGAATTTAAAAAATCAACTGAGACACCCCTTAACAAAAAAGTTGTTAAGAAACAAAACAAGGCAATGGTTGTTTCATTGCTTGCGTCATCTAGATTTGATTCGAGTTTACCATCAACATACAAACACTATCTTTATCTGTCTGTATCAAAACCAACTGAAGATATTTGTGATTATGTAGAAGTTCAAGATTTACCTCGAGATTCACGTCTTTCCCCAACGCAGACCACTGAACCGGAGAACTAATTGTAACTTTGGGACATATATAAATAATATTTTCAAGTATATAAGACCTAAATTTTGTTTAGAATTTATCTATGTAACAAAAATCTTAGAAATTCAATATAACTCATAAGCCGCCGTGAACAGCAATAATTTAAAATACCACAATGTAGGCTTATAATTATTATCAGTTCCTTTTCCTGATCTCTCCGATTGTCGTACTTTTTTAAGTTCCTTGTGAATATCACTTCGTATAATATTAAGTTTCTTCTTAATAGAGGATCTATTGTTACATTTTTTTCCACAGTTTTATAAAATTGTAGTAATTTTTCATATGCATTATTTCGTTCAGGTCTATTTGAATATCATTTACTTTTTATTTTCCATAAATACGGCAGTTGTATATTATATCAATCAATTAATTAACTTATTACTAATTAACTAAGGTATGTAACAGTCTATAGAACGACAAGCAGTCACTGTCAGCAGCGAAATCGAAATGAAGATACAATACATAGAAAAATTTAAAATATCAAATCGGAATCTTTTGATGAAAAAACAAAGAGCCGTGCCCGCCGAAACATTGCTTTTGCATATTGCCGCCCTTCAATTTCTCGCAATTCATTATAAGAATAAAAAACTGCTTCCTCGTATCATTGCGACTACCCCTCTGATTTTTTCAGTGTGCGGCACACTCAGCCTCCAAACGGCACGCTGAGCCTCCAAACATTGCTGTCGACCAGTAAACAACCCTTGCCGTTCTTAATACCTAATATACTATTATAAAATGCTTATTAGACAAAATGCATTACTGCATAATATACAATATTCATTGACGTAACTCCTCCGCCCTAGGAGAGAACTATGGGGATGGACCAGAGTTCGACATGATGGGAACATTTTTCAGAACATCTTCACTTATTGTCGTCCATTTGGATTGACTTTTCTTCTTTCTATTCTTGAGTACTCGGTAGATAATGCAGGCTGTAACTATAAAGTAGAATAAAATTGAATAAAAACATACTTTTGAAATGAATTGGTGACGAATCTATCTTCTCGGCTAAAGTTTTATCTTCTTGAATGGCACTGATGACATTGTTCATTTCGTTAAGATCCATTGAATCTAAATATACAGGTTTTAGCTTAACGGTATCTAAAGTGTAATTATTTTTATTAATTTGTAGTTTCGGTAAATCAATGTTTTTATATTCTGGCACTTTGGTCTTAAAAGTTCTTAAATAAATATTGTCTATTAAAATTTCACAGCGGTTATTAAGTTCGATTAGGTAACTACCGTTTACAGGAATGTTCGTAATGTCTTTGTTACAATTTTGTCTGGCTATAACACTATACGGGGTGATCACAATCCAATGGTCAGTTTCCAATTTCTGCACTTTAACTTCACTAATGGTGGATGGAATTTCTCGACAACTGTTTGTAGATTGGGAATATTTTAGAAGTTGGTCTTCGCAAGGAGCTTTCTGTGAGATTATTCTTGTTTGTATCTCTTTTGGCAGATGAATTCTTCTTGAATAATTTCTTCACACTTCGAATTTGTAAATGCATAGCTTAGCTCATTTAAAAGGAGAAATTTGGATTGGGGTATTATAAGTTTAAAATTTTGGTTTGAAGGTGTAGGTATGGGATATAGATGATAGTAGTTATTTCACTAAGTTCTACAATCGGTACTTCTAATATGAAAATAATACTATTATATTTACTGTAACTTTTAACTTTGATAATTTTCTCACATAATAGAATATTGTTTAAAGATCTTTCGAAAGGAAATCTGTTATTTTTGTTAATATTTTTCTTAACTGTGTTTATCTCTGAAAGTATTTCGCTTGGGTTTGCTATAGAATTGTGAAAGGTATTTATTTTTGCGAAGCTTATAGCTACTTCTATTTTATCGAGAATATCATATATTATTTGAAAGCTAATAGAGAATTGAGAAACGATCTGTTCTATTGAGAAGAAATGGAATATTTCTATATTTTCAATTTTTATATTTCGTAATACTTTCTGTAAATCGTTAATACGTGAGCTTAATATTTCTTGGTTGTGGGATAATATTCTAGAATTTTTTTTAAATATTTTCATTGATGATTCGAATAATGTTACTTGATGTTGTAACAATGTTTTTATTTTATTTTGATTATCAGATAAGGCTTTAATAGCTTCGTCATATCGTATTGCATCGTCTTGGTCTAAATTACCTGTCAAGAATTTTATTGCTGAGCCAAGTCCGTTAAAAAGTGATCGTTTTACCTGCTTTCTCCATGGTGGATTTATTTGATTGATTTGTGAAGATATTTTATTTTCTAATACTTTAATTATATGATAGGAATTATCGAATTGTTCTGTAAAATTAAATATGCTGGGGTGTTTTGAAAGAGAGTCATGTAGATTGTCATATTGGTCTTTTAAAGTTAAAAAGTGATCTGTCAAGTTTGTAATATCGTAAATGTGTATGAATCTGTTTGTCATTTGTTTCGCTTGTGATTTTGCTGCTAGAGGTAGTAGTTGAGACATTTTTGGGAAGAGGTGAATTTTGTTTTTTGTGGTGATTAATTTTCGGTGGGATTTTAACGAGCTGGAAGGGAGGTGGGTTGGTTTGTTGGGTTGTCGGGTTTCCGCATCTGGGGCAGATGGCTTGATTTCTGCAGTTATCCGATGTATGCCCAAACCTTTGACAGTTAAAACAGCGGAGAGCGGACCCTTATGTTTATGCATCCAGCTTTGATTTTTTCAGGTAGTTTTAAGGTTTTGAAGGTTGATAGTGAGGTAACTGATGGCGCTATTTTTCCATCTATTTTGGTATTTAGTCTTTTAACAACTATCACACCTTGGGGTTGCAAATTCTCCAGTATTTCTTCTGTATCACAGTTCAATAAATCTCTGCAGGTTATAACTCATTTTACTATGTTTAGTGTTCTATGGGGTTCGACTGTAACTTCCATATCGTTTAACTTGTTTATTAATTTTGTTTTCTCAGATTGTGCTTGATTCTTAACTCCTGTCAGTAGTGTTCCATTTCTTAGTTTTTTCGTATTTTGAGTTTCTCCTATTAAAGTGGTAAGTGATTTATAGATTTTGAAAGGTGATACTTTCTCAAAACTGTGTTCTTTTCTGGTGATTATATAGTACTTTTCATAAAATATTGGGTTTCCATATATTTCTGGTGAATATGTTTGAGGTCTCTTTTGAGACCCGTGTAAAGGGAGGTACTCAGAAAATAAGCTCATAGATTGATCCCACGAGTAGCCTAGGAATTATTCGGTCAATCGAAGCAGAGCCTGGATACCTCGATAAGGCTAAGTTTCATCCAGAGGGTGCCCGGTATCTGGAGGAACCGTTTACGATTCACTCGGCAGAGTCATGCATCCATCGGCACGGTGTCTCACACCTTGACATTGCCAACATTTAAGGACAAATACAGGACAACACAAACGTGACTAGGGTACCTCGGGAGTGTGATGCCCGTGCCCTCATTGAGGAATAAAGACTTACCTCTCAGGCCCCCTGAGGGGTCAGTATAAATAGAAGCTTTTGATTTCTGTCTTACCTTCTTGGTTTTCTGCATAACTTGTGCATAGGGAAAGCGTTTGACTTAGTAAAGGTGACGTCTTGTTGCCGTCTAAAGTTATAGTAACGCTAGTATAACTAATTAGTGAATTATTATTGATTTTGATCATCATTGGGTGTGGTAGGTCTTGGTGATGCTGATCCTGTTTCCTGCTGTAAGTTGATATTATCCTGAGTATTATTTAGTGGTGGATTATTCTCGCTTAATGGTTTTTCGGTTACCTCACTAGCCATAAAATCAGTATCACGAAATATTAGACTTTATAATGGATAGACGCCTGTGTTTTTAAAGGCACTTACAATATTTTTGGTGGCAGCACTTTCGAAAGCTTTGTTGGCAAGAAATGCTAAATGCCTAATAGTTATCACTTGAGCTGGATTCGAAAGAAGCCAGTCATGTTGGGCAGTAGCAAAGTAGAATTTGAACGGACCATACACCCCGACATCAAGCGGCTGCATTTTGTGGGTGGTATGGGGCGGAAATGACATTAAAACAACTCATTTTTCTCGGCAAAGCTTAATAGATCCAACCGAAATATGTGACTCATGATTATCTAACATAAGAAGCACTTTGTTTTCAGAGAACACTTTACATAATTTACAAAGTGTAAAATTACTTTGGGAAGGGACCCTGGGATAAATAAAGACTGGGGGAACTGCAGACCCATCTGCACAGATGATTCCGACAAAAGTTACAAGCTCTCCACTTTCTTGAGAAGAAATGTGTACAACTTGTTTCTTTCCTTTGGTGGCTACTACTTTCACTGGCGGCGTCACAGTGGTAAAGCCAGTTTCGTCAAGGTCGTCCTGGAGTAAATTTATATTTTTCCAAAACAGATGCGTATTTATCAAAAAATTGAGCAACCACTGGCTTGTTAAAAGCCATAGATCTACTAATGCTAGTATTCTCTTGCGCACGCAGAGATAGCTCATTACCATGTCTTGCTATAAATCCACGGAGCCAATCGCGTCCAACAACATACTTGCTTGAGTCGAGAAAATATAATTGAAATTTATTATTCAAACTTGCAATTTGATTTAATTCCCAGTTGTTTGGTATTTTACAGTTGATTATGCTCCGACGGTAGTCATAAGCCAGTGCTCTAATTTGTTTGTAATTCAAACCATAGTACATATCACAACAGCGCTTTGAAAATGCAAATTCTTCATCGCTTTCATGACCAGAATGCTCTAATTCCTGTAATATGTATTCCTTTGTTTTTTTTGCATAAGCTTCTTAATTCGAGACTGAATGGTCTGATCTTTACTTGATATTTTTGCGCTGCTCTATATTGGCTCAAGCGATTGGACAAAACGGCTTTTATTGCCAATATTTCTTTGGCATCTAGAAAAATCCTCGTTTAAATAAATACGAATTTCAACATTAGGGGAACATTCGGTCACCAGCCGAAACATAACCACGTCGGCTAGCCCAATGTACCCACAGAGCATTCAAATATCATTTTAGTATAATAAGCAAAATATAAATATGAGGTTATGCCGACACATGGATAATAAACATACATAATACACTACTCAAAATGAATAACAACTATTTTAAGCAAATAAACAATTCCCTAAAATTTACCCTTGGTAATATGTAAAATCGAACGAACTGACTTGTTCAGTATGTCAGGTGAAATATACTTCCACGGGGGTAAAGAATCGGCATATCAAAAAATTTCACCCAGAGATAAATGATCAAATAAAATCAATAAAAAAGAAACATATCCTTTGCCCAATATGCACAACAAAAGAGTCATTTAATTCAATTGAGCAATTAAATAAACATTTTAATGATACTCACAATATTACTGTCAAATAATCTATTTTGAAGTTTAGAAACTTTGAGGAATTTAAATTGTGGCAATCACTGGAAGAGGGAAGTAAACTATGTTTGTTCTGCAACCAATACATTAAAAAATGGGAGACGGAGAATTGCATACCTCTGCAATAGAAGTGATATAAAAGGTTTTATAATTTTTCAAAAATATTATTGGTTATTATTTCATTTGAATTTTTTACTTTAGGATTTCAAAGTGCATCGGAAAAACGAAATTTGAAGACTGGAGAGAGTATACGCATTTCAGGAGTATGTCCATCAAGAACCATTTTAAATATTTCGGAAAAAGGGTAGTTATTGTCTAAAAATTCTTTTTCTTAGACAATGGTTATATTTTTTCGAAAAAAGACTGTGTTAATTATATTTTTTAGGAGAGATAGAGATCAATGGGACAGAGACACATGTAGGACATAATGAGGAATTAAGAGGTTAACAAAGGCTGAAGAAATTAATATTGGGGGACAATTGGATGGTGGAGTTTCAATACACAGGATATTACAAAATGCGAGGACAATTGAAAATTGGAACGAATAAATATTATAAAGAGAGGAGATATAGCTTATTTAAACAGAATATATAATATTGACATGAAGAGGCATGCAGATGATATGACAGCTACAATTTTGAAAACTGAAGAATGGAATTGAGAAGGACAAAATTATGCATGTTTATGCAAGAAAATTGGTTTGTACCCAATAACTTTATATCTAAAAATTTACAAAAATTAAAAATAATAATTGACTACAAAATGACCTTATTATGTGACAATTTACTAGTTTGAAGTGGACTAAAGTGATAGTAACAAATTTTATGATATTTAAAAAAAATCAAGTATATTAATTAGCTTTTAGAGATAGGCTTCTTTAGTAATACAAAAATTCAATCCTTCTCATGTGATTTTAAAGGGTAGCTAACTGTGGGTGCTATTACATTTGTCATAATGTAGTTTTAATACTAGGAGGTTGTGGTAAATTGGGCTTTTAATTATGGTTTAATTTATTAGTATTGTGTACATTGCTTTTTGGGGTATAATGTATAGATTAGTGGTGAAGGAATAACTTTGATTCATTTTAGGTGAAAGTTACCCAGGTTTAGAGGTTGGGGATTTTGCACTAGAGCTCATGAATGGTGTTATGGAAAAGAAACTTAGAGATTTAAATCACACAATTTGCATAGAAGGAACTCATGGCATCAACAGAAGGAATTGGGATTTAACAACAGTTTTGATTTAAAATGAATTCAATATAGGTTTTCCAGTGGCATTTTTAGTTATTAACAGGTTAGATCAAAAGGTACAATTGAAGCCAAATACATAATGAGCGATGACAACCCAAAATATTGCAATGGTGGACCAAATCTATAACAGGTGGAACCTCCCCTCCCCCCAAGAAGACTTTTTGAACGTGGCATATTATTAAAAATTGCAATATTCAAGGAAACTTTATTCAGCCTTGATTACAGAACCTCAACTGATACCATATACAAAGCAACCAAGATACTGCCTATTCAGGATATTCCGAAATTGAACAAAGTAAATTTGCTTACAAGGTTATAAACGAATACATTAAATGCAATACCAACTTTACATTTGTTAATCAACTCCATGAATACAATACTCGAACGCATAATAATGTTTTTTTAGAACATGTACGTACTAACATTGGCCTAAATAACCCCATTACACTATGCATGAAAACTTATAATACTCTCCCCAAGGAAATAATAGACAGCTCTAATATCAGTATATTTAAGAATAAAATCAAGAGTTATCATACCTGCATAAGTACTCAAGGAATGATTGACATCATTTTCTTACATTTTTTATTTTCTTTCTTCTGTATTACAAAATTGAATAAGACTGGAATAACTGTGTTATTTTGTCAGAAATCAATTGTTAGAACTGTTAGATTTTAAGATTCATTTGTGCAATATATCCTTAAGTGAATTTTAATTGTATTGGTGTTGTTTGTTGTTATTTATGTAGTAGTATTATTATTGTTTAACTACTTTTCCGAGACCAGCACGTGCTGTGTGCTGCTTTGAAATAACCTTTTTTTGGATAGTGCTGCTATCTCAATTTCTAATTAATGTTGTGATATATACATGTAACTCTCGTAACATTATTTGAATAAAGTTCTTGAAAAAAACTCAAAGATAAAGAACCTGGAAGTTAAGAAGAAGATGAAAGCAGAAATGAGAAGTATATTAAAAGAAATTGATGTTAAAAGATTTGAAGAAAAGAGTGGTATTTTAAATATTTAGAAATATATTTTTTTTAATTTTATAATTAACTATTTTTGTGTCGTATTTTTTATTGATCACAATTCTTATTAAAGCATTATCGGAGGCATATTGAAATTGCCATTACGTTTTTTTTTCATAAAATAAATAGTTAAATAAAAAACCAAGATCCTGTTGTTTTTGAGGTTATTGTTTTACTATTCAGTTATATTTGTTTCACATTGGTAAAATTTTTAAATTTGTTAAGGTAGTTACATTCCAACTTACATTAAAATAGAATTACTTCTTGCAGTTTAATAATATCTAAATTGTTGTAAGTTGGACATTATCATGTGCTAAATACACGAAATAAAATAAATTGCAGTTTAATAATATTCAAAAAGTTGCAAGTTAAACATTATAATGTGCTAAATACACAAAATAGAATTACTTCTTGCAGTTTAATAATATCCAAAAAGTTGTATGTTAGACATTATCATATGCTAAATACACAAAATAGAATTGCCTCTTGCAGTTTAATAATATCAAAAAAGTAGTGAGTATGCTAAATACACAAACTCGATTTAAATTTGGTGCCTAACAATCTAAACTTGGCGCCAAATAAGCCCCGCCTGACATGCTCTGATTGGCTGTGCATTATTTACTTATAAGAGGGGCTTCACGTTTTAGGAACCTGAAATCAGTTGGCACAAAATTTAGGTCATTTTGTTAACAACAAATCTAAAGAACGCGGTGAAATTAAGTATTGAACTTTTAACACAATATAACTTGGGCATTTGTCTTGGGGATCAGGAATTTTGGTTACGTTTTATATTGTTATAAAAAAGATATAAGCCATTAAGTGATTTTGACAATTTTCACAATTTGTGGTCACCAATTGGGACGCCAAAACCTGATCCCCAAAAGGAAGCGTAGAGAATACGATGCTGAATATATGAAATCTCAAATCATTGTATTTTTGAGATTTATTGCTCGCAAATTTTTGCAAACGAACAACTTTTTACTTTAGTTCAACCGTTCCACCGTCTTGATGGATGGCGCTGTATAGAATTTCGATGACAGATGGCGACGGTCAAATCATAGACAAATAATATTAATAATTTCTCTATGGGTCAAATGTTGTTGTCATATGTTTTGTGTCCATAAAAATATCCCAAATATATAGTTTATTGTGTATTGTATTTGTAAGTGATTATAATTAAATCATTTTCATGCTGAATAAGTAATTTTGTGCTTCGTAAATGCTGTTTATATTTACTCCACATGTGCTTCACCACAAGATTGTGTTTAGTGTCGCCTAGACATAAAATAGACCGCAAATATTTTTAGCTGTTGCTAGTGATTCCACAAGTGCATTATATTTATTGATCCCCATATAAGGGCCTTTTGGTTCCTCCAAGGACCTGTACAAAGCCACAGATTGCATCTGCATACATACATCGGCCTTCCGAGTTAGTGAGAAAAACTACATTGGAAAATAGTATTAATTGCTTTTCACTAATTTACCAAAATAGACATTTCGTATTCTATTCAAGAAGTAACACAATATGTAATCTTTTATTTTGGAAATGCGGGAATAAAAATGTTATATATTTTTTATCTTCAATGTTTTCAGGTTATGTATTGAAATGTTATACTTTTTGCATTTTCCTCCAGTTTGTAATAAACGGGCATGCCTGTTTTTCCATTGACTCTTCTCAATTATTCAAGTAAATTATAGCAAGTGTTTTCTTTTATTGAAAACAAAATCAAATCATTTATGCAATCGGTTTGTTTAATTGTAGTATTACAAATTTGAAGTACAGAGTAAATGTCTGCTTTTCCACTGACCCCTCTTAATTATTCAAATTAATAGTAGCAAAGAAATGCCAATGAATTAGGTAACTATAAAAATGTTTATTATAGCATGAAACATACATGTCTGCTTTTTCATTGACCCTTATTAATTATTTAAAGAAATTAAAGGAAAAATTGGGTTATGTTTTTATTGAAAAGAAACAAATAAAAAATATCAATAAAATTATTATTAGAAATTTAATGTATTTGTCTTCACATTTATTAATACATGGCAACTGAAGTTCCTCTTCCATTTTTCTATATAATTTCTCCTCATTACAAAAAGAAAAGAAAATGTTTATATAAATATCCATTTTTTACGATTCTATACTCACAAAGGGGTGGTGACCCCCATCCACATATTGAAGTCTGGATCCATGAAAAAATAATATTTAAATACTTTCTTCAATTAAGTAATATTTTTCTAACTCCCAATTCAATTAAAGTATACATTTCATATTACAAATTTGATATACATAAGTACTGAATACAATTTTCTTTATTTTTATGCATACATGGCAACTGAACTGCATCTTCTATTTTCCTAATCCTCAGACAAAAAAAAAGTTTATAAACTATCCCTTACAGTTACATCAGGCTTCTTTTTAGTTTTTACTTACTGAATAGCTATAGTGAACACAGCTATATGGAAAGTATTAAGACCTGTGCGGGCAGTTACATCAGGTTCCGTTTTAGTGAAATTATCAGTTCTGAGAATGATGAGAAATTTGATTTTTGTAAATAAGTCTTGTTAATGTTTTTACTTACGGAATGGTATCAGGAAACTCTGTTTTATGAAATATTAATGTACCTGCGGGGCAGTTACATAAGGCTTAGTTTTAGTTACATACTCAGAACTGTAAATGAAATAAGAAAATTAGATGCTTCTTCTAATGAAATTGTCAGTTCTGAAAATAAATAGAAATTTGATTTTTGTAAATAAGTCTTGTTAGTGTTTTTACTTACGGCTTAATCCTAAGGTGTGCGTATCCGTGCCGAGGGGATGCATGACAGTGAGCCTATCATCTGTCACTAACGGAACCTTCGGGATACTAGGCGCCCTCCCGTCGTAAGTCAGCCTTGTCATGGTAATGCGGGGCTCTGCCGTGATGGACCTTTTTTTCCCTAGCTACTCGTGGGACTTTTTATGGAAGTAGTAACAACAAAAAAAAAACACAAAAACTACAGAGGAGATGGAAGTCGACCTATCGACTCCAACTGACCTCCCTGTAACATCTGATCAGGAACGAGACCTACTCAGGTCTCCAACCCCTGAAAATAAACCTAGGAAACTAGGTGGTGCAGCCAGGAAACGACTTAGTCGTCTCCTCAAGAGTGGGGTTCCTTACGAATCCGCCTTGCACCAAATACTAGAGCAGCGAGAGCGGGATCAACCGCAAGAGAGTAAACATTCTCCCTCTGTGGCTGGTACCAGCAAGCGCTTACGCTCTAATGATTACTCACCCGAATAAGAGGCAAAGAAGCCCTGCTCGGCTGAATCAGTGGTAACGTCAGGTGAAACTGACTTACAAAAGCCCTCTTATGGGCAGGCTGTATCCGGCATCAAGGTGGGAATTTTACATCTTGAACATCCGACAGCCTCGATTACGACCAAACAAATGGAGTCCCTTCAGTATGCCATTATGGCCGCTGTAGGGGATATACCTGAAGGTGGTCCACAAGTACAGTTCCAGAGCTGTACTTTCCGGCCTGGATGGTTACAGGTCACCTGTGTAAATCAGGAGAGTGTCTCGTGGTTGACTGGAGTAGTCAATACACTTCAACCATGGGACGGTGCCTCCCTGAAATGTGTTTCAGGTGACCAACTCCCGAAGCCACACATTTGTGTGGCTTACATACCTGACGAAGGCAGTCGTAGACTGACTTCAGAACAGGTCCTCACCAGACTGAGGAAAATGAACCACGGTCTGTTTACCTTGGAGTGGACTGTCCCACACAAGGAAATTACAGGCCCTGGTCAAACATGGACTTTTGCCATTGACGATCGATCCATGGCCACGTTGGAGAGGATCGGATTCAAACCATACTTCGGTTTTGGACAGGTTGTTTTCCAACCCAAAGCCCGGCCCTCCCAGCTGGCATCAAAACCGGGTCCCTCGAAGAGATCCGAGAAAAGCCGCGGCCCGGGGCCGAGTGGAAAACCTCCTGTTACAGTGAGGAGGACCGAGCCTCCTCACAAGAACAGGGGGAGTGTACCGCCGGCACGTAGCCGGGGCACTAGCCATCCCAAAGGGAGAGCTGGCTTCCCCAAAAAGAAGACGGGTAACGTCTCTTCAACGGAACGGGAAAAAGGAACTGGACCTGCTGTCCTGAAATCGAAGACCAGTACGGCCTCGACTAACGGACCAAAGCAATCAGCTGGATCTGCCGTGGCGAAAGGTGACCAAGCCTCGTCAATGGCACCAACTACAGCCTTACCCCTGGGAGGATCAGATGGTGGCGCCTCAATTGACCCACCGTGTGATCTCCCCTAGGGATCTGAGGAGACACAAGTTTGCCTGCGGCTACCTGTATTCGTCACTTTCAACTGTTTACTGGCAAACTTACAGCATGCCAAGGCCGCTTCATACATTCTTGGCAAAAGGTTCAAAGACGAATCAATCGACCTTGCCTTCCTGCAAGAACCATGGACAGGAAACACAGACCGAGTAACTGGTCTCAGCAATATTCCTGGTGAGGTAGTAGTCTGTCCTGGGGTGAAACCCAGGGCTTGTCTCCTCATTAGGAAAAATATTAATTATTTTTTGCTTACAGGCTTTTGCACTCCTGATGTAGTAGCCATCCAAGTGTCCCTACCGGAGAAGAATGGTATGACTAACATAGTCGCCTGCTCAGCATACTTCCCAGGGGACATGGATACTGTACCTCCTCTCGCTATACGTCGACTACTCGACTATAGCAAGAAGAACAGACTCCAGTTAGTCATGGGCTGTGACGCCAATTCACACCATACATCGTGGGGTAGCACGGATATAAATCAAAGAGGTGAGTTACTTTTTGATTATATACTAGGGGAAGGGCTATCTGTTATTAATAAGGGCTCCGAACCAACTTTTGTAACTAGAAATAGATCAGAGGTGTTAGATTTAACAATCAGCTCAAACTTTTTGAGCAATAAGATACGGCATTGGGCAGTATCTACTGAGCCTTCGTGTTCAGATCACAGACACATTCAATTCAACATTGAAATAGGTCCACGGCCAGTAGTGGAATATCGCGACTCAAAAGCTACTGACTGGAGTGGATACAGAAATTCCCTCCAACGGTACATTGAGGAAGGCTTCACTACAATAAACAGTTGTGATGGGATAGATACTGCGGCAGACAAGCTTCGGGAAGCAGTGATCTCCTCCTATCATGAAAACTGTCCACTCAAGACAAAAAGAGACAATCGTAACTCTACTTGGTGGAACAAAAGCCTAGATAAGCGAAGACAAGAAGTTCGACGACTATTCAATCGATCTAAAGAGTCAGGCAACTGGGAGCCTTATAGAACTGCTCTAACAACTTATAACAAAGAAATTAGAAAGGCGAAACGGGAGTCTTGGAAGAAGTTCTGTGAGAGTATATCCGACATACCTCGCAGTACTAGAATACACAAGATTCTCTCTAAAGAGCCGATTGCCGAGATAGGGTCGATGAAACGACCAGATGGCACTTTTACGACCTCTAGAAAAGAAACGTTAGAGTTTTTGATTAAAAACCACTTTCCCGGAAGTTTGACTCTGGATAACAACCGACCTCCCCACTTTGAGGGCGCAAGGCGGCCCAAAAAGAATGATTGGGAGGTCGCCAAGAACGTTATCACAGCACCGGCGATTGAATGGGCAATAAAATCATTTCAGCCCTTCAAATCTCCCGGTGAGGATGGCATCTTTCCAGCTCTGCTACAAAACGGACTGGAATTACTTATACCCATCCTCATTAAATTGTATAGAGCTAGTCTGGCGTGGAATTATATACCACCCAGTTGGTTGGCGGCTAGGGTAGTATATATACCGAGAGTGGGCCGCACAGACCCACATCCTAAATCTGTCAGACCAATTAGCCTAACATCTTTCCTGCTTAAAGGACTTGAAAGAGTACTGGACTGCCATATCAGGCAGGTAGCTTTATACAGCTCCCCCCTGAGCATCCACCAGTACGCTTATCAAACAGGCAAATCAACAGATTTAGCATTACATAACCTTGTTGAGAAAATCACACAATCCCTTAACAATAAGGAGATTGCGGTGGCCATTTTTCTCGACATCGAAGGAGCATTCGACAATGCACTACCAGCTTCCATTGGTTCAGCTTTGACTGAAAAGGGCATTAAACCAACGATTACCGGCTGGATATATGCCATGCTCACTAATAGAACAGCCACTACATCTATTCAAGACGAGGCCATCAGCTTTAAGGTTTCTAGGGGCTGCCCGCAGGGTGGAGTTTTATTTCCCCTTTTGTGGTCACTCCTGATGGATGACCTGCTTGGTACTCTCGTGGGTAGAGGGGTAGAACTGCAAGCGTATGCAGATGACCTTGTCATTTTGGCAAGAACCAAGTCAGGACGGGTTGCACATAATACCCTCCAAAGGACTTTGGACGATGTCTACAGTTGGTGCCAGAGGGAACAGATGTCTGTTAACCCTGGCAAAACTGTAATAGTTCCCTTCACCAGGAGAAGGAATTTGGCGGACCTTCCGCCACTTTCCTATAATGGTGAGGTTATTCCATTTGCAGCGATAGTAAAATATTTGGGGATCATCCTAGATAAAAAACTTACTTGGAACGCTCACTTGAAAAAAGTGATCCATAAAGCCAGACTTTCCTTGTGGACATGTCGCAGGATCTGCGGAAAATCTTGGGGCTTGGGTCCCAAACAAATCCATTGGATATATGTGATGATTGTTAGACCAATGATCACATACGGAGCCATTGCTTGGTGATCAAAATCTTTACAGAAAACGGCCCAAGCAAAGCTCTCTGGCATACAGAGACAGGCTAGTTTGGCTATAACTGGTGCTATCAGCACCACACCGTCAGCAGCCATGGAAGTCCTCCTGGACCTTCCTCCTCTCCACATACTTCTGGAAAAGGAGGCCAGATGGACAACATATAGAATTGTGCATATTTCTAAATGCCCAAAACAGGCTTATACAGAGCAAAGTAGAATGCTAGCGGCCACCGAAAGTCATAGTATTCTGGGAATGACCTCTGATATAATGCCCCCAAGAGTAAACTATAATCTGCCTTATACCGTCCTATTTCCAAATAGAGATGAATGGGTCCTCCGCAAGGATGAACTCTCAAGAGCAGACATCTGTTGGTACACTGATGGATCAAAGACACCCTCAGGCTCTGGTGCGGGTGTATACGGTCGAAGACCTAGGACAGAAATCTCAACATCTCTGGGGTCCTATGCAACCGTATTTCAGGCGGAAATTTATGCCATTGCTTCATGTGTGGAGAGTTTGGGGCAATCCAACCAAAGACATAGATCAATAAAAAATTTCACGGACAGCCAAGCGGCCTTGAAAGCACTTAGCTCGTACCGTGTAACGTCGAAATTGGTTTTAGGCTGCCAAAAAAGACTCGCCTCAATAGGAGAACGCAACAGGGTATCGCTGGTTTGGATCCCTGGCCACTCTGGTATGGATGGTAATGAGAATGCTGACTCTCTTGCAAGAGAGGGTGCCGCTCATGACTTTATCGGACCAGAACCTACAATTGGCATCGCAACAAGTGTTGTCAAACAAACACTAAATACTTGGACTGCAAGAAGAATTTTAGACTTCTGGCATAATATACCAGGATTGGTTCATTCAAAGGCCTTCATACATCCTTCGAATAATGTATCCAAACAAATGTTAGGCTATAATAGACACGATCTACGGTGCCTAACAGGCCTCCTAACAGGCCACTGTCGTTTGAATCATCATATGCTGAAACTTGGACTATCGGACGATCCGATTTGCCGTTTTTGTTTGGAAGATGATGAAACAGCAGAGCATATAATTTGTGCCTGCCCCGCCGCGGCGCAAATCAGGTATCTGATGTTTGGCAGGGCCACTCTCTTGCCCTCGGACCTGAAATATCATTCACTGAACAAATTAATCGGCTTCGTCAAGAAGCTGAATTTGTTTGGTGAAATTTGAATAGGTATGAGCCACAATAGATTCTCGCGAGTCGCAGTGGAGGGCCTCATTGACCCACTCATTATAAACCTAACCTAACCTAACCTACGGAAAAGTAACAGGAAACTCTGTTTTATTAAAAATTAATGGACCTGCGGGGCAGTTACATCAGGCTTAGTTTCAGTTACATAATCAGCCCATAGTCGAAATTACCTTGCAAATTATTTGATTATATACGCATTTAAAAAAATCAAAGAAATTAAGAACCCAAATTATTATTAAAGGACGACTTAGTAATAGTGTTAGTTGTTGATATTAAAAAAAATTGTGAAACAAAGGACAACTAAAAAATTAGTTTTGTCTACCTACTCTAGAGATGGCAATAGCGCTTGTAAATAGAATAGGACTCGTTATACTCGCTCTAGTGAGGTTAAAATCAATAAGGTTCAACTGTGAGACACTCTGAAAAATATCCAATTAAAAAAATTGGCCACTTGTGTACACTCCGGAAGCTATATCGTGCTAACATCCCGGAATTTCTCCAAAAAATTTTGCACTTCAGGTACGATAGCACCAGCTGTACTAGCTCTATTGAGCTAAAAATCAATAAGGTTCATCTATAACATACTCTGAATAATATCCAATCATAAAATTGGTCATTTGCATACACTCCGGAGGCTGTATCGTGCTAACAACTGAAAATTCTCCAAAAATGTCATACTTCAAGTACCATAGCACCTGTTCTACTGGCTCCGGTGGGTTGAAAATCAAAAGGGCTCATCTCTGAGATGTCCTGAACAATATTCAATCATAAAATTGGTGACTTGTTGCACTTCGGGGGTTGTATAAAGTTATACAGACAGGATTTTTTTAAAAAACCATTTTTTTTGTGTTGTTCTTGCTGAAAAACGTGAAAACAACT
Source organism: Galeruca laticollis (assembly GCA_963921935.1). Classification (NCBI taxonomy): domain Eukaryota; kingdom Metazoa; phylum Arthropoda; class Insecta; order Coleoptera; family Chrysomelidae; genus Galeruca; species Galeruca laticollis. The sequence goes on from OY998182.1 coordinate 87,785,017, forward strand.
CAAAAAAATCCAAAAATTCCAACTTTTTTATTGTACCTAAACCAATATTTTTCTCGCATATTAGATGGGTGGGACGGAAAAGTAATAATACCAATAATGTATTATATAAAAACTAAAAAAAATATTTACTATTGAGGTGATCACACATATGTGTATCTGTCATTTTATATATGGAAAAAAAGAGAATGATCCAACTATTTTTTTGTACAGTGAAGGAAAAATGCTTTAGTTCCAATCTCCACAACACACATGATCAATCTTTGCAAACAATGTAGAAGCAAACTTGTACATGTTGATTGTATGTTTGCTTTTGTACTGTATATATCGATCTCCCCATAATATATACATTATTATTTGTCATTACATATCATTCGCTTTACATTTTTTATTAGTTGTTATAGTTGCTTTGTAAGTTTTTTTAAACGTTTGCTATTTTAAATTGAGATTCCTCACTGTACCTTACTTTCCTCCTTCTATTAAATGTAAAGCATTGTATTACAAGTAAATATTTCTCTGTATAATAAAAAAAATTGGAAACTTTTTGTTTATATTTGTTCTTAGATAAAATTGAATATATTTACACATGTAGTTGAAAAAAGAGCCTACATGTCATTTAAAATTTGAAAGCAACCTACAGAAACTATGAAACTGATACAAATATGGTTAGATGAGGCAAAGTTGTAACACGACGTTCTGTGTTTTCAGACTAAATGGCCTATTTTCAATTATGTAAATTTGCAACTTTTCCACAATTTAATTTTCTTAGCATGAAACAAACAAAAATTTATAATTATGAAAACATTCTATTATGTTAATATAAATGATACAAATTTTGAAAGGTAGAATGTTTTAAAGTATGTATATTTTTATTCCATTCTTGATTTCTAGCAATTCCCACAATGCTGTTACTTGGTATCCATATTATTAAATAGCACATGTCCTTTCGTGCAATATGTAATGCACCTTGTATCCGGTGATAATAGTTGTAACAATTCATTCCTTTCAAAAACACTTATGAAACGCTTAAATACTCAAAAATCTACACTCAAATGGAAATACTCATGTCAGCAAGTTTTGTTTCAATACAACCAGTGTGGATGATTTGTGGATACAACCTAAAAAGCAGAGATAAGGATTCTGTGCTCACAAAAAATTGAAATATTTGAAAGCAAAACATCCGAACTTCAGGTCCAGAGATACGTTTCTTTGAACCGTGTAATGAGGTTTTCGTTACGTAAAGGATATTTGATGTCGTCGAGTATATTTTCATTTGATAGTTTATGTCACCGAGTATATATTCATTTATAGTACATATCCCCATTATATATTGTTTCCTTTGTATACAAATCATTTTATAGTTTATGCCGCCGAGTATTATTTAATTTTATAGTTTATGTCGCCGAGTATATATAATCATTTATATTACATATCCCCATTATATATTATTTCCTTTGTATACAAATCATTTTATAGTTTATGCCGCCGAGTATATTTTCATTTTATAGTTTATGTCGCCGAATATATATTCAATTTTATATTGCATCTACCCGCTATATATTTCAACCACTGTATAGAAATTGTTTTAGACATAAGATTTATAATTATTGTAAATCTCCGTGAACATTTTATTTTATCTCCTGGCTTCGGGGTAGAAACAATTTTTGTAGAAGGTTAATAGTTATTCAAAGTTCCGATGATATTTTTATTTCTTTTACTATCTGGTTACGATGGAGACATCATTTTTTTGTGTGAAAATATTTATTCCGATTTTAAAACTCAACATTTCAATGTACTGGTTTCCCCACTGCAACGAGATAGATATTGGTAGAAGCGCGCAGGTCGAACTAATCGAGAGAGGTGGAAAAGTAAGGCTGAAGGCAGGTATATTTTGAATCGAACGAGGAGTGAAAAAGTGCTGCGCTAGGGCTTCCTGATATTTTACATCTAGAGTCCCCAGTTTTAGTATATTTCCCGATTTTTCTTTTTAGTAAGATTCGTGATATTTTAGTATCTTTCCCGATTTTCCTTTAGTGAGGTTCATGATATTTTAAATCTAGAGTTCCCATTCTTTGATACCTTTTCCCATTTTTAGGGAGAATCTTGATTGAAATCTCCGGTAGCGCCAGGCATACATAAACGCTAGGGCTTCCTGATATTTTAAATCTAGAGTCCCCAGTTTTAGTATCTTTCCCGATTTTTCCTTTTAGTAAGATTCGTGATATTTTAGTATCTTTCCCGATTTTCCTTTAGTGAGGTTCATGATATTTTAAATCTAGAGTTCCCATTCTTTGATACATTTTCCCATTTTTAGGGAGAATCTTGATTGAAATCTCCGGTTGCGCCAGGCATACATAAACGATAGGGCTTCCTGATATTTTAAATCTAGAATCCCCAGTTTTAGTATCTTTCCCGATTTTTCTTTTTAGTAAGCTTCCTAATATTAGTTCCGTTCTTTGATACCTTACCCAATTTTGTAGGGAGAATCTTGATTGAAATATCCGGTAGCGCCAGGCATACATAAACGTTAGGGCTTCCTGATATTTTAAATCTAGAATCCCCAGTTTTAGTATCTTTCCCGATTTTTCTTTTTAGTGAGATTCGTGATATTTTAGTATCTTTCCCGATTTTCCTTTAGGGAGGTTCACGATATTTTAAATCTAGAGTTTCCATTCTTTGATACCTTTTCCGATTTTTAGGGAGAATCTTGATTGAAATCTTCGGGAGTGCCAGGCATACATAAACGCTAGGGTTTCCTGATATTTTAAATCTAGAGTCCCCGATCTTTAGTATCTTTCCCGATCTGATAGTTTTTTTATAGGAGTAACACATAACCCGTTCCATTTATGAAAGCTTATAAAACATTTGAATGAAAAGACCACCAAACTTTGAATAGTTGTTATTTGCTTTTACCGTTTTTTCATATACGCTATTTTATGATTATAAACCACTCTCGCTTATGTCCTGCCTGCTTCGTCACTAATTAGTGCATATCTAATATACATATAGCTAAATAATACATATGTGCTTTTGGGATACAAGGGTATTGTCTCCTCTTATGAGTATTGTTTTTTTATATAAATATATAACGGCATGGTAGAAAATATAATTATAATAAAAACCTAAATAAACCTTTGTTCGCGCAGAAGACACTCTTGATAGTGGGTGTAGGCTTCTGCATGGTAACTTATACACATAGCAAGTTGTTTAAACACAAATAACCAAATACTTCGAAATAAGGGACTAACATACCCCTTATTCAAATTATAAATTATTCTCTTACAAAACACCCAACTATCCATAATTAATGCCTGTCATGTTGCCTTTCCTCATAAACTAACTTTTAGTTCGCTTTTGAAACCCTGTTTTTCGGCCGTTTTTCAGGGACAAAACAGTCGAAACATCTGGGGTGTCATACTTATATATTCGGGACAGAGTTATTTAACAAACCATAAGAAATGGGTAATGTTTTTCAACAAGGAACCATGTAATTCGTGAGGGCAACACATAGAGGGAACTGAAAGGCCAGGACATCGGTTTTACAATTATTTTGTATTTTAGTCAATCTATGTAATTGTATAAACATAAACTATTGTTAATAAAGTCATTTTTAAATTAAATTAAATAAACCTTTGTGTTTTATTGACCTACTATAGATTAGCACCTTCCTATGGTAGAGTAGTTGTTTGGCAGCACGTATTTCAGCTTCCCCGTAGTGTGGATCAGGATAATAATATTTATTTCAGGATTACCGAGAACGTTTCTATATTTAGCAATAACCTCCCGGATTTTGACGACAGTAGACCCCTGGAATATACCGTACCTCCATCTGAGGCTACCTGGAACTCTCGACGAGTGAAGTCGAGGGGCCGTGGAGACAACCACGTTAAAAATCTGGCGTCCGAGAAAGTGTAAAGTTTCAAAGGTGTTAGAAGTGACGTTCCGAGGCCTTAAGAGGTGGGGCAAGAGGCTGCTACCTATACCACACGGCGGAGAAGCGCGTCAAGAGTGGAAAGACAGAGAGAGAAAATATGTTAAAATAAGTAAAAGCCGATTCAGTACTACTGTCGACATCTATCGTAAATATTTTGAACCAAATAATTAATAGATAAGTAACTAGTATTGTGTTGATTTTTAAGTTTATATACCTACGAGGAGGCCCCTCTTAACACACTCCAATGCACGACGGTGGTCTGTCTAAACAAGGGTACTGGCCGCAGTGCTGTTTCTGATATAAACAGATAATATAAGAAATCTGGGGTTTTCAGTACCTTTCAAAAACATAAATGAAAATATTTTACGACATATTTTACAAACAAAAACTTTGCATTTTGAGAAATTCATCGCTTTGTCCTAATAGACCACCGTCGTGTAGTCTTGTAACTTTAACATTATATACATCAATCTGGCGGCTAGAGGCTAAGCCACGTTTGGAGGTTGGTAAATAGGACTAATAAATATAAGATGGCAGAGTATGTTACGGGAAACCCCAGAATTCTCAGATATTGGTATCTTAGGATGATTAAGTTTAGTACACAGATAACTCACAGGTTTAATATACCATAAAATGTGGGACGCTTCAAACGATTTTTATACGTACATACCTATTATAAGTATTTTATTTAGAAATGTGGACTCCTATGAAAGGGAAGTACAGCGTTTTCTTGCTCTAAATGATGAAGTTCCCAGTGTCGAAGACATTTATGATACCGATTACTCTTTTTCTGATGAAGATAGGCGATTATATTAGTATGACAAAGACGGGACCGAATGGCTAAAAACACCTCATAGAAATGTCCGTACTAAACAAGAAAATATTGTTCTACATCTGCCAGACACTATAGGTATTAGAAAAAATGCAAGAACTCGAATTGAATCGTGGAACTTTCTGTTTAGTAATATCGCTGCTGTCCCTGTTGCCCACTATACCTATCTTTATATTACAAACATTTTTAAAAATTTTAAAGATCAAAAAGATGTAAAAGAAACATCAGTTGTGAAAATGCGAGCATTTTTTTGTTTGCTATATTTGGCAGGAAACTAAAAGAATTTTGGGCTTAATATGGACTAGGTAGCGAAATATTTACTGCGTCTATGTCAGAAAGAGTAATACGTTTTGATGGCAAAATACTAGGGCTGAAAGAAAGCAAACAGAAAAATTGGTCCATATAAGAAATATTTTCGAAACATTCGTTCAGAATTGTAAAAGTTATTATTCTGTAGATGAATATGTCATTCTAGATGATATGCAGTTTTAGAATTTACATACACAACAAGCCAAAAAAATATGGGAAAAAAGTGTTTGCCACCGTTGACGCTAGAACCTTTTATACATATGAAAATATATGTAGGACAGCAGCCACCTCGATCCTACAAACTAGATAATTCCACTGCAGCGGTTACACCGAGAATGTGTCAACCTTTGTCCGGTTCAGGAAGGAATGTAACGATGGATCGTTGGTTTGTTTCTTGCCGACTTGTCGAGCAACTTAAAACAGACCACATATTGACAATTGTAGGTATTATTAAAACCAATAAGTCACAATCAACAGCCATTGTCACCAATGTATAAAATCGTCACATATAGTCTTCTATATTTGCCTTTTGAAATTTTTTTATAACTGTTAACTGTAAAACCATTATACTAAATAGATTACAGTATAATTTTCCATCTATTACCATATTAGACAAACATATTAGACTACATCATTATTGGTCTTGATAGATCACCGTCGCGAGAGAAAAAAATAGAGAAGATTATAAAGAATATGTTATTAATGTTATGTGGAACTCTACTATGAAGCAGCTTCAAGAATTTTATTACAATAATTTTAAAATAAAATTTGATCCGTTCTCAGACATTGAGTTTGCTTGTGCTCGAGCGGCTAGAGATGCGAAAAGAAGAACTCTTCAAAGCGATCCATCTAAAAGAAAAGTCAGTGCCGCTACCCTATTAAATAAAGAATACGATCAGATGGTAGATCTTTGGAATGAAGATAATCCTGATGGACTTCAATGAAAATTTTCCATATAGCTGCTCGTCTAGCCTGGAGGGGTGGAGAAGGGTATAACGCAAAAATTTACCTTTTTCTTGAAAACTGTACCACATGGCCTGTTTTACTGGTCGTATAGAATACAATCCGATCTTCACCAAAACAACTCAAGGTGTCTCTAAGAAGATTGCTGATAGTAAATGGTTGCTGGCGAACCAAGAAAATCACACAAAATGTCCGGTACGTCTTTTTAAAAACTAAAGGAAAAAAGAAAAAGTTATCACTACTGACCATATATTTTCAACACCTAATCCAAATTGGAATAATTTGACTCAAAATGTTGGTTTAAAAATAGCCCTGCTGGAAAAAACACAATTTCATCTTGGCTAAGATCATCTACGATAAAAATTGGAATTAATACAAAACAGTCACCAATCACTCAGCTAGAGCTACGGCTGTTACGAATTTATCGCAAATTGGTATTGAAGGCAGAAATTAATAAAGCTTACAGGTCATGGAAGCAGTCAATCGATTAAGCCGTATTTGCAGGGGAATAGCACAGATCATGAAAAAATAATAATAATAATAATCAAGTGTCTATGCCAGCAGCAATGCAAGATAGTAGTAGTGACCCTGAGCGTATTTCAGTAGAATGATCAAATCCCAATCACACTACAGGCAGCGTTATTAATAATAACACCACTGGTATCACAGATGTTAACAATAAAGCGATTTATAATAACTGCAATGTTAATATTAATCACTGTTATAAGTAGTAGGTATAATTTTATGTTAAATTTATCAAAATGTATATATTTGTTACTTTTGTTAAAATAATAAAAGATTTGAAGTAAGTTTGTAATGAAATAATTTAAAATATTATTATTATTATTAGATCAAATTATTAAACTTCTTGAATATATTCATAGAAAATACAAAAGCATTGTCTTGTTAGGGGACTTCAATTTAGACATTTCAAAGAACGACGATAAATCCAAAGATCTTAAAACAGTCTTCACAAGTATCGGATTACGCCATACGATTGAGGAGCCCACTAGGTCGATCCTGTCTAGATAACAAACATAGACCCTAGTCTCACTAAAGTGGGAGTAGTAGATCCTCTAGTGTCTGATCACTACGGCCAATACATATATTTTAATCACCTATTGAATGAAAATGTCCCCATTACTAACGTGTTATTAACGACACAAGAATAACGGCTTTTTCTAATAAACTTTCTGAAGTTTCTTGGAATGATTTGGATGTTCATAGTATGGGTGCAGATAATTTGGCAGAAAACATATTGAATACGCTGAAACATATCTCTGATACTTGTTTTTGTGAAAAAACTGTTAAAACAAATAAATCTAATATCAAATGGCTCAACAACACATTGCGTAGTATTAGAAAAAATGTCATTACAGCAAAAAACAAATTTATGAATACTTATTCGGAAGGTGATTGGGTAAATTACAAAAATTTAAACAAAATATATAAAAAATCTATTCGCTCTGAAAAGAAGCTGGCCTACTCAAAGATAATAAAAGATTCGGATAATAAAAATGAAACATGCTGGACAATCGTAAATTCGGAAAGAAGAACTAAAATTAATAAAACCAAACAGTCCGATATATCACCACAAAAATTTAATGAATTTTTGACATTGGTATCGGAAATAGTATAAAAATCTCTTGGTGATTCTCAATACGAGTCGAGTTTCTTTTTAAATAAATTAAATAAACCTGCATTTTCATTCTTTATGAGTGCAATCTTGGAAAGTGATGTCCATGAGGCAATATTGAAATTAAGTCATTCGTCATGTTTAGATTTTTACAATATAAATAGCAAAATATTGAAACGTTGTATACACTCATTGACATATCCACTGACCATTTTATTTAATAAATGCTTAGAGGAAGGATCTTGGCCTGACTCCTTTAAAATAAAAAAAATTATTCCATTATATAAAAATGGTGATATAGATTCTCCAGAAAATTTTCGACCCATAGCAATTTTACCGACGATTAACAAAATATTTGAATTGATAGTCAAAGAAAAATTAATCAATTATTTGGAAGATAAGTCACTTCTAACGGAATTTCAATTCGGCTATCGCAAAAATAAATCATGCATATGTGCTCTTCTTCGACTCTTAGAGGAAGTTGTACAGAAACTAGAGGAAGTCGTCGACTCTGTTGCCACGTTATGCGACTTAACGAAGGCTTTTGATTGTGTTCCAGCGGATTTACTCCTAAATAAACTGCAATTTTATGGCATTAGAGGAAATGCACGCAAATTACTGACATCTTATTTAAGTAATAGGAAACAGTATGTAGTTTGTGGAAACAACCAGTCTGATTTACGTAATATAGACAACGGCATTCCTCAGGGCTCGATTTTGGGTCCAATACTTTTTATAATATTTGTTAACGATTTACCAGAGGCTATTGACATATTTTGTATTTTATTCGCTGATGATACTACAACTTTATCTGATGGCACACAAGCTGGTGATAATATTTTGTTGAATCAGTGGTTCCTGGCAAATAAGTTGACACTCAACGACACTAAAACGAAACACATTATTTTCAGTTTAGATAAATGGGCTATAAAATCAGAGCCAGTTAAATTACTGGGCATTCATTTGGGTACAAACTTAAGTTGGTCACCTCATGTTGACTACCTTTGTTCAAAATTAGCCAGATAAGTTTTTGTAATTCGTCAATTAAAATCATGTATACCAACTCATTTGTTAAAGTCTGTATATTATTCACTTTTTCATAGCAATTTAACATATGGTATTATGCTATGGGGTAACAGCACATCAGTGCACAAAGTATTTGTGCTACAGAAAACTGCAGTTAGAATAATTTACAATGCACCAAGAAACACCAATTGTAAAACAATATTAAAAAAACTTGAAATATTGCCGCTTCCGGGCTTGTATATTTTGGAAGTGTTAATTGAAACACATAAAAATCGATATGTTCTGACTAAACATGCAGATGTTCATTATTATGATACTAGAAATAGTAAAGACATTGTCATTCTCAAATCTAGACTGAAAACAACAAAAAACAAGAAGTTGGATGTTACATTGTACAATTCATTTGTGAAATATTTTGAACATATAAATATAAGTGATATGACGGGAGTTCAATTTAAACATTTTGCTAAGTATTTTCTTTTAAATTATTGTTTTTATACAGTTGATGAGTTTTTGTAGGAATTGAATACTTGGGCTTAATGCTTATATGTTTTGTTTAATTTAATTTTCACTTTCTATTATTTTTTACCTTATTTTATATTTTAAAATTGTCATATTTTCATCAATATTTTTACTTTATGAAATGTATGTCTGTATTTATGTAAAAATTTTACTTTCTATTGTTTTTATTATATTTTAAATTTGTCATATACAACACTATACAATTTTTAATATTTTTAGTTTGTAAAATATATTCATATGTACTACTTTCACTGACTTCTAATGTACTATGTATGTGAATGGGGTCAATAGACCATCTATCTATCTATCTATCTATCTATCTATCTATCTATTATTATTATTATTATGTATCCACTGTCCACATAATTCTAAACTCAGTTTCAGATCGTACCTAAGTTATTATTTTTAGTGATTTTAGCTAAATGTGAGGCATAATATTCTTTCCAATGAAGTTTATTTTAGCCTTTAGTAACTCATTTATATTGCCTTAAATAATGAAAGATTAAAAAAAAAATAATATTCGAATTTTTTTGTTCATATAGTTCTTAACTCAGTTTCAAACAAAATACTTAAATTCATATTTCCGGCGATTTTAGCTAAATGAAAGGCACAACATTATTTTCAGTAAAAATTAATTTAGCCTTCAGTAAGTCATTTATATTGCTAAAATTTACAGAACTTAATTAAAAACCATAATAGAATGTTCAAATTTCTGTCTCCTCATAGTTCCAAATGAGTTGGCTCTGAATATGTCTTTACGTTACACATGGTGCCAGTTATCCTGTCAGTATAACGCGAAACACATCGAATGTCACCGCTATGATCAATATTTTTTAATTTCAAATTATTTTTAAGTTTTTTATTTTCAATAATAGCTACAAAAAGTTTCAGAATGTTTAAACTGTGTAAATTGTGTCGAAATATTAGTAATGTTGGAGTAACTCATAAAGAGTTGAAATTCATATCATTTTTAATGGACAAATTTATTAATGAAAACATTGCTGATGACAATAAATTATTTCGAAATGTATCCGTAGAATTACGAAGCATTATTAAAAACCTTAAAATTTCGAAAATTCCTGAACGCAAACTGGTATTCACCAAAAATTTGTTAATACAGTATCCGCCAAAATAAACAGTACCGAAAATAAAAATTAATTTTTAATTTCTGTAATGTAAGTGTTCAAAATGTTCACCATTTCGACGCAAACAAGCTTCATATCGATTTTGTAAGTCAATAAACATATTTATAAAAAGTGGTTGATGTAACTGCCGAAAAATATTTTGTATTCTTTCCCGTAGTTCGGCAATATTCGCCGGCGGATTTTCCGAGTGAAATATTTTGTCCTTCATTATGCCATGACCAGATACCGCGCACCAAACGGTAACTCGAAGACTGTGGAGTGGTTTCCCTACAATGACATCAGGGCGTTCAAATCCAAGGAATCTGGTTGTTTTTCGATTAATATAGTCGCTAAGATGAACGTGACTCTCGTGTGAAAACCATATGTTTTTCAAAAATTCGGGATCTTCGTAAATTAAACTCACAGTAAATTTCTCTTGCACGTTTGTCCGCAGCATTTAGTCGTTGTCATACTTGAATACGGTATGGATAACCACCAATTGATTTGAATATGCGACGTAAAGACGTTTCACTAATGTTGCGTTTACATGCAGTTCTTACAAGACTTCTTTGAGGTGATTGCACAACTTGGTTAAAAACACGTCCCTCATTTTCGTTAGTGCATACTGTTTTTCGACGACCTGAAGAACCTTTACGTTGACACAATACACTACCAGTGCGACGAAATTTTTCAACAACAGCTAACATCACACTTTTACTAGGAGCTGCTTTATTAAATTTTTGTTGATATTTTATTGACACCTGTTCTAAGCTTGGACCATCATTACGACCTTTTCCGTATGAACGAAAATAATGCTCTACCAAAAAAACTTTTTCTTCCGTTGTTAGAACCATTTTTAAATCAATTTAACTGCAGCGTACTATTAATATATCAACTGATGACAATTAAGTCAAATATGACAAATCCATATTACATAAACAACTCCACAGCACTCTCTGTTTCGGTACTGTTTATTTTGGCGGATACCGTACTACATAATATTTATTAAAAATAGAATCACCGATATATTCTCCATTGAGGAAGGAAGCGGTGGCAGAGGAATTTAACACATTTCTTGTACTTTTACGTTTTTATGATATTCACTTTTAAAGCCTTCGTTTTATTCGTAAGAAAAATAACTGATAATAAATATTTGAAGTAAACAATAAAATGTTTTAATTTTCGTGTGGGTAATTCATTTTTATTGGTTTCATTTGCAAAACATTTAAATACAAAAAATAAAATCTGAAATTTTGTGTTTACGTAATTCCAACTAGCTTTGAAATAAAATACTTAAATATATATTATCGGTTCTTTTAGCTAAATGTTAGGCATCTTATTCTTTTAAATCACGTTTATTTTAGCCTTTAGTAATTCATTTATATTGCTTAAATTTGCGGAACATCTTTATTTCTGTTTCAGTATTTTTATAGAATTCATTTTGAAATATTTAAATGAAAGATATAAAAATCAAATCATAAAACGTCATAATGTCAAAAGTGACAGTAAATTTTCCACTTATTAAATTCATGCAGCCTACCCACAACGAAAAATTTTCCAGGATTAATACACGCCAATTCTAACAGCCAATGAAATTTCTTCAATTTCTCAAAATCGACCAATTAACTATCATTTTAAATGATGGGAAAGCTACCTAGTTTTCCCAATAACTGATAAATAAAGCTCGGAAAAAATGCAACCGAAAAAGCCAAAAATATGCGCATTTAAATGCATCACAAATTGAGAAAAAATGCAAGGATTTTAGAAAAAAATGCAAGGAATTTAGAAAAAATGCAAGAAATGATGTATATTATAATGTTGAATAATACTATTATTTCAATATTTTACTATGGTAGGGAGTGGGGGCGGGATTTAATAATTAGGTATACAACGAAAATTTATATTAAGTATCAGATTTTATTAATAATAATAATAATAATAATAATAATACATAGGTACTATTAAAATTATTATGGTAACAAAATATAAACAGACATAAGTCACGTCTTACAATTATTGTAAAAACTATTAATAATTATGTGTTTTTCAACGTTTTCTAGGAGGAAACTTAGTCTCTTGTCAGAAAACATGTGTTTAAAAATTGAAAAACTACGTTCAACATCAACTGTAATGTAATGGGAGCATATTTATATTTACAAATGATATTTAATTCTAATTTTGGTATATTTATATCGTTTTCGCCCATAAAAATTTTCGATATATTTTTCAAAATTTGAAAGCCTGTATTATTTTGAGCCACAGAATTGAATTTATTTAGAACGACGGTCCCAATTTGGCCAATGACTTTCTTACAATTTGACTCAAACTGGCTAATTAGAGCTACTGATTCCGTTAATGGAATAGAAGATTTTTCTAAATTTTTAATAGTTGTAGATACAAACATATACTTGTTTTTTATAAATATTAAATTATTCTTTAATAATGAATTTCTAAAAAGATTTTTTGAGTTTAAAAGAGATGTGAATGAAGAGTCACTAATATCGTCAATCACATGTTTAATGGGGTGGTAATTGTCAGCATAAAATATAGCTGCATCCAACCAGGTACCCCAACGAGTTATTACAGGTTGTGGAGGTAAGGCAAGATTTGGGAATTTTTCTTTGTAAAATTGAACGCGTGTCGGTGCTTTTAAAAATACTTTTTTTACATTGCTAATTAGGTCATTGACCAAAGGAAATTGCTCTCTTATATATTCTGCCACTCTATTAATTCCATGAGCTAGACAGGTTACATGTTGCAGATTCGAATAAAATATTTTTAAATTTTGTCCAGCTTTAATCATATAATGTGCTGCATCAGATAAAAATAAAATAAATTTTTCTGTGGGAACAATTTGGGGCAAGAAAAAATTGTTCAATGAATATTGGAGAAATCGTGGAATTGTTAAATTATTAGCTTTTCCAATTTTTTTGAAGCAAAAAGATAGGATCTGCTTGGATTTGTTTCCTCTAAAACACCTCTTAATGCATGTGCGATATATCTACCGCACGAATCGGTGGTTTCGTCTACTACAAAATAGAAATAGTTTGAATTGACTTCGTTTTTGATACAAGTTAATGTTTGTTAATAAATTGAGTCGACACTTGCTTTACGTAAGGTCGATTCGTCAGGAATATTTAGTTTCCAATATTTTCCTAAACATTCCTTCAGGTTGGGATTATTTAACTTGCTCAACGGTATGTTACTGGCAATCATTGCTTTGCACAAATCCTCATTAAACTCTTTTTGGTCGTCTTTTTTTGGCTTCTGTTGTTGGCGGCAACCTCTTAAGGTTTGTTCCGATGATAATTTCTGCATATTGGAAATATGCTTTGCAGATTTAACGTGTTGATCCACAATGAATTTTTTCTCGGCGTGGATCTATAACCAGACTAGGACAATATTAGAATAATTAGTAACCTATATTGGGCACAAAGAGCTAATACAATGGTGGAGAACCAACCAACAGAAGAAATGGAGATTCGTCGTGGTGTGAGATAGGGCTGCAACATGTCCCCGCTCCTCTTTAATCAATATAGCTGAGCTATTTTTAGGGAAACCTTAGAAGATAAGTCGGTGGGAATAGTTATAAATGGAGAAATTAGTAATACTTTGAGGTATGCTGATGAGTGATGATACCATCTTGTTCACGAGCAATCTTAACGACTCACAACACCTTTTACAAAAGTTGATTGAGCGATGTAATGAATCATCATCACCGTTAGCTATTTCGAGTCCACTGCTGGACATAGGTCCCCCGTTACTCATTCCAGTGCCTCCGATCTTGAGCACTCTACATCCCGTTGTGGTGTATTGTATGCGCATGATATTGTCTACTCATTATTTTTACAAGACAAATATACAAATATCTAACTGCAAATTAATTCGACACCCTGTATGTTTTTAGAAGGACAATTTTTTACTTGGTAGGCACAAAGAACGTGTCATTCACGTCCGACCATATCATTCACCCTTTTGTTTTATAATTATCTCTTAAAATAGGTTTAACAGTTTTATGATTTTATGATCTTGTGAAGTATCATTAAACGCCTTTATTATAAACGAGAAGTTTACAAAATCGATGAAAACCCTCAAAATTCATTAAATAAACAACAAAATAGTAACATCCGGTTATAATTTGTTAAAAAATAAGCTGCGAATAAGTAAGAAAGAAAAAAAATAATATGTTACCTATATCTTGAATACATGAATACTTATACTTTTAGATAAAACACACTTCAAAACCAAAGCCAATAGCAATATGTAACATACACTTACAATTTTTGAACACACTGTACAAAAAAGGTGGTCTCCATCCCAAGTTCTCGGTGACATTTTATCCACATATCATTAAATGTCTTTTTAGGCATTTCGACTCGAACACTTGTATATTGTATCCTGATTAAAAGAAAGTACAATAGATTCACTGTTCACTATTCGTAATGCTTTCGTTGGAAGATACTGCTCAATTAAAGGTTTACCTAATATTTACCGGGGGAGACCGCTCCGGCTGCGGTGTTTTGGGAATCCCCCGGTTACAGTTACTTGTTAATGGTATTTGGTATTTCCCATTTTAAGAATAAAGTAATAAAATAATCAATATAGTAAGACCCTTTCAATAAAGTAGGTACCTACTCTTTCAAGTTCTTTCAATTATGGGGTAGCAGGTAGTTCCAAACCCAAACAGATTTAAAAATTCCATAATGAAAACTTTCTGTTCAATAGGATTTTAAAATAATTGGCAATAAATGCTCAAATCTTTAAAAAAATGCATTTTTGGGAAAAAGTATAAAAAAATGCAAAAGATGCAAAAAAATGCACGTTGCATTTTTCCGAACTCTACTGATAAATATGCGCCTTGCTGTTAATCAAGTATGTCGTGAATGTCACTGTCAGATTATTTTTAAGTTTTCCTAATACAACGTTTTTATAAAATTGCAATATTTGGCCAAGAATCTCTAGAAAATATTGAAAAAATGTACAGAGTGTTTGTTACTCCGAGAAGTACAGTTAATAACCAAAAGTCAATATGGAAACAGCATTAAAGCTTCTATTTCAAATTAAGTTGTCTGCATTTATGTAGTTGTGTATTAATATCCCTAAAATGCATTCGAGATCATTTTTTTAAATCGAGAAATACATACAAATTGTATTCAAATTTTATTGTCACGGCAAAAACCTTCGAATCAAGAGAAGTAGAAAAAATAACTCGAGCAAGCTCTCGTGATTTTTTCACTCTCTTGATTCTCGATTTATTGCCATGACAATAAAACTTTCATTCAATTAAACATGTATTTATCGATAAAAAAATGATATCTTATGTATTTACCCCCGATAAATCACTGTCGTCATGGTAACATCAACAAAATTAAGAAATTTTATAGGTCTGTATAGAAGACGTGAAATTTTCATAGTAGTAGACTGTGTACTTTAGTTCTTGACAAAAAACTATTTTACTTTTCAATGAAAAATTTGTTAAATGTCAATAACAGCTGGTTCGGTCACTCACTTAAAATTATCATCAACATCTGAGTCGTAAGTAGTTTCGATCTTATTGTTTATTTATTTACTTTCAAAAATCAAGTTGATTAAAATTAAGTGAAGTACACTATTTTCATTATATTCAATAATTAGATGAATTAATTTGGCTGATTCAAATATTTGAACAAATTTTAATTCAACAATTATTCAATGAATAATAACCAACTTAAACTTATTTTTCATATATTCTTTTATTTGGTTTGAGGAAGGTAATTGAAAGACAGTAAATATATATAAAAATAACAATTTATTTGTGATATACAAAACAATAAATAATTATGTACAAAAATCAGTCTTTATAAAATACAATACTATGAGATCCGACTAGATTTAATCAACTTCTTCAATTGTTGGACCCTGTCTTCCTCCAAATCCACCTGCTTGTTGACCACAGCCACTTGGCATTCCACCCGAAAATTGACTATTATTTTGATGTCCCTGGTATAATTTGGCCATAATAGGACTACATACTTTAGTTAAATCTTTCTGTTTTTCTTCGTACTCTTCTTTATCAGCCAAAGTGTTACTGTCTAACCATTTTAAGCAGCTATCACATTCATTTTCAATTACAGATTTATCTTCTGATGATAGTTTGTCTCCACAATCTTGGATAGCTTGTTTTAGTTGGAATATATAACCTTCCAATTGATTTCTAGCAGCGATTTTCTGTCTCTGGTGTTCATCCTCTTCCTTATATTTTTCAGCATCTGAAACCATTCTGTCGATATCTTTTTGTGAGAGACGTCCTTTATCATTTTTGATAGTGATATTACGAGAATTTCCGGAACTTGTATCTTTGGCAGAAACATTTAATATACCGTTTGCATCTAAATCGAAAGTAACTTCAATTTTAGGAACTCCACGAGGTGCAGGAGGAATGCCAGTCAAATCGAAAGTTCCTAGCATATTATTATCTTTGGTCATGGTTCTTTCACCTTCGAATACTTGAATTGTGACTGCTGGTTGATTATCTGCATAGGTAGTAAATGTCTGCGTTTGTTTGCAGGGAATTCTTGCATTTCTTTCGATGATTTTCGTCATAACTCCTCCTGCTGTTTCAATACCAAGAGAAAGTGGAGTTACATCAACTAATAAAACATCTTGAATTTTGGAATCGGATTCACCACTCAGAACTGCTGCTTGAACAGCGGCACCATATGCTACAGCTTCATCTGGATTGATGGATAAATTCAAAGATTTTCCGTTGAAATAGTTTTGAAGTAGCTGTTGAATTTTTGGAATTCTTGTAGAACCTCCAACCAGTACGATATCGTGAATTTGTCCTTTATCCATTTTAGCATCATTTAAAGCCTTTTCGACTGGATGGAGTGTTCCTCTGAATAAATCAGAACACAGTTCTTCAAATCTTGCTCGACTAATTTTTGTATAGAAATCAATACCTTCAAATAGTGCATCAATCTCAATAGTGGCTTCAGAACTAGATGATAATGTACGTTTAGCTCTTTCTGCAGCAGTTCTTAGCCTTCGAAGTGCTCTTGGATTACTCTTTATATCTTTTCTAAATTTCCTTTTAAATTCTTCAGCAAAATGATTCACTAACCTGTTATCGAAGTCTTCTCCTCCTAGATGAGTATCACCTGCTGTTGCTCTTACTTCGAATAAGGAACCTTCATCTATTGTTAAAATGGATACATCGAAAGTGCCTCCTCCCAAATCGAATATGAGGACATTCTTCTCACCTTTCAAATTTTTATCTAGGCCATATGCTAATGCTGCTGCAGTTGGTTCATTAATAATTCTTAAAACATTTAAACCCGCTATAGCACCTGCATCCTTAGTAGCTTGCCTTTGCGAATCGTTGAAATAAGCTGGTACGGTTATAACAGCATCTCGTACTGTGGTACCCAAATAAGCTTCCGCCGTTTCTTTCATTTTAATAAGCACCATTGAACTGATTTCTTCAGGAGCAAATGTTTTTCGTTCTCCTTTGTGTTCTACTTGTATTTTAGGCTTACCACAATCGTTAACCACTTTGAATGGCCAGTGTTGAATGTCTTGTTAAATTTTTGGATCATCGTATTTTCTTCCAATTAGACGTTTTGCATCGAAAACTGTATTGCTGGGATTCATAGCGACTTGATTTTTCGCCGCGTCTCCCAAGAGACGCTCTGTATCTGTGAACGCCACATAACTTGGGGTTGTTCTATTTCCTTGGTCGTTGGCAATTATTTCAACTTTTCCATGCTGCCACACACCAACACAGGAGTATGTGGTACCCAAATCAATACCAATTGCTGGAGTTTTAACCATTTTCTTGATTTTAATTAACTTTTAAATACTTCACTGAATTTATATTAAACTTTTGTAAATGCACTTGACTATAATAGCTATATATCACTTGCTTGTTTACTATTCGCTTTATTCGAATATACTGAAATGCCGCCAAGTTCAATCGCTTTTATATATAATGCAAAATCGACTCGAATATTCCCGACTATTCTTCGAAGCTTCGCGAACAATGATTACGGTTGACATCGATCGACCACACGTTTCTAGAACCGACGGTAATGGGTGTGAAGCAATTACACACATAAACAGTCAGATTAAAAATTGATGAATTATATTTTCGGATGAAGTAGGTGAGGAATATGTTTCAAGATAATATATTTTATATAATAAAAATGAATAATATAGTATAATAGTGAAATTGTTAATAATTTAGATGATTTAAATTAGTAATTAAAATATACCAATCACACACATAAATATTTGGATTAAAATAATGTAAAAAAACTTTTTAATATAATAAAAATAAGTAGTGCATTATTTTATATAGTGGACACATTCACGTAATTTGAGGAGTTAATTAAATATATATAATTATTTGAAAAATAATTCTGTAAACGTTCACTTATTGTGACCACTCTAAAGGTTTAAATCATTGCGTGCTTTCTAAAACAAAAGAGGAAAACTAAAACTCTAATATCTTAACAAGTTTTCGGATTTATGTTATGGGAAAAATAGAGTCTACAAAAAAACAGATTCTTATTATAGTCTATATAGAAAGGACAAGGAGTAATAAATCATTCATTTAAGTAGATTTCATAGACGTACCAAAATATATTTTAAGAGGGTATACCGTAAGGTACATTTTGTATTGAACGAATGAGTTGCAGCTATGCTACAGAATATACGATTTAGGCCAGAGGTAACGGGATGTACTAATTTTAATAAAAAAAAGTGATAGAGGTAGAGGTCATTCGGAAGCAAAAAATGTAGTTCATTATAAAAAAATTCTACAACTTCCTCAGGACTAAGATACATAATACCGAAATGTACTTTTAAGTATTCGCCAATTACAGAACCTTTCTGTCTGTACTCTTGTACCAAATGAAACTCCTGAATCTTACGAAACCAAGCTTGACAGAGATGAAATTTATGGAGGGTCATTTGCTTTTGTGAATGATCGCTCAAAACTCAGAAGATCTGAGGCTCGTTGTTTGTCCGCAAAATAAAAGAGATGCTGCTACCCTTATAGAAATTATTAAAAATCATGTGACAGTGGAATCTATTATTCATACGGATGATTGGAAAGCTTACGGTGGACTTTCCAATCTTCAAAGCGTTGTCTACTTACATTAATAATAATAATTATTATTTAATAAGCGCAATGATTTCTTTTTGAAACAATATTGACGCTAATAGCAAGATAGTTTATTATCTTTAAAATGTCTGCATGCATTTCATTGGGATTCCTAGTTCCATACAACCACAACCAAAAAGAATTTGATCTCTGCCAAAACATTCATATATAGCGTTATGAATGTTTAGTTCAAAATCTACTACGACTTCTTTAGGTTGAAAATTTAAGCCTACTTCTTTACATTTTTGTCTTAAAATTAAAAACAAATTTGAATATGTTTGACTTGATTTGTCCGGCAGCAAACAAAAACAAGAGGTACGTAATAGCCGTTTTTAAAACCATGAATGGTAAACATTTGGTAAAAAAAAGTTGAACAGTATTTAAAAGTCCCATCCATCAAAATACAATCCGGATTACATAAAAAATTACTCTTCAACCCCCTAAAACTCCTTCAGGCCGAAAACCAATTGAGATCGATGAGTCATTAAAACAAAGACTAAGGCGTAAAGTCCATGGATTTTACTTACGAAAGGAAATTCCAACACTTGACAAAATTATGACATCAGTGCAAGAAGATACGGACTATCCAAAATTCTCCAGAATGACATTATGCAAACTTTTGAAAGATGTGGGTTTCAGATATACAAAACATAATAGAAAATCTCTCTTGATAGATAAACCGGAAATAGTTTTTTGGAGAAGAGACTATTTAAGAAGCATTCGACATGCCAGAGAACAAAATTTGAAAATCTTCTACTTAGACGAAACATGGATAAATGCTGGATATACAGTTTCCAAATCTTGGCAAGATGAAAACATTAAAAGCGGAAGGCAGGCATTCGTGGAAGGTTTGTCGTTAGGTTTGCAGCCACCATCTGGAAAAGGAAAAAGACTTATCATTGTCCATGTTGGAAGTTCTGAAGGTTTTGTTGATGGTGGATTATTAACTTTTATTTCAAAACGCACGGGGGACTATCACGAAGATATGAATGGGGATGTCTTCGAGGAATGGTTTGTTCAAATGTTGGATCTGATTCCAAAAGGGGCTGTTATTGTTATGGACAACGCAAGTTACCATTCACGGTTACGAGAAGCATTGCCCACAAGTCGTTGGCGTAAAGCAGAGCTTTTGGAGTGGCTTATTTCGAAAAATATTAAGTTTCCAAAAGATCCACTAAGGAAGGAACTTTACAGAATTGCAAAAATGAACAAGAATAAATACAAAACCTATGACTTCTTCTCGTGGTAAATCAGTTCTTCGACTTCCCCCTTATCATTGTGAACTTAATCCCATAGAATTAATATGGGCTCAGGTAAAGGGGGAAGTTGGAAAAAAAAGTACTACTTTTAAAATAAACGATGTTGTGAAATTGTTTGAGAGTGTCGTAAGTCATGTGAGTAAGGAAAATTGGACAAACTGTGGTCTGACAGACGCTCCATTAGAATTCGTGTTAAAATTCAAATTAACGTCGAATATTACTTAGAATTTGGTTTAAATTAAACTTAAAAGTTTAGAAGCCCTTTTTTAAAAAAACTTATTTTCAAAATTATAAAGAATACAAAATAATAAAATATTTTTCAAGCATTCTTGTTTCCTTTACATCCTAAACAATTTTTTCGAGAACATTGCAAACAAATCGGTTTTTTACGAATAACACATAAATACTGAGTCTTTCTTTTTAATTTTGATGGACAAATATGGCATAACTTTCGAGTTTCCAGATGCTCTTCTTCAGCTACCATTTCGATATTTTCAGGTGTCTTGTTTAGAATTAGCTACAAAGTAAGTTTTACTTCTCTGGGTATCTTTTTATTCTGCAATCGTCTTTCCATCAATGGATATACTAATGTCTTGGCTAAATGTTTTAAAAAGTCCATGCGTTCCTATTTTCGGGCATGTTTATAGCTTTGGTGCATAATATATGCATTTATCGTGCTAACATCCAACATTTGTAGAAATATTGCCATTTGCCAACGGCGAGTCCTTCTGCTGGCACTATAACAGGCGCACCTTTTGTCCAAAGAATCAACGCCCCCCTTGGTTTTGTTGTAATACTCTATGATCTCAGGTTTTGTGCCGTCAACAGTATTTGACTTCGAGTGATGCATAGACGACACAACTAATACGGTTTTAGATTTTTTCTGAACGTGCGACAAAAGCGCTATATTTTCCCGAAATCCATATAGCGAAAATCCTACTTTTCTTGATTTATGCAGGAGAAACTGTGGTGGAATCTCTCCTTTATTTTTTTTAACGTACCTACGTAGGTTAGGCCTCTTTTTTTAAGTTCATCAACAAGCTGTATAGAGCTGAACTAATTGTCTCCCGTTACATTGCGATGCGATTTTTCTAAACCTTTGCATAAACGAATAACTGATTGAGTGGGGATACCAAACTTTTTTTCTTCGATTGAAAGCGTATGGCCATAAGAACCCTTCCCTGTATAAATGTAGGCGTTATACAAGTAATTATTCCTAGCATTTGTTAGACATTGGACCTTGATGCCGTATTTTGCCGGTTTGTTCGGCAAATAGATTATAAATTTGCATTTACCTGAAATGGTATACACATTTCATCAACAGTCACATTGGCACCCGGGCTATAATATCATTGGAAGTTGTCAGTTTTTGAAATACCGCTGATATAGCTGCAGATGAATCCGTAACCTTCCTTTCATTTCTTGTTTCTGCGTTATCAAATCTTAGACAGATAAGCAAAAACTCACTTTTTGGCATTGTGCAATTTCCAAGATGCTTTGCAGCAGCTTTGAGTCCTGGGAGTGTAACAATATTATTATGTTGCCTTGTTCGCACGTTGGTAGGAGGCTCTTTTTTTGACCTAAAATCGCAACATATAAGTAGCAAGTCAAATAAGAACAGAAAACAAAAACAATTTACCCTGTGAACTTATTTTTTCCTAGATAATATCATTCTTTATCTACCATTACTTCTTCGTCACTTTCTGATGCGCTTTTTTCACTGTGAGTGTCGTGTTCACTTTCCAAGAAATCAGCGTCTTCTAAGTCGTCTTCGCTATAAAAATCATGTTCATGAAAATCTTCTGGCACATTGAAAAGATTTTCTGCCCATTCCTGAAATTTTGGGTCGTCTGGATGTATTCATTGAAGGTCCCGGAACACCAGCCATGATAAAATATACATAATCCTTGAAAAATGTCGATTTATAAAAATATAATCAGAAGTAAAAACACCTACCTAATCGCTACGCTGTGGTCTAGCAGACCCCTGTCTATCTTTGGGATATAATAATAATTCACAGCTAGCGCCACTGACGTTCTCACGTTACTGATGTGTGGGACGGTCATCGACTGAAAGGTACATAGACCCCCCCTCTCAATACACAAGCGTTTTCAAAATAATGGCGAACATGTTCTACATATTTTCGAAAAATAACAAGTCTGGGTCAATTATCAGAAAACTGAATGAACAAAATGACATGTCAGAAGAAGCAGCCGAATGTTGGTAATCTTGTCTAGTATTTTTGAAGGGTGGGCTGAAGCCTCGTGTATATTATTAACTCATCTGATATTGCTTCTGAAGAAATTGTTTTGAATTATTTTCAACCAGGCCATTCGTTCATGAGTGCCGACAGTTTCCACCACCAGGTGGAACAATCATTGGCAAAACAAAAAAAAACTTACGATTTCTAAGACTTTTTGCTTGCAGTGTCAACCGCAAACTCGGAAAATGTTACCCTCTGATGTCAATATTGTTCTAATGCACGGTGATTTTATTCAAAAGTACCCGGAATACAAAAATAGAGTATCTTATGATCTGTACAGAAGACTTGTTAAGGAACAGAAAATATCATTTGCCCAATTAGGACACGAAGAGTGTAAAAAATGCGAAGAGTTTTCTCTCCATGAACACAATAAGGATACACTGGATCTCGATTGTGAAAAGTGTAGTAAATGAGTTTATCGCCATGAATTAGTGGTAGCTGCAAGAGAAGCCTATAAATCACATTCAGAAGGTGATATTCAAAATGACACAGATATTTTATCAGGCGACTTGCAAAAAATAATAATGCTTCCAAGAGTTGACATGTTTAAGAAGGTGTTGTTTGTCAAAAGACTCATAGCATATCACGAAACTTTTGCTCCTGTTGGGAAAAAAGGAAAAAACCAACCTCATGCCCTGCTTTGGCACGAGGGAATTTTCGGAAGAAACAAAGAGGATAATGTAAGTGCTCTCTATATGTTTCTAAAAAAAATAGAGATGTTAAGAAAATAATCCTTTGGCTTGACAACTGTTTGTCTCAGAATCCGCTTAAGTGTGAAGTGTGTTTAAAAGCATGCAGGACTGGCCAAAACTCTAATAAATATGACAATTTAAAGGTTTTGTACTAAAGTAAACTCTAACTGTAAACTAAATAAATGAGGGTCTTAATCTAACCAAGCCTATTTTTACTCATTACTCACCTTTTTATTGCTAAAATACTTTTCTCGCATATTAGAAAGGTTGGGCGGAAAAGTAAAAACAATGGAACTTTGACGAACATTAAAATGAATAATAGGAATAAAAACTCAAGTAAAATATATGGGAGTGACATTTAATCAACATTTGAATTGGGCATCGCAGGTACAATATATAGAAAATAAGACGCAACAGGGTTTGAACATAATGAAACGGTTAGTGGTACCTATTGGGGTGCCGATCCAGCTACTCTTCTTTTGGTATATAAAGGGATAATTAGATCACACCTAGACTATGCAGCGTTTATTGACAAACCCAGTAATAAACTAATTTTGAAACAATTACATCAAATACAATATAAGAGCTTAAGAATCGTCTTAGGTTCAATGCAATCCACACCCACAAATTGCCTTTTGGCTGACGCTGGTGAAATATCCTTGGATTATCGAAGATTCATATTAAGTACTAAATTCTTCTTAAAAATTATTGAAGATATAAACAATCCCTTAAATGACTACATTAGCACACTTTGGCATTTTTGCAGTAGAAAACAAGGATTTTGGAAAAATAAAGATTGGACTTACCTAATAGAAGCAAAGAAAAGAGTGGCCGAACATGATCTTAATCTATTCAGTGCTATTCAAAAGTCCCCTCCCCCCCTCGTATCTTTTGAACGGCTACACTTACATTAATGAAATTTGGAGGGTGAAAATAAAGTGTTGTGAACTTCTCTACGAATGGTAACAGGTGACGTAATAGTAATAGATGACGTCACAGTGCCACTCTGGCCAATAATTTTAAATAGGACCTTATGGCAAGTGATATCTCGTTTGAAAGGCATTGACATTGGCTACATAGCCATATTAATTTTGTTTGGGTTTAAATTAATTTTGACGGATAAATTAAATAATTACCAAAATTATTATTTCACATTTAAATATTGAAGATTTTTCAGTCCGCCTCTGGTTAGTTGTCAAAAAATTTGACGTTCTTAATTAAATAGTATTTGTTGCTTTGCAAAGTTTTTCTAAATAACTTACATATTTAATTTTATTATTGTTTAACGAGACGTTTAAGAGTTTACATAGGCAAAATGGTACGTACTCAAGCCGACAAAGTAGCAGCTATCTTAATAATTGGTGAATCTAGAGAAAGAATCTCCATGAAGCGGAACGTTTATTTAATGAGAGATACCCAGATCACCATATCTCGAGAACTTATTTGAGGGAGCTTCTTCACAAGTTTGAAGCAACAGGTAGTGTTCAAGATGCCAAACGATCTGGTCGACCAACATTTAGTGATGATAAAAAAATTAATATAGTTTCTGAAATGGTAGTAAACCCTGCTTCCTCTTCAACTAAAGTTGCGTCTATCTGTGAAGTCAGTAAAAGTACAGTACAGAGAGTGTTGGCTAAAAATAAATTCCATCCATACAAGTTAAAACTGGTGCACCACCTTTCGGATGACGACCCCGACAGAAGACTCGAATTCTGTGAATGTATGACAAATAAAATTAGTCAAAACCCACATTACACACAAACAATTTATTTTAGTGACGAAAGTACTTTTTGCCTCAATGGAAATGTGAATACACAAAATGTAAGGTATTGGAGTGACAAAAATCCTCACACCTTTCGTGAACAACATACCCAATTTCCAGAAAAAGTCAATGTTTGGGCATGTATTTTGGGAAACCACATAGTTGGTCCTGTTTTCCTAAATTCAAATTTAAGCGGTGAAGTGTATCTGGAGATGTTACAAAATGCAATTGAGCCGTCAATTCTTGAAATTCTGGAAGATAATCAAGATGAATTCGGCCATCTGGAAATAATATTCCAACAAGATGGTGCTCCTGCACATTATTATGGTGCAGTAAGACGTTACCTGGATGAAAAATATCGAGGTATATGGATCGGCCGGCGAGGTCCTATAGAATGGCCACCTCGGTCACCAGATCTGACACCATTAGATTTTTTCTATGGGGGTACTTGAAATCCAAGGTTTATACTACGGCACCAGATAGCATTGGCGTTTTGAAAGAAATAATTACTGAAGAATGCAATGCTATTTCAGCTGACACATTCGAACGAGTACGACAAGAGTTTACTAATAGGATGTATTACTGTCAGGAAGTAGACGGAGCACGTTTCAAACACTTGCTATAAGAACCCATTGTTGATATTTGATTAATTAAATTTAAATAAATAATTTCAATAATTTTGGTATTTATTTAATTTATCCGTCAAAATTAATTTAAACCCAAACAAAATTAATATGGCTATGTAGCCAATGTTAATGCCTTTCAAACGAGATATCACTTTCCATAAGGTCCTATTTAAAATTATTGGCTAGAGTGGCACTGTGATGTCATTTATTACTATTACGTCACCTGTTACCATTCGTAGAGAAGTTTACAACACTTTATTTTCACCCTCCAAATTTTATTAATGTATGTGTAGCCGTTCAAGAGATACGAGGGGGGGAGGGGACTTTTGAATAGCACTGTATAAATTTCATATTAAACCCTGTTACCAAACAGAAATACTATACCAGGTAGCGTCAGTAAAATGTGTGTTTGCTAAAGTTAATAAAGGCGATAGGTATGGCCCCAAGGAATTCCTTAACGAATTTTCATCACGCTTTAATGAATATTGTTGGATTTATACAGACGGATCAATGGAACCAATTAGTCACAGAGTGAGATGTGGTATTTATATCCCATCCATCAATTACAGATACTCTATCAGATTGAATGATTATATGCAGATCTGCACAGCGCAAGTAATTGGAATCCAAATAGCAGTAGAAATTTGTAAAAAAAAGGACTAACGAAATGTGTTATTCTTTCGCGATTGAACAAATTTCTAACGAGAAATTTGGAAAATCTGGTAATCATGCTCTAAATACCAAGAAAATGATTCTGGATGCAATAAAAGACAACTATGATATAGTGTTAGCGTGGATCCCTGGACACAAGGGTATAGAAGGAAATGAAATGGCGGATAAACTAGCGGAAATTGGAAGAAATCTTAGAATACCTGCAGAAATATTCAAAAATGAAGCGGTAGACCTTCTTCCCCTTTTTAATTATAAAATAGTTAAGGAATTTGAAAACTACTGGAGCTCATGGTTCGAAAATGAAGGGAGATGGTACCAACTTTTTCTGAAAGTATTTCCTAATTCACCATTTTTTGCAAAAATACCTCACATTGATAAAAGACATGCTACCATAATTACCAGACTGAGAACGGGACATTGTTTAAGCCTTGACCACCTATACAAAATTGGGATAAAGGAAAGTAATATATGCATATGCGGACAACTAAGTGATTTGCATCACACCTTCTTTGGCTGTCCGATAAATCGAGTACCAAACTTTGATTTGTACATAGAAATCATTAAACTAAAAATACCGACACCTATATCATTGCCCTCTATATTGTACGAATTTAATTATAAAAGTGTAGAGCTCCTCATGAAATTTATTGAAGTTTTTAAAATTGAAATTTAATCGAATATGACATATTAGAGTTTGTGGAACCCTTAATAACATTGTCCTTTATTTTAGCGCTATTGCGCATGCGATGTATAACGGATAAAGTATATTGCTGTTCAAATAGGTGACTTAAAATCTCCCGGAGAAATACCGTAAGAAGGTTTTTATGCTTATGGTTATTTTTCCAATTACCACGTTGTCAAATTTGATATATTTTGGTACACGCAATTGTTAAAACCTATTTAATTTCTTTAATGTAAAGGAAACTACTATATATCTTTATGTTTTAGAAGACAGTATATAGTTTATAAAACAATCTTTTTTTTTGTCAACAAAGCTGTTACATATATTTTCTCTGAGAAAATCTGACAACGTTAAGAATTTATTGTGCCAAACATAAAACCTAACCTTCATTATTATTATCCATGATTAATTATTATTCAATATGTAAGGATTCTTCTAACAATAACATTTTATAAAGCTTCTTCCATTGTTAAATTTATGAAATATTGATCCATTTACTATTTAAATAACATGGAGTTATATTTCCAATTCGTCAACTGTCATTATAATTAATCTGTAACTGTTAAACAGAATACGTTATTATTTGATGGCTTAAAACACCTTCTTTTCTTGTTCAATGTAATCGTTATTTTTGATAAAGATAACCATAACTACACCTAAAATCTCCGTTATATTTGTAGGCTTAAAAACTCTCTATTATTATAGAGAGTTTTTAAGCCCTTCATTTTGTCACGTAAGTATGGTTATCGTTATTCTGAGAATGCGCAGTATGAAAACTTGGAGACCTTAACTTTAATAACGATAACGGACTTCGTTATTTACGGAGAAATACCGTAAGAAGGTTTTTATGTTTATGGTTATTTTTCCAATTACAACGTTGTCAAAATTGATATATTTTGGTAGACGCAATTGTTAAAACCTACTTAATTTCTTTAATGTAAAGGAAACTACTATATTACTTTATGTTTTAGAAGACAATAGTTTATAAAACAATTTTTTTTTGTCAACAAAGCTGTTACATATTTTTTCTGAGAAAATCTGACAACGCTAAGAATTTATTGTGCCAAACATAAAACCTAACCTTCATTATTATTATCCATGATTAATTATTATTCAATATGTAAGGATCCTCCTAACAATAACATTTTTTAAAGCTTCTTCCATTATTAAATTTATAAAATATTGATGTATTTACTATTTAAATAACATGGGGTTATATTTACAATTCGTCAACTGTCATTATAATTAATCTGTGACTGCTAAACAGAATACGTTATTTTTAGATGGCTTAAAAACTCCTTCTTTTCTTGTTCAATGTAATCGTTATTGTTGATAAAGTTAACCATAACTACACCCAAAATCTCCGTTAAATTTGTAGGCTTAAAAACTCTCTTATCAATCCTTCTTTATATTACCTGGGTGCTATTACTATCAAATCCGAGGCAACTTTTCGGGAATGTGAAATGCTTGGCTGTTGCCCCTAAGCGAGAAAAGTTCTTTAACCTGTGTTCTCTGTCTCTTTTCTAACATGTCTAGCCTAGTGGATACGTAAGGAAAGTAAAGGAAAGATAGTAATGAATCCTGTGGAAACAACTTATAGCTTTATTGTAACGTAAAATACAAAGCGAAAACCAGTTCTGGCCAAGTACTGTCAAGGTGGAGGCCAAAAAACTAAGAGAAGAAGAAGAATATTGCCGACTATTCTTCGAAACTTCGGGAACAATGATTTCGGATTTCGGCTGACATCGAGCGACTACACGATTCTAGAACCGACGTTAATCGGTGTGTAGCAATTACACACATAAACAGTTAGATTAAAAATTGGTGAATTATTTTCAGATAAAGTAGATGAGTAGATGTTTCAAGATGTGTATGCAGCATGTGTATCAAAATGAAGGCAATTTTATAACGAATACAGTAGTATAGTGTTGCTTTGCAAAATCCGTTCATAAACAATAGTTGCCAGGCTTTTAAATTTAAAAAATCGATGTATGACATATAAACATTGCGTGTACTATTTGATACAATAGAGGAGGACGCAGTACAACAGCTAAAACTAATATGCTATTGGTACGCGTTTTCGATCAAACAGTCCATGTTTGTTGGAAACATTAAAAATGGCGAAGAAGTGTTTTTATGCAAATCAGGTGATTCGGTGATTGATTTTAATGTAAAAGTTTTTGAAAACTATTATTTCAAATTAGTATGCCAAAAATCCAAAAACGTTCAGGTCTTCACCAATTTCAGCTAACTACTGGGAGAACGACTATTTAGTATCGATAATCCAAAACGGTACAAGAAAACTGTTACTCTTATCAAACACAACAAAATTGCGTAATTAAAACTAAAAAAAAAATATTACCGATGTCATCACGAAGATACCGATACAAGAATACCAATACTTTTAGTTTGGGCGGAAAAGTAATACATAATAGTTTTGAAAAACTTTTCCATTAAAATTAACCATCGAATCATTTAATTTGCATAAAAAACACTTCTTTCCTATTTTTAATTTCTCCACAAAACACGTGCTTACAAACGGACTGTTTGCTCCAAAACGCTCCTCAATCCTCAATTGCATATTAGCAAAGAATACACCAACTCACCAACAAAGGTATTCTTTGATATTAGTTTTAGCTGCTGTACTGCGTCCTCCTCTATAAGCTTCTCGGCTTAAGAGGGGCCTCACGTTTTAGGAACCTGAAAACCGTTGGCACCCGTGATTTGCAACAAAATTTAGATCATTTTGTACACAACAAATCTAAAGAAGGCAGGGAAATTAAGTGTTGAAATTTTAACACAATATAACTTGGACCTTTGTCTTGGGGATCAGGTATTTTGGTTGAGTTTTATATTGTTATAAAAAAGATATAAGCTATTAAGTGATGGTGTGATTTTGACAATTTGTGGTCACCAATCTGGACACCATAACCTGATCCCCAAAAGGAAAGCCTAGAGAATTCGATTCTGAAAATATGAAATCTCAAATCATTGTATTTTTTGAGATTTGTTGTGCGTAAATTTTTGCAAACGAGCATATTTGTACTTTAGTTCAACCGCTCCACCGTCTTGATGCATGGCGCTGTATAGAACTATGACAGAAGACGACGGTCAATTCATAGACAAATAATATTATAACTTTCTCTATGGGTCAAATGCTGTTGTCATATGTTTTGTTTTCATAAAAATATCCCAAATTTATAGTTTAGTGTGTATTGTATTTGTAAGTGATTATAATTAAGTATTTTTCATGATAAATAAGTGAATTTGTGCTTCGTAAATGCTATTTATATTACTCCACAAGATTGTGTTTGGTGTAGCCTAGACATAAAATTATTCGGGGGTAATACCACAAGAGCTCAGATTTAGCCGGATATTTTTTGTGGTTGTTTTCGAATACTTACTTTCATTGGCAATTTAACGAGAGATGTTCTGGCAAAATCACGAGAGCGTAGCTCGAGTGATTTTGCCTGAACAGATCGAGTTAAATTGCCAATGAAAGTAAGTATGAGAAAACCACCGGAAAAAATATCCTGCTAAATCTGAGCTCGCGTGGTATTTGGTAAGACAATCCCATGAATAAAAAACTCAATTCAATTAAACTTTATTTAACAATTTCTGCCTTGCAAATATTTCCAAATCTCGACATACTTTTTGGAATTGTTATCTGCTGTTTAATTCATTCTGTTTTTGACATTTATAATTGTCAAATTGACGTGCATTGCTTGGTAAACAGACAGTACCTAAATGCTAGGGTTGCTACGGTAACGTAATTTATCCGATATTTTTATCCACTTGCAAACTCTCTTCCTTCCTATTTAGCCGACAGCAAACTACGATTTTTGTATTCACAAATGGGAATTATTATACATGAATGGGATTGTCAAAAAAATTAAAGGTAAAATTGGTGTATGTTTTTATTGAAAAGAAACAAATAAAAAATATTATAAAAATATCAATAAAATTATTATAACAAATTTAATGTATTTGTCTTCATATTTATTAATACATGGCAACTGAAGTTCATCTTCTTCTCTACCATTCCTCCTCATAACAAAAAGAAAATAAAAAGTTTATAAAGTATCCATTTTTTACGATTCTATACTCACAAAGGGGTGGTGACCCCCCATCCACATTATTGAAGTCTGGATCCACGTAGTTATAAAGACTGAAAAAATATACTTTAAATATTTTCTTTAAATAAATAATATTTTTACTTACAAAATTATTTTTCCCCCAATTCAGCAAAAGTATACAAGTAATCCATTTTATCTTGGACATAAGTACTGAATACATTTTCTTTATTTTTATGCATACATGGCAACTGAGCTGCATCTTCAATTTTCTTAATCCTCAGACAAAAAAAAAACAAAAAGTTTATAAACTATCCCTTACAATTACATCAGGCTACATTTTAGTTTTTACTTACTGAATAGCTATAGCGAGCATGCTATATGAAAATTATTTGGACCTGTGCAGGCTGTTACATTCGGTTCCGTTTTAATGAAATTGTCAGTTCTGAAAATGAATAGAAATTTGTTTTTTGTAAATAAGTCTTGTTAGTGTTTTTACTTACGGAATGGTATAAGGAAACTCTGTTTTATGAAATATCAATGGATCTGCGGGGCAGTTACATCCGGCTTAGTTTTAGTTACATAATCAGAACTGTAAATGAAATAAGAAAATCAGATGATTCTTCTAAGTAGGTTTTGCCATTTTTTTACTTACAGTATAGTTGTAGCGAAAACTGCTATATGAAAATTATTTGGACCTGTGCGGGCTGGGCTGTTACATCAGGTTCCGTTTTAACGAAATTGTCAGTTCTGAAAATGAATAAAAATTTGATTTTTGTAAATAAGTCTTATTAGTGTTTTTACTTATGGAATGGTATAAGGAAACTCTGTTTTATGAAATATTAATGGATCTGCGGGGCAGTTACATCGGGATTAGTTTTAGTTATATAATCAGAACTGTAAATGAAATAAGAAAATTAGATGCTTCTTCTAAGTAGGTTTTGCCATTTTTTTACTTACAGTCTTGTTAGTGTTGGTACTTACGGATTAGTATCAGGAAACTCTGTTTTATTAAGGATTAATGGAGCTGAGAGGCAGTTGCAGCAGGTTTCATATTAGTGAAATTGTCAGTTCTGAAAATGTAAAGAAATTAGATTTTTTGTAAATAAGTTTTGTTACTCTTTTTACTTACGGAGTAGTATCAGCGTCCACATCTAGATTCTGTCGTGCCAGACTTTTCTTTTTCTTATATTCTGATATTGCTTGCTTGCTATAAGGGGGGTCAATACATTTCTGCCCTTTTCCTATTTGATTTCTGATTATTTCAGGGGCTATACATTCTGTATAGAATTGCTTAAGTTTCAGAAGCATTTTTTCGGCCCATATTTTTCTATCGATCTTAATTTCTTCTATATACAGATCTATATTATCGCAGACATACACAACAAAGTAACATCTGCTCCTATTAGTTATATTCAATTGCCCCTGGATCTAAAAACACACATTTTAAATAGACCCCATAATATTTTTATCTGTGAAAGTGCCTTTTTGTTCTAAATACTGTGTCAAAACTTTCTTTTTTGCACTGGTGCATAGAAGTTGTTACCTTTTATCGTAGACAAAAAGAATGTTTGTTGCACTCAGCATGATTGTAGCTCTTGACTTTGTCTCGAGCTACAAGCTTCATGCTTCGTTGCAATAAAAATGCACTTTTTGCACCTATTACACAAATAACTACTTTTAATGTTATTCTTATTTATTGTTGGTAAATACATCAAAGTGATTAAATATATTATGTGAGAATGATTTTGAGCTTTTGTTCTTTGGAATAAATATATCAAGTTTATACCTGATAATTGTAATTGTGATTCCGCTTAAGTTGAATTTTATTGTTGTGTTTTTCTAGACAAATTTTGTTCTTCATGAGTTCAATTATTTCGCTTATTGTATTTGTTTGTAAATTCAGTTTTATGCAGAGTGGAGGCATTTTATTTCAAGTAGTGCATCATCACCTACAAGCCCTAAAATATTTGTCATGTCATTTAATATGCAAAAAGAATGTATAACACATGGTAATTATTTGTTATGTTAAATATATTTACCATCAGGAGAAGCACCTAGAAAACCGTGTTGAACATGTACCCACAATCCTGAATCAACCACCACAACACTTTGTACTTGTTCAAAAATGCTCTTAGCCACTTTTTCCTTAAGAATTCCATACTCCATTGTCTCCGTCATACAATAAGTCTTTTTAAGAATAGTTTTAACAAGAGAATGACAAGGTGTATTTGTTTTTCTCTTAACAACCTGTCCAAAGAGAGAAGCAGTAAAAAAAAATATTTACCATACAGGTGATCACACATATGTGTATCTGTCATGGAAAAAATAAAATGAACCGTGATCACACATATGTGTATCTGTCATGGAAAAAAGAAAATGAACCAACTATTTTTATGTATAATGAAGGAAAAATGTTTCAGTTCCAATCTCCACAACACATATGATCAATATTTGCAAACAAAGTAGAAGCAAACTTGTACATGTTGATTGTAAGTTTGATTTTGTACTGTATATATATCGATCTCCACAGAATATATAGTATTATTTGTCATTACAGATCTTTCGCTTTAAATTTTTTATTAGTTGTTATAGTTGCTTTGTAATTTTTTTAAACGTTTGCTATTTTAAATTGAAATTCCTCACTGTACCTTACTTTCTTCTTTCTATTAAATGTAAAGCATTGTATTACAAGTAAATATTTCTTTGTATAATAAATTTGGAAACTCTTTGTTTATATTATTTGTTTCTAGATAAAATTGAATATATTTACACATGTACTTGAAAAAAGAGCCTACATGTCAAATAAAATTTGAAAGCAACCAACAGAAACTCAGAACTGATACAAATATGGTTAGATTGAGGGAAAGTTGTGACACGACGTTCTGTGTTTTCAGACTAAATGGCCTATTTTAAATCATGTAAATTTGCAACTTTTCCGCAGTTTAATTTTCTTAGCATGAAACAAACAAAAATGTATAATCATGAAAACATTTTATTATGTTAATATAAATGGTACAAATTTTGAAAGGTAGAATGTTTTTAGAGTATGTATATTTACATTTATGAAACTCTTAAATAATCAAAAATCTACACTCAAATGGAAATTATGTCAACAAATTTTGTTTGTATCTGTGTATATAATATTCTCTTATCTATGCACAGCTGTGCTGTGGTTTGGATGAATTGGATGCAACATAAAAAACAGAGATAAGCACAAATCACCCATGGAGATAAGGTTTCTGCACTCACAAATAGTTGAAATATTTAAAATCAAAACATTCGAACAGAGATGCGTTTCTTTGAACCGTCAAGAGTGGAAAGACAGAGAGAGAAAATATGTTGAATAAGTAAAAGCCGATTCAGTACTACTGTCGACATCTATAGTAAATATTTTGAACCAAATAATTACTAAATTAGTAACTAGTATTGTGTAGGTTTTTAGGTTCATATACCTGTGAGGAGGCCCCTCTTAAGCCTTGTTTATATATAGCGTAGCATTATAAGGTTATTAGAGCCAATTAGAACCTGAGGCGCGCCAGATAAGAAAACACCGATACTTTCGTTGCGGACAGTATTGCCAACTATTTGAAAAATTTCACTCAAAAGATATTTCAAAA
Organism: Galeruca laticollis; assembly: GCA_963921935.1. NCBI lineage: Eukaryota > Metazoa > Arthropoda > Insecta > Coleoptera > Chrysomelidae > Galeruca > Galeruca laticollis. Next base: position 87,820,154 of record OY998182.1, read on the forward strand.
CCCACTAAATTCCAATCAAAACTCCAAACTGTGACTTATAAATATAATAAACCAAATTAAAGTATTTATTTATTCAGTTTTACCCCCTAAAAAACTCGGTATATAGTTTTTTCCCCTGAATTTAGGAAGAAAAGCTAAGTTGGTGTCACTGATCGCCCAATTCGGAGCGCCGCCCTGTGACATAACAAACGAATGAAAAAAGCATAACTGAAAGTAGGTTCATGTTTCAGCCATTTTTGTTCGCCATATTATATTAACTTTCATTCGCTTTTAAACTGTTGTGAAAGAGGGTTGAACGTAATTGTTCCTTATTAGGTATGTATATGATGTAAAATTATTTAGATATTTTCAACAGTTGTAATGATTTTTAAAGTTACATTGAGTGCAGCTAATGTACTGTTCTTTCAAAATTTGCAAGGTAAAAAAAACTTGTAGACTTCTGTAGACTTCTTTTAAGTTCAGTTTTCATTATAAAATTGTTTCAATTGATATCTTTGAAAATAGTATGACTTTATTCTGTTAAATTCATTGAATACAATCCTATTTATTTTGGTATCTCGCATACTTGTTTGTGACTAGTATAGGTTATGCATTTAGACATAAAAATGGCCGTATCTGGGTTTTTGAGTTAGCTTCATTATAACTACCAAAGCACCTGTGTGTACCTACCTTCACGACATTCATCCCGTTCCCATTAGAAACTCAAAGAAAAGCGGGAAAATACCAAACAAGGATCTTTAAGATACGTCCCTTTGTCAAAATGCTGACAATGCAGCTACATGTTGGTAGTGTCAGGAAAAAAATATCAGTTATACAAATTGCACTTTTGGTAGATAGATAGAAAAGACTGTATTTTAACCCTTAGCTGGTGAAATCATTAGTCACATGGAGTCTAGTAGACTCATATAAGATGAAGCTTCACAATATTAGTAAAATTAAAATTAAATGATGTCTGAAAAAAACTAATAGGTAAACTTTTCTTTATAATTTTATTGCAAAATAAAGAACAAAAATGTTTGTAATGTAACGATTCTTAGGAAATACCGGAGATATTACTATATATTAATAGAAAAAATAGATTAATGTAATTTTAAACAAATAAACAAATTAAGAGAAAAATCGAATTAAAAATGATGTTTGGCGTAAGTATAGAGACTATTTAATAAAACAACATAAATGTCACTCAGAAAAATTAACAACTAAAATATTCACCACTGGTAGTTGTTAGTCAAAATAAACGCTAGTCATTTTTATTTTCACAGCACTGTAAACAGCATTTTCGTGAACATTGAAGGCATATAGGTCGTTTGGATTGAAAATAAACATGTTTTTCTTTTCTTCTGAGATGGACATATGTAGCATTAAATGAAATTGACTGTCTCGGCCCTTACTTCGTGGAATATGCTCATATTAGTGTTTTTAAATGAAACTCACAGTTTCTAGTTGATTCCACAATATAATAAAAATTATTGAAAATTCTAAAAAATTGACAATTGTTTTGATAATATTGATTTATCGAAACAATTGTTAATTTTTTAGAATTTTCAATAATTTTTATTATATTGTGGAATCACCTAGAAACCGTGAGTTTCATTTAAAAACACTAATATGTAGCATTATTTTCGGATTTCCAATTTAGTTTCTTCAGTTTCCCTGGGATTTTCCTCTATTTTGAGAATTCTGGCAATGATACATTTGAGTTCCCGTGGAATGTTTTTTTGTATCTTCTATGCATTTGGTCCTCCACTAAAACGCACTACAAAGTTGTTTCATGTAATCAAATATTAATAAGTCGTTTCCAGGCGTAGTAGAATATACTATGTATGAGTTAACACTGCAAATGTCAACAATCTTATAAAAAATTGCCTGGGCCATCTGCAAGTTTGGTGACTACAAGAATATTTCACAGTTTTCTCATCTACGGTGTCTACACCACCCTTTGTTAAATTATACCAAGGTATAATTTCTGGAACGTTCTTTTCTCTGTCCAAGTCTTTGGCATGTGCATAGATGAGAGGAGCACAACTTTTCGTTTTTTTGGTACATAAGATAACAGGATTCAATGTTTTGTGAAACCATATAAACTTTCACCAACTTGTCTAGAAATTTCTCCTTTATTTTGTTTCAAGGTTCCAACAAGCGTTAGTCCCTTTCCCAGTAAATAATTTGCTGCTCGGACAGATGTATACCAATTGTCTATTGTTATATTCCGATTTGAATTATACAGCGGCTTACATAATCTCAAAACAACTTGAGTGGGTATACTCAGTTTTTTTTCATTGGAAGTTAGACCGTAGCAATCAGTTCCTTTTCCTGCATAGATGTACATCTGTCAAAAACTAAATTTTTATCCCGTACTTGAAAGGTTTTTTTAGAATATACATTTTAAATGCACACCTACTATACAACTTTTTTTATACTTTGTACAAATAAATCAAAAAAATTATGAATTGCGGCATCTGGATGGATAGTTTTTCTTTGAGGTCTGTCATCCGGATTATCAAATCTCATAGCCACCAAGAGCGTAAGAAATATTTTTTCTGACATCACCGCACGAAACACCTCTGTCAGTAGCGAAGATGCTTCTGATATCTTCATGATTTGAGTTGAAGATGGAAGTATAAAATAAGATTCCTTAAAAAGATTTCATTTCAACAAGATCAATGTCACATAGTTCAGGTTTACATATCGTTTATATTTTTCTCGCATTTTAGTCAATTTAACATTTGTCCATTGAATACTTACTTCGTACATTTCCGATGAAAACAAACTATGAAAAAACTGTGAATGCATGTTACCTTCCGGTCGATGGCCTGCCATTGGAAGTCGAATTATATTATGTGCTAATGTACGAACATTTCTAACTGGTTCAGCTTTAGCCTACTTGAATTTTTTCTTTTTCCTCTTTCCATAAAAATATTGTCCCGTTTTCTCACTTTCCTGAATATCACTTGCAGAATCACTTGACTGGATATTTTCCATGCAGTTAGCATCTTCATTTGGTTTTTCACAATCACTAACTGAGTCATGATAGCTTTCTACATAATTATCACCTGACTGTTCGTCACTGGTATCACCACCCTCTTCCTCGTACCATTTCAAACACTTTTCTTAAAAATCGGGATCTAAAAGGTTAACTTTTTCGTGTAATTTTGACTTATACAGTTTTTTATTTGTAACGCAACTGGTGACACATAATCTCCACTAGTAACGTTGCTGAGTTTTCGAAAGATCAATTGTGATACCTGTTTTGTAGCTTAAGTGCACTAAAAGCTACTACAACGCACATGAACTTGGGGGGGGGGAAGTATAAGTAAATAGCACGCGAAGTCAGACTCCGCATCACCAGTTAAGGGTTCATGTAAGATAATTTTAAATGGGATCATATGGCAAGTAATCAGACTCTGCGCGCTATTTATTTATACTTTTCCCCCACTATAAATTCGAGCAAGTTCATGTGCGTTGTAGTAGCTTTTAGTGCACTTAGCTGCAAAAGAGGTATCACAATTGCTCTTTAGAAAACTCAGCAACGTTACTAATGGAGACTCTGTGTCACCAGTTGCGTTACAAATAAAAAACTGTATCAAGTCAAAATTTCACGAAAAAGTTAACCTTTTAGATCCCGATTTTGAAGAAAAGTGTTTGAAATTGTATGAGGAAGAGGGTGGTGATACCAGTGACGAAGAGTCAGGTGATAATGATGTAGAAAGCTATCATGACTCAGTTAGTGATTGTGAAAATCCAAATGAAGATGCTAACTGCATGGAAAATATTCCGGAAAGTGAGAAAATGGGACAATATTTTTATGGAAAGAGGAAAAAGAAAAAATTCAAATGGGCTAAAGCTGAACCAGTTAGAAATGTTGGCTGTCCGACGGATATAAATATTTAATATTTCAAATCATAATATCGACCATATTACAAAACTCTTACAAACCAAAATTTAAGAATCATCCAAGCCATTTCCGAAATAATTGAGGCATTCACTTTATATTATTAGTTAACATTGATAAAACACCCTGTATTAATTTAAAATAAAAATATATTGATTTACTTCATAAGAAAAAAATGAATTTCCAAAATTTTAAATCATGTACCTACATTAGAGAGAGCTTAGGGTTTGTGCAAAAAAATTGTTTTTTATGTAGAATTTGAGCAATAAATTCTCCAATGTATTGGATGTCGGAAATATCAGTTTAAAAGATTTTTTGAAGTTTTTACGGGGATGACACCTCACAGCAATTAATTAGCAATAAAATATGCCACAAGACGTCCCATGTAACCCTCTACCTTTCCGAGTTATGGCTATGCTAGCTTGAGTGACGAGCTGGCATAACCTTTGTTTTTCGAAAGGGGTTAGAGTAATAATTTTTTTTTACATAATAAAATAGCAATTAATTATAGGGTAGGTTGCATTTGGACTAAGCTAGCTTAACAGGCATGACATCAAACTGCTTTTGTAAAAAGAATGCTTGATATTGTACCAGTACTAACATTTTGTATTTCAACAATCCGCTTACAAGGATAAACAATAAAGTATTAATAAGCTTCTCAAATTTATCAATTAATGAAATATTTGCATATCATTCTCAGACAGTTGAGTTGCAGTCTGGTTAGAATAGTTAATCAGTTGTTAGGGACCAACTCCTAGAACAAATAATAGTTAGTTGTCCATATTTTTTTCATAAAAAATTTGCTTTACATAACAGTTTATAATCAACGATTTATTATTTATTTATATTTACCTACTTACTTTATTCATTATCAAATTATTTTTAATGCATGGAACTTTGAATCCCTCAAACAAATGAAAATTAAAAACAATAGAAAATTGAGGTAATGGAAAAGAGGCAAATTTGTTTTTTTCTTATATTACTAGGGTGTACAATAAGAACAGTACAAGTCAAAATAATATTATTTTGGAAACTCGAAAAAAACTGTTGTGTGTAATAATTTACAAATACTATTGAGTAATAACAGCCAGTAAATTAAAAGATTACATAGTATCATCAAATAACTTCACATTAATAATATATGACTATGTGTTAATATTATCTTTACAGTATAATGTACAACTTCTCCAAAAACTCCAAATTGTGTTTGAATTCTTCACATTATGTGGCAAGTTGTATTGAACAAATCCTTTGTGGAAAAGATCATTCTGACTGTAGTTAGTGAAGACTGTTGAAACATAAATGTATGTATGTAAATAAAAAATAGTCTGCTTTAATCGCCATTATTAGGGTGGAGTGACAAAGTCAATATTTTTTTTTAATGTAAAATGGGTACCCTTCAATGACTGTGAGACCCAGTAGTAACAATTCTGTAAAATATTCAATTTTTACAAAGTCGTCTTGAGTGCATATTTTACTTAAAGTAGAGCTCTAAAAGATACTTTTTTGTAAAAGTAGATACAACATACTGGAAAAGTATTTGAGTAAAAAGATCTTCGATACTTTTCTAGTGTCTAAGATACTTGGGTACTTTTGTACTGAATAAGATATGTTAAGCATATAAAGTGTTTTGTTGTAAAGACCTAAATTATCATACAATTGAGTTTAAGCCAGCAGGTACTATGAGCTTTGGGGTAGTTGAGGAATAAAATATGTTATTACAAACTATGTATTGAAATAGTATATTGTATAACAAGTGTTGAAGATGAAAGATTTCACAAAAGTTTGCAGAATTAAATAAAGATCTAATAAGACATATTACAATAAACAGCAATGTAAATATAATAAAGAACATAGGATTGAAAGCTTACTATAACATCAATCAGTAAACAATTACAGGTAACATATTAAAAATAAATATAGAATAAAAAATACAGATAGAGAAAAAACAGAACAAACAATAGTATATAAGATCACAATAAAAGGAAACATAATACCAACATATGGAATAAAATGTGTAGTATTATCATAATAAAACAAATTGAAACAAACCTATTTAAATTAGTGTTTTTAATGAAACTCACGGTTTTTAGTTAATTTCACAATATAATAAAAATTATTGAAAATTCTAAAAAATTGACAATTGTTTCAATAAATCAATATCATCGTCGATGATATTGATTTATCGAAACAATTGTCAATCTTTAGAATTCTCAATAATTTTTATTAGATTGTGGAGATAACTAGAAACCGTGAGTTTCATTTAAAACACTAATATGAGCAGATTCCACGAAGTAAGGGTCGAGGCAGTTAATTTTTTAGTTAACCTATTTAAAAATTATATATGTATATACAAATAAGTATGGTAGGTTGTGAACTTCATATGTAATATATAATAAATTGTTCTCCACCAATATTTATATGCAAAATTACTTATTTTGGATGTATTCATTCAAGCTGGTTTTGAACTGTATCAGTGAATCTGATACCTTAACAGACTATGGTAATTTATTGAACTCAAGAAACTTTTGAAAAATAGTTAATTCACTGTACCACGAAAACAAGTCTTAGAAACATGGATGTCATTCTTGCAATGTGTATTATAATTATGAATATTCTTATTACAAGTTATGTATCTCTGAAAGTACTCAGGTGCCAATTTGTTTATTATATTGTATTTTTGTATACAAAAATCATAATAAAATAAAATAATATGTTTTCAATTTAAAACCAATTAAGGGTTAATAACATTGAGGCGATTTGTTTTCAGTATTATTCTCATTCCACGATTTTGAAGTTTCTGGAGCATATTGACCCTGTTGAGATTAAACATATGTACAATCGATGAGCAATAATCAAAATCTGGCTGAATAATTGAATTATACACAGTGATTTTAGTCTCAGTAGATAAGTGTTGAGATATACGCGAGACACTAGAGAAAAAATAGTTTTTTCGAAATCTTTTTATAAGCATAATCAAAACGACTATTGAAGTTCAAAACATTGTCTAGAATGAATCCCTAATATTTAACATTTGACACACCTTGAATTCCTTCATTATCAATATTCAAGTGAATATTATCAATATCAAGATAATCATACCTATTGAGCCATGAGCTGTAGGGGCGAGTGGCTTAAGCAAACAAATGTGAAATCGAATGTTCAACACATGTGGTACACGATATGTTCTGAGAGCCACAAAAAACGCAGAGTTAGTATTTATTTTTTAATTAAATTTTATGGTAATGTTACTACAATTTTAAAAATAAACTGGTGCTTGAAGACTGTTGTTGACCATTTTATGTTCTTTAGTTGATGAAGTTTTGAATTTTATGCATATCATACTCACAATTACAGAAAATTCAAAAATTCTCTTCAATTTGCTCCTTCACTTGCTCACAGTTCAAAAGTCAAACTCAAAATGTCATTCGGCAAAGCATTCTGACTGTGGACAACATAATTATGCCATTATACTGAAAGGTAGACATCGATAATCATTGACCTGTGTGCAAAATAAAAACAAGTCATCACACGGTACAGTTTCAGAAAAAAATGACTTCACTCTATTTACCTCATTATCTGCTTTATATCATTCATCTTCTAGTGATGGAAATTTATGAATTCTGATTTGCCTTTAGTAGCTTAAAGGTATAACATATAGCTCAGCCAATAAATTCTAAGCATTTAACATAGCCAGGATTTATTTAGAAACTGTAAAATTTTCCTTTTGATTATTCGATACGTCTCTGCAGGTTTTTTTAGAATATAGAACCATTTTTCAAAATTTAATATATCCTTGTAAGAAAATATTTTAATAGTAAAGGGCATATTTTTTGTACTTTTTAATCATTGTGTCATATTCCTCCTGAACGTAAATGAGATCACATTTTCTTCTTAGTCTTTTTGCACTTTCCCTGTCGAAGGCAGAAAATAGTGATGGCTAACAGGAAATTGGTGGTAGATATTTTTGAAGTGTTTACTGATTGGCAGAGTCATCTAAAATCTTACTAAGGTGTTATTTTTATTCTGTCCTGGACATGTGTCAGAAAAAAATTGCAATTCTTCAACATCTTGGGGTATATCACTGTTAATATAATCACTCAAATAGTTCATTATGTTCTTTGGGGGCTTGACCTTCATGATACAGAAATAAATGACCATCTGTTTTCAAGTTGTGGATTTCAAAAGAATAAACCCAAAGCTGCATACAATAAAATATTTCCTGCACCAGTAAAACTAGGAGTAGCAAATTCTGCATATAATCAAATGCCATTCCGAAAACTCAGGGTGGTTCTTGGACAATACCTGTACCTCTTGCAGTTTACTATAAAATATTTTTGTCCTTTTATGAACTATTAGTTCTGCTGCACAAACTCTTTTCGCATTGTCATTTAAAATCTTATCTCTTAACCTGGTACCGTGAATTGACGTCCAGTCTTTTGTCTTCCACAAGGTTCTCAGATGTAGATATATATTATTTACCTAGTTGATTTGCAAATTTTCTGGTACTTTTTTACCTGGACATGTCTCATTTTCAGATTATATGCTACTATCCGATATCATGGTTTTATTTTGTTTTGACAATATATTTTAAAAGAAATTTGAAATATCCTAACTCAACATATAACAAACACAATCAAGTGTTGTCCAAAGCCAGCTGGAGCAGCTGTTTATTGCAATAATTCTGTATACATTATTTTCCATTGGGAATAAGAACCATACAAGTCCAGATTTGTACTGTTCTTCATCTCAATGCTCTACAATGTGCGTTGCCTTAGGCCTTAGTAAGGTGATACTAGTGCTGTTCTTATACTCATTCGATGCAGCTTTGAGTTTAAAACAAAATGGCTATAACAGATGGAAATGTCAAAATTTGGACTCTTACTGTTCTTATTCTCGCAGATTCAATTATGATTTAGATTTACCTACTTGCTTTACTCATTATCAAATTATTTTTAATACTTGGAATCTTTCAAACAAATAAAAATTAATTAGAAATAACAAATAGAAAATTATGGTAATGAAAAACAGGCAAACTTTTTTTCTTATCTTACTAGAGTGTAGAATTGTTTTTATTTGTCTCCAATACATTCATATACAATGCTTTTAACTGGTTCTCATATTTAGGGATTATTATTATATCATCGCCCTTGTAACTTTTCATTCATTTGTAAGACCAAAAAGTGACTTAATAGTATCAGTAAATTTGCAATACAATATTTAGCGACAAGTACTCTGGATGCACTATCTGTAATGTGTACCAAATTTATGTCCCATGAAGAACATTTTTGCTTCATGTGTTGATGGTTTTGTGAAATACTGTTAAGAGATTGTTGTGTTTTGTCATATCTGCTATTAAGTTTTTTGATCTCATATCTAAAAAATGTTACAGCAGAATTAAGTAATCTTCTATTATCAGATAATTTTCATGGGGCTATTACTGCAATACTAACACAAATACACATCGTATACAAGTATAGTTTTTTAATCTTACAAATTGTTAGATTTTCAGGTATTCAAGTTATGGAAGCTAGAGGGAGAGGTCGAGCACGAGGACGCGCTCGAGGGGCGCAACAGCAAGCTCCAGGAGTTCCTCAAGGAGCAAGGCCGGGAGCTCAAGCCCCTCCTCAGCAAATTGCTCAACCCGGTAGAGATCCTTGGAATAGACCAACAAGACCTCAACAAGCACCTGCTCCTGTTCAACATCAAGCCCCAACACAATGGGTTAGACCTCAAATGCCAGCACCAGCTTCAGTAAGTTATTTTATGTTCATATTCTGATAACTCCATTATTTACTTTTGGATCATCCAATTGAATTCATTAAATGGGTTGCTGTATACATTTTGGGCATTGAAACCAATACACTTGCTTTGATTTGACTTATCCCAGATGACCTAAGCAGTTGCTGTTTTGTTTTAGGTGCATCATCTAGTCATTTTCAAATAAGACTAAATCTTTTTTTGCTTACCAAAGAATCCTTATAAATATTGTCATAGTTAGCAATGTCGAATGATTATTTCAATCTGCAAAACTTTCTAAATCACACATATATTTATACTGTGGGTTTCAATAAAAACTCAGGTCTAATATTTTGGAAAGTAATAAATATATTTTAATTCTATATACACCAATTTGTAGAGCACTAAGAGAGCTTCAGGTTTGGATACAAATTGACTTTAAATGTCATTGTATAGATGGCGATGTACTCAAGAATTTTTTCCGATGGCATGATCTATCAAATGTTGCACACTTTGCAAAAAATACATTTTTAAGCAAATTTTGTTCTATGAACTAATTCGATAAATCTAGCCATTGTTGATGCAGTGTGTCCACGAATGAAGTTCACCATATGAGAAAAATCGTTATCTTAGATCAGATTGTACAAGGTATTCATAAAACATGAAACGAAGAAGTACCATGATTTATAGCAAATTGTGTATAAAAGAAACTTGCTTGTAATTCAAAATAAAGCCCGAATCCAAATCCTAAAATCAAAATAATTTATGGAGACTGCCAAAAAATGCTTCAGACGCTGTGAGTTTATATGGAGTACACGGTTTCCCGATCGCAAAACTTTGTAAAAAATTTGGATTTGAAAATTTGTATTCGGGCTTTATTTTGAATTACAAACAACTTTCTCTTATAAACATTTTGCTTTAAATAATAAATAATCGTACTTCTCTCTTGAAACATTTTTATGTTTTATTAATTTATTCTATCTACATATTGATATTTAAAGTCAATTTATATCCAAACTTGAAGCTCTCTCAGCACTCCACAAATTGGCTTCTGCAGATTTAAAATATCCCTATTACTTTACAAAATATCTGGCTTGGGAGCTTTTATTGAAACACCCTGTATATACAATGTGTCCAATTAAGTCGGAACCATATGGGAAACTTTTTTATCTTTAGTTTTATGAAAAACTAATTCTTCATAAAAAGTTTTGCATGGTCTAAAACGTTAAATTCAACCATCAGATGACAACTTTTATCAGTCATATACGAGGTTCGTCAAAAAACATGATCTTTACCCAAGAGTAAAGTACTTTTACTTTTTACAAAATCGAAAATTGTTATTAAAAAAAGTGGATCACGATTGACAACTATTGCCCTTCTGCCATGAAAAAATATTTTTTTATATAAATAAAATACATGCATATGTAAATTTTGTAATCAGCTATTTTATTGAAAGACATGCTAACCTTTCTCAGTCCATTATTAAGTTATGCAACAATGTACATTGCAATTGAATAGTTAGTGCAGATAAACAAGTTAACTAATAAGTAGTAAATAACATTCATAACAATATAATGAATCCTTCAAATAGTTATTTTTCAATATTTGAATGAAAGATAATAAAAAATTGGAAGTGAAATAATTTATTTTTTGTTTCAATTGACTAAAGCCTCAACATATCCACCATCTCTCTTTAAACATTTAGTGGTTCGTCTATTAAATTCCCTTAATACATGCTTGTTTATGTCTGCAGTAATTTCCTGACATGCATCTGTAATTGTTCTTTCCAAATTATCAATATTTTGAAAAGGCCTTTGTTGGTAAACCCTATGTTTTAAGTAGCCCCGTAAGAAATAATCCAGAGGGGTTAAGTCTGGAGATCTAGCCGGCCAAAAAATGTGTGAATGTCTGTGTATTACTTTGTTATTGTCATTATATTATAATATATGATCGAGTCATGTTTGTTAACGTCTGTCTAATAATTTATAATAGTATATTATACACCTCCGTATTTATTCCTTCACAACTGAGATCAACGCATTTAGTTATAAAAAGTCAACGTGCCAGATAGTCTTACGCAATAGAGAAAATTATGTATGCAGATAAGTATTCAATGTAATTGCATTCTCTTAAAGGTTACACATTTGAAAAATAAAAAAAAAATAGAGGTGAAGTGTTTGAGTGAATAAGGAATGCAGTTATTTACATTTTTATAGAATTTTATATATATATATATATATATATATATATAATAATTTTTATAGCACTTTATGTAGAGAACAGTGGCAGGATGTGTATGCAGTTTCGGGTTTTCAGGGTAAGTTTGCTGCATTTTATGAAACTTTCCTTTATCATTACAATTGCAATTTTCCTTATAAAGTAAGGAAAGTCAAAGAGGATAGCAAAAGATGGTATTCACCTCAACTGAAAGATTTGCATAGTCTTTTATGTGAGATGAAACCTATTGAAAGAAGGCTCAAATGCCCAATATACACTCAAAAGTATAATGATTTATTAAAACAGTATAAAAATTCAGTTGCAAAATTTAAAAGGCAACAAAACTCCAATCGATTGGCGAATGCAGCAAACTTATGCAAGGAAAGCTGGAAAATTGTTAATGAGAGTAGAAATGGGAAAAATGTCGGAATGCCTACTAGCATAAATGGAACAATGGGAGACGTTATTACTGATCCATCAGAAAAATGTAATAAATTTAATGATTTCTTTTTACATATTTCAGATATATGCCCATTGCCTAAACTTGATAAGGGCTCTCATACGAATTTTGGACCTTCTAGTATCTTTCTTAGTTGTGTCACACCTGATGAAGTCAGGGACTTGTTGCATAAGACAACACAAAAACCAGCTGCAGGTTTAGATGAAATTCATGGTAGAGCCTTAGGGAGAGTAAGGGACATAGTATGTTATCCTCTTGCATACCTTATCAATGAATCTTTCATAAGTGGGCAATTTCCAGATTCTATTAAAATATCAAAGTGTATCCCAGTATTTAAAAATAAGGGGTCAAGGAGTGAAATGGAGAACTATAGGTCAGTTTGTGTTCAGAGTCAAATGTCGAAGATATTTGAGATTTGTTACTCGGTACGTTTGATAGAATTCCTGGAACGCAATGGGATACTAAATAAGAGTCAGAATGGATTTCGTCCGGGCAAGTCTACGAACACAGCTATTCTGGACTGTCTTGAATTTGTTTATTCTGCTCTCAATGGAAAGGAACATTCTGTGGGTTTGTTCTATGATTTAAGTCGAGCTTTCGATACGATAAACCACAAACTTCTGTTAGACAGATTGTTTGCAAGTGGAATACGAGGGGTTGCTTTGGATTGGGCAGCATCCTATCTTAAGGGCAGAGAGCAAACGGTCCAGATAAATGGTACTAAATCTTATAAAAGGGAGAATAGCCTTGGAGTGCCTCAAGGTTCTATTCTGGGTCCTTTGTTTTTTATTATATTTGTGAACAATGTTGCCGATGAGTGCTGTCTTAGTCTTGGACGTACTGTCCTGTACGCAGATGATACTAATATATTGTTAAGCCATTTAAATCTCGAAAATTTGGTGAGTGAATGTAATTGCGTCTCCCAAAATTTTAGTAATTACTGTGATAGTAATGGTCTTATTCTTAATTCAAGTAAGACATTATTTATGCAATTTTTTCCTAAAAATGTTAGTGTTGATTATGATTTATTGATAAAAGTGAATGGAAAATCTATAAAAAGTACAAACGAAATTAAGTTTCTTGGTTTGATTGTTGATTGTAAGCTTACTTGGGAAAAGCATATTGACTATGTATGTGGAAAAATTAGTTCTTTGTGTTTTTTAATACGGAGATTAAGAGAAACTGTGTCTGAGGGTATTCTTAAACTTGTTTATTACGGGCTTGTACAATCAACGCTACAGTATGGGTTGTTATTCTGGGGCTCATCTGCTCATTTTCAGAAAGCATTTATCATGCAAAAGAAAGCTATAAGGAATGTGGCGGGGATATCTCCGCTTGAGTCATGTAGAAATATCTTTAAATCCTTTAAAATACTTACTTTACCCTGCTTGTATGTATTCCAACTAATAAACTTTATATATACTAATGGAAATTCACTGCAGCATAATTTTGATATTCACTCACATGATACTCGAGCGGTTGATGATTTTCACTTACCGTATTCTAGACTGGGAGTCGGTCAGAATTCTCCTTTCTATATGGGTATTAAGTGTTTCAACAAAATAAAATGCGTTGTTAATATTAAAACAAGCCCACATCGGTTTAAGAAAGAAACACAGAAATATCTATGTGAAAAAGCATTTTATTCTGTTCAGGAATTTTTGGATTGTAGTGAATAGAAATCATCCCAATTGGCATTTTATTTTGTTTTATTTGTATTTGAATTGTATTGTAATTATCTAGTTTTAACTTCTGTTGTAATTGTAATTTTAATATTTTGTTCTTTTTCTTGTAAACTTTAAATATTTGACTAGTCTTATAAATTACTTTATTGTGATTTGAATGATGAATAAATGAATTTGAATATATATATATATATATATATATATATATATATATATATATAACCTGTATGTATTGAAATGAGTTGATGATTAATATTCAATTTATCTTTGCGGATGTGTTGATATAATTATAAAGAAATTATACAAGGTGATGATGAAACGAGGACAATTGAATATGTGGTATAAAATCTAAATGGTTATTTAAAAAATTATATAACTGATAATATAACTATAGGTGTAATAACAGTGGCTTTGTGACAATAAAACTTATACAAGGAGATGAAAAGCCAAAAAAATATCAGTTTTTACATTTTCATTTGATAGGAATAAAAATGCTTTTAATTTATAACAATCACTCAAATTTTGATAAGAATAACAATGGCTTTGTGACAATGAAAACTTATACAAGGCGATAATAAATTTAGTAAATTTATTTGTAATCCCATCAACTTTCTTGTATTGCTGTTACCCCTATAAACATATTGCAGCATATTGTTAAACACAAGACAGCAACTGTTTTGCAGACTTTTTGACAACTTTGCCCACATTTTTGCAATCGACACAGAGTATAACGGAGAATTCTGGAAGTACAATTTACTATCTTGTAGCAAAGTTATGCAATCTTCTAAAGGAGTATAACCTTCTAAATGGAAATTTTCAATAGAGTAGTTATATATCGTAGCTTCCAATCTGGTAATGCCGTGCTTCTTGGCTAATGCAGAAGAGAAAGTTTCCTTTAATCTTGCGCCTGGGCAATTGACGATATCTATAATATGGTTTCCAATGCTCTTGTTAAATCCGGGACTGATTATTTGACAAATAAATTTGTTATATATTTTAAACCTTTCATTAGATGTGAGTCAAGTGAGGCAATCTATACAAACTGTTTTATCGTTGTTTACAATACACAGAATTTTTTTTCAAAAAACCATTTTTTGTGTTCTTGATGAAAAACGTAAAAATAACTCAAAATTTCAACTTTTTTGTGGGTAAACCAATACTTTTCCCATATTAGTTAGGGCGGAAAAGTAATAAAATATGTTCCGGCCGAAACGGCAATTTCGGACTCTAGGCCGGATTTAGTGGTACCGCCGGAATTCCGGTACATCCCTAATTATAACACACATTGCAAAAATGACATATATGTTCTTAGTACAATGAATTTACTGTTTTTCAAAGGTTTCTCGGAGTACAATAAGTTACCAGAGTCTGTTAATGTATCTGATTAACTGATCCAGTTCAAAATAAGCTATTTTGTATATAATAAATATTGGTATTGAACAATATGACAATTTAGTACAAATTAGTTTCAAAACCTAGCTGATCCTATTATACTTTTTTGTATATAATTTTTAAATCGGTTCATTGATTTTTTTCATATTAATATTATACTAATAATTTTATTCATGTGTGTATTATATTTCCATTTATTACCATCCCACTATTTTTTATTTTATCTGTATTTTTTATATTTACATAGCTGTTTATTGTAATATGTCTTCTTATATGTTTATTAGGGTTCTTAATTAAATAAATTTCTATCTATAACACATTCAAATCTACAATGTTTTTATGATAATTACAACAAACAGATTAGTGATGTAAATATAATCGAGATAGGAAATACATTTGTGTATCATGGGAAACTATGGTTATCAGGTTGTTTGTGGTCAGTGTTGAAATTGGTGATAAACATTTTATTTTAAGTCAAAACTCAGACAACTTTTATGTATAACTGGAATAAATTTACGAGGTTTGTAATTGTGTGTATCATAGGAAACATATTTTGCTCTGGTTATCACAGGTAGTTTGTGGTCTGTATAAAAACGGGCGATAAAAATTAGATTTTAAGTTGAAACTAATAGACATTTTTGTGTATAATTGGAATAAATTTAGGAGGTTTGCAATTGTGCAATTAGAATTGAACAAAAAGTTAGTTATGCTTTAGAATAAATTATACACATTTAAATAGGCGCAGCCTCCGAGGGGCTGATCCATCTATATTGAAACAACATACAAAAATTATGGAAATGCTGCATAAAGTGGCTTTAGACATAGTACCCAAGACCACAATTTACCCGATAGAAAAAGTGCTGCCATGCAATAAAGAATTGTACATGTGCTTCATTGAATAGAAAAAATGTCTGACACAGTCAGAAAACAAGAAATGTGGGAAGCAGAAACAACGTAGAAAAAGGATTAACAGAAGTCATCCCTATATGTGAACACTGCCAATATAGTATGAGTAAATAACCGAGAATATAAAGCATTCAACCATGATTGGAGTAGAAGTACTTGCCCACGCTATATTGATTTCTGTGATTGAACTAAATAAGGTATGTATTGACGAAAGTCAAAAATGAGTGTGCTGCTAATATTATGTTACTAGCAAGTACTGAGAGAAATCAATAGTATACATTTGGATGAGGGTACTGGAAACAAGAAACAAAACAAATATATGTTGATAAAACCGAAATGTATAAATTCTAGATTTTTTTCGTAAATCATATTTTCCAATATACAGTGGAATCTTCTCTATAACTCGAATATCAAGGGAAATGCAAAAAAATTCCAGTTAACGAGTTTTCGACTTAACAAGAACTTCGAGATACATATGACTTAACTGCTGAAATTTCGACTTACAGAGGCGCGATTTCTAAGTGTATATTTCGATTTGTAGAGTCGAATTTGAATAATTCAACTTACGTTTTTTATATACATATATATTTTACATATTAAAACAAATTACATATTAATGATGTAAACTGTACACTAAAAAAAATCCGTTATCTTCTTTTGATTTAAACAATTTGCAGATTTTTTATCAATTATTTTTTCAAGCTCAAACAATGAACCGACACATGATCGTCGATATCATCACATCTTTCAACATAAGTTCGTAAAGCGTTGAATGCAGCTCTGGCTTCTTTATTTGTTATTGTTGGTTCAAAACTTGCTGGATCAGTATGATCAACGTCATTAACATCATAATCATCTATATTCTGATTAACTGTGTCGATGATTTCAGCATCAGTTAGTGTTCCAGTAGTAGCTAGCCCTTCATCACAGGTCACATAATCTTCAAATTGAACTTCTATATTCTGAAGTTTATTCCAGTCAGCCTCTACACTCATGTCCAACTCAAGGGGTTCTTCCGAAGCTTCTTCTTGTGGCATCGAAAATCCACAGCTTTTGAAGTAATTTGATATTGTAGTGTTAGATACACTTCTCCAAGCCCTGTCTGTCATCCTAATTGCATGCAATACATTAATAGATAAAGCTGACTGTTGTTCCATATCTGTTATCAGTTTCCTAACAACTTCCTTTCTGTAAGCGGATTTGAAGTTTTTTATTCCTTGATCTAAGGCTGTAGCTTAGATGTTGTATTGGGTGGAAGAAATTTAACTTTCACGGATTTTAATGGTGGAATTATGTTCTGAGCTGTACAGTTGTCAATGAAAAGTAATATGTATTAATAATTTAAATCCAGTCAAATATGTTATCTAATCACGAAATTTTGTTAAACTTGTGTGAAATGGAGCATCAATAATGGGTGTTTGAATACCATTATAAAGCTACATGGAAACTGCAATTCAACCATGTTCTTTAAATATTAATTGGCGGCCTGGGTGGTTAAAATATACTAGATAAATGATGGGAAAATTGCTAATTGTAATATAAGTTTCTGAACTTTGTTTTCTATTTTAGTCTGGTGGTAGAGGATCGCGTTTGGGAGGTCCCGATACTGTGGAAGTTTCTGGAACAGCAGAGTGCGCAGGAAGTAAGTAACATACAGGTTGTTTCAAAAACGGTGACCCCGTCTCTAGGATAGGTATAAAACTGAAAAATAATTGGGGTTTGCATAGTAAAAATTTTTCGTAACGCCTTCCGTACTCAAGATAAAGGACATTGAAGAAGAAAAAAAATCACATTTTTTACGATTTTGTCGAAACTACGGGCAACATTGTAATGAAATTATATATGAATATGTTTTGAAAGCTGATACGTCCCATGAATTTGTTTTTATATCTGAACTTTTTTAAGGTTAGATTCATTAATCAAAATTTCAAGTGAACTTAAACATTCAACTGGATACTTTGTACCATTTTCGAAATAGTGTTACAATAAAATGATTAAAATACCCCTTTAAGAGGGTGTACAAGTATATTTTACATCATGAAAAGTCTCATTCAGAAGTGTAAACTAAATGATATCTGATGACAAGTTTGACATTAATATATGGTGACTGATAAGCCAGCCTGCAGTAAAAAAGTGTATAACAATACAACATGTTTGTGTGATGAACATTGAATCAAATGTATGTTTAAAAGGATCAAAAAATTCACATAGTGAACTGAAATTTGAAAAAAATCTTATATATTACTTTTATTTTAAATTTAAAAATGAAGTTAAAGATAAAATTAAAAAAAATTAAAAAATCTCCATTCAAATTCACAAAATTCATCTAACTTAGATGAATAGGAAACACCCCTACACCCTTGATTGTCTATAGAAAAGTGACTTAGGGGTTGAATCCATTTCGCAGCCAGTCAGGAAACAAGCCCAGTAAACCTATATGTGTAAAATGCTAGATAACATAAATTAAACACTTGGTTGTAAATACATCCATGGAGGAGTTTACATAATCTAGTGACGAAGGTGGAAAAGTACACTGGCAAGGTGAACCCAACAGCTGATGGCCTCCCATATGAATTAGATGTATATGGTAAAGTGATTGTGACCTGATGACCCAAACTATGTCCCATACATAGCCCGATGTCAAGAACAAAATGTGATTGTTCTATTTAGGTTAATTGTTACACACCTAGACCCATATTAGGCATGTACAAGAAGAGAAGAATTAATAGGAGTATATTAAGAGTGAAAGGGTAGGATAGAATATGATAACAGCTGCAAGATAAAGAACACTTGTTGATGAACCCAACTATGACCCATACATGGGTAGGTTACAAGGAAACAATGTGGTTAAGAATTTTTTTGATAGTTTGGACAAACCTAGATCTGTACTAGGCATGTACAGGAAGAAAAGGGGTGGGAGTGTAGAGAGAAGAAAGGGATGGTGGATATGCCAAAAGTTGTAGTCAGGAGAGAAGTCAAAGGAGTGTGTTTAGGTAGTTATGACAAACCTAGATCCATACTAGGCATGTACAGAAGAGAAAAAAGCAAGTGATACTATAGAGAAGAAAGGATGGCAGATATGCCAAAATTGTATGAAAAGGGAGTAATGTGGTTGTGATGTTAAGATAATGTGACAAATCTAGATCCACACTAGGCCTATCACGAAAAAGAGGAAACTGAGGAAGAGAGTAGCTAAGAGTGGAAGATAGCAGATGTGCTAGCAATAAGAATAGATATGCCATACCTAGAACCATACTAGGCATGCGCAGGAGATGAAGAAAAATCAAGGAAAAGTAGAAAGGAGGGTATGATTTGCCCAAATTTATAAGATAACTTGTATGCTGAACCAAACTATGACCCATACATAGCCTGGTGTCCGACGAACACTGTGGTAATCTAGAACCAGTTCCAAGAACAAACCCAGATCCATACTAGGCATGTCTCAGATAAGTTCCATGAGGGGGGGTTTTATTCCTATTATTGTAAAACTAAATTTGGTTATTTACTAGTGAGACAAACTATGACCCATACATAACCTGGTGACTAGCCAACAATGTGTTTGAGAGATGATTGTAGAACTAGCTGTAAGAATAAACCTAGACTCATACTAGGCGTATCCATGCATAGTTCTAGGAGTGGAATGAAAAATTATTATTAAGAAGATACTATGAATAGGTTGTTGAATGGAGTATGAAAGTCTCTAGGTGTCTGGAACACAGTGTGTAATGCAGTGATAGATGTAGTGCAAATGTGAGAGGTGAGTAAGGTTGAGCAAACTTAAATTAGAAGAAAGAAGAGATAGAGGTAAATAATGGATAGAAGATAGGAAAGACTCATTCATTCGCCTTTTACGAATCAGCCGAGTGCTGGGCGAAATATTCTTGGACCGGATCGCAAGGGTGAGACGAAAGGCCTAGAGGACCACAAGGTTTTGAATAGAGGCTGAAATTTACAATTAAGATGTACCTGGGTGTTGAGACAGGGTTCTGAGTTAACATTCATTTCCCTGAGTATTTCTAGATCCTCAAGCCAGGTACATCTTAATTGTAAATTTCAGCCTCTGTTCAAAACCTTGTGGTCCTCTAGGGCTTTCGTCTCACCGTGGCGATCCGGTCCAAGAATATTTCGCCCAGCACTCGGCTGATTCGTAAAAGGCGAATGAATGAGTCTTTCCTATCTTCTATCCATTCTTTACCTCTATTTCTTCTTTCTTCTACTTTAAGTTTGCTCAACCTTATTCACCTCTCACATTTGCACTACATCTATCACTGTGTTCCAGATACCTAGAAACTTTCATACTCCATTCAACAACCTATTCATAGTATCTTCTTAATAATAATTTTTCTTTCCACCCATAGAACTATGTATGGATACGCCTAGTATGGGTCTAGGTTTATTCTTACGGCTAGTTCTACAATCATCTCTCAAACAGATTGGAGGCTAGTCACCAGGCTATGTATGGGTCATAGTTTGTCACACTAGTAATTAACCAAATTTAATTTTAAAATAATAGGAATAAAACCCCCCTCATGGAACTTATCTGAGACATGCCTAGTATGGATCTGGGTTTGTTCTTGGAACTGGTTCTAGATTACCACGTTGGACAAAAGGCTATGTATGGGTCATAGTTTGCTTCAGCATACAAGCTATCTTATAAATTTGAGCAAATCATACCCTCCTTTTCACTTTTCCTTTATTTTTCTTCTTCTCCTGCGCATGCCTAGTATGCTTCTAGGTATGGCATATCTATTTTTATTGCTAGCACATCTGCTATCTTTCCACTCTTAGGTACTCTCTTCCTCAGTTTCCTCTTTTTCGTGATAGGCCTAGTATGGATCTAGGTTTGTCACATTATCTTATAACTTCACAACCACATTACTCCCTTTTCATAGTTTTGGCATATCTGCCATCCTTTCTTCTCTTTATAATCTCACTCGGTTTCTTCTCTTCTATACATGCCTAGTATGGATCTAGGTTTTGTCATAACTACCTAAACACACTCCTTTGACTTCTTCTCTCCTGACTACAACTTCTGGCATATCCGCCATGCCTTTCTTCTCTCTACACTCCCACCCCCTTTTCTTCCTGTACATGCCTAGTATGGATCTAGGTTTGTCATAACTATCAAAAAACTTCTTAACCACATTGTTTCCTAGTAACCTACCCATGTATGGGTCATAGTTGGGTTCATCAACAAGTGTTCTTTATCTTGCAGTTCTTATCATATTCTATCCTACCCTTTCACTCTTAACATACTCATGAATTCTTGTCTTCTTGTACATGCCTAGTATGGGTCTAGGTGTGTAACAATTAACCTAAATAGAACAAGGGGGGAATGGATCCAACCCCTGTCACTTTTCTATAGACAATCAAAGGCGGAGGGGTGTTTCCTATTCGTCTAAGTTAGATGAATTTTGGGAATTTGAATGGAGATTTTTCAGTTATTTTTAATTGTATCACATCTTCATTTTTAAATTCAAAAGAAAAGTAATATTTCCTTCAATTTTCAGTTCGCTATATGAATTTTTTCATCCTTTTAAACATACATTTGATTCAATGTTCATCACACAAACACGTTGTATTGTTATACACTTGTTGTTTTACTGCACGCTGGTTTATTAGCCACCATATATTAACGTCAAACTTGTCATCGGATATCATTTAGTTTACACTTCTGAATTGAATTTTTAATGATGTAAAGTAAAATATACTTGTACACCCTATTAAAGGGGTGTTTTTTAATCATTTTATTGTAACAATGAGTTAACATCATACATTGCTTCATTTTGATTCACTGGATGTATTTTGACACCTGTTATAGGATTTTTTTATGAGGTAAGTTCAACTTTTTAAAATTGTTTTTTCAAATTTTACAAACATTATAATTTTATAGGACAGCTCTGAGAATGGCCTAATGGCCGAAAGCGCTTAGCTGAATTTTAATAATAAATACACACTGAGTACTCGTCGTTTCATTCGCTCAATTTAAACATTTTATGTCGCGTAAATGAGACCTCATCGGTAAAATGGATACATGTTAAAAATTATTTGGGATTGAGGGCTTTCCTTTCATGTGACATTGTTCAGGAAACTAGTGCAGCTGTTACGCGTTATGCAGAAAAGTTTAAAAGAAGAAACTTACCAAGTAAAAATACATTTAGAGCTATTGAACGATGTTGTCAAGAAACTGAATTAGACAAAAAAAATGAATTCTGATAGGCCAAGAACAACAAGAACCATTAATAAAGAAAATATTTTAAATTTAGTTGATCAAGATCCAACATTTAGTGTAAGGAATATGGCAAGACAAACAAATACATTTTCTTCGAGAACTTAGAGGATACTTAAAGAGCAGCAGCTACATCCTTATCATTTCAGACAAGTCCAAGAGCGTTTGTTAGACGATCTACTGGTTAGAGTGGATTTTTGTTAACATTACAAGAAAGGATAGCCCTCAATCCAGATTTTTAAAATGTACTCTTTTCGGACGAGGCCACCTTTGCGCGACAAGGTATGTTTAACTCCCGTAATGTACACTACTGGTGTGATGAGAATCCACATGTCAAAATTGTATCACGTTACCAACACTCATTTAAAGTTAATGTTTGGGCTGCAACTTTAGGTAACAAATTAATAGGTTATCACATTCTACCTGTCAATTTAAATGGTGATATGTACCTGGATTTTTTAAAGAAACACTTATTCGACATAGAAAATTTAACACTAAACGAGCGAAGGTCTCTATTTTTTATGCACGATGGAGCTACACCGCACTTTGAAAGAAGGTGTCGTAATTGGTTGAGTAACCATTTTCCGAACCGATGGATTGGTAGAGGTGCAGAAGCTCCGATTCATTGGCCTCCTCGGTCATGCGATTTTAATCCTTTGGACTACACAATTTGGTCATATCTTAAGGAAACAGTCTATGCTACAGAGGTAAATTGATGTCAATAATTGGAAGACATTTTGAACAATTAATCTATTTGAATTTTATTTTATGTTCTTAATCTTTATTGTAATTTTCATCTTGTGCTTTTTTATTTAATTAATAACTTTACCATTACTTTATACCAGCATCGGTTATTCATAATTTTTAAATAAAAATATTCCGAAAACTGTACACAGTATCGAGTTTTACCAAGAGTACCTTTTTGGTGTAAAGTTGAATGAGTTCAAGTTCACTTGAAATCTTGATTAATAAATATAACCTTAAAAAAGTCAGGTTCAATACTACTTGGTACGAACCGTGAAACTAGCTCCCTCTATGAGAGTCGGATATGAAGACAAATTCATGGGATGTATCAGCTTCCAAAATATATTATAAAATTTCATAACAATGTTGCCAGTAGTTTCGGCAAAATCGTAAAAAAGTGTATACATTTTTCTTCAACGCCCCTTATCTTGAGTACGGATGGCATCACGAAAATTTTTTACTTAGCAAACCTTAATTTTTTTTCAGTTTTCTACCTATCCTAGAGACGGCGCCACTTTTTTTGAAACCCATATTTAAGTAATATTGGTTTTAATATAATTTTAATCCCACTTATGGTACTGTAGTTTTGTAGAAGAATACTGTTGAGCTGGTTGAGCACTAATTACTAGTCAATGACTTAGAAAAAGGATATACCTAGCATCTCATTCATAGTATCAGAATTGTTTCATTAAATTCTCTAATGTGCTAGAAAAAGACAACAATACATTCATTTTCCTGCTTTGAGTCATAAAATTTCCAGTGGCCTACTGCTCTTATAATTTTGTTAACTATAGAAGATATTCTTAATTGGAAATAGATGTGTGATACAAATGCTTTACACACTGTAAAGATTGTATTAAATTAAAAATAATTGAATTTAGGAAATACACTGAATTAAAAACATTTAAAATTAATTAATTGGATCAATATCTCAAAAAATAAGTATGGATTGAGAGATAATTAATCTTTCAGATTTTGATTCTTTTTCAAAATAATAAAAGAAACTAAGTAAATTATCGAACAACTACGAATTTTTATAATCCATATTAAAGTATATAGGAATATTTGTCTACAATTATCCTATTAATTAATAAAACACTTTTTTCTACGATCGTGCAAAAAGTGACTACTTTTTAAACTATGTACTATGCCAAAGGTTCGAATTGTCAATGAATTGAATTACATTGAGGAGTAAATATCTAAAAAAACATAAATAGCTGCTCACATTCTAGATGTGAACAAAGTACCAGTACCGGAAGCTTCATAATCCGAAAAAGAGCTGTTTTAAGTAAAGAACATGATGAGACATCCACGAGCAAAAATAAAATCAAAACTCAAAAAATCGGTGGAAATGAAGTTTGTCCATCACTAATAATCGCCAATTGCGAATTGAAATTATTTTAAAAAGGTAAAATTATTAGTAATTTTTGTTGAACATGTTGTAAAATAGTCTAATAAAATTTTGTTTAAAAACATTTATTTCAATCGAAGAAAAAATGTGTAACATGTGCTTGGTTACAAATTCATAGTCTAAATTTAACTCTTCAGTCAGATCCTGTTGTATACTCGGGAGCAGGAGTGATTATTCAGACACAGAATCATCAGTAGACCTGAAAACAGGAACTTCATTGTCTTGCAGAATAAATGAAATATTTAGATACTGAACGAAAAAGTTCTAATAAAATTTTATTATTTAAAAACATACTTACACAAAAAACTTCTTCGGGTTATTTCATGTATGACTAATATTTCATTCATAATTACTGGCAATTTCTTCATCAATTTTACCATCTAAGCAATTATTGCACAGTTTTGAGTGTTTAGACACATATTCACCACATTTTTCGCAAGTATATATTGTTCTGGAGTCTTTCTTTGTTGCTTTATAACAAGCAGCGCAACGTTTTCTTTTGATGGCTTTCCGGCTAGTTCCAGGTTAATCACTGTCGGCTGGAAATGTTGGCTTGTATATTGTCAACATGTTCTCTTCAATTCATCTGGTAGTGACTCGAATAGCGATCTCCCTTTTACCTGTTCAACTACTAAGCTTAGAGATAAATTTTTTAGATACTCACGCCTTAAAATATATTCGTTGCTGCTTCCTAAAAACATTACTCTAGCATCTATTACTCCTACATTCAGCAAGTGGAATAATATAACCATAGGCCATCTTCTGATTGATCTGGCAACATTGTATGTAGCACATAATTTATCAACCACATCCACTCCCTATTTTATGTTATTATAAAACTTAATAAATCCTAGCTTTTTTCTTTTTTATATGTTATTACATGGTTTAACATACTCAGACGACGTTTCTGATTTTCTTTGGTACGTACGTATAAGAGTTTCGTTTATGCTATAACCGAATATACTCTCCTACTGTTTTCTATACAAAGCTTAGAGGTAATTCTTCTGTTTTTTCGGGTGGTTCCTCGGTACAAAATTTTTGTCTTCAATGCTTACACAAGTCTCAAGCTTCTAAACCAATTATCCGAAGTAACAATTCTCCCACTTCCATAAATTGACTCGGCGATTCGCATGACGATTTCTTCTACGGAATTTCCATGTTTGTACGGCCCTTCAGGTTGATAAGCGCAATATATTTCCATTTTTGTGGTATAAAAAATGCTTTGATTCGGATATACAGAGAATCATCGATGGTAACGTTTTGGCCTGGGTGATGAGGCAATTTTCAAGAAACAAATCAAATATTTCACAAACTGCCGCCAACGTGTCAGTCTTACATCTTTCTTGTCGCGCGTGAAAAAGCGAAATAGTTTTTTTGATATGGTAATTCTAAAAATACCAATTCGCCATTTATAATTTGCCCAAAAATCACATGTATTTTGAAGCCCCCTTCGGATAGCTCCTGCCAAATATAACAACCCCTGAAAAGCTTGTATTTCAATAAGGTCTGTGTTTCTACAGGGGATTTTGGTTCAAATGATCCAATTTTGTGCAAATATAATACTACTGAATCATGTTTTTGAGTTATAATACATTCATTGTATAATAACTGCGTAAATAATGGGTCAGTCCATGTCAATTCAACACACCTAATTTACCTCACCTTCTCAGTTTTTACTCAAATTTGACATGATTGTAGTGAAGTTAAGAAAAATACCAAATTTTTATTTTTTATCTCAAACCGTTTCCGAGATATGGTCATGTAAAATTTTCAAAAATTAGGCAAGAAATCCGTGAACCAAATTTTTTTGAGACCACTAAAGCTTTTGTCCTATTTGAGCTAAAGAGCTGGGAAATGTGTCATTCTGCAGCATTTTGGATGCTTCTTTCTGTGACATACAACAGTACATAAGTTCTAAGAAAAAAATGTTTGTCAAAATACAAATCCAAATTTCGATTTAATTTTTTTTTAAGTACATAATTGAAAATTTTGGAAAAATTTCCAGAAATACTTATTACTATTGTTAAGAGGGGGTTAACCTTTACAAACATGTCAGAGTAAATTTGCGGTGTAAAGCGGGAAGTAAAAATCCCGAGTGAAAGGGGCGGAGACCAATGACGAACAAAAAACGCTTAGCGCGGTTTGCGTTTCATTCCAACTCACTGTCGCGTAACTTTAGTAGTAAATTTGACCTTGCGTGGTCTGCAACCGTCGTCGTCGGCCGTTGGAATTCTCAGAATAGGCCTGTATTATCAAAAAATGTCAATATAAATATTAAAAATAAAATGAGTATCCTTTTTATTGTAATGAATATTTCGCGTATGATGAATATGGATATGGGTAGATAGTTAATAAAAAATAGATACACACAGAAAAAAGAAACGCTGCAAAAATGATTTAATGGAAAAACTCTATTGAAAATTTTCATACATAACAAAATATTTAGAAATATTCTTCTTCAATAGGTATGAAGAAATGACATTTTTCAAGGTATTCAGTATGCTCACTGAACTTGAAATCTCACAGGATATATTTGAAAACAGAATATATACATAACAATCTAATTGTACAGAAATACCTCATATCAATCTCTTATTTCCATATTTCTCTCGTATCTACTGTCAACTATTTCAGGCAGCAAATATTTCACATAAAAATCTACTAATTTTGATTCCATCTTATTTTGCCAAAATGTATCATTACAATAATTTTACATGCAACTGGCCTTGAACTTGGTAATACCAGTTATGGTTTTCATTGAACTCCCCATTTTTCCTCCAACATTTTATAAGCCCTTTAGCGATGCCTTCGTCTGGTGTCATATATCGTGCAGAATAAGGACACTTAACTTCTACAATAACTTTATTGGTTCCCTCGATAACGCCATCAGGACTTGCAGCAATAAAGTCGATGTACTGATCGATGAATAAACCGCATTTAGAAATTTGAACTCCCAGGTGTTTCTCTTAATTGCTTAATAGCATTTTCTTCATTTTCCACGCCATGTTTCAAAGATTTGGCAAATATTTTCTTTGGATACAGTATAGATTTAATTAAATTTTTTCTTGAAGATTCGTGTTTTTTCTTACAAATTTCGAAGCTGTGGCTCTTTTTCTTCTTTCATTTTTCCACATTTCCGAATCTAACTGATTTCTCGTTATCTCTTCTATATTTATCTTTTCTGTCACAGTCAACTGTAATCCTTCCAAATATTCGGATATTGCCTGCTGTAATTTATAATCTTCGAGAACTGGTTTTTCGCAACGCGTTCCATATGACTGTGATGATTTTTCTCTTTGAGTATTGGAATATTCATTAAGTTTCTTAAATAGTCTCATATTATTTTTATCTATTCTTTTGGTATTCTTGCAACATTCATAGTTTTGTATATAATAGCCAACTTTTTACAGCACCAATTTTTTTTTCAAAATTTCCAAAGGAGTTTTGGTATTGTGGCTTACCACTGACGCGAAACATCGACTGTTAAGAACGTCTGAGAACATAGTTAATCCTTTTCCCTCCAGTGTGTTTTGCAATAATCCCGTTGAATTGCTCTACCGAATTATTATCTACATCTAATATCAAGCTTGTAGAATGATTGGAAATGTACCTCACATGACCCATCAATTTATCATATAATGCCGCAAACATAAAATATGCAATAAAAAATATGGAAATCAATAATCAGATGCTTACCAGTCAGTTGAAAAAATAAATGGAAATATGTACCAACATAAATATTTCGATAAACATTTATTCCAACATACATACCACCCTTCTTATATAACTAACAGAATAATTATTATGTAATGAAACTTACGTGTTAATTTCATATCTGCATTCGTATCACAGGTATGTAAACTTCCAGCTTCACTTTGTTTTTGGCAAAAGTAGGTACAGCAATGTAAATGACCTAATATGTGGAAAGGGCTGTTCAATATATCTTTCCGTAGTTTCTCACATTTTTCCTCCATAGTGCCACCTTCGTTTTTTCTGTATTTAAATGAAAAAGACTATCCATCTCGAATGTAGTCTGTAGGTAAATAGCAGTAAGTAAAACTGAAAATTAGTACTACAGCATATATTAGTGAAAGGTGAAGAAGGGCAACTAGTTTCGGCTCACTGAGCCATCATCAGGCCTTAATGAATTGAAAGAGAAAGCCGTCACATGTCCGTGGCATCCAGCAGACTCCGACATATGTCAGTGGAAAATATGGGGATTTACTGTAGGGGAAATCATCAATAAAAATAGTAATGAAAAAATCTTCATTACTATGTAAAACGTCGAACACAATAACATAAAATTAAACAAAACAAAACAGGACAACATTAAGAAGTCATAAAAATTTTTTGGTAAAAGTATAAAAGAAAACAAAACTGGACATCGTCGTATGACAGAATATGTCCGAAGCTAAGCCCAGTATTGTAGTGTGTAAGAGTACTAAGCACAATTACTCAGTAAATTCCAAATAGTCCTGTTTTGTTTTGTTTAATTTTATTTTACTGTGTTCGACGTTTTACATAGTAATGAAGATTTTTTCATTACTATTTTTATTGATGATTTCCCCTACAGTAAATCCCCATATTTTCCACTGACATATGTCGGAGTCTGCTGGATGCCACGGACATGTGACGGCTTTCTCTTTCAATTCATTAAGGCCTGATGATGGCTCAGTGAGCCGAAACTAGTTGCCCTTCTTCACCTTTCACTAATATATGCTGTAGTACTGATTTTGAGTTTTACTTACTGCTATTTTCTGTATTTGATGGCATAGCGGTATCTCAGTAGGTTTTTCTGAAATATATTGAATTGAGTCCAAAAAAAGGCTTGAATTGAAAATTGGTGCAGACATTTCAGAAATTTCATGAACATAGATTACTGTGATTCATCTTTTGTTATACATACCTTTATTTCTTTTCTTAGTTCCAAAGGACCAGCGTTGGTGTATTTTCCTAAATCTCGCATTTTATTGATATAATTTCTCAATAAGTGATTCCGACACTCAATCTTCTCAACTTTCACTTGGTAATCCTTGTAGTGATTACTATCCAGAATTTTTGTGTAGCAACTACTATCGCCGTCAGCAACCATCCTCATAGATTAATCCGTGCTCTGCATGAATCCTTCACAGATTATGACAGATTCCATTGCTGATGCAGATCCTTCCCAATTTTTATAGCATGTGTGTGATGGTGTGGCTATGAGATGGCGCTTACACATGAGACAGAATTTATTTTTAACCGCCCGATATAATACATTTTCGTTCTATATCCTACAATCGCTGCTGCTCCGCTCATCGAATTATAATTGTGACGGTATGATCTTTTGGCCCACACTCCATCACACACAACTGTTATAAATGGAATTCAATTAGGAGTTAGGTCACCATTCTCAAATGCTAAAGCCTTTTTCTCTTTAGCGGCTTTAGTCATCTCATCCAAGGCAGATGATTCTCAATAATTGCCCAAACTGTCTTGGTATCTAGTGTATGCTTTGCCAGACATAACTGGAATATCAAACGAGGCTCCAATCTGACTAAGGTGTTCATGTCCAGAGCCAGTACTCATTACACCCAATACTGCATCATTATTCAACTGTTTTTTGTTCTGCACAGTTGATATGGAATGTTGGGTTAGACACATGGAACATTGGAAATGGATGTTGGATGCCATACCCTGTTTGGTTTCTCCAACAATTACAAGATTATCCAAAGTACATCCCAAATGAGGGGCATGATTAGCTGCCCGTTTCAAGGAATCAATGAAATGTTGTATACCTATCAATCTCATTCCCTCGAGTTCATATCCATCCATCATCTGGTGTGTGTTATTTTCGAATTTCACAACATTTTCTTCATTCAAGTTGTTGGTTCCATCACCATTGACAAGTTCTGCTTCACCTTCCATCTCGTCTTCCATATTCAAATAATTCAGGTCCGCATTGTTTGAACCATCACTTGGGGTAGTTCCCGAGCATTCAGTTTCAAAAATATGGATATTGTTGATGTCAAGATCATGCAGATTCTTGAGATAGGATTTTTGATTCGAAATATCTAAATATTCTTTTTTCGATTGTACCTTGCCTAATGCTGAAGGAGTTTCTTTCCTGTGGAAATTATTCAAACGAAAAACTCCATCCATAATAACATCAGCAAAGTCTAATCCACTATCAAAACAATGAGAAGTGCTTAAAGTTTCATTAATAGATTATTTAGGAGCTGAAAATTCATAATTTTCGCCTAATGAACTTTGTGATAGATTATCCATATCCGCTATATGATCTTGAGGTTTTCCAGAATTAAACACAGAGTGATGATCATATGAGTCCTGTTCATTTCATGTGAAGGAGGCTGTAAATAAATTTGACGTAAAAGATTAATCTTCAATAAGTAGGAATATCGATTCAAATTATTTTTTAGGAAATAATTCCGCAAATTCGAAACACTTATTGTAATAAGTATCTGGTTGTGGGATATTCATCATTATGCAGTCATCAAGCTCCCATGAAAAGAACTATACCCAGATAACATCGACCATCGGCCCAGCATTTGTATCGCACATGTCTACCGGCAGTTCATGTTCCGGCCAGGCAAATAATACTTTCCCAGCATCGAGGTGTCAAGGCGGATGCCAGCCGGCCGTGATATACTCTCCCGGCGATTTAAAGTGCCTTGGAAGCGCTCTAACGGCAACAGATTTTAGTGCATGATTGATGCAGGTCAACTGCCTCTTATGCGTGTATTTCATTTCATGGTACTCGACCGGCAGCGGAATCACACATGCATAAAGGCAGTTGATGAAGCGAGATTCGGGAACGCTTGAGAAGTACACCTGCACATAATGCCGAAAGCAAATATGGAGGTGTGCTGATTGCAGCACTTCTTAAGCACTCTTGATTCACTATTTTGAAATACTTTAATTTTCCATAGTCGGCCGTTATCGGTGTTATCTGGGTATTCACTCTTATAAAACACTTCCTAGTAGATTGGTATGAATAACTTATTTTATGTTGAACTGTTGGAAAATTGGCTTCTTCGATTCTTTTTTCAGCTACAAATATATACCAATACCCATTTAAAAATATTCACTTACCTTATTTAATCTCAAAATCCTTTTTTTTACTGACAATTTCCTAACAGAAAGTCTTTTACGATGTTTATCGCCAGTTCGATAATTTGAACTCGACATGCTTGATCACAATATCACAAGTTCACAAACTAACAAGTGACCATCCGAATGCAATCGCAAACTAATTAGCTTTCTGTCATCTGTTATACATGCATATCTGGCCGGTTCTTTGTCTATCACCCTCGCCGCCGCCGTTCGCAAAAAATGTTTACGTTTTTATCACCTATTTAATATTATACCTAATATTCGAGAATACAATGAATTCCTTTCGCAATTTCTATTGACATCATCACACGTGCTGAAATTTTTGGAATAGCTTCAGTGCTATTTTTGGTTTTTATGAATGAAATTACGATTTATTCAATAATTCATAGTATCTATGTAAAAGTGCTTATTTGGTGCGAGGGCGCTCGAATCAGTCATCAAAAACACTCCGTAATCACAGGCAGAAAGTGAAAAAAAATCTCGATTTTTTTAGCGAGGTCCCAGTAGTATGATTTTTGCCATTCCTTGTTTTGCAAAGTTTTACTATCAATCCCAAATAAGGTTAAACCCCTCTTAATAAACTGGCAAAATATAAATGTGGGATGGTAATGAGTTCATAGTTAAAAAAAATAAACTAGGTGTTCACTCGTATTTTTGTACTGAAGATATGTGTCGGCCTTGTGTATGGTTACATATGTACAAAAAGTAATAAAAATTCAATCTAACCTGAGGAGAAATTAAGTTTGTAGTCCTGAGCATTATTTCCCAAACACATTCCACTTGACATTTAAAAAAAATAGTGGGTATTTTTTAAATCACTTTCAACAAGAGAATAATGTTCTCCCAGTCGGAGTAAGGGTATTTACTTCAGTGAGAACATCCACAACTGACCCACAGAACATCTGCACGTGCAGGATATGAATAAGATTTATTTGGTCCCCATGGGTGAAGAAAATTTAGTTTCACTTCATCAAGTACTTCATTTTTTTCTAAAATGAACTCAAGCCACCAATTTTTGTCATACACAGCAAAGGCAGCCTGACATGTCTTTTATCTTCATTTTTTTCTGGAGACGTTACTTCTTTCTCCCAACCCTGCACATCATCAGAAAAGTGTTTTACTAATAGTTTTGATGTAGTGAGGGGAATGATTGCGTGGAATTGCTGTGTTCCTTTGATTGTCACTGCGTCTTGAAAATGGCTTTTTAGAGACATTTCTGAAGCAGCAAAACCTACATTTGTTATGTTACCGACTGCCCACTCAAACCGATCTCAAGGGGTTTGGATCTGGTTGTTATAAGAAGGCCTTTGCAAACTTGCACATGCTGCCAGCCTCTACAGTACCCCCTACACCATCGCAAGGCCCTTTACCGTGTGCTGTAGCTGAAAAGTGCCACTCATCTGTTATCTTGAAATTCTCTTCATGATGATAAGGGTTCAGAATTTCTTTTATTGTTATACTGAGAGGCAGAACAGTCAGAAAAATAATGAATCTTTTTTCTACTTCTGTTATTAAAACTGCATTTTAAACACGGGTTTGACATGCGCAAAACGACTCTTAGAACAGTAGTGTTTAAAATGCGAAAAGTCACATCACGTTTATCTTTTCTCCTTTAAACGTCACATCACGTGTATCTTTTGAATTTTAAATTTCATATTACGGGATAACTTTGTTGTCTAGTCATTTGATTTGTCAGTCAGCTGTCAGCCATCGTCAGCAAATGAAAATGTAAGCCGAATAGCCTTGGCAGCTGATGCCTTAAATGAAGGAAAGAAGAAGATGTTATTGATATAATTAATATATAATATAATTAAGATCTATTTTTTTATTCCTGCAGGTGTAGAAAAACTATAGTAACCACCTCTTGTTAAAAACAACTTGTTTCATAAGACACTCGTGACTAAAGTAACGTTTTTGACACTTGGTACTTGATATACTATTTTGAAAGAGTTTCAAATTTATTTAGTAGATATGAAATGATCTTCTTTTGAAAGGGGTACACTAAAATAGTGTTGTGCTCTAGGCAATCCGAAACAATGACTAAGCTCACATTATGAATTTTGTTTTGCTATTTGAAGTATATAAACAAAAAGATGAATTGTAATCTGTTGACCTTTCCAGCAGTAGGTTTGAGCCACATCATGCAGAACTATACTATAATTTTCTGAAGAATCACATATAACAACAAATTCCAGATTCGTTTAGATTTTCTTTTGTGAAATTCAGAAATACCGTTTGTTGTTTAGCAGTAAGTCATGACACACCAGCAAAGACATCTTGCTGCAGAATGAATCAATAAATTATTCATGAGTTTTCTGTATAGTTTCCAAATTACAGTGATCAACTGACACCCACTGGTGTCATCTTCAAATAGATTATCTTCAAAAGCTTCTTATAATATAATGCGTATTTCAGTATCTCCTGTGTAGTATTCACGTTTCCCCATATTACAGTCAATTGTTGATGGATTACAAATCATTTTTCCAATGCACTGCTTGTAACTTTGCACGTTGCCATTTGTTAATGACTTAAGTTTGGTGGCTAATACACAGTGTTTAGGTCTCAACTCTGCAAATTTATATAATCCTTTTTTAATATTTGTAAACTTATCTTTAAAATGTTTGTAAGCTTCTTTTAGATTACATAAAATAAGTCTTTTTGATACCTTAATTTTATTTCCCTTAGGTTCTCTAATTGTCACACAATTTTTGATACCCGACATTGCCCGGCTAACTTCGTTGTTCTCATAAAATGATTGTACAGTTTTGACTGTTTTACTGGTAAACATTTCTCGGGTTTTGGGATTTGGACTTTCCATAAACCCTTTTTCTTTTAAAATCTTTTTGGATTGCCGAACAATGTAATCAGGATTCCATCATTTTCTTCCTAATACTCGAATTTTCAGGTAAACTTGTAACGATCATCAGCTTTTTAGCCCTGCTTGTTGAATTACAAAAGTTAGTTTTAGGTTTTGGAGAAGTTTCTTCAATGTCTGTATCATTATCTGATTGAGACGTTTCAGCAGCAACAAAAAGTTTGTTTCATTAATGAGGAAATTTTCTTCGTTTTTGATTTTGCATCGTGCTTACATGCTACTTTCTTCTTATCAACTGGGGACTCGCCTAATTGTTGAAGTTATGTGTTTGAATAACCATTAAAATCATAGTGAAGTCTGGGTCGTTATCTGGTATAAGTACCTCCGACCTAGAAGAATCTTCATTTCTAGCATTTTCATCACCAATTCGATCTGTATTTTTCAGCTTGGTTACATATTTTCAGCATTTTGCACAAATCATTGAACTATCAGGTATTTGTGGAAATAACTCAGGCATCCTGCTGTGACTTTTCTCGGTTTTCTTCCGTCTCTAACAAAATGATTTGATTTATTCAACAGATTACAACACTGCACCCTTGAGCACTACATTTTTACCGGCTATGCTTCAAGCACTGTTTATTAGACCGGAGCTATTACTTTGCCAGCACAGGCTTGAATCTGTACAGGCTGACACATCTTCGGTTCTAAAATACGAGTGTACGCCTAGTTTAATTTTTTTAACTATCAAACCATTACCATCCCACATTTATATTTTGCCAGTTTATTAACAATAGTAAGAAGTATTTCTGAAAATGTTTTCAAAATTTTCAATTATGTACTTTTTAAAAAAAAATGAACTCGAAATTTGGATTTGTATTTTGACAAAATTCTTGTATTCGAACCTATGTACTGTTGTATATTACAGAAAAGAGCGTACAAAATGCTGCAAAATAACACATTTCCAGCTCTCTAGCTCAAATAGGACAAAAGATAAAATGATTTTAAAAATAGTCTGTATATCTCTGAAACGGTTCTAAATAAAATGTTAAAATTTGGTACGTTTCTTAGTCTTAACACATATTACTAGTATACCAAGTTTGAGCAAAATCTAAAGTGACAAGGTAAAATATTTAATTAAAATGCGTTGATTTGACATGGACTGACCCTAATTGAAATAATCACTTGTAAAGAAGCAATTATGATCTACTGTGATGGCAACTATGCAATGATTTGTTAATGATGTGCATCAACATCTACCATAAGAAAATGTATTTGCTGTATGTCCTTTACTTTCAATATAATATGCCTCATGGCTATTATTTTTTTTGCAAATCTGCGTTACTTTGTATTTTTACTTCCGAACGCCCAATGTCGGAAAAGGAAGTATTGTAATGGCGCGAAAAAAGTCTGGATTTTTTCCGAAATATCCGTTGTAATTTTTGGTCCCGGCACACTACCTTAAGGAGTTGAGATATCTATTATTTTCAAATTTTGAATTTAAGAGTATATGGATATAATGCACACCCCAGTTACTTTTGGTTGAAATCCATCAAAGGGTAGTGGTAGTTTACAGTTTTTCTTAATTTTAGGTATTCAAATTTAAAAATAATGGAAATTTTTTCAAACAAAAGTTGAAGATAATTACATTTTGAACAACTTTTGTTTGAAACATTTTTCCAATGTGTTTAAATTATCAACTATGTAGTGTAGTGAGATTTGTTCAACTATTTCAAAACAAATCAATAGTTTTTATTTAGTCTATGACATGACATGTATAGTTAGTGAGGAAGTCTTGTGCTGGCCACAACACATGTTTTACTTCAGTTATGACACTAGCGCACAGTGATGGTTAGCTTATAGTTGCTCATCTCATTATTGCTTTTGTAATGTTAGCTTCAGTGTTTAATGTAAATAAATGGATCTATCTTTTCTACGTCATTGGTACTAGTAATGTGCTTCAGTATCAACCAGATTAGTGTGATTAAACTATATTGTGGTTCTATTATTTTAATTATAATCGTTACTTATGAAAAAAATGCTTGAATGCCTTGAATTGTTATATTGGTTATATCAATTTAATCAGATTATGCATTTTTAACATATGGAATTTCCTTTAAGTATATATTTTTTGTAATGTCAGAAAATCATAATTTTTGTACATTTCATAATTTTTTATTTAATACAAATAATTGTTTATTTGCAATGCTAAAATATTTATGTTAAACTTTTTGTAGATGTTCAAGGCCATCAAGGTGGTGGAGATAATGGGGCACAAGCTAGAGGAGGAGGCAATGGAGGTGTTCGTGGAAGAAACCTTCGTAATGAAATAATTTATACAAGACCCAAAGAGCTACAATCCAAGCAGGGTAAATTACCAATATTCACATCTCCAATTTTTATGTTTAATAACAGAAATTTCATTTTATGATCCATCCGTTTAGCATGTGAAGCAAATTACCTGACTGAAGGCAATACAAAATAAGGTGCCAGAATGCAGCTCTATGTAAAATAAATGAATACTCGCATATATCAGTTTTATGATATTTTAACTTGACCGCCTTGTATCTTCATACATCTGTATGTTTTTGGGTACATTAACAATACAAATATGATATAAATTAGGCTTACATCTATGTTCAGGGGAAGAAGATTAAATAATTTAATAGTGTAGATGATGTTTAAAAATTTAAATATTTTAATTACAAAATAGAAAACTATAAAAAATGAATCAAATAACTTACCCGACATATTGATATTTATAATTAGTTAGTCGAAAGTCATCTTGACTTGATTCATCAAAAGGTAGAACAAGTCGTTCTACAGTTTCCTCTACCACCATATTGTCAAGTTCCCACATCTTTTGTTCCTCTTTAATTATGTGTTCTATAGCTTTTTGCAAATTTTTATAATGGTTGCAATAAAAGTTGGTGATCATCATACCTTATATGTTGTATTGTGACGTGCCACATCCTTTTATTTGTGCCCAAATAAGGGAGTGTGTCCTTCATTCAGTTTTCATCTAATTAAAATATTTGTTTTCCATCTGTTCTCAATTTTCGTATATCCCTGAATATTTCTGTCTCCAACAAACTAACCCTTCTTTTTCCACCAGTGCTTCTACAAAATGAAATTTAATTCATGTAAAATTTTCCATAATTTTGTTCTCTTTATTGGTAAATTTTCGTCATCAGTAACACATTCCCTGCCAGACTGGTCCCATGGGACCAACACTAGTATTGCCTTTTAAAATGCCTTATAGGCTGCTGGTCCATATTTATGTACAATAATTCACATTAAAGGACCAACGTGGCCTATAAGGCATGTACTGTAAGAATAGTTCACATATAATTTGAAAATTGTGACTTGTGGTTCCAGTTATTTTATGAGGTGATAAAATAAAAATCAAAAATTCTAATTTTTAGTAAAATGTATACATAAAAAATTATGTATGTACTATGCTAAAATGTGGTTCATTTTCACAATACTTTTCGAATTTTCTAGTTTTGTTCATGGCATATTTTCGCCCGGGTGTTTAATAATTTTTGTTTGGTGTCTGAGTCTCTGATTGGCATGGTCTTTTAATTTGCGCAGCTTTTATTAGGTGCTCGACCACATCTTTCTTGAAATCTGTTTTCGATATTGTGTTATCTATTACCAGTTTATATAAAATGTAGTCATTTACTAAAGATGCACTTAGGATATGTCCAAATACCACTTTTTCCTTAGTGTATTTGAATAGGCTCCCAATTTATCTGATAAATCTACGGCTGCCTTACCTTTTGTAGTCCCCTACAACTTTATGCTTCACTTTTTTTGCTGATTGCGTGGCACTTCGTTTCGTTGTTCTGTAGAGAGCATAAGAATGCTCCTCTTATCTTTCCAATTCATAATTGTAATGCCGTATTCGTTTTCCATGGAACAAATTTCACCATGTTTTAACTTTGCTTTTACAGTTTCTTTGGGCAGACCATTTCGGTTTTCCGAATAGTTCCATTTACATGTGTATACACAAATCAATTTTTCAAGGACATACAACGAATGAAAATTTGTTTTTAAAATATCCAGCAGGGGGAGTTATTTTATACAATTTGTCACTTTTAACTGCCTCTGTATTGTCAACAAAATGAATTATGTGGAATAATAATTCAAATTGATTTCTCGACATTACCTTAAAGCAAAATGATACTGAATAGCTCATCAGCTCACTGAGAAACTGCCTAATTTCAGACTTTGTGGTAGGAATCCAAGCATGCGAACAGGAGTTTGATGTAGCATCCTCGTCTGTAACAAGTTGTCTCAATTCTGTTTGTCTCCTTGCAAATAAGGGATATTACTTTATCATCTACTACAGCATCAAAAAATTCACCTGGTGAAAAATTCGCCAACAATGCTGCTACCTCTGGTTTCACTCCTGATAGAACAGAGAAAGGGTCTATTGACTTATAGTTTCCAATTGTGGGTTCCCATAATGGACGTTAGTTTGATTGTGAACCTGCTACAGATAATGATGTCAAATTCGACTATCTTGCTCATTAGTTGGCATTTATTGAATTGGTAACACTGGATTTGTTGATGTATCAGATACTAAACAATTTTTTGATTGTAACAGCGATCCAGCATCCTGAATATGTGATTTCATTCATTTTGTTTTATTTATAAATGTCTGTATATTTTCGACAGTTTTTGAATCTGATGAACATTTCTTATTTGGACTCATATTGGAATGAGTCATCACTATCTGCACCCTCAAACAGTTCCCAGTCAGCTTCGTCTGACATTTTTCCAAAATGGTCTGCACGTTTTTGTAACTTTGTCAGTTTACATTTACAATGAGACGTTCAGAAATAATAACTTGACTGTCTTGACCCTTACTTCGTGGAATATGCTCATATTAGTGTTTTTAAATGAAACTCAAGGTCTCTAGTTAATTCCACAATATAATACAAGTTATTGAAAATTCTAAAAAATTGACAATTGTTTCGATAAATCAATATCATCGTCAGAATGACAGAAGTTACATTTCATTTTATGCCTACCTGATGTTTAGTAGTTAATTTTGGCCAGACCAAGAAGTAACCTAACTTGTGATTGGCTTAATATATGTTTATAGAAAAAAGAAGAAGATGTGATATTACAAATATTGAAGCTTAGATATTATTAGCCCTATGGTGATATCCTGGATATCATTTTTCCAATTAAGATCAGTATAATTGTGCAATGATATAGAAAACTATATCTGCTGATCTTTACAATTATCACTTAAGAAGACAGTTTATTAGTGGAGAATTCCCTAGATTTAACTGTTCATTGACAACTTCATATTGTGGGTTTCTTAAATGTTTTCTAATTTCCAGTTCTTCAAGGAAATCCAGTTCTTGTTTCTTTTCACAAATATGCAGTACTTCTAGTTCTGTGTTAGGTGTCAATGAATGATTGGTGTCAAGTAGATGTTTTGCGTAGTGGGATTTATCTGGTTGTTTTAATCTGTATGCTCGTAAGTGCTCACTGTATCGTACTTCAAAATTCCTAAGGTTCTGACCCAAATAGACAGAATTACATTCTGGACATTTGAGTTTATATATACCTGACTTCTTTAATAGTGGTATTTTTGTTTTTACATTTAACAATTTTGTACTAACGTTACTTTCTGTTTTAAAAGAAATTGTTGTATTCTTTGCTGAAGATATTATCTTTGAAATATTATTAGAAATATTTCCTGCATATGTGATGGTTTTATAAGTTTTAATTTCATCAGCTTGTTTAGGATATATTAGTTGTAATGCCACCTTTTTCTCTTTTTTACTAATTAGCCTATTTATCATATCTAATGGATAACCGTTAGATGTTGCTATTTGTCTAATTGTATTTATCTCTCTATCAAAATTACATTTGTTCATAGGAACTGAAAAAGCTCTATGTATCATTGAATTATATGCCGCTAGTCTGTGTGAGACAGGGTGATTAGAATTGAATGGAATTGTCACATCAGTCTGTGTTGGTTTTCGGTAAATTGAATAATCAAGTACATTATTAACTCTTTGAATTTTTAAATCAAGAAAATTAATTGAGCTATTTTCTTCAATTTCTAATGTAAATTTAATTTTCGGGTGTAAATTATTGATGTGGTTGAAAAATACATCTAATTGTCGTTCACTACCCATAAAACAAGCTAATATGTCATCTACATATCTATACCAAAATAAAATATTTTTCGAAATATTACTTTCAAAGATCTTTCTTTCTAAATTGTCCATAAAAATGTTTGCTAAAATAGGTGATATAGGGCTTCCCATTGGTAAACCTTCATTTTGAATATATATCTTATTGTCAAAAGTGAAATAATTCAGATTAATGCATACATCAAATAAATTAAGTATATCTGATATTATTCCTGGATTAATATTTTTATCTTCTAGTAATTTTCTTACAAGTATTAGACATTCTTTAGGAGGAATTTTAGTAAACATATTAGTTACATCGAACGATATGAGTTTATAGTTATCTTGCAAGTGGATTGATTTCAACTTTTTGATTAGTTCTATTGAATTTCTAATTGAGTACTGAGATTCATATCCGTAAGTATTGAGTATATTGTTGAGCTTCTTTGCCAATATATTATTAGGAGCATTAACATAAGAGACTACAGGTCTAATTGGTTTCGTTATTTTATGTAATTTAACTGTTCCATATAATTGTGGACAATGAGGATTCTTATGTATGATAGACCTCTTTTCGTAATCATTTAAAAGATAATTTGAGTTATTAACAATATCCCTTACATTATTAGAAAACTTCTTTGTTGGGTCTGCTTTAAGAACTTTTACATCGCTGGATTTTATAAAGTTATATACTTTGGAATTGTAATTTTCAGTCGTCAAAATGACAGTAGCATTCCCCTTATCAGATTTTGTGACTGTTAGGTTATTATTCTCTACCTTCATTTTTATTGCGTTTAAAACTGAAATGTCATTTTTTGTTTGACGTTTAACTTTTGAAGGTTCAATATTTTTGATTAAATTGACAATTTTTAATTTCTCATAAAGAAAATTATTTGAATTAGATTTTAAAGCTATTTCTGACTCTGTAGCTATAATTTGTTTAATATTATTCGTAAATTTAGGTGGTATGCTGTACTTTAAACCTTGAACACACACAACATAAAATTCAATACTCAAAACATCATGAAACTGTAAGTACCTACATACCAACACACTTTGCACCACGATTTGAAAACCTTTCAGACACTAATTTTACAAATAGTGAAATAGAATTTTTAAATAAAGGTTTAAAGTACAGCATACCACCTAAATTTACGAATAATATTAAACAAATTATAGCTACAGAGTCAGAAATAGCTTTAAAATCTAATTCAAATAATTTTCTTTATGAGAAATTAAAAATTGCCAATTTAATCAAAAATATTGAACCTTCAAAAGTTAAACGTCAAACAAAAAATGACATTTCAGTTTTAAACGCAATAAAAAAGAAGGTAGAGTAATAATAACCTAACAGTCACAAAATCTGATAAGGGGAATGCTACTGTCATTTTGACGACTGAAAATTACAATTC
Source organism: Galeruca laticollis (assembly GCA_963921935.1). Classification (NCBI taxonomy): domain Eukaryota; kingdom Metazoa; phylum Arthropoda; class Insecta; order Coleoptera; family Chrysomelidae; genus Galeruca; species Galeruca laticollis. Next base: position 87,862,327 of record OY998182.1, read on the forward strand.
CAAAGTATATAACTTTATAAAATCCAGCGATGTAAAAGTTCTTAAAGCAGACCCAACAAAGAAGTTTTCTAATAATGTAAGGGATATTGTTAATAATTCAAATTATCTTTTAAATGATTACGAAAAGAGGTCTATCATACATAAGAATCCTCATTGTCCACAATTATATGGAACAGTTAAATTACATAAAATAACGAAACCAATTAGACCTGTAGTCTCTTATGTTAATGCTCCTAATAATATATTGGCAAAGAAGCTCAACAATATACTCAATACTTACGGATATGAATCTCAGTACTCAATTAGAAATTCAATAGAACTAATCAAAAAGTTGAAATCAATCCACTTGCAAGATAACTATAAACTCATATCGTTTGATGTAACTACTATGTTTACTAAAATTCCTCCTAAAGAATGTCTAATACTTGTAAGAAAATTACTAGAAGATAAAAATATTAATCCAGGAATAATATCAGATATACTTAATTTATTTGATGTATGCATTAATCAGAATTACTTCACTTTTGACAATAAGATATATATTCAAAATGAAGGTTTACCAATGGGAAGCCCTATATCACCTATTTTAGCAAACATTTTTATGGACAATTTAGAAAGAAAGATTTTTGAAAGTAATATTTCGAAAAATATTTTATTTTGGTATAGATATGTAGATGACATATTAGCTTGTTTTATGGGTAGTGAACGACAATTAGATGTATTTTTCAACCACATCAATAATTTACACCCGAAAATTAAATTTACATTAGAAATTGAAGAAAATAGCTCAATTAATTTTCTTGATTTAAAAATTCAAAGAGTTAATAATGTACTTGATTATTCAATTTACCGAAAACCAACACAGACTGATGTGACAATTCCATTCAATTCTAATCACCCTGTCTCACACAGACTAGCGGCATATAATTCAATGATACATAGAGCTTTTTCAGTTCCTATGAACAAATGTAATTTTGATAGAGAGATAAATACAATTAGACAAATAGCAACATCTAACGGTTATCCATTAGATATGATAAATAGGCTAATTAGTAAAAAAGAGAAAAAAGTTGCATTACAGCTAATATATCCTAAACAAGCTGATGAAATTAAAACTTATAAAACCATCACATATGCAGGAAATATTTCTAATAATATTTCAAAGATAATATCTTCAGCAACGAATACAACAATTTCTTTTAAAACAGAAAGTAACGTTAGTACAAAATTGTTAAATGTAAAAACAAAAATACCACTATTAAAGAAGTCAGGTATATATAAACTCAAATGTCCAGAATGTAATGCTGTCTATTTGGGTCAGACCCTTAGGAATTTTGAAGTACGATACAGTGAGCACTTACGAGCATACAGATTAAAACAACCAGATAAATCCCACTACGCAAAACATCTACTTGACACCAATCATTCATTGACACCTAACACAGAACTAGAAGTACTGCATATTTGTGAAAAGAAACAAGAACTGGATTTCCTCGAAGAACTGGAAATTAGAAGACATTTAAGAAACCCACAATATGAAGTTGTCAATGAACAGTTAAATCTAGGGAATTCTCCACTAATAAACTGTCTTCTTAAGTGATAATTGTAAAGATCAGCAGATATAGTCTTCCTGGTTTTCTATATCATTGCACAATTATACTGATCTTAATTGGAAAAACGATATCCAGGATATCACCATAGGGCTAATAATATCTAAGCTTCAATATTTGTAATATCACATCTTCTTTTTTCTATAAACATATATTAAGCCAATCACAAGTTCGGTTACTTCTTGGTCTAGCCAAAATTAACTACTAAACATCAGGTAGGCATAAAATGAAATGTAACTTCTGTCATTCTGACGATGATATTGATTTATCGAAACAATTGTCAATTTTTTAGAATTTTCAATAACTTGTATTATATTGTGGAATTAACTAGAGACCTTGAGTTTCATTTAAAAACACTACAAATAATAACATATATTTTCGAAATAATATTGGACAATTATATTATTTTACAATTCTGAAGACAAAGGCATAAATCAACAATTATAACTTGTTATAACACACACAGTTCTCACAAATTGATATAACAATTTTAGGTTATGTTATGTTGTGTGTTCCCTATTGTAATGGGACCAACGGCGTGTATAGCCACTGAAGTGCTTCTACCGGCCGTGTTGGTTACATGGGACCAAAGCATACTTTTTAATTTTGACTAAATAACCAAACGACAAGGTTTTATAGATGCAAAAACTGCGGTATAATAACATTGGCCTGTAGGGGCATATGTATGAAAATATAGCTGTCAGGGAATGTCTAGTATTGATAAACCATGTTGATTGTTGTTATTTGGTAAAATTAATGAACTTTATTCCTAATATATGAACATCTTCAATTTTAATAGGGTTTTCCCAAGGTGACTTCCTTGCAGGTTCCACAATTAATCCGTTTTTACTGTTTTAAAGCTTGTAAATGATAGTTTCTCAAATTCCTGTCATTTGCACATTTTGAAACCACATTGTGAACTGTACACATTTGGTGCTTGTGCACGAAAGCATCATACAGGTTTAGCACAATAATTTTTACATGTGTAGTTAAAGCTACACTTTTAAATTTCACTGGATTAAAACTTGGTGGTTGATGCCATTTTTCGCACAAAAATTCAGCGATTTAGTTTACTTTTCTTGTTGCTCTGATCCTAGGAGGTACAGACCAAGACACAGTTTACTAATAAAATTCAAAGGGACTTAAGGTTTATGAAAATTAAACTATTTTTATTGCTTCACTCAGATAAATTTTGCTTTGCATGCTAAACAAATGCAGTATAATGTGTGACATCAAATAGAGATTGCAATACTCCCAACTTCTATTGCAGACTGAATGTGTAAAATCTTGAATGTTTTTTTATTGGAGCCTCACTTTGATATTCCCATTTCTTATATTTTTTTGCAATTGTATTTCTTATTTAATTACTATAATATATCTGAAAAAATCATTTTTTTACACAAAATTTGTATAAAATTAATTAAACATTCAGATGTCCACTGAAAGAATCCATATACGCACCTTGCGCACACATACTGACATCAGTCTGTCATATAAAAATTCTGGCAATATCTTATCAGAACATAACCAGTTTCACATAGAGTGAACTTATCAGTTATATTCCAGGCGGTTGCCCTACAGGGAGACATTTTTTTCTTATCAGATCTGTTGTTGATGCCACCAGGTTATGATGGATCATGCCAAAATTATCGGCTAGCTACTACAAGCCATTAATAAATTCTCCTTGCGCGCGCACACACACACACACACCGATATCGATTGGTCGATAAAAAGTCGGCCGACGACTTTTTATTAGTGGCTTGTACTGGGAGGTTGATCTTTTCACACTGGCCGTCGCTGACACATGGCTTAACCGAAATTGATTTGTTGTTGGTCATTGCCACTACGATGCTCCAATATTGGGTCGTTCCAAGACGTCAGTGGTATATGAGATCAAGTACACGCTTTCACGCACACCAATTGGTGTCAACCCTAATGCTCCAGTACCAACTGAGAAAGAACAACTAAAACCATTTTTGATGACCATCTGCGTTTTCTCGAAAAATATACCACAAAGTCAAGATTATCAATTTAGCGCAACATCTAGCGACGAAGCTGAAATACTTAGTGATAACAAAGAAAACGCATCAAAACATCCTTGGTAAGAAGCAAGGCCCAAAAAGAAAAGAAAAAGAACTCATCGTCAAAACTCAAGTGAGACACCGTCCAAAATTCCAACTTCTAATAGATATCAATTTCCAACGAAAATCCTCAAGGAAAAAATGAAACGGTAAATACAAACCCTGAAAATTCAGATAATACTCCTAAAGAACTAAAACCGCCTCCAATATATATTTACTCAGTCAGCGACTATAAAGCAATGCTCATGGAGCTGACAACTGTAACTGATCAAAATACATTCACTACTAAAGCTGTATCAAGTGGCACAATAAAAATTAACTCATTAACTATTGACACTTACAGAAAGCTGATCCGTCATATTCGTGAAGGCAAAATAATACACCACACATACCCCTCTGTACCTTTAGAAGATATTACCACTGATCTAGAAAAAAATGACATGTTAGAAACATAATGAATATTAGTAAATAACCGGTTCCATTGTTCTTTGTTGATATTGAACCGAGTAACAACAATAAAGAAATCTATAACATAAATAATATTCAATATTGCACAATAAAAATTGAACCACCAAGAAAGAAAAATATCGTTCAATGTACAAGATGCCAGGATTACAACCACTCTAAAAACCTACTGCATGAGACCTTTTAAATGTGTGAAGTGCAGAGGATCTCATGATACAAAAACATGTACTAAGAACAGAGATAATCCAGCCAAATGTGTTATTTTTCAGGGCAACCACCCGGCAAACTATAGAGGATGCACAGTTTACCAAGATTTACTAAAAACAATGAACAAAACAAACAACCAAACTCATCATACTCAAAACCAATCACAATTCAGTTTCACAAGAAACATAGTCAAAACCAACCTCAACCCCAAAGCAACTATTCACTAAATTCAATACGAACTTTCTAATAGCAGGTGATTGGAATGCAAAGCATACCACATGGGGGGTCTAGACTAATCACGCCAAAAGAAAAAAAACTATTAAAAAGTATTCAAAAAAATAAAATACATATTTTGTCAACAAGTGAGCCAACTTACTGGCCAACCGACTTAAATAAAATCTCCGACTTACTAGACCTCGCACTAACTAAAGGTATATCAGATGTTTATTGCGATATTGAATCCAATTCTGATTTAAGTTTGAATCACAGTCCTATCATCATAACTATGAGTATCAGACCAATTTGGAAAACAGCACCACTGAGGTTATGTAACAACAAAACAGACTGGGTAAAATTCCAACAAGTTAACGCAAACATTAAATTAGACTGGCGGCTAAAAACTAATTGAAGAAGTAGTTCAGCACATAACTGTGATTCAAGAGGCTGCTTGGAATGCCACACCAACTAACCACAAAACATTAAATTCTAAATATGACATTCCTCTCAATATAAAAGAACTTGTTATTGAAAAGCATGGAACACGGCAGATATGGCAAAATAGTAGAAACCCAGTAGACAAAACACATCTTAATAATCTTACTCGAAACCTTAGTAGAGCTATTTGAGAAACGAGACATGAATTCTTTCAGATAAACTTATCAAATTTGTCCCCTGAAGATCATTCCTTGTGGAAAGCAACGAAGAAATTGAGAAGACCTATAGTGGCTGTTCCACCGATAAGAAAAACTGATGGTACTTGGGCTCGATCTAATTCTGAAAAGGCCAACACATTAACTGAATTGCTTACTACAGTACTTTCTATTCCTCATGAAATTGATATTGAAGACATTGCTAAGAAGCATCATGTCAATTGTCACCTCCCGTAATATTTTCCACTGCTGAAGTACACAAAGAAATAAACTACCTTAAGTAACATAATGCTCCCAGATTCGACCTCATAGTTGCAGAAGTCTTAAAAAACTGCCAAGGAAAGCAGTAGTGCTCTTTACTACATTATTTAATAGTATGTTGAGATTTTGCCATTTTCCTGGTCAGTGGAAACGCACATACATACTAATTATTAATAAGCCCGGAAAACCAAAAACTGAAGCAAGCTCATACCGGCCAATAAGTCTTCTTCCCATAATGTCCAAAGTTTTTGAACGACTAATTTGAAGGGATTGAAGCTGCAATCCCTATTGAATACCTTATTCCTAACTATCAATTTGGGTTTAGAAAAGAAAACTAAACAATTCAGCAGTGCCACAGAATAGTAAATAAAATTAAAAAACTTTGAAACTAAGAAAATGTGTACTGCAGTGTTCCTCGACGTTCAACAAGCCTTCGATAAGGTATGGCACAAAGGTCTTCTACAAAATCAAGCAAAATCTCCCTGATCAACTATACCTCATTTAAAATCCTATTTAGAAGACATACGCTTTCAAATAAATTATGAAGATGAACTTCAACTGGCCATCAAATCTGAAGTAACTCAAGGTAGTGTCCTGGGACCCTTCTTATTTTTGCTATTTACAGCTGATATACCAATAACTCAAGAGATAGACTTAGCAACTTTCGCTGATGATACAGCAATATTATCATCTGACACTGATCCCGTAAGAGCTTCTAGCAAGTTACAAAACCATCTAAACCTTCTGCAGTCCTGGCTAAAAAAGTGGAAAATACAAGTAAATGCAAATAAATCCTGCCAGATTATTTTCACCACAAAAAGAAGTATATATCCTCAAGTTAACATTAATAATGCTCCCATACCTATAAAGAATGAAGTCAAAAACCTTGGTTTCCACCTGGATCAGATATTGACGTGGTGCACACACATTAAAACCAAAAGAAAAGAATTGGATTTAAAAGTCAAAAATTTGTGTTTGCTAATTAATAAAAAATCGCAGCTGTCACTAGAAAATAAAATTTGAATTTATAAAACTATATTAACACCAATTTGCACATATGGCATTGAACTGTGGAGGTGTAGCAAGCCATCGAATACTAAAATTTTACAGTCCTTCCAATCCATTACTCTTCGAATGATTCTAAATGCACCATGGTATGTATCATCGAACTATCCGTAACGGTCTAAAAATTCGATATATCGGCGATGTCATCAGAACCCATTCAAATAAATACAGAAATAGATGTACAGATCACGACAACGAACTAATCAACCTCCTATTCAACCCACCATTTGAGGACAGAAGATTGAAAAGAATCTGGCTATACTTGATAGTCGAAATTGTGTAAAGTGAGTCATAGCTATCTAATCAACACTTTGGTTAAAGCGCAGTTGCCATATGTATTCTAGAGAGAAATGCTGTATTTTATAAATACACTTCAAATCCATTGTGTCAATATTTCAGGTACAAAAGATGCAATGTAATTAAGTCAATACCAATTTAATATATTTATTTCAAATTTCAAGCAGACTAATAATAATTAGTTTACTTGAAATGTGAAATAAAGTGTTTATGTATATTTCTTGAACGCAAAGTTTGTTGTGAAAAACTCGCCGATTTGACAATGTTGGAGAGTCGCTTCAATGTTCCGGCTTTGAGAACGAGATAGATAGATCGAGCTACGCGAATGAGACAGTGATAGTAAACAGTTATGTGAGGTGTTTATTCTCTTCATGAACGTAACATCAGTATTTGTGTTGTGGTTTTGTGTGATAAATCGGTTATTATTGGTATTTATTGTAATATTTATATCGGTATATTTAGTGACAATAATGGCGGAGTGTAGCGGTGTTGGCGATAAAAAACGGCGTCGTAACAATTTAATTCGGGAAGAAAAAGTCCTCATATTAAATGTGTACGAAGGACTGCGTGCCATGGACAAACAGTTGGGTGTTAGTGACGCTGTGATTAAGTGCAGTTATTTAACTAAAGTTTCTGAGAGTACTATATACAATATTCTAAAGAAATCGCGGGACGGATCTTTGACAAGAGAACGAGGTGAAAACTGTAAACCGGAAAGTAGGGGAAGAAATAAAATTGTTTTGGACGACCAAACACGGAATGCTATACGTAGGGAAATACATTCTTTTTATTTTAGGAATGAAATCCCCTCGGTAGCTAAATTGAGCAAGGTAATAGAAGCTGATGATACTTTACCAAACATCAGTGATAAAGTTTTGAGACGAACTTTAAAATTAATGAATTTTCGTTACCAAACAAGAAGTAGAAACAGTGCCTTAATTGAACGAAATGACATTGTGGAATGGAGGAGAAATTATTTAAAACAGATACGACAGTTTCGTAACGAAGGACGGCACATATATTATCTTGACGAAACATGGTTAAATGAAGGCCACACTGTGTCAAAAGTGTGGCAAGACATGAATATACGAAGCAATCGACAAGCCTTTATGGAGGGTTTCTCTTCCGGTTTAAAATCTCCCTCTGGGAAAGGACGTCGACTGATTATCACTCACATTGGCAGCGAGGAAGGATTTGTAGAAGGTGGATTACTAAGTTTTCAGTCCAAAAAAACTGTCGATTACCATGAAGAGATGGATGGTAACCGGTTTGAAACATGGTTTAGATCAATTTTAACAAAGGTAACTCCTGGTTCAGTGATAGTTATGGATAATGCTTCATACCACTCTCGTCGACTGGAGCAAATACCTACTTCAGCTAGCCGCAAGAGGGTTATAATTGATTGGTTAGAGAGTAAAAGCATTCCGCACAACGAGGCAATGCTAAAAGTTGAATTATTATCTCTCGTACGGAAACATAAAAGCAGTTATATTAAGTACGTTGTCGATGAAATGGCGAAAGATTTCAACGTCTCAGTTGTTAGACTTCCTCCCTACCACTGTGAGTTAAACCCCATCGAGCAGGTTTGGGCCCAAGTGAAAAATTATGTTGCGAGAAAAAACAGTACATTCAAAATGGCTGACGTTGAGAAACTGTTTGACGAGGCGCTGCATACCGTTACTGCTGAGAGTTGGCGTAAATGTATTCAACACGTATTAAAAGAAGAAATAAAGTTTTGGGATTTAGACATACGTGTAGAAGTAATGACGGAACCACTCATTATCGAAATAGGAGGAGAAAGCGATGATTCTGAGGAGTCGTCAGGGAGTGATACCGCTTCCAGTTAGTCAGACATTTTACAAGTGACCTCGCAACATACCTATACTTATTGGTAATTTATTTTGGTCTTGACAAACAACTTTTTTTTAGTTTTAGTAGTAGTAAGTTGGAATTGACTTTTAAACATTTTTTTATTTTGTTTTAACTTACTTATGAACAACTTGTGATAAGTTATTATTTCAAATGTTAAAAATTGAAATTCCAGATATTTCAGTATTCGCACCCTTAAACTATGATACGCTCATGGAGTTCACTTTAAATCGGTAGATAACCGATGACGTCACTTTACAGAATTTCGACTATCGACTTTTTTATATACATCTTATTATAGCTCATCCTTAAAAATGTGTATTATTCTTGGTAACACCCTGTATATAATGATACCTACCATAATAATTTCGTATTTCTGTTCTCTCAAATTTAAACGCCAGAGCGTACAAGAACATTTTCTATTTATTTTTTATTTAGGACTATTAAGAACCCTTCAAAAATGATGCGCTCATGAAGTTCGCTTCTGCAACTGATTTTATGGACAGTAAGAGCGATGAGTCACTTTACAGAATTTCGACTATCTAGTATAGTAGACTTAGATACCCCGAGAACCGTCACTGACTCATGCCTTCTATCATGACAAATCATTTACTTATTACTCTATTTTTTGTAGTAGATTGTAAATTCGTAGGAAATAACAAATAAAAATTATAGACTGACCCATATCGTGTACAAGGACAGGGAGAGAAAAAGTGGTATTTTATCACCTGATCAATATCCTTTCGTATGCAAGGAGTATTTATCATTTTTAAATTAATACTCTTGGATTCTTATCGTTTTCATTACTCATAATTTTGAGAAGCTAGAATTGTTTGATACTCACTATTTTCCATACAAGAAGAAATCAATCAGTTTAATTATGTTATTATTTATTGTACCATCGCTAATAACCTACTATGGTTGATGCGACTTTCTGTCGAAATAAAAAAAATTACTTTTCTTCTGTGGCTATGCAATGAGCCATATTTTCTGAAAAAATTTGTCTTTTATGATTGTACATTCATTAATCTAGTGTGATGAACCATCATTTGAAGTATATAATAATGGATATGTATCATTTCGTTATATTTGTAATTAAATACTGTGTCATTCAGTTTACTTCAAACCAGTATTAATTACATGTAATTTTATTATTCAGGTACATCGGGGAAGCCCATATCACTCATATCGAATTATTTCAAATTAATTCAAGCTGGCAAATGGTGTCTATTCCAATATAGAGTAGATTTTAATCCAGATGTGGACCATACTGGCTTAAGGAAAAGATATATGTGGCAGGCTTTACAAGGTGTATTGAAGGGCTATATATTTGATGGCACAGTTTTATATGCCAGCCAGAGAATACATCCTGAACCAATGGAAAAGTTTGTAGAAAGTGAGACAGGCGAAAATGTACGAATTTCCATTCGACTTGTGGGAGATGTTGCTTGGGGAGATTATCATTATATCCAAATATTCAATCTTATCATAAGAAATTGTCTAAAACATATGAAGTTGCAACTCATTCAAAGAGACTATTTTGATCCGCAAGCAAAGGTATAATTTTTGAAAATGTAATTTTAAATTTTCCGGTGTGCTGTATAAGTATTTATTTTTTAGGTTACCATACCAGAATTCAGATTAGAATTGTGGCCTGGTTATTTTACTTCAATGAGACAACACGAAGCTGATATTTTAATGAACTGTGAATTGAAGTTCAAAGTTATGAGAACTGACAATGTCTATGATATGTTTCTCGAATGCCAACATAGTAATAATTATAAAAATGAGTTCCAATCCAGAATTATTGGAAGTATCGTGTTGACATATTATAACAACAAGACTTACAAGGTGGATGATGTTGACTTTACCCGAACTCCTGAAAGTACATTCTCTAGGAAAGATGGATCTCAAATTACATTCATTCAGTACTATCAGGAGAAATATAATATTAGAATTCAGGTAAATAAAGATTTAAAACGTGTGGTGAAATTATGCAGGGTGGTTAGACCATAAAATATTGTTGCAAACAACCTGCAGTAGTCATTTTTTGATAAAAAGAAAGTTCTTCCAGTATTTTTGGTCAAATTGGTTAGCAATTTATTTATGATGTTAAATTGCAAAAATTCAATTTTTCATTGTTTTGGTAATGGACTACATATTGTATTAATTAAAAAAATGTCTTGCAGGGTAAATGTTATATATCACAACCTTAATACTAAAGGGGCACAATCCAAAAACATTTATTAGTTTTGAGATAAATAGGAAAAAGGGTTAATGGAATCCTAAAAACTTGATGTTTTTTGATTGGTTGAGATAGAAAGTTTTTTCTGCAACCAAAGTTATAATTTGGTTTTCGTTGTTTATGATTGGGTCTCCGTTGTTCATGATTGGGTCTCGGTAGCTTTAAATTTTTAAATAATGTTGGTATTATAATGCTATCATATTTAGGTAAATAAAAATAGTATTTATTTTAAAGTCCATTTTTTGCTGTATAAGCTGGTACTAATTGTATTTTTTCGATAGCTTTCATTTTTCTTTTTTGTGGTCTCACAACTACTTCAATGTATCTGGTTATTTTCTTATTCTATCAAAGAATGCACATTATCTCCTTCATTCTGGGAGTGACCTTTAATTAGAAACTTATACGTTAGACTTCAGATATTGTAACGATTGAGTGCATATAAATACAGACTTGTGATGAATTTATTTTTATTCTGACAACAGTTGTCTGAATAAAATATAATATCTAAGCCAGTTACGGATAACTCTAAATTACTACTAAATAGACTCAAAATATTTCAGAATATAACATGTGCCTATTTCATTAGCTCCACATTTGGCTTTTGTTTCGTTCCAATAGAAACAATGCCTGTCTTTGTAGGCACGGTGTTTTTTTAGTGATATCTTCTATTTTGTCTAATTCCACGAGTTAACTATTTAATTTTGATATATAGTCAAATTCGCAAGTTTCACCTCTTGGGCCCTGTAGGTTGTAAACAACAACCTTTTTATTTCCTGACATTTCAGAATGATCTTTTTTCTTTTCCGTGCGACAAATCTTTTGCATTAAGTTGTCTTTATATTCGTCTTCCAATATTTCTTTGCATTAAGATAGTATAAGCACTAGTCACATTGATCCTTTTTAGACTGGTAACATCCAATGTTGAATTCCCGTGTGAAAATGTTATAGTAAATCCAATGTTTTTCAGCGTTTTTGATCTCTTGTAAAAGTTCAGTAATATATTTACAGCCATCTATGTATTCCCATTTATTAGTTGATCTCGGACAGTGGGATTCGATTCTCGGTATCGAATTTATGTTTTTGATATCCTCTTTAATTTTCGGATCAATCTGTGGGTGGTTGTTGTGTCTTCCTTGATTGTGGTCTTGTAGAAATTCGTTTTCGCCCAATTTTAAGTCTTACAGTGCGAATCATCTTGTCGAATATATCTAATGTATTTCGTATATCTGTAGCGAGGAACTATTATGTTTTTCATACATGAATATACAAACGCACGTTGCTTCGTAAGATCCCAGAAACTGTTGAATATTGCTGTTCGATTTTCCGAATCAACATTTTTCTCAGAACAGGTTACTTTTATTGTTTTATGGGGAATTTTTTCCCAGACTACAAAAGTGACTTATAGACATAATTTCAAAGCTTTTCGGACTTATTTTACTTTCCTTTTTCGGAATTTTTAGAACGTTTTATCCCTTTCTTAACAACCCCTTTATCTGAAGATGACTCTGATAGTGTGAAGCTTGTTGATGGTATATTTTTTAAAAAAGCAAGCCTATTTTTATAACTTTCCTGTAAATCATAAGTTGGATCAGAATTGGTGTGATCAAAATCACTCTCATTATTTGACTAAATTGGAGAAATATTGTAATTGTTTGTTATCTGATGGGATACTCTTTATCTTATCTCCACTTTCAGTGGCCTGAAAAAAAATAATAGGTACTGTTAATATTTTTGCAAGTTTCTAAAATAGTTTGAACTCACCACATTCCAACCTTCGATCATAATATTTTCGTCGTCTTTATCCAAACTGGGATGATCTGATATTCTTTAAATCACTTATCATCTTCAACAACAGAATAATTCAAGATTGAATCCATAATGAGATATTCTGATTTTTCTTGAAAGCATTCTTTATCTATCTCAATAACGCAATTATTTTCTGTCTAAAACAAATATCAAATTCTTTAAATAAAAGTAATTAAAACCTTGCCAGCCCTAACTCTAGGTATTTTCAATGCGTTGATCTGTAGCAATATTATTTTTAATATTTTTTTTTTCTATAAGCTCGTCTACTTCCATAATACAATCATTTTCAGTCTATAAGGAACATCATCAAATTTAATATTTTTTAAATATTAAAACTTGCCACCCCCAAACCTTGACTACTTTTGTTTTCAGTAGCTTGATTTAAAGCAGAATTGTGAACATTTTCTGCTATAGGCTCTTCTGCAACAAATATTGAAAATTTGATGTAGTTTTTTTAAAATATTATGTAATTTTTGAACTCACCACATTCGATCCTTCAGTATTCCCTTATTTGTTGTTTAGATCTAAGCTCTTACTAGTTTCTGGTCAGTTTTGAAAGTCTAAAGTTGTAAAGCTTCCTAAAAGAAAATGTCAAATAAAAATGGCGCAGGAGGCACACTTCTACAAAACAAAAAAAATAGTAAGTATTTACCATCTCCAAGGTAGATATCATTGCAACTACTATTTTGCCAGCTCTTGACGCCATAAAGACAGCGTTCTACCAAAAAAGAAAACCTAATATTTGGTATTAAATGGAACTAACTTTAACTACATTGTAATAATAATTTTCCAAATTTTAAATGTAAAAAGCTCTAACATTTGAAAATAAGCAGAACTTTGTTAAAAAGGCACATTTCTAAATGGTTATGTAAACCTGTTCATAATTTTATTTTTAGAAGGGCACAATAAGATTATTCTTTAAAATTGCATCACTTTCAATTACAAAAAAGCACTAAATAAAAATAAGCCTCTATCGGGCTAAAAATTAATAACTATTTACCTTAAAATTTAATAACACAATGGCAATCACATATACGCCTTCGAAAATACAATCTGCCTTATCTAGGGTTACCAGGATCCAAAATTGGTGACTCTGTAGAATACAGTCAAACTTATCAAGCCACTGAGCAACCTAACCGTTTTAGAATCCCACCTGTGAGCTACCCAAACAAAAAGGACCAAAAAATACACGACATCAAGAATAATCGTATATTAGGAGAATAAGTAATACTTCATGCGCTGAGCGTGGAAAGTTTGTCTGACGAACGTAGTGAGTCAGGCAATCCATGCGAAGCACTTAAAGTATCTTATTCTCCGAATATCATACACTATTTTTTCTTCAAACAGGCATAATTTTACTTGAGATAAAGCAACAAAAGGAAACGAATTTTTTAATAAAGATAACAAGATTGAATCTTTAACTTATTTCACTGTATATTCCCTTTTTGGTATCGTTGTCATAATTGTACTTTAACTATAAATATTACAAATAAATAATAAATACCATTGTGAATACCAATAAATAATCATTGTGTATTGTGTAAATATTCATCTATTAAATGACTATATGAGCAATGCTCAAAGCCAATAAATAAAATGAAAAAAAAATTCATAGTACTATAATGTGTTTATACGATTGGGAGTATAAGTACTTATACTCCTAGTCATATAAATGTTATTGAGAAACGTCACATAAGTTATCACTTACATGACGTTTGAAGAAAAAAATTTAATTATTACCTATAGTAGTACATTTCTAGTGAATATTAGATAAATAAAAGAACTGTACGAGGTGAATTAATTTAACTACCGTAAATACAACTTTTAGGCCTCACCACAAAAAGAAAAAAAAACAGATTTTTCATCAGGCTTGATTCAAAATTAATGAGAAGGATGGCACTCTTTTCTTCATTAATAATTTTTTTGATGGGAGTATGTGAAGTAGCTGCCATTCGGATGCATTCATCTAAATGTTCATCAGTCAATTTGTTTTTGATAACTTTCATACTTGATAAAGGCGCCTCACCCAGATATGTCGAGTTGAATATGGCCTCTAACCGCAAACTAACCTGGACCAAAATTGGGACTTTTCTTTAGGAACAATGGACCAACTATTATCAGAGGTTGAAGTCATCGATTTTAAGGAAAGATCTTTTTGAAAATGAATTAGTTCCATTTGCAATGCAGTATTGTCTTCTTCATCAAAGATTTGTGAGACACAAGTAGATAAATCTTCAGTGTCAATTTCCATAAAGGGGGATTTGACAAACTGTGCTACAATTGAAATTCTTTTAAAGTCTTGGAAGCGTTTGTTAAATTGAATTCTTAAACCTGAACGAATTTCAACGTGTTTTTGGCTTTCATAAGATGACTCTGAGGAACCTTACTTGTCAAGGTGTTCCTTCAAACGAGGAAAATGTTTTAACTCACCCTGAATGAGATTTCTTTCCCACAGCTCCAACTTCTTTGAAAATGAAAGAACATCTGAAATTGTTCCACCAATATCTTTACACCTTAAAGCTGCAAGTTTAGCTTTTCGGTGATGTCTTGCAGAAAACAGAAATCTTGCAGTCAAACCGGGTCCTCTAGTTCAGGGACAGATTTGCCGTGTCTTTTAAAAAACTACTAGGGCAGGAAGCAGCTCATTGAAACGCTGTAAAACTGTCTCTGCTAAGCCAACGAACTTCAGTATGGAGCACCATACTGGCAATCCAGCTCATCAGTCAGTGCCTTGAATAGACGCCTATGAAGTGCCTGTGCTCTAACTTTGTTTACTACTTCAACTACTGTGTTCATTACGTTGTCCATACTTAAGAACTCTCCACATAATGACTGCTGGTGTATTATACATTGGTATGACATAATCTTCGGAAAGCTGTTGTCTTTGCGACATAAGGCTACGAATCCTTTTTCCCTACCTACCATTGCAGGAGCTCCATCGGTTGCTATGGCAACCAACTTCTTTACAGGAATATTTTCAGAGTTGAGAACTCTGCCGTAAATATGTCCTGTAATTTTTACCAGTTCTTTTATTTCAAAATAATCAAAAACCATTCTTACAAAAACTGCAAACTGAGCTGTATCAACTACATCAGTTGATTCGTCAAGTTGTAGGGAAAAATAACTGCTGCGATCAAAGTCAGTTTTAAGTTTTGAAGTAACGTCACAACTCATATCCTCAACTCTTCTCATAACTGTATTTGCAGAAAGCTGTACTGATTTAATAGCAGATATTATTTGTATATGTATTTTTTATCATCTCACCATCGTCGTACGGTTTCTTATTCTGTGCAATAATTTTTGAAACTCGAAACGAAGCTTCAGCTGCAGGTTTATTTTTGTCTATTGCTTTGAAAAACGTTGACTGTTAGAATTTGAGTTGGGATTTTAATTGCCTTACCTATTCTATTCTCAAAGCAGAATTGAGTGGAAAATTCTTTTCAATCCCGGAGGGAACTGTTTTGAAGTGATGTTCGACGTTCCCTTTCTTTCCAACTGATACACTTACGTTGCACAGTAAACATACACATTTGTCCTTTACTTGGGTAAAGAAGATATTGTCTTCCCATTCTGAAGCTTGAGCTTGAACTCTGCATTATTGGAACAAGCGGCCTAGCTTGGTAAAAATGTTATTTAACTATACAGGGGTGCTCAGGCTTGAGCTGCTGGCGATCTACCTCAATATACTTGCACTACAAGCGATCGATTTGTAGGTGCCGCAAGTAAATATGATGCAGAATTCTACAGTAGGTAATGGGGTGTTTCATGACGTATGTAGGTCATAGGTGTAGGGTTACTGCTCTTAAAAAGGTAATGAAAAAAACCTATATTCAAAAATGCGTCTTTAATGGTTTCTACTTTGATAGCGTCACAAGTTAACAAAATGGCGTCTATGGATTGTGTGCTAGTTTGCTTCGTATCTTACTGTATTGACGTTCTCATGAACAGCACTGTCCCTTTCCACAATTAAAACAATAAAAACGTATTATTTTACACAAAACTGGCGAATGATTGTTATCACTTTGAAGTTTGAATGAGAATAGAAGGAACATGATTAAGATTCACACTTCCGAGACTGGAAGTGGAAATCTTTTGTCTCTTTGTTTGTTATAAAAAAGTGTGACACAATAATCAATGTACTGCGGAGGATAATCGGGGAATACACGGTCGAAATATTCATGAGGCAAAACTAGGCAATCGAGAGCAAAATATAAATGATGGTATATTAGTGTACTATCCTTAGATGTGGATAGTTTATACTCCAGAAGGAGACATTATTGTGTAACTACTATAAATTTGGTACGAAATCCAACCCTGGTTTCGGCATGGCTTGTACCGTGCCCGAATATTCGGCTGGAATCGAAAGTCGTCGCGCACCATCGTTTTTATTTCACAAATGCCGCGCGTTCCTTTGATAAAGCCACCTTTCGCTGCTAACAGGAGGTTATTTCGATATAGTAAATAAAGTTATAAGGCGGTTATTCTAGCTTAACTGTGATTTAACTTCAATCACGTCATCATCAAACAAAATTATGAATCGACAGATGCAGGGCAATATTTCCCGACATCAACTCAAAAAGCTCTCATGGCCAATCGCGATTCACAGTTTGAGCATCCCTGGCTTAGATCTAAAAAACCGCCCGAATTTGTTAACAAA
Organism: Galeruca laticollis; assembly: GCA_963921935.1. NCBI lineage: Eukaryota > Metazoa > Arthropoda > Insecta > Coleoptera > Chrysomelidae > Galeruca > Galeruca laticollis. The sequence continues at coordinate 87,879,759 of OY998182.1, forward strand.
AGGGCGTAAGTAGGTTCCAAAACTTTGAATGGACGATTTGAAGCTTAGTTTAACTACCAATCAATGGAGGGCACTACTTTAAGCTTTTTTATGTCTAAAATTCCAACCCCATATTTTGAGTTCTACTTCTATTACTATGGGAGCAATATGTTCAGAATATATTCACAGTATCAAGATTAATGGAAGCAGATGAAATTTAATTTAACTTGATTTAGTCCCATTTCAAAGATTATTTGATTTATTTGGAATTAATCAGTAAATAAGCTATTTATATATTTTTCCTTTGAATGAGAATGGAAAGATAAGCTGTCACATTTGCCATAATTTGAATTTCATTGTTATTACCTAAATCTACAAAAAGTAGACTGATATCCATCACAAATATTGACACATATATGATATTTCATACTAGAGCTTTGTTAAAGCTGCCTTAACTGTAGCAAGTAGTTTGATTTTAATTTATGGTTGTGTCTTATACTCTATTAATTTCGACTTTATATTTGTTATTTCAGATCCCCCAACAACCATTGTTGGTATCTCGTAGTAAACCAAGAGAAATCCGTGCTGGTATGCCTGAACTTATACTATTAATACCAGAACTTTGTCAATTGACAGGTTTGACAGATCGTCAACGTGAAAATTTCCAATTGATGAGAGCTTTGGCTGACCATACACGCGTAGGTCCTAGTCAGAGAATGCAAAAATTAGATGAATTCAGCAATCGATTGAGAAAGTGCCCTGAAGCAGTTTCAGAGTTGAGAAAATGGGATTTCAAATTGGCTGATGAGTTAATTAATTTCCAAGGGAGAGTACTGCCACAAGAACAGATTTTAGGAGGTAATTAGGAATATGGATAGTTGGCTAATTATATTTAAGAATAAATATTTACCTATATTTTTATTGTCTGTGATGTAAAAAATAATTTAAACTTTTAGATAAACATATATTATACTCAATTTATATATGGTTCTTCGCCAACTTCTTTTACATGAAATAAAACTTAAAAAGGTTTTCTTTTTTTCTTTTTCCAACGTTTGTACCAATAGCCCTGATAATCAACCTAAATAAAGGATTCGAAACGTTGGAAAAAGAAAACCTTTTGAAGTTTTATTTCATGTAAAAGAAGTTGGCGAAGAACCATTAATATATAAATTTTCATACTCCCAATTAACCAATAAATATATATATTATACTGTTATGAATAAATGTATACATACAGTGTGTGCATAAAGTATGGAAACATGAAGATACAGTAACAAAATTTTGGTTATGTCTATTATGGACCAGCAATATTAAATTTTATATTTTCGATGTTGCCAAATATACAGTTTTTGATATGTATGAATATGTATTTTTAAATGGGGCACCCCGTATATTTGATAATTTTCTGTAACGGTATTTTTGTTAATGCAGCATACAAACTGTTGATAGCCAATTGATGTGAAGAAATTAGGAAAAACATTTTTATTACAACCTTTGATATTAATAGAGTTTAAAAAAGTCCTTGCTATTTTTGTAATTATACATATGATAAGAATATCAGTTTCATTTTGTTAATCAAGTTGGTTTTATTGTCAGTAGGTACGTCTTGATAGTTATTTTAAAATTGGTTTACCAGCTATAAAAATCAGAGTAAAATACAATGGTACATTTAACAGATCGTCAACGAATTGAAATTTTATTACTAGAAGGATGTGATGGCAGGTAATACTGAAATAATCTGTAATTTGCGTATGTTTTATTTGCGACATTATATAAGACATAACAGTATGTGAAATATTTAATAACAAATATGAAGACTCTCAAAAAGTGGCCCGCCTTGCTATTCCACGACAAACAAAAAATTATATTTTTTGTCATCAGGGTATTAGAGTTGTTGCAACCGAAAATCACATCAGTCAAACAACTGTTCGTAAATAATTAATAAAACAAAAATGCCATTCCATATAATTGGTACAGAAATTGAATGAAGACAATCCAGATTGCAGAATGGAGTTCTGTGAAACAATGTTAAGTAGATTTAACACTAATCATTTTTCTTATGAAGCTACTTTTCATGACTCAGTCAATTGGTGAAGGCACATACGAGGATATATTGAAAAATTCTTAGCCTACTATAGAACCAAACAAAATTTCAATGTCGAAATATTTTATTACTCAACATATTCTCCTCTTAATTGGATACATTTATTACAGCGTACCTGCAACGTCTGTAGACCTTTCAAAAAAATGTTTCTTCTTGCTCTGCAAACCAGACCTCCACAGCTTTTATTACCTCCTCGTTTGAAGAAAATTTACGACCTCTTAAACTTTTTTTCAGTTGAGGAAAGAGATTATAGTCGGACGGAGCCAAATCTGGTGTCCTAGTAATTCAAACCCTAAATCAACAATTTTTTGCATGGCAACATGAGATTTGTGTGCAGGGGTTTTGTCCTGCAAAAACAAAACACCTTTGGATAGCTTTCCGTCTCTTTTCTCTTTAATTTTTTCCCGTAGAGTGGTCAGTAATGTCGAATAGTTATTGTTCTACCCTTATCCAAAAAATCAATCATGATTACTCCATGGCAATCCCAAAAAACTGAAGCAAGAACTTTTCCAGCAGATTTTTGGACACGAAACTTCTTAGGTCTTGGAGAACCAGAGTGTCGCCATTCCATCGATTGTTGCTTTGTTTCTGGATCGTAGAAATGTACCCAAGTCTCATCCATAGTAACAATTCGGTTTAAGAAGTCTACATCGTTTTCAAATCGAGCACAGATCGAACGCGATGCTTCTACCCTTGCACGCTTTTGGTCAACATTCAAAAATTTGGGGATCCATTGTGCAGCAATTTTTCTCATATCCAAATTGACGTGAACTATATGATGAACGCGTTCGTATGAAATATGCAGTGCTTCAGATATCCGTTTTAGCCCAATTCTACGATCTGATAAAATCATGTCATGAACTGCTCGATATTTTCGGGGACTGACACAGAAACTGGCCTTCCCGTTCGGTCATCGTCTTCAATGGAAATTTTACCTCTTTTGAAGCTTGCAGTCCAATTTTTCACGGTCGAATACAAAGTACATTGATCACAAAGGGTATTAAGCATATCTTTGTAAATCTGCTTACCTCTTAACCCTTTTAAATACACGTACTTGATGATGGCTCGATACTCAAATTTTTCGATTCTAACAATTTCGGTGGACATCTTTTTTATTTTATTGCGTAACTCTGGTTTACTTTTTTGACATCAAACTTTACACTGACACTTCTAATAAGTTATTGTTCGTTGCTATGATAACACAATATTTTGTTTATGCATGGAACTGGTCTAGGCTAACTAGATATCAATACATCCTCGTACACAGTATCCACAAAAGATCAGCGTGGGCAGGAATTATTAATAATACCATCGTTGGATCTTATCTAATTCCAGAATTATTCACTCTTTCATGATGATATAAATAATCATCTAGTGAATAAGTTAATTTGGTTTCAGCAAGATGCATCTCCTCCTAATTATATTCGAGGCGTTCGTGAGTTTCTCGACATCACATTTCCAAATCGTTGAATTAGAAGAGGAGCTATCGAATGGCCAGCAAGAACTATAGATTTGACACCTTCAGATTATTTTTATGGGGTTTATTTAAAAATCAACGTGTATGTGAATAGACCACAGACTATCCAAGGACTGAAAGTCAATTATAGAGGAGATAGCACTAATTAACTAATGAGGTCATATTGAACATCACCTTTAATTTTTTTCTTTAGGTATTTCTCTCTGTTTATAAGTACTGCAATATTCATTACAAAATAAAAATGTTTTTCGTAATATTCTCACATTAATGGTCAATATTGGTCATTAAAAGTTTGAATGCTTCATCAACAAAAAAACTATTACGGAAAACTGTCAATTATACGGGTTGTCCCCTTTAAAAATACACATATTTTTCATACATCTCAAAAACCATCGAAAATATAAAATTTAGAATCGCTGGACAGTCTAATATAAATTATTTATATTTTTTGTATTTTTATAGAAAGTAGTAGAACGCGAGCAATAAGTTTGTCTTATCCCAAATATATACAATCCTTAAAACTAAGTTATAATCACTCAGTTCTTAACTGTGAACTTTCGCATATCACTGTGCTCTGCTTTTAACACTTACACCAGATCTGAATGTTTCATCCTCTTTAGGTTGTGTTGATCGAGTAGCTGGAGCATCTCAATGTTAACATGATTATGTAGCCTGTCTTTGAGGTTTTGGATTTATATATTGATTTCTTCCTGAACTGTTGGTACATTTAGGTCTCTGTGCTTATTTGCGTTTCAAATATAGTATGGAGTACTTTGTTTTGGAATTTTTGAATGGGTGATATGTTGGTTGATCTGGCACAGCCATATGTCCGAATGCGTTTCAGAATCTGCTCATATATGAGCAATTTCTTATCTATTGACATTTGGGATTTGCTGCCTATAAGTCAATACATTTTTCTATATTTTATATTTATTTTTTTCTTTTTCACATGCTCCTTCCATCTCTGCTTAGTCAATCCTACATATTTTGCTGTTTGAATTTGGGTCCTCCATTCCATTAATTGTGATTCGTACATTTTGTTTTTGTAAAATGTTTGTTTACAGATTTTGATTTGCAAGTTTTATTCTCCACTTTTTGGTCTATTCGTCGAATCGATGGGAGGCTTTTTGTAACTTTTGTGTAGCTTCTTCCACATTAGTTCCTATTGCAAGGGTGTCTTCTGCAAATGTGGCGATTTTTATACTATTCATATCTGGTATGTCATATGTATATAGTAGATATAGAACTGGGCCAAGTATGCTCCCTTGTGGCACACTTGCTTTTATTTGTTTTACTTCAAAGTATTCAGTTTCTTGTTTAACTCTGAAAAATCGATCTGTTATACAGGGTGTCCAGAACCTCTCCTGCCAAACGAAATTTACAGATACTAGAGGTGATTTTATGTCCATCTAACATAATTTACCTCTATCCAAAAGTGAGTTAGCGCACTTTGAAGATGACACTGTTAAGTTTTTTGGATGTACCTCAAAAAATCCCTTACGTACAAACTTCAAACTTAGTACATTGTATAAGCCTCCAGTAACAAATTGTTTACTACAAAACGGAGTTTTTTATTGCTGTCACAAGAGTTCAGAATGGGAAGGGCAACAGGTAAATTTAGTAAAATTCTTTGTGAATCTGTTTTTTGACAAATTTTACAGTAAATTCAAAAACCATGAGGTATTCCAAAAAATGTGCCTTTGTTTGAATTTGCTATTATTCACCACTTTCGAGAAAAATCATATTATATTGAATGCCAACAATACTAAAAATTAAGTGGTTTTTCTGAAAAACTGTGCTTAATGGTGAAAAAACTGATACACAAAACATTTAACGAAACTTACCCCTTGCCTCCCTCCCCGCGTCGAAAAAAACGCGGATTTGTAGTAAACAACTTATCACTGGTGGTTTATACAATGTACCAAGTTTGTATGTAGCGGTTTTTTTGAGATATCCAAACTTAAGGACTTTCATGAGCAAATTTCTCTGATTACTAATGCACTTCCTCCATGTCCTGCATCTTGTGGATGGATAGTATGATAAATTATATATCTTATTTTTATATACATTCGTGTAGTTAGATGAGTCTCTACGAATAGATATATTTGTTGTGGAGTTAGGAATACTTCTAATTCCTCTCTTTTTTGGAGTATTCCATTTGCATTCCGTGCTGCTATTCGTAGATATTTTCTATTCATATTCACGAGATTGTAGCTCTGTTGTTACATTTCTAACGGTTTATTAATTAATTGTCCCTGTTTGTCAAATCTCTAGTAGATTGGCTAACATTTCAGTGACTGTGGCATGACTACTTGGTGATGGTATTTGTTCCTCTCCTCTTTCAGCTTGACTAAATGTTTCCCTTTCTCTCACATGGGGATTTTTGTAGCTTGTTTTTTTCATCGCGTTTTCCCTTTTCCTGCTTTTATTAATTTGATTTTGATTTCTTGCATTTTTTTGGCAACTCCACTACTCTGTAACTTGCTAGGTGGGATTCACTACAGGTTATACATTTGGCAGCTCCATTAGCTGTGTTTTTTGTGCACTGTGGTGTTTCATGTTTTTCGGCAAATTTTACAGGTCTGTGTTCCTCTTCTGCAGTATCTAATAATATGTCCAAACTGTTGACATATTTTACATTGAGAAATAATGTTTGATTTTCTTAGAGCTTCTACTGTAACTTTCATTTTTTGTATTTCAGTTATCTCAAATACTTTGCCTTCCTTGCTTTCAAATGTAATCATGAAAAGTGGAAGAGGAGTTTTATCTCTTCTTTTCAATATATTTACTGCACTTACTGCAGCAAATCCTCTGACTTGTAGTTCTTTAACTATTCGGTCTGGTTAGTACGTTGGATGCAATCTTCTGACCATTACACTTAATGGTCTATATCTCTTATCTTCATATGAGTGCCATTTGTAGTTTTCTAATTTTGCTACTCTCTTTTTATAGCCCTCTTCATTTTGGATGTTAATTTTTATTTGGTCTCTATTCTTCACTGTAGCTTGATGTTTGACACTTGATTTCATTGTAATTTTTTTTACTTACTATTATTGGAGAGGATGCTCGAGGCTTTTTAGGTATCATTATCTGGATTTTAGAAGTGGTTTTGATGCTGGAAAAGCTTGTTTGATGGGTGATTTAATTGGCGAGGTATCAATTTTCTTCCTATTTGTTTTCCTACTTTCAGCACATATTCTGCTTCCTTGCCTAATCCTTCTTTGTCTGTTTTATGTCTTATTTCTTTCTGTCTGCTTGTTTCGGTGTAGTTTAACTTGTTATTGCAACCCATTCATTTGCTGTTGTAGTTACTGTTCAAGATTCTCTCTAGCAGCTTTTTCATTGATCCAAACGTTATAATAATGTATACCTTTGTTTGTTTAAGCTTGATTATCTTCTATCAGGACCTGGTTTTGTTGAGCTAATAGCATGTCACCAGGAGTCGACGGTATTACTGGCTAATAGATTATAATCTATTGACTGGGCTATTATTTGTTTAAATTAATGTAAAAATGTATCACTTACCCAAATGATGTGAATATCAATATTCATGACAACTATTATTTTTAAATATGTTCAGTTTTTATCACAATTAGTAGCTGATAGCAACGTTTTAGTAATTAATGTCTTTACTTCTTGGAAGTCTATCAAGAACTATCTAATATACATAACCAATTTTTTTACTGTATCTTACGGGGTGACAAAGATATCTTGGGTATTGAAATGTCGCTAGAAAGCAATATTTTATCTTGAAGCTTGCAATCAAATAAAAAACATTCACCTACATTTGTTATATTACATATTTAATATTTAGAGATATTCTTGTGCTAATTAAGATAAAAATTATTTGTATCTAGCTAATCACAATCATATCCCTTCATCCGCGTGAGCTTTGGCAAAGAATTTCATTTTTTGGATAATGTACTACTAAAATTGATAACACTGGTCTTTTTTTTTAGGCAACAATGCCAGATACTCCGCAGGTCCTCAGGCAGATTGGACTAGGGAATTACGTTCACTGCCAATGTTTTATGCGGGAAAAATGGCGAAGTTTGCAGTTGTTTGTCCTGCTAAATTCAAAAATGCCTGTCAAGATTTTCTTCAATGTCTACAGAAATCTGCTAAAGGTATGCAATGGAACATGTCACAACCTCGTATATTTGACATTCCAGATGATAGAGCTAGCTCTTACCTGGACACTATTGAACATTTGATCAGCAAAAACAATCCTGATATGATAATGTGTGTTGTGCCTAATAATTCATCTGACCGATATTCTGCCATCAAAAAGAAATGTTGTGTTGATAGAGGAGTACCCACTCAAGTGATTTTAGCTAAAAATCTAACTTCCAAAGGTAAGTTCAGTAACACATAGTTGATCAATTTTTGAAAAGTTGTTCCATATTCTTCGTTATACTTTATTACCCAAATTAAATAGTAAAACCAGAATTGTGATAACTATCATAAATACTAGTAATTCACGTGGGTGTAGTTGCATAAAAGTAATAGTACTTCATACACTATTTATAAATATCACAATTTCTAGAAAAATAAGGTATACTTGGTCTCTTCAACAAAATTCTTGAATGATAAAGATTATGTTGAAATATATGTTACAATAAGTTACAAAATATTGGACTAAAATTATAATTACTAATCAATAAAAAGTGGCTTATACCATAAATGTTCAATATGAGCTGCTATTATTTTGTAATAAACATAACTGGGTCATCTAGGAATAAAAGAAAAATGTTTCACCAAGATTTATTAACTAACTATGTATACTATTTTAACTAAGACTTATTGATAAAACTAAATGTCTTTACTTGCATAACTGCATGATTATATATTTACAATTAACACTTTAGGGCCCAGATTTCAAATCTTTCTTTTTTCTCGTTCTAGATTTGTTAGTACATATAGTAGAAACGGTGAGGCTTTTTAATTATGTGACTTAGTTGACGATATTATTCAACACATACTATGTTGATACTGTCTTCTAATAACAGAAAAACAACGAAACTCAATACAAGCATTTGTCATATTGTTACTTGTTACGTTTGGTATTTGCATCGCGAACGGATTTTTGGTCACGTGATCACAGATTAATCTGAGTAAATTGCTATTAACAAACGGTCCGACCAAATAAACCATAGACGAACTTCTAATGTCGTTTTCACCTGTGCTTTTGTTTTACGTACTTATGGTTCTCTTGGTGTTTCAAATTTTATTTTCTTGTTATTTATGGCTATGTCTATCCCTGAGGCAATTTTGATCGCTATCCATTGTCATCAAATCATTTTTAATGACAATGATGTCGAGGAACAAAAATGGAACAAAAAATTGAATGTTTGTATAAAAAACACAAAAGGTTATCTAAGAAAAAACGCTACGACACTAAGTACAAAATAATCTCACAACATCAAAGATTAATCTTTCTCGTTGGTCAAAATATTCCAAGCAAACATATTTACAGTGGTTTGGTCTGAGCTTCAGATTTACCTCTTCTACCTCTAGTTGCAATAAACGAACGATTCAGATTAAAAAGATTGATTAGATGCAAATAACAAACACAGCAACTATTAGGGATTTTTCCTTGATAAACTTTGAAGTACCAGACTTTATCTAAACCTTATTGGTTTATTTCTGATACACTGCTTACACCCATGTCTCCCAAAATATTCTACCATGCTCTCATCAAAGCTGATGTCTTGTTCAGGTTGGTACAAATTCAAGAATTTTCTTTGGAGTAATGTTATAAGAGGACAAAGTTTCCACATTTTATCATTATTTTGTGGATTGTTGTAGTCGGCGCAATGTAAAAATTGTAACAGTGATAGAAAGTGATTAATTTGGAGGGTACAATATTGTATCCTGACAGAATTAGAATTAATAATGCAGTTTTTATGTCGTCTTTAGTAATTGCAGAATCTGGCCGTTCTTTAAAGAATATTTCATTATCAAAAATTGTTTCTAAAATGTCTAGTGGTGTTTTTCACGATAGTTAGGAAATAACTCTTCAGGAAATGATTTTCATTGAGCAATTGGTAACTCCTTTTCCCCCAGGTGCTTAAAAGTTTTTTTTTGTATGGAATTGGTGAGCTATTGCCATCTTCCTGTTTATATTCTTTATTCACCTTGTTTTCTTGCTTATCATGCTCGCTCTATTCTAAGTTCTAAGTGAAAACAACAATTTGTGCTTGAGCTTTCCTGTTAAGTTGTCAATGTAACCTCCGTTGTCTTCGTCAGTGCGAACGCATTTGCAATTTACTTGTGTCTTCTTCAATCATTGCCACCGCTTCTTCTAAGGTGATCTTGTTGTATGACAACGTAAATTCTATAAACATACATTAATTATTTTATATATCGCAAAACTCGTGGTATACTGTAACAACTCAAAAATCTGAAGTTGTGGGAAATGGCAATGGAGTTTTTGACAATTTTTCTTTTGCTCATTATTTCATTACTGTTTGTCCTTTCGAAACGTAATTTTGACTATTGTCCTGTTCTGATATTCCTCTTTGCATTAATTAGGACAGAAGAGCCTGAGGCTTTTGTTAATGATCTCCCAATTTTTGAAGGCATCTTTTCTCTCCTCGACGGTAACAGTTGATCTGCGACTTCTTCTGGTTTGAGTTTGTAATGTGTCGACAGTTTCGAAATTTTCAGCTTGGTAGGAAGTTTTGTAGAGAAAGACAAACGGATTTTCTCGCACGAATTTAAAAACCTTGATGTTTGCGAAGGAGAACGTTTCTTGTTTACTTATGAACAATGGACTTAATATTGTGGAAAAGATGTCAGGCGTATGTGTACATTGTCGGCATAAACTTGTTTTTCTGCTGTCCGCTGCAATTATCAGAGTAGAAAATAAAGTCAATGCCTTCGTTTGGGTTTTCTTTGGAATGATTGGCAATAAATTGAAAAACTACTGTGGCAATTTCTATTGCTCCGCTGTTGCCTACTTCCTCATGCCAAACATTGCACACAGCCTTTTTCGTCTTCAGTTCGTAAATCGTTAGGTTGTACGTTGACAATTTCGATTGACATACCGATACCTCACCTTTGGAAGTGGGAGTGGCCACGATAGTTTTTGAACCGGATTCCGTTTTGTCCTTCTCTTTTTCTCTTGACATTGTCTTCTCCTTCAGATGTTCTTCAAGTTCTGGGGGTTTCTCCGTTTCGCTGAACTTCTCGTACGCTGCGCACAGTTCACACTGATCTTTCTTTGGGATGAAGAAAGATTGAATTCATCGAACACATCGAAGAAAACGTGCGTTTTGCAAAAGTCTTTCCTTCTTCGAGGCACTTGTACACATAATCTCTGTATATTTGAGCATTGGAATAGCCCTCTTCAATGTACTCTCTCTCTCCATCTGACCCCTGAGATAATGGGAAGGTATTCGTGGGATGGAATTGATGGGGGCTCTTATGTCGTTTTTGACGAAATCGGGTAGTTTTCTGTGGTTCCGGTGTTCACCACGTTCCTCATCCTCAAGTGCGCCATCGCTGAGTTTCTTTCTAATTGTGATGACCGTTATCGTCGAAATACCAAGGGTAGCGAGAAAAAATGATTTACAATCACGCATTTCCTTTTCGTTATCTTTGAAATAATAAGCAAAGTTACTCCTCCAGTTTCTGTTATCAGTCGGCTCACAAAGTCTCTTTGTTTTTGCTAGTCCCCGTAGCTCCAATATTTCCGAAATATCCTTAATCTAGATTGTTTCCCAATTTTAGATGAACATTTAAAAGTGCACTCTTCTCCACAACCGGGTTTCATTTTTCTGCTGTCAACTTGTTTATTGGTGCTCTTTGCTTTATAGGGTTTCCCCATATTGCGGAGGCTTTTGACAACGTTGACCCTCCACTGCTATGGCTTTGCTCCTCTCTTGTGTCCTTTCTTCGATTCAGTGGGTTCTTTACATTCGCCTCCAACAGAAAATGTGGAATTCGAGCTGAATTATTCAGTCGGAACATGATGAGCTGGAGTTGGAGCTTGAAGAGCCAGAGTGGGCAGCATTTACTTCTGGTAGTTGTGTTGTTTCGACAGTGGTCGCAGTAGTTATTTCTTCTGATGGCAAAGGGGCTTCGAATGGTTCGCTGCAATTGGAGTCAACGTTAGTAACAAAAGCCTGGTCGGGAATTTGTGACGGCAAAGTCGCGTATTTAGAATAAAGACTGTCGCCGAAAAGGGACTTTTCTGGTTCTGAAAGAAAATAATACAGCTAGATAAAAATAAACAAGCATTCAAATTGAAAGAGTATAATCTAACTATTTATAATTACCTGGCATTGGTTCGTCTAAGTTTTGGTACACCAGGATTCTTCACTCTCGAAACGTTGCTCTTTCCTGCATTCTACAGAAATTATAGGGTGTCTTATACCCTCATAGAGCAACTTAAGTAAGTAATCTGCATGAGATTGGTCTGAAAATAATAATTCCTTATGTTGAAGTGAATAATTTAGACAGTTTGGGGAAAGTTTCTGTAATTATTATATTCAGGGAATTAACTGCTGCATATTTTTGGGAAGCTTCTTTGAAATTATTACCATTGCTCGGTCTTGGGGTTTCGTTTTTTCCATTTTCTGAAAAGGTAGTTACGAAATAATGTGAAGGGTGAAAATTGCATCAATTGAATTTGAAACAATATAGAAAACTGATAAGGAACGAATTAATATTTCGTGGTAAATGTTTGTGAAACTCACCTGAAGTTGGGACTACACAGGCCACATTAATATTTTCAGTAAGCCGATCCTTTGCGCAGAAAACCGCCTTTTTCTGCAACGCCAAATCTTCCGCACCAATGATCTTGAAGTATGTGTCATGTTCATGAGGGTAGGGTGGCCAAACAGTTCCATTTTTGGACAAAGGCTTAATTTGGTTTTTAGTTATTGACTGATGTTCCTTGACTATAGCTCTTCTTATTTTTGAATTCGGGTTGTTTTAGGTGCTATTAATTAAGTGCGACGCCTTAAGTATGTTGGATTCTTGACTCAATTTTAACCTACACCTTGAAAAAATAATAATCCCGTTCAGTATAATCGTCAAAGTAACTTTTTGATATTTTTTCATTTTTTTTTAAAATGAACCATTTTGTTGTGCCTACCTTAATCAGCACAGAAAACAGTGAAAAATAATTGGGATACTCTTACGGTTAAAGCTAATAAGTAATAACGTAAAAAGAAATCGTGATCTACCGTTTGGAGAATACAGTCTCAAATTTCCTTTCAAGGGACAATCGTCTGTACCTTCCACGTTCCCAAAATACCCTCTAAAGCGACAGGTGGTTGGGAGAGGACTAAGTTATCGTCTTGGGCGAATGGTTTTACCTCCTCACAGTGGAATATTGTAACATCTGCTGCCGTGCGACGAATGGGATGGAGAACTCATTTTCCGAGTTTCGATTCGACATCAAACTCATAATGGAAAAAAAAGAAGTTACAGTATTCCACGGAGGGTGCGATATATATACCGCAAAATTATATAAGTCATTTTTCATGATTCCAAACTTAAACAAAAAAAATACAAAAAGCCAGAAACAAAGAATTAAAAAAGATGTAAAAAATGTTTATAAAACAAAAATGCTTTGTTCCTACATAGCGCCTAGCGTGATCACATGATCAGGACGAAATATAAATATATCTGCAAAAACGACAAATCAATTTGAAAGAAAAAATTACTACAAGCACAAGAATGCCAAATAATTTAAAAACCTTACAAAAATATACTCAAAAATAACAATAACATCAAAATTAAGTGCCAATGTACGTCCATCCTCAATAAAATCTCAATGTTAATGAAACTTATGATGACAAATACTAAGTATAATAGTTCGATTATTTGATAATGTAGATCAGGAAAATGTAGAAAAACTTTGAAAGTTTGACACTAAACAGAAATTGCACATTCATATTTGAACAGCTGATTTAGTGTGTTCATATGAACATGCTGAGTACTAAAGGGTCAAGTGAATATCTGAATATGTACTTACTTAATCATTATGTCTTCCTATCCTTTTGAGGGTGTAAGACCTGAAATTGAGCAACCTTTGATCTAGGGTATTTTTTCCAAAATTCTCCATTTCTTCTAGTCATTTATTTGGTGAAGGACTTCGTGTAGTTTCTTTTCTCTATTTTTGACCGCTTTATTAATTTCGTCCATCCATATTTTTCTTGGCCTTTCTCTATTTCTCTAATTTATTTTTTTCATTTCAAATACTCTTCTTGTTATCCTTTGCCCCTCCATCCTTTTCACATGACCAAACCATCTTAGTTAGCTCTCCTATATTTTGTTCTAAGGGTTTTATGTTCAGTATTTCTCTGTATGTTTCTGATAAGGTATAATCTAGTTTGTCAATTTTACAGAGGAATGTCATTTCAGCTGCTTACAATCTTTTTTTTCAGTTTTAGTCCATGATTCTGAGCCTTGTGTTAATGTTATATTTTTATAAGACTTGCACTTTAATTTCTTTAGGCATTCCCTTGTTTCCTAGGAAGATTTTATGTTGTTTAAAAGTTTTCTGGTACTAGTAGTTCTCACTGTGTACTTGAATTTTCCTGTCAGTTCTAAGTATAAATTCCCTATTTGGATCGTATGGGTTTTCCCTTCTGTGTTTACAATCATTGTTTTGGTCTTCTTATGTTATATTTTTTGAGCACTTGTTTATAGGTTTTTCACTTTTTGTGAATAATACAAAGTCATCTGCGTAACGTATTTCTGTTTTTACCATCTTCATCCCCCAATACCCTGCTTCATAGCTTTATTTTATGGCTTCGTCTAAAATATATAGCAGTGGGCTTAGTATAACCCTTCCTAACTCCATTGCTAGTTACACACATTTTTAATACTTCGTGTCTTATTCAAACTTTCTGATGTTATTGTACAGGCTCATAATACTTATGATTAGGTTTTGGTTTACTCCTCTTCCCTCTAGGATCTACCATATGTCTATTATTTTTATTGTAAGGATTTTTCTAAGACTACGAAGAATATTTGTAGGCTTCTTTTCATTTTTATCGCTTCTTGCGATAAATGTTTTACAATGAATATTGCATCTTGGATTCCTCTATTGAACCTAAAATCTAATTGCTTAACTTCCAAGGTTAGCTCAAATTTTTCTCGAACTCGTTTTTCTAAGATTCTGGTAAATATTTTAACTGTATTACTTGATAATACAAACATAGGTGATATAATTCCTAATTTGTTGAGGCTGTCTCTCTTTTCATTATTTCTTTCATTACAGCCCCATCTTGTAGTGCTTTCAGCATTTTGTTAGCTTATCGTGACCTGGTGCTGTACTCTTTTTTCTATACTTACTACTTCTTTTATTCTTTCTATTTTACTTCAATTTTCACCCTTCTTTCCTTTTTTCGTCAGTTTCTTTTGCATCCAATAGTTCTTTGAAATATGCTCACCACCTTTGCATGATCTGGTCCTTTGCTGCCATTACTATACCATGTTCTTCAATGATATATTTTTCTTGTTTCTCATTCTCTCGTGCCATAAAATAACTGTTGGTGGCCTTTGTATGCTGGGGGCGAATTCCGTGTACGGTTGAATTCCATAGCGACGTGCCGCTTTCTATATGGAGAGATGTCCCTAAAGAATTATTCACGAATACACAGAATTAGACCCCTGTTGTTAATTTGTGTCTGATGTCTTTCCATGTTTTTTCTTTTTCTTGTTTGATTATTTTTCTCTGTTGCTTATATTTTTTGTACTATTCATTTTTCTTATCTAACACATTATTTCTTTATAATATTTCCTTCTGTAAAGAAAGTTTTGTCTCTCCAATATTTAAGTCAGGTTCAAGAAATGATATCAAAAATTATCGTAGTGTATCTATACAGTCTTCAATCCCAAAAGTTCTTGATAGTTTAATGTTTGACTGTTTGAATTGGCAGTGTAAAGAGATTTTAATTGATGAGCAGCATGGCTTTAGGGGGGGTCGATCTACGGTAACCAATCTGCTCATATACAATAATAAGTTGTCGAATGCCTTGGAGAGAGGTTATCAGGTTGATGCCATATATACTGACTTCTCCAAGGCCTTTGACAGAGTTAATCACTTGTTGTTGGTTAGGAAGTTAAAAAATTTAGGTTTTTCAGACGGATTAGCGACCTGGATGCTTAGCTTTCTTAGTGAGAGAAGGTTGAAGGTAAAAATTGGTAATTTCTTGTCAAGAGTGATTGATGTGAGCTCTGGTGTCCCTCAGGGGGGACATTGTTCTCCTTTGCTGTTTAGCCTGTTTGTCAATGACATCAAAGATATTATAAGGGATTGTGAATTTTTAATGTTTGCCGATGATCTCAAATTATTTTTAGTGATTCGGAATGACATCGATATTGATTTGCTTCAAAGGGAACTAGATAATCTGTCTGAATGGTGCAAATTAAACTTGTTAGATTTGAATGTTGATAAATGCTTTAAGATCTCTTTTAGTAAAAAGAAAACTAGAATCCCGTCCTCTTATTCAATAGATGGTCAGTTGCTAGTAAATAAAGAATTGGCTAAGGATTTGGGAATTCTTTTTGACTCTCATTTAAGTTTTGGTGAGCATATCAATCAATTGGTGGTTAGGGCTCAAAGGATGTTGGGATTTACTTTGAGGAATTGTAATGATCTCTCTCTGGAAGCTGTGAGGTCTATATATGTTGGGTTGGTCAGATCACAACTGGAATATGGTACATGTATTTGGACACCACAGTATAATGTTTATAAGTCATTACTCGAGAGATTGCAAAACAAATTCTTGAGATATTGTAATTATAGGTTCAATTTGAATCTCATTGCTGATCATGATTATTCTCTAATTTTACATAAACTAAACTTGCTCTCGTTGGATAAAAGAAGGATTATGTATGACATTACCCTCATTTATAATATACTTAATGGTGTTGTATCATGTCCATCCTTGTTGTCTGAAATATATTTTGCAGTTCCACAAAGAACGCTACGGCATTGTAACCTATTTTCCATAAGTTTTCATAGAACTAATTATGGTAAACATTCTTTTATGGGCAGATCTCTAGAATTTTTAAATAAGAAGGATAAGTTGGATGTTTTTAATAGCTCTTTCCAGGTCTTTAAGAGTACTCTAATAAGGTTTCTTTGAAGTAATATGTACTGTTATCTTATATTTGTCATAATATTGTCATGTTATTGTTAATTTGTCTTGTGATTTTTTAAATACATCTAGTAATGCTGTTTTTTTTAGATTTACTTAGTTAAGTTTGTTAATTGTAGTTTAACATAACCGCATTGTATGCTGTTGTTTCTATTTTGTAGTGGGGTTTTCCCGTCTAATAAATAAATAAATTATACCTTAATCAAAATTACAAAAAAAAAACTTGTATTTTTCCCATTTATTTTCTCCCATGCAGAAAACTAGGTTTATTTTTTATACACTATGGGTACGTTCCACTAAAGCCCACAACACCCACGATCGCGACGGCTGAAATACCCATTCCACTTACGAGAACAGACCACGGTCGTTGTAGGCGAAAGTTATAAGTGGAATGCACATTTGAGCGGGGTAGGCTCACAATATGGTGACTTAGTGAAAACTTGCAGTTTGGAGTAAAAACGTGGCATAGGCCGGGGTAAAATTTAATTCATCATGGATTCCCGTGAATGTGTGGTTGCGTTTTTGACAAAACGAATTAGAATTTATCGCCATATTTGAATTGCCGCCACATTTTGATGA
This sequence comes from Galeruca laticollis, assembly GCA_963921935.1. Taxonomy (NCBI): domain Eukaryota; kingdom Metazoa; phylum Arthropoda; class Insecta; order Coleoptera; family Chrysomelidae; genus Galeruca; species Galeruca laticollis. Next base: position 87,897,025 of record OY998182.1, read on the forward strand.
AAGCACACTCAGACTCACCAATTTGTATGGACGAAGTGGGCGAGACGCGGTCGCAAACAGTGACGTCATCTATGACGTTAAACGACCGCTTACGACGATCACGGGCCTAAAGTGGAAGGGTAAAGTGGGCGTTGTGATCGTTGTGGGCTTTAAGTGGAACGCACCCTATATATTGTCAGCAGTTTTTAACCAATTAACTTTTTCTAGTTTCTAACATATCTTTACATTTTAGGAGTAATGTCTATCGCAACTAAAGTTGCAATTCAACTGAATTGTAAGGTTGGTGGTGCACCATGGACTGTATTAATGCCATTATCAAATCTCATGGTTGTCGGATATGACGTATGCCGTGATACTTCTAACAAAGGAAAAAGTTTTGCAGCAATGGTTGCCTCGCTCGACAAACAGATTACTCGATACTTCAATTATACGTCAGAACATCAACTGGAGGAAGAACTGTCTGAAAATTTCGGCGCTTTCCTTATACTAGCATGTCACCGATACAAAGAAATAAATGGACGTTTCCCTGATCGAATTTTGATATATAGAGATGGAGTTGGAGATGGACAACTACCATATGTTATTGAAAATGAAGTAGAAAACATCAAACGAAAATTGATGCAAGATATTTATAAGAATGGAGATTTAAAAATGGCATTTATTGTTGTGTCAAAGAGAATAAATACAAGGATATTCACAAATAAAGGAGAAAATCCCCCACCTGGCACTGTGGCAGATGATGTTGTTACACTACCAGAAAGGTGAGTTATTTCTCATTTCTTTGTTAACTAACACAATATTAAATATTTAACCTGCCTGGTTTGCCACAAGCAATTTTGATGAAATTTACTGAAATTTGTAGATTTATATTTATTGTCTGTATGCTCACGCAGATTGCCAGTCAATTTTCATACAAGAAATAAAGGACCGATAATGGCATTTTCAAGAATACCCGCCCAAACATTAACTTTTTGTTGGTAATGTGTGTATGTCTTCCAAAAATATGCGTGTTTTCGTCACTCCAATAGCAACAATTTTGTCATTGCTATTCAGAAGAATGAACGTTCTTCTCGGAAACATATATTGTTTAACAAAAGATTAGGCATGGCATTGACTTGATGAGACATGTTATCACGAAACTATGGTTCTATTATAATCATCCTCGAGTGGAATCTGTATTTTATATGGATGAAATTTTGCATTTTCAATGATTTTTTTACACTCCTGTGAAATTTCCTTCTCGCAAATTATTTTTTTAAAAGGTAAAATAACCAACAAATAAAAATAGCATTGATTCAAGGGTTGGAACAATGCTCTTTTAACCATTTCTATTAAAGTGAGAGTCAATACAATAATGCATCTCAGTGCAGGCAAGTTCTAATTAATATGTCAGAGTAGAACGCTATTTGTATCATTTTAAAGGGAATTAATGGCAAATCAGAATGATCTCCCACTTAGCCACTTTCCATTTAAGATTCTAAGGTTAACAGCTACCCCTTCTTGGAGTTTGAATCACGAGGGCTACAAATATTTATTTGAAGTGCCCCTTGAAAATTAAATTTACCTGTTTTTCGATTTCTCGTATCCGACAAATGTCAAATTATTTTTTTCTGTTCTTCACTATTAATAGAAAGAGATTCTACTTAAAAATTATGTTGGTTATGTTATCAGAATCAGATATTAATGACATATGGGAAAAGATTCCCCAGACCAACTGTAAAACAGTGTCATCAAATAGTCATCATCTATCTCATTTTAACACATACACATATCATTGCTCTGGATAATATTCCAGTGTCTGGCTATTTAAATTAAAATTCAAGCAGTTTATTTATTAATAATTTAAATAAAAATTTCTGTAAGATTTTGTAAGTCCTAAAAAACTAAATTGTAGGTATTTATGAGAAGTTTCAATCACTATTGGAAACAAGAGGCGAACATCCTAGTTCATCATCATCGGACACACTTATCGGTATCCTCGTTGTCGCCAATATTATCCGTATTCACAATAAATTTGAGGTGATCTAAGGAGTCGTCAAAGAGGTGCTTCTTTTGTATGAGTTCTGTGTAATGTTTTTTTACATGTCTGCAAATATTATACCATTCTTCCGATACAGCCTGAAATTTTTACCTAGCAAGTGCCTCCGCATTTGCCAACATGAATGTTGTATGGCGCCACCCAATTCTTAGTTCCGTTTTTGTTAGCTTTTGATCTGCTGGTAAATTATTGTTTGTTATTTCTTGTTTCCTAGAACCCTTGTAATATTTTTTTATTGGAACATAGTGATATGCTGCCTTGTCAATAACAAGGAGGAACCTTTCAGGTAGACTGGGAAGTAAATTTCTTTCAACCCATTAAGTTTTGATGCTTCATATCATCTTGATAATCCCCAGTCTTTGTACCTGCAAATAAGTAAATAAATGAAAGTAAATTTCAAAGTATCCCACACTTGCTTGATTTGAATATTAGTCCCTTCTCTATGAATCCCTTTTCCCCATCATCAACTATAATTAGCCGTTGGCCTTTAGAAATTGGCTGCTTTAATCTTTTTGATGTCATCATGTGAGTGTCGTGGGTAGTCAGGGGGTAGAACATAAAGGGCTGTTTGATTAGAATTGCTTTTATTCAGATTTAGTTACAGTTATGCTGGAAATAGAATTAAATAAACTCTTTCATGGAAATAATAAAATTATGTACAACAAAATTTTCTATAGAACTATGTAGAAAGCGTCTCGCTTCTGGTCCACGCTGTTTCCGGGATTTCAATCTTGGCCGGCGTTCGTCGGTTGGTTGGTCGGCTTCTATGAATCTTACGTACTTCGCTCCTAAAGTGCTCTGCGGTATGTTCTGGGTTTAATAATGGTCGCTCTTCCGAAATCTCAGACTTCTGAGATATACCCGCGTCTTCTCTGGATTATCTACAACATATAGGGTCTAGGTGCCTTCCCCCGCGATCAATACTCAGCGGGGTTCGGTAGGGTGGAAGCTCGTCACTATCTCCGAGTCGATACTTGACGAAGGTTTCGGACCAGTGAGAAATGCTTCTGTCCCGGGATCAATTCTCACCGAGAGTTTAGCAACAGAAAGGGTTGGTTTGTGTTCTACCCTCCGAATCAATACTCAACAGAGATTTGACGGCGTCTCCTCTCGTCTTAAAACGCGAGGCGTTGACTTTTATTACGAAACTTCCTTGCAACGGCGGTGCCAAGATTAAGATTCCGGTTTTACGGCGAAAGTACCGCCATCTCGGTGTGGGACGTCCAAACTTGTTATAGTATCGCTCTGGTCTGGTATTGCGACGTCGGTAACTGTTGTAGGATCTACTCGCCGTGGTGTTGGAGTACTGGTTTGACGCTAGTGTCGTTACAATCATACCAGCCATTTTCTTTAATATCACTACTGTGTATATAAGTTTCGGGGGTATAAATTATGTTATGACCCTCATGGTATTAGCTTTTTAAGGTAGTTCATTCTTTTAAGGCGAATATCCTAAGACTTGAACAAAATCTTCCTTCCGTCAGGCATTGGCAGTCACCTACAAAATACAAATGAGATGTTAAAGTTGATATTTTCGAATTAGTACAGGTGGCGATTTAAACGATGTACTGAGTCCGTTCCACTGAATTTTTTTAGCATCTACGATATTTTTTGAAATGTCAACTGATACAAGTGCTTTCTCTCCATGCAATATAATTATTTATTTTAAAGCATTAAAACACGAACAACAGTAATCATAAATAGGTGAACATTATCTGTAAAACTTTTAAATGCTATAAAAATTGCACAAAAGTAAGAAAACCATCTTGAAAATCTATATATATATATATATTTACTATAAAATTTATGGATTAAACTTTAAATGGAAATAGTTATTTATTATACAAGGGAAAAAAGTATTAGATTTTAGCTCGAGGTTATGTTGTCTCCCGACGCGAAGCGGAGGGAGACAACAAACAGAGCTAAAATCTAATATTTTCCCGTGTATAATACACTATTTTTTTCTGTGACAGGAAAAACGACGATTCAATAGTGAAAGAACATATTATTACAATATATTAAAGTCAGAATGTTATTGATATGAAATTTGAATTTTTAAACTAATAAGCTGTTGTAGTTATAGTGACAATTAGACCTGCGTTGCTAAGGAAAACTTCAAAGTAATCAAATATATGTCAATTTAATTCTGTGATTTGATTCAAAAATGGCGAACTCAGTGATTGTTTAGTAGTTATTTTGGAAAATATAAAGTTAAAAAAATGTCGATTCCGAGTTTTCTCAGACTCTTGATATAAAGGAAATGTAACTTATGTTCAATAAAATATTCTAAAATCAAATATTTTCCTTTATCTATATGTATATATATATATATATATATATATATATATATATATATATATATATATTGAACCAGATATCATAGATAGTAAGAGAATTAGTTCTATAAAAATATGTTGCTATACTCGATAGTCGAAATTGTGTAAAGTGAGTCAGAGCTATCTAATCAACACTTTGGTTAAAGCGCAGTTGCCATATGTATTCTAGAGAGAAATGCTGTATTTTATAAATACACTTCAAATCCATTGTGTCAATATTTCAGGTACAAAAGATGCAATGTAATTAAGTCAATACCAATTTAATATATTTATTTCAAATTTCAAGCAGACTAATAATAATTAGTTTACTTGAAATGTGAAATAAAGTGTTTATGTATATTTCTTGAACGCAAAGTTTGTTGTGAAAAACTCGCCGATTTGACAATGTTGGAGAGTCGCTTCAATGTTCCGGCTTTGAGAACGAGATAGATAGATCGAGCTACGCGAATGAGACAGTGATAGTAAACAGTTATGTGAGGTGTTTATTCTCTTCATGAACGTAACATCAGTATTTGTGTTGTGGTTTTGTGTGATAAATCGGTTATTATTGGTATTTATTGTAATATTTATATCGGTATATTTAGTGACAATAATGGCGGAGTGTAGCGGTGTTGGCGATAAAAAACGGCGTCGTAACAATTTAATTCGGGAAGAAAAAGTCCTCATATTAAATGTGTACGAAGGACTGCGTGCCATGGACAAACAGTTGGGTGTTAGTGACGCTGTGATTAAGTGCAGTTATTTAACTAAAGTTTCTGAGAGTACTATATACAATATTCTAAAGAAATCGCGGGACGGATCTTTGACAAGAGAACGAGGTGAAAACTGTAAACCGGAAAGTAGGGGAAGAAAGAAAATTGTTTTGGACGACCAAACACGGAATGCTATACGTAGGGAAATACATTCTTTTTATTTTAGGAATGAAATCCCCTCGGTAGCTAAATTGAGCAAGGTAATAGAAGCTGATGATACTTTACCAAACATCAGTGATAAAGTTTTGAGACGAACTTTAAAATTAATGAATTTTCGTTACCAAACAAGAAGTAGAAACAGTGCCTTAATTGAACGAAATGACATTGTGGAATGGAGGAGAAATTATTTAAAACAGATACGACAGTTTCGTAACGAAGGACGGCACATATATTATCTTGACGAAACATGGTTAAATGAAGGCCACACTGTGTCAAAAGTGTGGCAAGACATGAATATACGAAGCAATCGACAAGCCTTTATGGAGGGTTTCTCTTCCCGTTTAAAAGCTCCCTCTGGGAAAGGACGTCGACTGATTATCACTCACATTGGCAGCGAGGAAGGATTTGTAGAAGGTGGATTACTAAGTTTTCAGTCCAAAAAAACTGTCGATTACCATGAAGAGATGGATGGTAACCGGTTTGAAACATGGTTTAGATCAATTTTAACAAAGGTAACTACTGGTTCAGTGATAGTTATGGATAATGCTTCATACCACTCTCGTCGACTGGAGCAAATACCTACTTCAGCTAGCCGCAAGAGGGTTATAATTGATTGGTTAGAGAGTAAAAGCATTCCGCACAACGAGGCAATGCTAAAAGTTGAATTATTATCTCTCGTACGGAAACATAAAAGCAGTTATATTAAGTACGTTGTCGATGAAATGGCGAAAGATTTCAACGTCTCAGTTGTTAGACTTCCTCCCTACCACTGTGAGTTAAACCCCATCGAGCTGGTTTGGGCCCAAGTGAAAAATTATGTTGCGAGAAAAAACAGTACATTCAAAATGGCTGACGTTGAGAAACTGTTTGACGAGGCGCGGCATACCGTTACTGCTGAGAGTTGGCGTAAATGTATTCAACACGTATTAAAAGAAGAAATAAAGTTTTGGGATTTAGACATACGTGTAGAAGTAATGACGGAACCACTCATTATCGATATAGGAGGAGAAAGCGATGATTCTGAGGAGTCGTCAGGGAGTGATACCGCTTCCAGTTAGTCAGACATTTTACAAGTGACCTCGCAACATACCTATACTTATTGGTAATTTATTTTGGTCTTGACAAACAACTTTTTTTTAGTTTTAGTAGTAGTAAGTTGGAATTGACTTTTAAACATTTTTTTATTTTGTTTTAACTTACTTGTGAACAACTTGTGATAAGTTATTATTTCAAATGTTAAAAATTGAAATTCCAGATATTTCAGTATTCGCACCCTTAAACTATGATACGCTCATGGAGTTCACTTTAAATCGGTAGATAACCGATGACGTCACTTTACACAATTTCGGCTATCGAGTATAGTATGAAAATAATATAATTTAAGAAAACAAGTAAAAAGGAAACACTTTTCTTAATTTAAACAACATATCAAGTAAAGATATATTAAATAATTGTCTATATTACCTCAATAATAACATAAAATATAGAGATTGCCTAACCAATGTAATGATGTAAATAAAGTTGCCTAAGACGAAGATTATTTTCCATAACATAATCAGCTGTTCATCTGAAATGAAAACAAATATTATTATAGTTAATTCATTTTAATCATTAATTTAAGTATAAAAACAAATACAAATATTGAATAGAATATAATTCAATAGATTTTCATAGATAAACAAATAATGACATATAGACAAATGATATATGGTAAATAAAATAAACGTTGAATCAATAAATAATAATTTGTTAAAGTTTATTATAAATAATATAATGCAAAGAGTATAGACAAATAACATAAAAGAATTTATATTTATAAATAATATGAGTGTAACAGTGATAGACTGTCAATAACAATATTGGATGTTGTACCATTTAAATGTATCTAAGTATAACCAACTTTAATTTATTTGTATGATAAAAAAAACTCATAGGAACTCTATAAATGAACTAATAATGTAAAAGAGTGTATGTATGAAACTTTTCTAATAAGTGAAAGAAGTTTCAATTAATTTGATTGCAAAGGACAATATTTTATTGGTTATAAAATATGACAGAACAAATTGTGAATCAACAAATAAACTTTGAAATAGTGACCTAAAGAAAAACAAAAGACTGTTTTGTTGAAAAAAGTGGAGAATCGAAGGGACGCTGAAGGAATGGGGAAGCTGGTGTCAAGAAGCGAGGAGTGTGTGTGATAATGTTCCAGAAATTTCAAGAAATTCCCAGTTTAACACAATTAAAACTATAAAGTACTATAAAAAACAATCTTATTAATACTCACAGTTAATTATATCGAGTTTTTCGGCAAGAATCTTCGAAATTTCTCATCATTTTTGGTTTTTGGAGCTTCAGAGGAGTATTCCTGGGGTCCAGAGACATTCATCCCAATTCAAGAACAACAGGTCAGTGTGTTTAAAATATTATTGGCCAATAATCAGAGTAAAAACTCAAAATACTCAAATAAGTACTTGATTTCATAAATTGATAAACATTTGCGAATATGATCGATCTGAAAAAGAAAGAGAACAGACTTTATATAGTTAATTAATTGCATAAATCGTTAATATTAATAAAAAGGCTGAATTTAAATAAATTAAAATATGTACTTACGCCATGTTGTAATCGCATAAATATGGTGCTTGAAATTTTATTAATGTAATAACTATGTCCATCTGTATATAATTCCTATATTTCTATCTATGTAGATAACTATTTTCTTTCCACAGCAATTTATATCATATATAACTATGATTTCTATATAAATTCTTTTATGTGTTTGAACCATTCACTTGTCTGCATCGCCAACAAACTACGTTTGTATAATATGTATAGATGCTTCTTACGTGTAAGAATTGTTCGTTTTATGCTAAAGCGCATGACTAGTTTTTTCACGCACGCGCACTGAAGAAATCATCAAAATAAATAAGTAGGTATAATATATCCATAGGCGTCTCAAATTATTATTATCAAATATAAAATATTGAATTTAAAATTAAATCTATTTAAAAATAAAGTGTTCTTTTTATTTAAACAAATATAACATTATGAAAAGCCAGGACTCAAAGAGAAAAAAGGGTTTCATGGTCCCGAATTAATAAATATATAATAGTTACAAAACGATATAAAAAAAAACAATAACTGAGCTAGCCAAACTAAACAAAATTCTAAATAATAAACATCTACATTTAAATTTCATAATAAAAGTAAGTAAGTATTTCTCAATTAGTTTAATATATATATTCGGGAAAAAAGTGAGTTTTTTCCCGTGGGAAAAAAAGTAATTTCGTGAAAAGTTGTATTTTGTCACCTGTCAACAGAGATAAAATGTCAAATTTTTTTCCTGTCACAGAAAAAATATCTTTATTTGCATATTTTACTAACTAACGTCAATGTATTTTATTGTATCATAATGAATGCATTTTTTATTATAATTATATAAAATAAAAGTATATAAACAACATTGTTGGTTGTACATGGAAAGCGGGTAATTTATTAAATGTACATACCTTTAGTTTTTCAAAGGAATGGTCATTCCTTCCTCTGCTTCTTTTTTCATAAAATTAGCTACATTATGCACAACTTTGCTGTGTACACCTGGTTTTCCAACTTTTTTTGCGACACTTTATTAAAAACAAGTTTATTACAGCACTTTCTTACAGCAAACTATTACACAAAGATAAACTGAACGCGACAAAATGCCAAGTTTTTCTGAACTGAACCTTCTGTGAATCAGTAATTCTCATTATTTCTTGTTGAACATCAGACATTTCATGGAAATACTATATTGTTGCCCTAGATGTAAGACTCTGCAACATCAGAAAATGATATACAATAATAAGGGATGTCGCTTTCGTTCGAATTCTAATTTACAAAAGTCGTGCATTGCTTCCATGTCATTTAAAGAGGCCATTCCTATATATCAAGAATTCTGAACATTTGTTAACTGAAGCATAAATGTGATCGATATAAGAGAGGAGAATATTATTGTTCTCTTTGTTATTGCTTTTTCTTAATTGATTCGTACTATACCATTCATCATTGTTTTTCCATTACCTGATACAAAAATGGTAGAAAGTTTCATGCTCTACTTTGATTATTACATTTTATTTCAAAAATTATCGACATTTTCCAAAAACAAAGATTTGATTATAAATATCTCGAAATATTAACAATAGAGAAGAAACTTTTGAATGAAAAAGATGGGAAATTCTAGTCTACAAAAAAGGTCATTTGCCAAAAAGCCTTTTTCAAGATGGCCGTTAACACTTGCAGTTTCAGACGACAGAAACTTGATTTTATACTTAGGAGGAACCCTTTGACATCCAATCGAAAATCTATTATCAGGATTTTATGCAGAGATAATGTCTAAAAATCCTGTACTATCTCCAAAGGCAGAAAACTTTTTGCAATTAAAGGGGAAATGTAATTTTGGGGTAGGAACGCCATAAACAGTGTAAATTATATGATTTCTTTACCAGATCGCTAAATCGAAGAGGAGATGACATGACAAAACACTCATTTTGCAATAAACTATCACACTTTCAGGTTACTTTTTTATTCTATTGTATTTAAAACAAGTTTATCGCTTCCAATTTATGTTTATTTAAAAATTATTTGTTTCAGATATGATTTCTTCATTGTAAGTCAATGTGTGAGACAAGGAACAGTCTCTCCAACAAGTTATAACGTAATCTCAGACAACATGGGGCTGTCAGCAGATAAACTCCAAATCCTTACATATAAGTTATGTCATATGTATTATAACTGGAGTGGAACTGTTAGGGTACCCGCACCATGCCAGTATGCTCATAAGCTTGCCGCATTAACTGCACAAAGTTTACATAGGACAGCAAACAGAACACTTGAAAATGTTCTATATTACCTGTAAACCTGTATGTTTTTACTCTATTGAGGCCCATTTCAGAATTTTTCTTATTTTGTTTTTGATTAGTATTTTTTATTTTAGAATTTAGTGAGTTTTTTTTTTCATTACAATAAAATACTTTTATTATTAAGTATAATTCATTTTACTTTAGTGATGATCTATCTTTTAATTTCTATATAGATTGTTAAAGACAGTTATATACACCATGCACGTCAGAGAAAACTGGCCACCGCAAATTTTTTCGAAATTTTCCAATTTTTTAAATTCAGCTAATTTTTGATGTAATAAATGTAAAGTGTAGTTATTCAATAATGTATTGCATGTCATATTGTTTATACGGGTTACAAACAGAAAATAAGCAAATATTTGAAATTTCATTGAAAAATGGCACATTCAGTAGACACAACAATAATTGAACTCTATAACGCACATTACTATCTCGATTCTGGATGGCACTACTTGCTAGTGGGCATATAACGCAGCACATTTTGAATGTTTTCTTCAGGAAAATTGGTCCATTCCTCAATTAGGGCCATCGAGCTCTGCACATGTTACTGGAGCAGGTATACAATCTCTTCTTGGTACTCCGTTACCATTCTTGCCGTGTGCGGTCGCGCATTATTTTGCATTAGCAGAAAACCATTACCAACAAACCCTGCATATGGTAGCACTTAGTATTCTAGGATATCTGCAATATATCATCGTGCATTTAGCGCGCCTCAGTCAATCACGACGAGATCCGTGTGTGCTTCAAAAGAAATACCTGTTCGAAACATTACTGTGACACCCCCATAAAGCGCGGGTCAGATTAGGCTTGTTGCCAGCAGTGAATTTAGTGGCGGCTACTGTCAACCGTCGATCAGCTCAATGCGACCACCACGCCAGCGGCGAATCTTGTGGTCACCTAGCTGACCATAGCGGCTACTAAATTCGCTGCTGATTGTCAACCAGCCTAATGTGGTCTGCGCTTAAGCAACCCATGGTAATAGAGTACAGCCAGCATACCATTTTCCGGCTCTTATTTACTTATGTACACCTTATTTCTTCCATCTTTACCATGAAGGCACATTCTAGTCTCATCCATGAACAATATATTTTTCCAGTCTTCAATTGTCCAATTCATGTCTTCACGGGCAAACTCAAGTCTGCGTCTTCTGTGAGGTGCAGTAAGCAAGGGTCCTTTAGATGGACTGCAAGCTGTCAAACCACTTCCTTTTAATCATCATCGAACAGTAGATATGCTGAAACATTTAAACGTCTCCCTATATTCCGTTGACTTGTTCCAATTGCCAGCAATGTTTTAATTTCATTTCTCCGATAATTTTCATCCATTATTAAAATTTAAATTTTACTCTATGGAGGCTACTTTAGTACAAAAATAAGTCTCAAACTTTAAACCACTATAAATGTACAAAGAAAACGTACATGCAGTTTTCAATCAGGCGATCTGCTTGGCAGTTATCTGACTGTTGTATTGTCTCCATGGTTTCAAGAATTTATTTGTCTTCTGTAGAGGGCCGCTAGGGCTTCTCAGTATACATACTAACCCATTTCACTTAATTAATTAAAAAATTAGAAATTAGTAAAAATTGCTAATTTTACGAATTTTTGGGGTTGTCTATTTTCTCTGACGTGTGGTGCAAAAATACTGTAAGATACAAAACAGTGACTGGGAACAAAGAGAAAGCAACACTAGTGAACATAAACATTTCTGTCTAATTTTCATACTTTTAGTTTTTGTTAACTAAGTACTATTGACTAATTCCTCTTCAATAAGTTCTACTTTTCAACTTTTGAACACATAGATCTGAATGTAACAATACTACATTTTTTCATGAATTCGTTGCTCTTTTGATATGCTAAACAAAACTCATGTTTAAAGATCTATAAATTTACTCCAAAGAAATGTTTACATTAGATTAATAAATAAAGAATTGTTGGATTTGGTCTCTTTACTATAGACGTACATTTGATTGAGAGTTGTGTTGGTATTTATCATGAATCAATAAAGAAACTAAAAATATTACTCAGATTCATTTTCATTATGATCAATTTTGTTTATTACATTGCTTAAAAACAGATAATATTATCAGTGTTATTATTAGTTGCCGACCTATTGTTTTCAAAGTTTCCACTCTATACAAAATTGGTTCTGAAACTTTCTCAATTATGAAAATTACTTCTATTCCTATCTTGTCTCCAACGGTTACTTGCTTGGTTAACTCTATGTCCTCTGTTTCTATTTCCATAGCTATTGTTTGTTCTAAATGCCATTGAATTTTCTTGTGTTTATCCATACTTATTTTGGAGTGAATGGTATCCCTTGTTTTAATATGAGATGTTATTATATTTTCTGCAATCTATCTGGAAATGCCCTATTTCCCCGCTTCTATAGCATCCTTGTTTGCTAACTGAAATGCTGCTTTATTGCAAACCACATTGGTAGTTATTCTAATAATTTCCTTTTCTCAAATTCAGCTCTTAACATCTTCATACTTGTCATTTACATTCTCTATAACTGTCACCACTATTTCATAAGATCTTGGTAATCTAAGTAAATGGTTACATATAAGATCGCTGTTCTCTACATTTGTTCCACTGCTTTTCAATTGTCTTACTATTTCTTCAAATTATTGGACATATTGCTTAGATTTTCGCCTTCCTTTAATTTTAATATATTTTCTTTCAATTGTTGTCCATATTTTAAACGCCGTATCTCGTTCCATTAAACATTCTAATTCATTATCTGATATGAACTGAACTGTCAAATTTATCGCTTTGTTTCTTTTAAGAAAAGTGCTTCTCTATTCTATTCCAAACTCGCAACTTTTATCTCTGTGTTGGGTTTCTGCTCATACATTCTCCGCTAATATTAGATGCATCCTGAACTTCCAGATTAAATAATTATTTCCATTTGCAACACATATGCTTTTTGCCCTGGGGTCGTCATATTATATTATTCCTTACTTAAAACTGCGTGTGCATTTTTTAATGTTAACCTTATGTTTTTCTTGTGATCGGCAACCAATATTTTCACTGATACGAAAAATAACTTATTTCTGGGCCCTTAACAACACTTTATATTTCTTAAAATTACTCCTTACAAACTCAACAAGATCATCCATAATCTCACACTCTCATAGGTCAATAACAACTTCCTCTTGAAACTAAATCTCACACTTAAGAAAGTATAGATCTGTGTGTAGAATATTAACACCCTGTCTCACTAAAAAGATCAAAAACAACAAAAAAAGTTTTCAGATTTCTCTTAAACCTAATAGATATGAGATCTTCTTGAAAGAATTAACTGAGAGGCCTTTTGTCAAAATATCAGTCTGATTATTTTTAATATTGACACATTGTAAATCAATTAAACCTTTTGTGTAAAACTAGTATTTTTAAGACTAAGATTTCAAACAAAAATTAGTAACTCTAGTTTGTCCATATGAAGACGTACAGCTAAAAGATTCACTAGTCTGTTAGTACTTGGTGGAGGTGAAGCTAACTTTGATACATTAAAGGCAAGAGCCAAAGAAGAGAAACCGAAGTGAAAGCACCTTTAGAAAATATGAAACCAGAAATGATCACGTTAGACCCAACAATAATCGCTAACATTGATTTACTGACATTATGAGATAAAGTTGAAGCCAATAATAAATTATTGCATTTGAAAGCTTCCAAAATTAATTATGAACCATGAAAAAAGGCCAAAAGAATAGGAGGATCAGTTAATATCGCACGAAATAAGAAACTACTACGAGAGGAAGCAAGAAAAGCTTTTGTCCAAAATAAGAAAAAGCAACTTATTTCAGAGTATTCTGATAATGTGGAATCTACAAAACTGATACATGGACTAGGTTAAGAAAAAGTAATAAGTACATCAAGTTGGTCAGCTGTAATTTTTTTTCCATGTTTAAAATAGGTTCCCAAAATATTATTACCAATCACTTAGTAGAGTGACCACTTGAGAGGATCCTATATATAGTCTTCATCAACTGGCCAAATAATATTTTCCCTCAATGGTTTTGTATCATAATAGTTGTAAGGAATTTAAAAAATGTACTTTCATATTCGGGTGTATTCTACTTTTTATTATTAAATGTTGTTTTTTTAATTTTTATTCGAGTTTATATCTGGATAAAGAGTGAAAGTTAAATGTTAAATTATCAATCATTGTAGACATTCGCTATGTCGTTTGCTGTGCAAACATTGATACTAAACAGTGAATGTTTTTAACGTACCATCCAAGAGGATTTGTTTTTTTTTTCAGTTATACAATGTTTTGCAAAAATCTAAGGTGCGTTACTGTAATATGATGATAATAGATTGATGAATTTTATTTTTATAAGTTTTTCAAATAAATATATGAAGTTTCAGATAGAATTTTTTTTGTGTATCTCCTTTTATCACTTGCAACTCGAATTCGGAGTCTTTGGTATAAAATAATCATAAACCATAGGCTTATGTGTACCAATAATAGTTGACGCAAAACATATAGTGTAGCAATGTAATGGTATATACCCTTTAAAAATGTTGCTGAGCTAGACTCTGAAAGGTATAAATATTTTGTTTACTTTTAACAATACCTATATTGTATTTGATGTAGTGTCATTGTTGAAAGTATTTATTTCCTTCATTAATATGGACTTGCCCAATATTATACTCATCTTCAATTTTGATTACTTTTTAATTGTGCCCAAATTAACTCGATGGGATTGATATTACAAATATAAGGAGGAAGTCTCACTATAGAGTGTCTATGTTGTTCAGCAATACTCTCAAGCGTATAATTTGTTGAATTTCTTTGTCTGTAAAACTTCAATCAGTTGTTATTTTGTATAATAATCTTCAAAGTACAAATTCCTGAGAAAAACACTACACTCTATGTTGATGTCAGCCTACCGACTAGAGAAAGAACGAGCGTTGCTTATCTCTAATTGACACCTGCTGTGTTCGAAAAGATTGCTTATCTCAAAATATACTTATAGTTCAGTGAAACATAGGAAAAATAAATTTGAAAATTATATTCCTAATTCTTGTTAATAAAACGAGATATAAGATAGAATTAATTGTCTGGTGTTATGTTTAAGATGTTTTTAACCTTTTCGCTGCGGCGCTAGCTCCCGAAGTCGAGACCGCTGTGCGCGGGTTTTTAGCCCAGTTCGTACATATACGTCCGGAGCAGTGCTTCCTTATATTAATATAACAAGAACTGCACAGTTCTTATAGTTTTTTGGCATTTGTGTATTAAATAAGATATGTTTATGTTAAAAACATTATTAATCTTCAATAAATTAAAACGCAATATTGTGCATCAAATATAAACTTTATTTACGTAAAGAAAATAAAGTAAAAGTTAAAAGAAACACTCTAGAAAACAGATGAAATAGAATTATAAAACTTTTAAAATAGTTACAGGCATGACAAAATAAAAGAAACATTCTAATAAATTTTACAAGAGTGATATCTCTCAAAACAAATAAGAAGACAAATATGTACATTGCTAATCTACACATGTATAGTGTCACTCCGTTTGTCATGCTTAGCACATACAACACATTTTTTCTGTAGATTTATTTTTCTGAGTAGCCGGAATCATGGAAACAAAATGGCGCTCTGTTAGACGCAGTGGATTATCTCCATTCGCAGATCTCCCGTTTCTGGATTCGCTTTGTGGAACATGATAAGCTTCTAAAAGCTGTTTTACAAGTTGTAATTGAAAATCCAATAAGGAAATGTTTTTACCCGTAGCAGTTTTGTAAATGACGTGAGAGTTGAGTAAAGATAAGTCCACCATATGAAAAAAAGTTTTTTATACCATTTGACCGTTTTGCGAACACTTTCTACCGAACTAAGTAACATGTCACTTCTATCAACTGAACCCATATTTTCATTGTAGTCCAATATGCATTCTGGTTTTTTTATTTGTTCTTTTGTACTTTGATCTGCTTTTCCCGTAAGTTTCATGGTGTTTTTGTGAAGAGTTGTGAGCATTCGAACTTCTTTTATATTTCCACTTTATAGCCAATAGTTTATCTGCTGACATGCATTCAACCTCGCCTTTTCCCAATATTTTTGCTAATGCCGGCATGTTTTTTTATTTTTTTTCACCGTGCCACAGGCATTTGTTTTATTTTCAAGTAAGTAGGAAAACAATGCTGAACTTGTGTACCAGTTATCCACAAATAAAGAATGGTTTTTTCCTAAAAAGGGATGTAACAAAGTAATAACAATATTGCCGAAAATTCCAATGTCTGCACTGAGATTTTTATTTATTTCTGTTGAAGCTCCTACATAGATAATAAAATCCAGGATGTATCCAGTCTCGCATTCGCACAGTATAAAAATTTTTATACCAAATCTGGCGTTTAGATGGAATATATTGATTGAAGAATACTCGTCCTTTCATCTATGCATTGATTTTGAAATGGATATAAAGAATTTGGGAACACTGTTCGCAGATGATCAAGATTCGTCTTATTTTCCATAACACATCATTTTCAGGTTTCGAATTATTATCTGCAAAGTGTAACATTTTCAACAATAATACGTATCTATCTCTCGACATTATTTGAGAAAAAATAGGAGTGGCTAAAAGTGGATCTTTTGACCAGTAACTATTTATTTTATTCTTTTTTACTTGTGACATGAGAAAATTAGTTGCAAGAAAACAGTAAAGCGTTGAAATTTGTGTCTTTCCAGCGAATTATTCTAGAACTGTTCGACATTTCTAAATTTTCTTTCACAAACTTCGCATATAAATTGGTTTGTTGGGATATATATTCCATTATATCTTCATCGAAAAATGCTTTGAAGCGTCTAACGGGGTGCAAGAATGTCCTAACTCGCGCACTTTACAGCCAGAATCGGTATCGTCAAAAGGATAAATTTTGGGATTAAAATCTGTAGAATTCCAAGAGTAATCCACCTTTTGCTTTTTTCGGGGTGGAACTAAAGTTTCCTCTTCTAATTCGGAATCGGAGGAGGCATCAAGAAGTGAAGAATTCGTATCTACAATTGGTTCGTCCTCGTCGCTGTCAACCCATCCGGCATTTTTCGACTCGCTGATAAGGCTCTCATTACCATCACTTTCACTATTCTCTAAAATATCATACAGCTCTTGATCTGTTAAAGACTTTCGTTTAAAATATGTCATCATGAGACACTTATACTCGAAACAACGCATGTAAACGTTTACTATTCACACACTGAAACTGCTCGAATAAACAGGCGTAGGCTCCTCCCACATCTATTAATAGACGGCCGCGCCGCGAGAATATCCGATCACACTTTAGGCTGACGGTAGAAGTAAGTTTAGAGCACTTTGTCGATGTAAATAATTTTTCTGGGAGAAACTTTTATATACGTCCGCAGCAGTGAGAAACCCGACGTTTTCGTATGTCTAGAGCAGTTAAAAGGTTAAATATTGTAATAAACACGAGATATGAGATACGAAATTTTAAGAACGCCCTATATAGACAAATTTTTCTTAATTCGAAGTAATTAATAAATGTTGACCTCCAAGAAAGAAATTGATACAAACAACTTTTGTTATAGCAAGGTTAATAAACATCACAGCTGACGGTTGTGTCATGCTTTGTTTATCAATACGTTACAAATTGAAATAATGATATAGAAAACTGACCTTCACACAAGGGCATTGACGAGGTAATTTTTAGAATAAATAACAAGAATTTTTGAATCGAAAGAGAGACAGTAACCCTCCCCGAAGTGGCCAGTCTAAGTACGGACGGCCCTTTTACCCTCAACAGTAATATTGTGTAGTTGTGACTAGTGATATTCCAAAACGTAAGTTTTTAACGTATAATTAATTTTTATATACAGTAATCCCTTGTCAACCGCGGGGGTTGCGTTCCGGATAGAGGACCGCGGTTGACGAGGGACGTCTTTGCAGTATATGTACTCGAAAACAGAAAAGTGTAATCTCTATGTATGCAGGGTACGAATATCTAATAAATGACAAATAAAATACATAATTATTATGTATATGTATAATATATTTATTTGGTTAAAAATATAGACTTATTTACGGAAATAATGTAAAATTGTTGGTTGTTTCATTTTTTTTCTGAGATCCTTTTCGATTTCCCTATATGGTTGTAGTAGTCCATTCAAACCATTTGAAAATTTTAGGCTCCTTTCTAGTGAAGGGTCTTCATCATAAACTACATTTTGCAACTGCTGTGCAATCCTTAAAATATTTTGTACACTAGTTAATGTTAGGGTTGTAGAAGTCATAGTGTTAGTCGTTGCTTCGTCGGTAATTTCATTATTTGTAGTGTCGCCTTCGTCCTTCGATGTATCCTCCAGAATTTCAAGCAGTTCTGTTTCTGAAAGTTCCTTGTCGTCAAATGCTAGAACTTCTTCAACGTCACTTGGTTGTAGCTCATCAAAACCCTCGCCATGAATCTGATGCAGAATTCTTACAATGTCATCAATTTCTGATGCTTGATTTGGAATTGCTGATGTGTCAGCAACAACCTCTGGCCATAGCTTTCTCCAGCAGGCATTTAATGTTGACGGACGTAACTCATCTACCGCTTCTTTGATAAATGTTATGCAATGGGCAATATTAAACGATTTCCAAGTCTCAGTGACAGTGAGAGAAGGATTTTGTTCCATGCTATTCAATACATAACTGAACGTTCGCTTGACATAGTACTTTTTAAATGCTGCTATTATTCCCTGGTCCAAAGGTTGTATTAGTGATGTAGTGTTAGGAGGTAGGAACTGAACTTCTATGTTTGGATCACAAAATTTTAAGGTTTCAGGATGGCCGGGAGCATTATTGATGAGGAGTAAAGCTTTGAATGGCAACGATTTTGATGCCAAATATTGCTTAACACTGGGTATGAAGCAGTTAAGAAACCAGTCTGTAAATAGTTTTGCAGTAACCCATCCTTTTTTATTTGCTCTCCAAAAGACTGGCAGATCATTCATGTTCTTATTTTTTAAGGCACGTGGTTTAATAGATTGGTATACGAGTAGTGGTTTTATCATATGGTTACCTGAAGCATTACAGCAAAACAGAAGAGTAAGCCTATCCTTTGCAGCCTTAAATCCTGGAGCAGATCTTTCGGTTTGAGACACAAATGTTCGAGCAGGCATCCTCTTCCAAAATAAACCTGTCTCATCGGCGTTAAATACCTGATCGGGATGATATCCTTTGCTTTCAATGAGTTGTTTCAGTTCGGTTGGATAGCGGTTAGCTGCCTCGTGATCTGCAGAAGCTGACTCCCCAGTAATTTTTACGTTGTGCAATGAAAAGCGTTTTTTAAAATTTTCAAACCAACCCTTACTAGCTTGAAAGCTTAGTTTCTTCATTAGTATTTAGACTCTCGAAAAGACGCTTAGCCTTTTCTTGAATAATTCTACTGCTTAGAGGCACTCTTTTTTTTGTTTGATCTTCGATCCAAATTCCGAGAGCTCTTTCCATCTATTCCATTATTTGAGGTCGCGAGAAACATGTTACTTTACTGCTGGTACTAGCACCACACGAAACACTAGCCCGAATTGCTTGCTCACTTTTTTTTATTGTTCTTACTGTGGACTCGTTCACTTTAAACTTTTTTGAGACACTCGCATACGTTTCCCCTGCCGCAAGGCAATCTAACAATTGAATTTTCGTCTCAAGAGTCATCACATTTCGCTTCCTTTTAACAAAGCGTCGCTCTGTGGACGCCATTTATTCTTAAAATTTGGGCACTCACTACTAAATATAACTACGTTAGTAATTAAACTCACAAAAATGGTAAAATTATTCTAAATCACTTGTTTCGACTGAATAACTATCAATTAGATGCGTAATATAACTGCCGACTGTGAATATTCGCCGCCAACCGCCAACTGTTTGCTGCAAAAAAGCAATAAAACAATTCCCAGAAAATTAAAATGCATAGATAAACTGTAGAGTTTTCGCATCGACGAAAATTTACCGCGCTGCTAATTCGAGTGAAACTTCTAATTTTGACTAGACGATTGCGCAAGGCAAAACCGCGGTTGACGAGGGATTACTGTATTGTAATGATCTGTTTTATTATATTTTCATTGACTTAACTGGGTGTCCCAAGAAGGTAAGGGAACCCATATTTTCGGTCATATCGAGTGTACCATTTACATCTGCGCCCCTCATCTACTATTAGAGTCTAAATTTTATAGGTATTTACGGAGATAAACTGTAGAGTTTTCGCATCGACGAAAATTTACCGCGCTGCTAATTCGAGTGAAACTTCTAATTTTGACTAGACGATTGCGCAAGGCAAAACCGCGGTTGACGAGGGATTACTGTATTGTAATGATCTGTTTTATTATATTTTCATTGACTTAACTGGGTGTCCCAAGAAGGTAAGGGAACCCATATTTTCGGTCATATCGAGTGTACCATTTACATCTGCGCCCCTCATCTACTATTAGAGTCTAAATTTTATAGGTATTTACGGAGATATCGTATGTTCGAGGATCATCTCCCTATATATTGGTTTTCTGTATTTGTGCAAGGATATTATATTTTACAGGGGATCATATTTATTCCTATTTAAAGTTTCAACCGATATTTTATTACCGTATTTTTACAGGATATCCACATACCCGAGATATCATAATTAATCTACTGAATTGTCAAAATTTTGTTGATATAATAATATGATTTTATATCGTATAGGTTATCCAATTTCACGAGAATCGTAATTCGAATTCAAAGTGGTGGATATAGATTTTTTTTACTATATTGTATAGGTTACCCAATTTCACGAGATTCATAATTATTTAATGCGATCCCTAAATTTTGATGATATATATATGATTTACTAGAGGTGTACAGGGTATCGTATTTATTCTGATTCATAAAGTTTCGTCCGGTATTTTATTGCCTTATTTTTTGTACAGGATATCCACCATACCCGAGAGATCATAATTATTGCCAAAGTTGTATTAGTTGCTATATTGTACATGGTATCCAATCTCACGGGATATCATAATTATTTTTTTTTGCGACTTCAACATTCTACTGTTATATGATTTACTGTAGTGTATAGGGTACCGTAATTATTCCGATTAAATTCCAAAAGTCCTGTTCGATACTTTGTTATTCTTATATCGCATAGGCTATCCAAAAATCATGAGATAGTCGGGTTATTATATTTTATTCGATTCCGAAAACTTTCTATGACTCACTACTATATTTTTTTTATTTTGTAATATATATTTGTACATACTTAACCTTCCAGTTTATTTCATTTAACCTCCGCCCTTACCCTCTTATAAGCAAATAGGACGGGCTGACTCGACCTGCATTGCGAACTCTGGCTTGGCACATTGTATAAGCCCAAGATGCCCCACGAAGACCTTGATCGCTCGTGCCAGGAACAACCCCTCCCTCGAGGTAATCCCGCAGGGAGAT
This sequence comes from Galeruca laticollis, assembly GCA_963921935.1. NCBI lineage: Eukaryota > Metazoa > Arthropoda > Insecta > Coleoptera > Chrysomelidae > Galeruca > Galeruca laticollis. The sequence goes on from OY998182.1 coordinate 87,918,617, forward strand.
TCCTGGATCTAAATTTTGTGCCGTAAGGCACTGGTGACAGCACGCTGCAACGATTTCTAGGATAGGAGAGTACAGTAGGGCCCTTCCGGTCACTACCATCAGAGAGAAAGGAAACCAGAAAGATAATACTTGAACCGATCATATTACACTAATTATATCAACGATTCCCATGTAAACTGATGAGTTGCTGTTCCACGGTGTAAGATGCAGAGCCCGCAGTCAGCATAAATATTATATATATAAAATTACTTGTTGTAAATAAAGTCAGTCAGTTACTAGATTTCACGTTGTTTATCGTAGTTTGTAGAATTATCATTTTGTAAAATAAACGTTTTTAAAAACAGTATTTCGAGTTAGTAATTTGAAAGTGGCGCAGTCAGTAGGATATTCAGAATTAATACGTATCGAACGCGTTAATTTTCGTTTTAACGATTGACTGAGTATCGGAATCTACGGACTTAGTTGTTTTGTGCAAATGGAAGTTTAGAGTGGCTCCTAGAACGTCAGGAAACCCAGTGTATCACACACCGAAACGATCCCGAGCACGACGAAGTCCATCAACGGGAATTGGAACGACAATAGTCCAATTTTGCGAGATATTCATCTGATGAAGACAAAAATTGCCGAACCGGAGTATATCTCTATAGGAATGCTTGAAATATTTCTTCTATCATTACTGTAAGTACAATAAATTTTTATGTCTGAAGTTGACAAATTATCAAACATTCTTCTAAGTTTAAAATTATATCCTTCAACTGACTCACTAATTTTAAATCAAAGTTCAATTAATAATAATTTAATCATGGCCGAATTTAGACCAGAATATCTAAAATGAGTGCCAGATTTCGACGGCAATCCAAATGATTTGAACAGATATCTAAGTGTCTGTAAATCATTATTTGATTCATTTTACAAAATAGACACACCAAATTGTTTCCAAAATGTGTATTGAATTGTCTAATATCTAAATTAACTGGTAACGCTAAATTAGTCGTAAATATACAAAATGTATCTACTTGGAACGAGTTAAGAGATGTTTTAACGAGAAATTTCGCAGATCAGAGAGACGAAACTTGTCTAAATAGGGATTTAGTAATGATGAGACAACAGTCAAATGAAAAACCACAGCAATTCTATGATAGAGTTTTAAACATTCTCAATCTTTTGTGTAGTTATGTAGACGTTCATGAAATCGAAAATGACTCAAAAATTTTAAAAAGAAATGTATATAATAATGTAGCTTTAACAACATTTTTATCGGGACTTAAAGAACCGTTAGGTACAACTATTAGATGCATGAAACCAAATAATTTAGCCGAAGCTTTACAATATGTTTTAAAAGAAGACAATGTACATTATTTCCAAAACTTTACTCATAAAACAAATATAAAGCAACCGCAATACTCTGGTAAACCGACAAAATTTTAACAGTAATCCAGTTCAATTTAATACTCATACACCTAATAATTTCTTTAGAGCACAGAGATCATTTCCATATCAACCTATACCTGTTCGCCCCATAATTTCAAGACCACCCCAACGTTTTCCTTCGAATTCTCAAGTCTTCAAACCTCAACAGAACCATAATGCATTCAAATCAAATCAAAATTTGAATTTACCAAAACCCACACCCATGAGTATTTCCACAAGAAATACAGTAAACAATCACCCAATGAGTTCACCTATTAGAAACTCATACCCAGGTCCTTCAAATCATAATCATTTCCGAAATTCTCGACCACAAAATAATTTTATAGCCGAGGAATTATTTAATGCTGATATTCAGAACGAGGAAACCGAACAATATTATTATCCTGATAACTCATGTTCTGAAAACGAACAATATCAATTTGAAGAACAAAACAATAATGATTATTTCGATTCCTCAAATCAAGATTCTACAAATTTACACGAAACGCCTCAGAATTTAGAGAAAACATAACCCCCGAATCAATTCCATTAAATTTAAGTAATAATAGTGAATTGCCTTATATACTATTCACCGAGTATAATATCAAACTTTTAATAGATTCTGGATCATCAAAATCTTTCATAGATCCCGAAATTGCATTTAAATATATTTCAGATAACCTAACTCATGATCCATTTACTGTGAAATCAGTTTTTCAAGAATCTTCCCATAAATATATCCCTAATCCCTTCTTCAAAAATTTTCAATTTATCTGATAATTTAAATCTCAAATTCTATGTATTCAAATTCCATAGTGTATTCCAAGGACTTATTGGCCTAGATAACTTGAAATTATTGAAAGCCAACAAAAACTTTTCTAGTGGTTGGTTAATAACTCCACATTGTAAAATTAAATTACATTTTCATAAAACTCAGAAAGACATAAACTCTATTACTATCGAACCTAGAACTGAAAAGGTTATCAAAATAAAAACAAGTATAAAGAATGGTGAAATCGTCATTCCACACCAAAAATTTCACGGTTGTGAAATACCAGAGTCGCTATCAATTGCAAGAAATGGAGAAGCAATTACTACAATTTTAAATATCACAACAAATCCAGTTAAATTAAGTTTTTCAGAACCACTTCCTGTAGAAAAATTTGATAACAACGCTTTTATAAATTTCGAATTGAATAACCTAGAAGACACTTCTACACAAACTTTAGATTTAAATAATATTAGAACAGATCACTTAAACGACGAGGAAAAATCCAAAATACTTAAACTTTGTTCCGAATATTCTGACATATTTTATAACGAAAACACACCACTTACTTTTACGAACAAAATTAAACATGAAATACGAACCACCGACGAGATTCCTGTTTACGCTAAAACCTATCGATATCATTTTGTGTACAAAAAAGAAGTAGATAAACAAATCCAGACATTTCTTGAACATAAAATTATCCGACCAAGGTCAAGTGCCTGGAATGCGCCAATTTGGGTCATACCCAAGAAACAACACGCTTCTGGGAAAGCCAAATTTCGTGTAGTCATAGACTATACACGTCTTAACGAAAAAACTATTGATGACAAGTACCCACTTCCTAATATAACGGACTTATTAGACAAGTTAGGTATATGCCAATACTTTATTACAACTTTGGATCTAGCTTCAGGTTTTCATCAGCTAGAGATGGCTGAAAAAGATATAGAGAAAACAGCTTTCAGCACCGAATCCGGACACTGGGAGTTCCTACGGATGCCATTCGGTTTGAAAAATGCCCCACCTACCTTCCAGCGGGCAATGGACAATATACTACGAGGCATACAAAATGAAAAATGCCTTGTATACCTTGACGATATAATCGTTTTTTCCACTTAATTACAGGAGCATATAGAGAGACTAAAATGTGTATTTGATCGACTTAGATAATCTAATTTCAAGATTCAATTAGATAAATCGGAATTCCTGAGAAAAGAAGTAGCTTATCTCGGGCACGTAGTCACCCCTTATGGAGTGAAATGCAACCCAGATACAATAAAAGCCATCAAAGATTACCCTATACCCAAAACTACTAAACAAATCAAAGGATTTTTGGGACTGATGGGATATTATAGACGTTTTATAAAAAACTTCGCCCACTTGACGAAACCACTGACAAAATGCCTAAAAAATGGCGCGACAATCGAACACAATGACGAATTCTTATCATGCTTCGAAACATGCAAAAATATTCTGACCAATGACCCAATTCTCCAGTATCCCGACTTCACGAAACCTTTCAACTTGACCACAGACGCCAGTAATGTAGCACCTGGTGCCGTACTTTCCCAAGGTCCTATCGGAAAAGATTTTCCAATCGCTTACGCATCTCGAACCCTTAACGATTCTGAACGCAATTACGACATCACAGAAAAAGAACTTTTGGCCATTGTATGGGCCACCAAATATTTCCGACCTTATTTATATGGCAAAAAATTTACCATTGTTTGTGACCACAAACCACTTCAATGGCCTTTTTCTCTAAAAGACCCTAATTCTCAACTCATTAGATGGCGAATTAAATTTGATGAATTTGATTATAAAATTGTATATAAACGTGGAAGCCTTAATACTAATGCGGATGCATTATCTAGAATAGAAATAAATACTAAAGAAACGAACGAAATTCTTAATGATGAAAATTTTTGGTAAAATGTTGACGACGTTTTGAGCCGCGATATAAATTTTAGCAACGAACCAATTCTGTCTCAATCACAACGAAGTATTAATACACCTTCGCCATTTACAGTTGAAAATCAACTAAAAATTCCAACAACAGAAGTAACTCAAGATGATAACTCTGACCTAGATACTATATCCCTGATAATAAATCCCAACGCTGACCTTACAATGAAAATTTGTCGAAAACAAACAGTGACAACAATCATGACCTGCATTACAGCAGATAATACCTGACCGTCAAAATGAACCCAACGACGATAGAATCAACGTAGACGAAAACGAGTCTCTTACGATTCATTATAATGCTGAAGAAAATCCGGTAATAGGTATCCCTATCGCAAAATGCGCAGTTAACGTCGGACAAAATCAAATTATAATTAGTTCCGTTTTACATTCTCCAGCGAAACCTAAAGTTAGAATATTATTTGGGAAAAAGAAACAAATAACTGTGCAAATATCAAAAAATAACCTAGAAAGACATTATCAATTTTATTAAAGAATTTATTTCACCAAATATTCAATATCACGTTTTTTTCGAAAGCCCCGAATTGTACGAACCATTTTCGACAATATTACAAAAATATTTCAGATCAAATTCAATCCAATTAAAACGTTGTACCACAAAATTAATAGATGGAACAGATCAAGAAGAGATCAAAACTGGCATACAAAGTTATCACGAAGGAAAAACAAATCACCGAGGAATAGATGAAACTTATTTAAGATTAAAAGAAAAATATGATTGGCCTAACCTAAAAGAATCCGTACAAACCTTTATAAATGAATGTCAAATTTGCCATCAAAGTAAATATGAACGAAATCCAGTACATATGCAATTAAATATCACCCCAACCGCCTCGAATCCTTTCGAAATTATTCTTTCACGATCGAACAAACAAAATTCTTCACTATTATTGATAGCTTTTCTAAATACGCTCAAGCATATCACATAAGTTCTGCCTCTGGTACAGAAGTGGTAGACAATCTTATCAAATTCTTCTCTCATCACAGCATACCGAAACAAATCATAGTTGACAATGGCACAGAATTCAAGAATTTCGTATTAACAGAACTACTGAGCCTTCATAAAATTCAAGTTCATTTTATCTCTCCCAATCATCCTCAATCCAATGGACAAATAGAAAGACTCCATTCAACTCTAATAGAACATATAAGACTCCTAAATACTAAAGGTTTCTCAAAAACGCCAGTTAAAATGAAAATGTTATATGCTATACTTGCTTACAATCATTCGATTCATTCCAGTACAAAAATGAAACCGATAGATATAGTCAACGGACATATTAATAATAATGATGTTTATGACATTGACATAAATAAAATACTCTTAAATGATTACATCAACAATCACAAAGAAAAAACAAAATTATTGTACTCAAAAATTGTGATTTGATTACTATTTAAAGAATCGATATTAGAATTCATTTTTAAGCACTATGGTGACAACAATTAATCTTTGATGACAAATTAATTCATTTGTGTTTTTCTCATTTCCATGACAACGAAAGGTATACTGATGTGACATCATATTTCACATTATTAGTTCTTATTTCCATTTTTTGTAGTAATAATATTCTATGATTTCATAGTGCACCAATAAAAAAAAATAGCGTAAAGTATTCGTGGATAACTGGTCTTTCAAACACTTGCTCTATTTCGAGCACTCCGGCTGCGCCATCGTGCTCGAAAAATCGAGCGTATTTGAAAGACCTCTTTATCCACTTATACTTTAATATACTACACTGCACCGCAAAAATAACGCATAATTTTAAAAATTGAAACAATGGCCATAAAACATTTTTTTAAATGCCGCCACTGGTTTAAAAATATTTATTTATGATGTTCTTTAAATTTTTCAAGATATCGTTACATAACAGACATTTTAGAACCGCATGTGGTACCATACGCCCCATTTATTCGAGAATATTTTTTATTAATGCACGTCCGCATGTGGCAAGAGTGGTATAAAATTGCCTCCAGGAAGTCGAAATTTCAACTTTGCCGTGGCTACCTAAAAGTCCTGATGTTAACCCCATAGAGCACTTATGGGACAACATGGGTCGAAGTGTTAGAGCCTTAATGCCTCCACCTGAGAACCTAAATGTGCTGTCATTAAGGCTCACTGAAATATGGAAGCAGATTGATGAAGTTGAAATTCAAAATCTAATTTTAAGCATGCCGAGGGGATGTGAAGCCGTAATTAGGACAAGGGGAGGCAACACAAGATATTAAATATTGTAATTTCATATTTTTTATACATATAAAAAAATAAAAATTTGGTTACTTTTTTTATTATCTTCGTATTTTTATTTATACGCTTCCGTGAATCAATAAATTGTAAAAACATATTTAGTATAACCAAAATAATAAATGCCCTTTGAAGAATTTTGAAAATCTCTGAGTTAAAGGTAGTTTTGAGATCATTTTTAAATTATGCGTTAATTTTGCGGCGCAGTTTATTGTAGACTCGGAAACATATGAAACGTGTAGATCCAATCGAAACGTCAAAATCACTCCATTACAATACTATACATAAGGTACTTACGTTACATATTCTATACATAAGGTGAAGTAAAAAGAACGGACAGAATTTTATTCACGAGTTTATCGCAAACGCGAGCTGCAGATACGATAAAAAAAGAAAAACAAGAACAGAATTTTTATTACAAACTAACGAGTTTATCGTAAACCATTAGCTACAGATACGATAAAAAAAACAAGAACATAATTTTTATTATAAATTCACGAGTTTGCAAGTAAATATTTCTTTGAGAGTCCGATCCTGGAGTACACCAGCCAGAGAAAAAGAGCGATTATTTGTTTTTCACTTAAAGGTACAGGTAATTGCTACGAACGAACGAACGAATATTTCGAGTTTTGAAACCAAAAGAAAACACACAAAAAAGGAGTACCAAAAATGTGGAATGCAACGTGTATTAACTGACATGCATACTGCGACAGCACAATCAAATAATAAAATGTAGCTTTAAAAAAACAACAAGGAATGATGAAATAAAAATACATTAAAAAACAAAATGCAAGGTACATGTGACTACGAAGGATCAAATGTTCAATTTTCTCAGATAAATTTAGAAAAAAATGGACTGTAATTTGGGGGTTTAATGATAATAATAATAATTGTAAGAAAAATGTCGAACTTATAACAATCTCACCTACCTTGGAATATTGGAGACTGGTGGAGGTTGAACTCACTAGCTTAAAAATCTGCAATTCCGGCCGATTTCCGAAAATGTGAATCAAGAATATATCACGAGTCTTCGATTAATACTTTATATCGAATGTCCAAAATTATTGTCTACTTTTGGTACGTAAAAATAGGACATAGGCGGGGGGAACTCTTTGTTTTGAGGAAAGGAATTTAATTTGTGACATTGCCAAGAGCTCTGTTACGCGCTTTATTTATTATTGTCTACTCGCTAGCTCCAGAAGCGCAACCTCATGCCCAAGCTCAGTTCGGTCGGGGGTGGGTATGCGAAAATTCCTATTTTATTTAGTTGTTAAAAATGGGCGCCACCAGTTAAATTTTAATGAGCCAGCCCTAACTAGTAGACCGCCACGATGGTCAGGATGGAGCAGACAATATATAAGATGTTAGGTATTACAATGAAAATTCTATATTACTATTTACACAAGAAAAGAGACTATATACAAATAAACTTCTTCACCAAAACAGAAGGAAATATGCATAATTGAAATGCGCTACTGTGACGTCACGGAGCCGCTTACAAAAGAACATATTATGCCTAAACCTATTATTAACTACTTTACTACGGTACTACCGCCTCTAACATAAATTTTCGAAAATATGGTTTCAAAATAATGCCACTAACGTAGGCGGAGAGGCTATACTTATTCTCTTGGTGTCCCCTGACTGAGACCCTCCATTAGAGGGTTCTTATCCTATTCTCTCTAAACTCCTTTTTTTCACTCTACAAATCCACATGCGCTTTTACTCTTTCCACAAAAGTCAAACTGATGTCTATCAAATACAATTCGATTGAGACTACATTGATCTATCAATGCACTCTCAAAGAAAGCTTGTCAACGGAGAATGTAGGTAGTGAACAGGTAATTTAAAGGGAATATTTGGGTTTCTTAAATGTACATGACCGATGTGATTGATGATGTCAACATAAAGGTAGCTATGAATTCGAAGTATTATAAAATTTATTAACAAAAAACTATAATTAAAGTGTTGCGGGTCGAGTTTGCAAGATCAGCTCGACAAAATAAATTAAAAATAGAATATATTCTAAAAATCGAACAGTTTGTTTATTATATGTTCTATGAACATATACGAAATTTTTTCAAGGAATAATTAGCTAGAAAAACTAGAACTAAAAACTATTTTAGGACTTCGTAAATTCATTTATTGGCAATTTTACATTAAAACTCAATAATCTTATTACCTAATCCCATTTCCAGCTTAAAATTTTCAAATATTCTGACTCTGAAATCTCTCCTATTTTCAAACTCTCCAGGTACATCTAAAAAGCGAATAAAGCATTAAACACAACGAATCTTATATTTGGTATATTTATTCTAAATCCACCTAATTAATTGCAATATTACAATGCTTTTTTATTCCTTAGTTATACGTTTGTTAGAATCTGGTCTGATCTAACCCGTATGTAAATTTGTCGAAGATTAATTATTTAACTTCCACATATAACTACAATTTAGGTTCTATTAAATCTGCTTTATGAATTCAGTTCTTTGTATTCCCTTGTAATTTTTACATTTTCATATCACCTTTTAAAGAAAAACAAAACAAAACCAACTACAACAAATAGGTATTAAAGAAAATCTTAGAGTAATGATATAAAATAGAGAGGGCATTTCATTCATAAACACGTTTATTTTTGCGGCCAGCAAAACGCCAGTAGTAAAATATTGAATGAATTATAAATAGTGGGAATGGTATTGTAGACATATGGCCTTGGTAATTTTTGCTGTTTTTCTAACAAACTTGGCACCGACGAACCATGATAATCCAAAATCATTTAATTAACTTAAAAGATTATTTTGTCACTAAAAGTCTAGAAAAACTCATCAAAACGAAAGAACTAAATGTTTACTCTCTTGTCGTAATGGCGCTCGTATAAAAAAACCACGTATGACATTATTTAGTACAATACTACGGCGTATTCGAAATGACAGTCGAGAACACGCTGACGATATTTGCATCTTTCTTTATATGGTAATTAAACAAAGACAAAACTACTAAATAGGTTACCCTTGACACATAAAACAGGTACTGAAATTTTAAGCAATGTTGCCACTTTTAGTTATAACCATAAATGTATCTAAGGTTATAAGAAATGCTTGTTTAAAATGTCTATAAGAATACGCCATTATTGAATAAAATTAAAGTTTTATTAATTAATTTTAAAATCAGCGACTCAAATGCATAAATTAGTACGACTTTTTTTTATTTGTATAACTTTTTAACAAATTTTCAATCAAACTTCTAATTTCATTTTTCCTGCAACAAAAGAGAATTTATAAATACGGCAAAGCAGTGGAAGTGAGCTTAAAATGTGACTCGATGTTTGGGGCAGGAAAAAATCAAAACGCTTTTTTGCCATAACCCTCAATACTATATATGTTTCTCCAAATTACTCATGAAAATATTAGCTATAAACAGCGATATGGAATTGCCCATAGCTGTTATTAAGCAGAACTCCCAATAACTTGAAGTCTTTTCTGAGGATTGTGTTATTCTTAAATAATTTCATTTTACCTTTTCTATGCGAAACCTCTACCTACACCTAGTAAAATCCTTCTAGAAAATGTTTTTATGAAAGCAATGAAAATCATGACATACCTTCTGTTTTTTCAAGTTATCAATGAGCTGCATTTGCTTCCTAAAACCATTTAATAACTCTACTTTATGCTTTTCCATTAGTTTTACAATTGAAGTTAAATCATTGATTTGTTTTTTAAAAGTCTCCTTCATTTCCTATAAAAATAAAAGCATTCAATATTCACGTTTATATTGATTGAAACATTTTATTCTATTTCGATAATTTTTGTTCTCTTCTATAGGGGGCGGTGGTCCAAGGTTGGGAACCACTGATCTAACACGTCTTGTGGAGTGAGACCTTATTTTATTTTGCATGAAAATAACTTTCACGATAAGGTTTTACTGAGGGTCAAAATTATGTTTCACACAAACAACAGAAGCAATGAACAAAAAAAAACGAAAAGACAATTTTTGCATTTCAATCATAATGATAACATATTACCCAATACCAATCCGATGATATGATAAAGTTCATAAATTGCGACCAGTAATTGACCGCATTACATCTCGCTTTCAAACTGTTCCTTTAGAGCAGCATTTATCAATTGATGAGCAAATATGTCCATGTAAAGGCAAACACAGTTTAAAACAGTAGATGACTAAGAAGCCTCACGAGTGGGGCATGAAATTATTTGTTCTTGCTGGAGTATCCGGTTTTGTTCTTAACTTCAAAATTTACTCGGGCAAAGAAAGAAATTGTATCCTACCTGATGAAACAAATATTGGGGAGACAGGTAATTTGGTTTTAGGATTATTTAGTATCATTCCAAATAACATTGTATAGTGATAACTGTTATACAAGTATGTCTTGTTAACAAAGGAATTTTAGCTTTGGGTACAGTAAGGAGAAATATATTGCCTGACTGCTAATTTCCCGTAGAAAGACAACTGAAAAAACAAAAAGAGGTACAAGCTTTGAATACATCTACACAGTCGATGGAATTGATATATTGTCTGTATTCTGAAAATATAACAAAACTGTTTGTTTGCTTTCTATATACATTGGTGACATTCCAAAAACTTCTGTACTGAGGTACGATAAAGAAGAAAAAAGAAAGATAAACGTTGATTTTGTACACGTAATTACGGAGTATAATCGTCACATGGGAGGTGTAGATATAATGAATAGTGTTCGGATACTAAAATCCTTTCTGACAACATATCTGATAGGTCTGCAATCCTTTAATCATAGATCCACTATCTGGCAACACCGCAATTAAAAAATAAACTTGGCTACACCTTTCAAAATACTTCAGAACAATAACCAATCTCCTCCGCATTACCAGTTAGTCCATATAAATACCGCAGCAACCTGAAAAATCACTTCAAATCAAACTCGCAACGAGAAACATATACTCGAAATCTTCGTTTTTGGACACCGCCTAACAAATTTCACCTCTCTTATTAAACCGACCAAAGAGCCGTTGCTTAACCTACTATTCTTAGTAAAAACTAATAATAAACCCACTTCTTAATTGACATGCTAAAAGTAATAATACAATAAAAATTCATTAAAAAAGCGAGTGTAAGTGAACCACGCATTTTCATTACGAAACCTTCGAGTACTCAAAAACATTTGGGGTTGATAAACAAATCAGCAGAAACACAAATAAAAAACATAATCACCCCATTTCATATAGCTCAACATAATCACCCCATTTCGCTATAAATAATCCCATCGGGAGATACAAAATTAAAATTACATCTAAGAAATGGTATATTAGATTATTTTATCATTAAATAGACCAAACAATTGTGAACTCTTGGTTATCATATAAGGGAATAGAAAATCAACGGGGAAATAAAAAAGTTTTAAAACTTGCTCAGTTTAGAATAGAATTAGCTAGCACTGTTTGCAAATTGGTTCAGATGCTACCTACGGATATAGGAAAACAAAATGGATTTCTAGCCCACTGTTCAGTGAACGACTAGCATGCGTTCCGCCATCACGTGACAATTTCTGTTGGCGACACGGAATGGCACATCAATCGGCTTTTAAAGGTTGTCTTTATGTTTAGTTTATTAAAATAACTTAAATTTTTTAATGGGTAAATTACGTAGTAAAAGTTAGAAATAAAATAGGTGTTTTTTGGAATAAACACAAAAGAAACGAAAACGAGAAAACAAACATTTATACATATTATTTTTTATCTTAATCTAGGTATCATAATAAAATGAAATATCTGGGATCTTCAGCAAATCTGCTCAAAACCTCTTCTTCTATGTGTTTCTTTTTTTGTGAAACTAATTTCCGTTGTACACTCGGCATACACAAACCACTGACTCTATTGCCTGTCACTGTGGACCTTAACCAGGTTTTAACTCGGCATAGTGTACTAAAAGAGCGTTCAACGGTACTTGTTGTACATGGCAATGCTAACAAAATATGTAGAGCAGTTTTTGTTGATGAAAAAAATTCTGCTTCCTTTACCACTTCTGCTACTTTCAAACTTTTAACTCCTCTTTATTAATGTTTTTGCCTTTCCATAAGTAGTACCATAATTCGGCTTCATCGTCAAGCCCGTTTAAATTATAGAATTCTGAAAATTGTTTAATGCGCATCTCAAATTCACTCAATAACAAGTTCATCATAACGAACGGATGTAGTGACGATAGCTCGAAAGCTGGTAGGTTCCCATTGGAAAAGCGTTACTGCAAAGATATTATCAAAGAGTCCAAATAAGGTATTAACAAAGACCTTCTTCAGCATTCTGGCGGGTTGCTGGCTGGAATGTTCGTACGATTTTGCTGTCGCCCTACTACCCTTGGCACCTGTAACTCTATTCCAAAGTTTTCGGCATGTGTGCTGGCTTCAGCTAAGATAGTGTTCACGACTTCTGCAGATTCGCGATTATGTTTAATTACATCTAATACTCTTTTAATATGATTTGAACATTGCAATAAATCTAAACTTTTAAATTGCAATATATTGGCCACAGGTTCCAAAAGCGCAGAATATTTTGCTATCAGGTACAGAGAAATAATAAATTCCGGTCTTGTTGAAGCACTATAAAGCTGAAATGGCATCTTTCTAGTTGCAGAATTGCCGTCTTCTGATAGTTTTTGAAGGCCTTAAGGATTCCCATAAAGTTGTCTCTAAATATAGCGATATATTTGTCTCACAAAGTAGGAATATTTGGGGCATACTTTCTTCTTAAAACTAACTCACGGAAAAAACTAATTATATCCTTCACAGTAGATATCGTATTTCTGAAACGACATTTAAATCATTGACGACTAGATTTAATTTGTGGCCGGTACAATGAAAGTATAGTGCTTTTTTGTATTGTTTTCGTAGTAATTTTTGAACTCCGCCTTCTTTTACTGCCGTGGTAGAACACCCATGGTATCCTTGCCCATTTATCTGGATCGAGGCCAGAATTTTTAATAAAACTATTGCCTGTGCTATGGTTTTAGCATCCATAGCACTATTTCCACAAATCCTAAAAATTCTTCACGGATTATCATCAACTGTATGTCAAAAAATCGAATAGCAATTGAAAGCTGCTTCTTTCCTGATATATCACTTGATTCATCTGCCAATATGCTATAATAACAGTCAGTTCTCTTAACGACATTAATTATCTCATCTTTTATAACAGCTCCACATAAATTAATAATTTCGTTTTGTATTCTGTGGGACATATACGTTGCATTTTTCTTGGCTCTTTCATGTGATTTTTTATAACTTGATCGCCAGCATCAATTCTGAATTTAATTAAATCTTCAAGAACACCTTCGTGGAGTTCTTTGCCCCTTAATAACAGGTCATGCATTCCACAAGACATTATACTGGAGATAATAGTTGACACGATTTTTTTTTATTTTCTTCCGCTTCTTTTTGGTGTGCAGAAATCATCCTAATATTTTCAGGTCTTCGCTGCAGAAAAAACGGTTTTATGCCACTGGCTGTTTACATGTTATTCGTTCATGTCTTTGTAATGAGTAAAAGGTCTAATAATTAATTATCTCAGGACACCTTGAGCTGTGGTTGGTGGAAAAAGCACACAGTATAGGCATAGCGCGGCTTTAAGGCGTTTCGAATATGCAAGCCAAGATGAGTAATCCTGTAACCACGTGTATTTAAATTTTCGCTTTAAGCGAGTAGCATCGACGGAAAAATCATAACTTTCTGAAGGCGTCCAGCAGCGTTTTAAAATATCCATATTTTGAGATGATGTCATAAAAGAAGATCGCCCCATAATCCCAAGTCATTATCATTGTCATATACATTGTGAGATCATAAATAGTAAAATATAGTTAGGAATAAGTGTATTGTATAATATTATGTAGGTAGGTATAAGTTTAAATTTTTAACTTGATTAATTGATTCTTTTATATTTTGTTTAGAGATTAGGAAATTATAAAATTATTCTTAACATTTAGGGGGGGGTCAAATGCCCCTCTTTGCGTACCCCCATGAATTTATTCGATATTTCAAATTTAAGAAACCCTTTTGGAAGAGGTATAACACTCCAATGAAAGAAAAAGTAAAATCTACTGGAAGCCAATTCTTTTAAATACACTGAACTATTATAAAAATCTGCAAGCCTAAAAAGACAGTTTTGCCTAAAAAAAGATGAAACCACCTATTCCTGGCTTTTTGGTTTCTACACAGTCTTTACTTGCTATATTTGAATCCCAATGCAAAGAAGGAAAGAATCTAAGATACTTACTAACATACAAATTCGGCCAAGATCCTCCTCGCGGTTCATTGCAATTAGTGGGTAGTATAGGGAGAGTGGAGTGGAGAAGATGTATGTTTCACAACGCTATCGCAAATTATATTATGACGCATTGACGTCGGACAGGGGACTGGACGCAAAGTCAGTTTTGTGTAAGGCAATACATTGAATGGGGAGAATTCAACGTTTGCCTAGTACAAGCCCTTACAAAACTGTTTTTTATATCAAGAGTTTACTAGTTCATTAACTTGGCAAAGTAAAATTATCTTCTCTTTGTTCCGTTCTTGTAGCAGAATTTCACTCTCATTCATGAATCTTGAGTTCAAGTCCTTCAGCTCAGTTTTCCCTTTCTCCCTCTCGAAGGATTGCCCAAAGAAAGGTCAGCAATTTATGCAAATTGTCTAATGGAACATCTAGCCAACTACTGAGGATGTCTAAAAATCCAGCAGCCACTCTCGAGAAATAAGTGGGCTACACCAACATCATAAAAAATTCACAGTCTTCGACCTATTCAGAAACTTTCAGCAGAATTAAGCCCGCCCATCCAAGCTGTAGTTTTGACCCTTACTGGGTGGAATCTACTCATGTTACCGTTATAAATGAAACTGTTTCTAAATAATTCCACAATATAATTAAACCAGTTGATGTACTCGGCACATGACTTCACCTTATGTAACGAGGCAATTAGTTTTCACCCAACATTTTTTCTAATACTCTACTTGAAAAAACTCATTTTTTTAAATTTCTTTAATAACAAATATTTCATAAAACTGAACAAAAAATGGATTCCTCGTATTAAAACTGCATTATTCTTCCATACATTTACTGTAAACCAAAATTTACAATTTTTTGGACAGGACCGCTTCCATAAAAAATCTATAATTACGAAACTATGTTAGATATCGATTATTTTCTTACGCCATTCGATAGAGGAAAGATGCATCTCAATTACTTACAATATTTGAATTCTTCCATTTTATATTTGTAGACAATATATGGGATTAAAGCTGGAGTAGAAATGTTTGTAAAAAATTACCTTAAAAAAACTTCTAGTACTAACTACTTCAATGCAATGAGCAGATTGAAATTGGTGAAAATCGAAATAGGTTAAAATATGTGTATTACTTTTGATACATCCGGTATATTGAATATGTATTGCTTACTGTACCGTTCACGCAAATCAGTCCGCGCCGTTCTTAAGATTGTTAAGTAGGGGAGCTCCTGAGTGGGGTCGAGAGAAGAATGAATAAAACCGGAAAACGGGGCGGAATCGCTCTTTGGTCTGTGTACTTTGCTCTGTGCTTTGACACTTTTTTTTGTGCTCTCCGCCGTTTTCCGCCGTCTCCGAAACCATAACTGATTTTCGCCAATGAGGTAAGCGAATTTAAAAATTATCTTATAAATCATTCTTTCTGTGTTAAATTCATTTTGTTCCTAGTGTATTTGTGTACAATTCCGAAGTAAAATTTTGATCTGTTAGTTTTATTTAAGGGAAAAGGGAAACTTCCAATCATCCTCGCTGCAATAACAGGTAGATCCTTGGGGGATTTTCAAAGTATTTCGGGAATCCCGATTCCGGTATACAAAATTTGGGAAAACAAATACCGTTGAGAAACTCCCAAGCATCCTCGCTGCCAAAGCAGGTAGATTCTTGGGGGATTTTCAAAGTATTTCGGGAATCGTTCAATCTAGTACCATAGGACTTGGTAGCGTGACTCTAACTATTTTCCAAGACGTGAAACGAAATAATCTCGCGAGCGTTCGCTGCCATAGCAGGTTCGCCAGGGAGAGGTTTTCGGATTCTGCCGGCTAACTGTTCTTTAAGCGATTGATTTAGTACCAACGGCCGGTGTAATATCCGTACAAAACCAAGGGCAATTTATTAGTTACCGCCGTCCTATTCTAAACCGTACACAAATACTCAGAAACTCTCCCGTAAAACACAGCTAGTGCCTTAATAACGCTTTCTCTGTGTAATTTTCCCCAAACTGCTAGTAAATTTCCACTGATTTTCACCGGCAATCGCCGAAACTATTAAAGCTTTGCACGTTAGGTTTGTGATTGTAAAATATTTATTGTGTGGTAAAGTGCTTTGGTCTGAGTAACAATCTATTTAGATATTGTAAATACTGAGGGGTTTTAATCAACATTTAGTTATTTTAAATATATAGCTTCTTGGGTCGTTTTATTTTCCTTTTCCCAAATTATTTCGAAGTCGAAATAAAGTTTATAATTGTATCAAGCATCGGTAGTTTCATTTTCCGATAGTGGTAAACAATTAAACCCTGTTTCCCACTTCGCACGGTATAGAGGTCAAGAACAACAGACCCCTGGAATTGATTAACCTCCATCTGTTGCTACCCTGGTAACTTTTGACGCTACCATTTTCGTGAGTTCGGTGGAGTAAGCCTTCCCAAAAATCTGGCAATAGATATTAAAGCCGCGGGTGTCATAATGACGTCCCTTATGTTTTAGAGGAAGTACGAGAACGTCACAAAGAAGACAGTTTAATAGTGGTGAACTCCCTAGATCTATCTGTTCATTGATTACTTCATATTATGGGTCTCATTAGTGTTTTTACTTCCTTCTATTTCTGTGTTAGATGTTAATGTATATTTGGTGTCAAGTAGATGTTTTGCACAATAAGATTTCTCTGTTTTAATCTGTATGCTCGTAAGTGTTATTATCTAATTTAAAAATGTCTAATTGTTTGACCTATATAGACAGCATAAGAAATTCAAGAAACAAAAACTAAAAAAACTTGAATACATACAATATAGAAATCAATACTCTAAATATCATGAAACTGTAAGTAATTGCATACCAACACACCATGATTTGAAAACCTTTCAGACACAAACATTACAAATAGTGAAATAAAATTTTTAAATAAAGATTTAAAATAGAGCATACCACCAAAATTTGCGAATAATATTAAACAAATATTAGCTACAGAATCAGAAATAGCTTTAAAATCTATGGCCCGGTCTTTTCATCTACAAATAAATAAGCCTTATCCGACAGATAGTTATCCGCCAAATAAATATTTATCCATCGAATAAGTCCAACGCGTCTTTTCACGTCATATTATGCCTAACTTCACTGAGTTGATTTTTGACAGCTCATACGGTATTTTCGTCTATTGGCTATGTCAATTTAAAATTCTCTGTATCTATGTTTATATTAACGACATAAAAATGTATGGTGTGAACGTGATCGCCGTCTTTTCGAGGTGTAGTTCTATTCAATTCTTTATATGTATATGTATATACATATCATTTATGTTTCTTGGGCATTTTCGGTCCTGGATTAATTAAAACAAGATGTTTTTTAAAATTATATATTTCATTGATGTTTCGGTCGTCTTTGACCTTCATCAGAATATAAAACACTAAAAGAGAATCTGATTTTAATATTCTAGTGTATACAACGTAAAATTATGACTAGGTATATCCCAGCGAGTGCTACATCAAATATTAAAATAAGTTGGGCTGTAACGATACATTTGAAAATATTGGTTTCTTCCAGGTCTTTCATCACTATCTGGTCAATTACCTGGAAGAAACCATTCTAAAAAATCTAAATTTTCACACTCCTTTTTTCTTTCGCTATGTATCACCGCTATACCAAAAAATAACTCAAATCATCTTAGATAAATTTACAGTTACCATAACAAAATTCAATTCACAATAGAAATAGAAAAGCAAAACAAAATTACTTTTTTAGACTTAACACTCCATCACAAAAACAATAGTATAAAAACAGAGTGGAATAAGAAAGAAGCCTGGTCATTCAGAAACCTCAATTTCAACTCACAATACCCTATGTCCCAAAAAAGTCTGTAGTTATTGGTCTCGCCGATCGTGCAATAAACTGTCTTGCCCAGAATGTCGGGAAAATTCTATAAGAAAAGCAAAAAAAGCCCTTAAAGTCAATAACTACCCGGAAAAACTGATATACGCCATTTTTAAAAAAAACGCATCATCCATAATTTCCATAATCAAAATCTCCAAAAAAAACAAAACAAACACAAGTACAATTCCTTGCATTACATACCAGGACTATCAGAAAAATTCAGCATCATTTAAAAAAATCATAGCATTAAAATTGCACACAAAGGGTACAACCTCTCAAAATCCAACTTCAGTAAATTAAAGTAAAAAATTCCTGATCAGAAGAAAAGCAATATAGTTTATCAAATTCCATGCGGGGACTGCGACAGTGTCTACATCGGGCAAACTAGCCAATATTTAAAAATTCGATTAAATGATCACAAGTACGATAAGAAAAATAAAACTACCTTAACAACACATATTCAAGAAGAAAAGTATAGTTTTAACTTCGAAATACAAAAATTTAAAAAAATGAAAATCACACCAGAAAAAGAAATTTATGAAACGATAGATATACAGAGAAATTTAAGCAACTATTTTGTGTAGGTAACCCAACAAAAACTTATTAAAAGGAAATAAATGCGTATAGGGAAAAAAACAACATTCCCAAATAATACCATTAGACTACTGCGAAAGTCGACGTACGCACACCTTTAGTTGTTAAATGTTTTTAAATGTATCGTTGCAGTCAAATTTATTTTAATATGTGATGTAGTACTCGCTGGGATATAGTCCACAGGAATGTTCTCTTTTAGTGTTTTATATTCTGATGAAGGTCAAAAACGACCCAAAACGTCAATGAAATATATAATTTTAAAAAATATCTAGTTTTAATTAAACCAGGACCATAAATGCCAAAGAAACAAATGAAAAAAAAAACTATAAGGTCCAAGAAAAAAATCTCAAACTTTCATAAATATATAAAGATATTCGTGGGTAATTCACGCAAAAAGAAAAAGGGCTACTGAGTGCATGCTTCTGGCTCATTAGCCGTCATCAGTACGGTATAACCAAATAAGGGTGTAAAACTTGAGAGCAAAGATGTTGATTGAAACATGGGAAACACAAAACAACGGATTTCAACAGGAAAACCAAACGCAACATTTGTGCCTTCCAATTGTAGATAATTAGCGAATTTTTTTCTTAATTCCATTTTTTAAATAATTTGTGAACTTTGTCCTTTTGCTGCAACTACAACAGTTTAAGCATAGCAATGAAACTTTGAGTTGAGGTTATTTTTTAGTAATATCAATTTATTAGTTGCTGTCTGATGTCAGTGTATATATACCATACTATGGAGATAGTTTAGTAATATGGATTGTTTTGACGCTTAAATAATCCTGCAGTTTTTAAAACGGTTCAGGTTCCTTCACAGGTACCTACCAAAAGCCAATACGTTCATTTTGTGTATTGTCATGATCTTAAACTCTAACCTAAACTCTCCTGACATTTCACTAGGTGATCTCCAGTTTGAACTGTGAAAGAGAAAATGGGGTAACTCAACAAATTTACAAAGTAATGCCTTCAAGTTGTGTACAAGAAAATAGGGAATATAGTAAGACGCTAAAATGTAATAATTAAAAAATGGAAAGTTAGTTTTGAAACATTAGAAAGGTAACTATAGAGAAAATGTCAAAAGAAGAAAGGAATAACCGGTAGCTACTGAAATAAATCCGTTGAGATAATTTTAAAACGAATATGTTGAATGTGTTGGAAAATTATACAAAATTTAGTAACACATAGTTAGCATATTGCTTACTGCAGGTACATACATGTACCTGCAGTTTTTCTTAAATTTTGTAGCTTTGGATCAAAATGGAGGTATCATTGAATAAAATAATAATATAATTCAAATAAGTATAACATAGTAAAGTTTATAATTACCTTTTCTTCATGTTTCGCCATTTTTAAGGCATTCTTCAATTTGTCATTTTCT
This sequence comes from Galeruca laticollis, assembly GCA_963921935.1. Taxonomy (NCBI): domain Eukaryota; kingdom Metazoa; phylum Arthropoda; class Insecta; order Coleoptera; family Chrysomelidae; genus Galeruca; species Galeruca laticollis. The sequence continues at coordinate 87,939,123 of OY998182.1, forward strand.
TCTTGAGCTCTCGTCAACCTCACTTCTAAGCTATTTGCATTAAGAACAGAATTTTTTAAATCCTTCTTAGTGTTTTCTAATTCTTTCTTTACTAAAGTCAATTCAGTTGATTTGTCTTGTAACCTCGTATTTGAGCAGAACAACTGTAATAGGCAGAAAACTACGATGAAGTATGTTTTATTTAAAAAAATAACTATTCAAAGCTTAACCTATTTAACATGTTCTTCTGAGTTCGTGTAAAAAGGTTTAGCCTTGAATATGAAAATTAGTTTAGTTTAAAAGTCAATACCAACCGTTTTTGGAATTTTCAAAACTAGACAATTGAAGAAGGCGACTCATTGCCTATCACGTGGATAAAAACAATTGTATTGAGTTTGTATTGTTTATAAAAATATTTATTAACATCTATTCCACAGTTATTTCAGTATCATTGTCGTCCTTATTTACGTTAATAACCAAGTGATTAAAAGTAACATTTGCTTTTAGGTAGTAAACTTCAATTTTAATTACATGATTAATTGCTTTTCCCAGCTTACAGTTTCTTAGCAATTCTACCACAATTACACTTAACATAAGTGACATATTTTCAGATCTTACCATGGATTTTAACTGATTCCACCTATGCTCAATTGGTTGTATATACATTAGTATGGAGGCAGCCGCAGTACTGCATGTCCCACAGTTTTAGCCATAATATCACAGACATACACTTTTTAAATATAAACGCTGCTAATGTCTCGAAAAGATTAGCTTTGCTGTCGCTTTAGTCAAAATAAATGTTACGACTCAACAAATATTCTTGAAAATGAAATTAACTGTCTCGACCCTTACTTCGTGGAATATGCTCATATTAGTGTTTTTAAATGAAACTCACGGTCTCTAGTTAATTCCACAATATAATACAAGTTATTGAAAATTCTAAAATATTGACAATTGTTTCGATAAATCAATATCATCGTCAGAATACCAGAAGTTACATTTCATTTTATGCCTACCTGATGTTTAGTAGTTATTTTTGGCTAGACCAAGAAGTAACCTAACTTGTGATTGACTTAATATATGTTTATAGACTCTTTGAATTTTTAAATCAAGAAAATTGATTGAGCTATTTTCTTCAATTTCTAATGTAAATTTAATTTTCGGGTGTAAATTATAGATGTGGTTGAAAAATACATTTAATTGTCGTTCACTACCCATAAAACAAGCTAATATGTCATCTACATATCTATACCAAAATAAAATATTTTTCGAAATATTACTTTCAAAGATCTTTCTTTCTAAATTGTCCATAAAAATGTTTGCTAAAATAGGTGATATAGGGCTTCCCATTGGTAAACCTTCATTTTGAATATATATCTTATTGTCAAAAGTGAAATAATTCTGATCATATGATAAATAAGCTGATTAATAAAAAAGAGGAAAAAGTGGCATTACAACTACTATTTCCTAAACAAACTGAAGAAATAAAAACTTATAAAACCATCACATATACAGGAAATATTTCTAATATTTCAAAGGTAATATCTTTAGCAACGAATACAACAATTTCTTTTAAAACAGAAAGTAATGTAAGTACAAAATTGTTAAATGTAAAAACAAAAATACCACCATTAAAGAAATCAGGTATATATAAACTCAAATGTCCAGAATGTAATGCTGTCTATTTGGGTCAGACCCTTAGAAATTTTGAAATCCGATACAGTGAACACTTACGAGCATATAGATTAAAACAACCAGAGAAATCTCATTACGCAAAACATCTACTTGACACAAATCATTCATTGACACCTAACACAGAACTAGAAGTACTACATATTTGTGATAAGAAACAAGAACTGGATTTCCTTGAAGAGTTGGAAATTAGTAGACACTTAACAAACTCACAATATGAAGTCGTCAATGAACAGATAAATCTAGGGAGTTCTCCACTATTAAAATGTCTTCTCAACAGATGATTGTAAAGATCAGCAGATATAGTTTTCCTGGTTTTCTATATCATTGCACAGTTATACTGATCTTAAATGATATCCAGGATATCACCATAGGGCTAATAATATCTAAGCTTCAATATTTGTAATATCAAATATTCTTCTTTTTTCTATTAACATATATTAAGTCAATCACAAGGTAGGTCACTTCTTGGTCTAGCCAAAAACAACTAATAAACATCAGGTAGGCATCAAATGAAATGTAACTTCTGTCATTCTGACGATGATATTCAGTTATCGAAACAATTGTCAATTTTTTAGAATTTTCAACATTTTTCATTATATTGTGGAATTAGCTAGAAACATTGAGTTTCATTTAAAACACAAATATGAGTAAATTCCACGAAGTAAGGGTCGATACAGTTAATTTTATGATAAAGCAGTGGTATAGCAGGTTTCTGACAGAGTATAAAAAAACACTGACTAGAGAAGAAGCGGTAAATCCATGTCCATTTTGACCTGGATTGTCGGAATCAACAATTGAGCGAATTGTGCGTGCAAGAGGATACAGATGCTGTAATGCTGTGAAAAGCGGTTGAAAAAGGTTGTTCAGCATGTAGAGTTCAACTCGGGTATCGTGTTAGATAGTGCCTCATATCAGAGTCGCCTTATAGAACGTGTTCAAGACGACCAATAGAAAAACGACTCTACAAGCCTGGCTATGTGAGATATGATGAAAATCGAATGGGTAGCAATAAATAAGCAGCATCATGATTTCGAGATACCGCCATGTTGTGGATGGAAACCTGAATATTACAATTTTAAGACTTCCACTGGGATTATGTAGCACGAGAGAATGCTGATTTTAAAATTGGCGATGTTCAGCAGTTATTTCAACGCTATTTCTCACATTGTGAAAGGAGATAAGATGTGGAACCCAGATGGGATGGTGGACAATGTTATATAGAAGTTCTATGAGTAGATCGATATTATTCTCACTATGATGACCAGTCAGAAAGTTCTGAGGAGTTTATAGAGTGGTGACCTTTGGTGACGTGTTGTATACTGTGTCCCAACAAGCGTTCTTATGGAGGACTTTGTAAGTTTAACTGCAATCACTCAAAAGTGTCTTTCCTTTATTTTGCTGTACTACCATTTTTTTTCTGTAAGTAGACCAGTTTATCTCGGATTGTCATTTTTTCTCTATGACCAGACCAATTTAGACACACTTTTCAAAAAATTTCATTTCCTATGTTATCATCAAAAATCTAAGTGTGAAACAATAGAGTGTGGGACCTAGACAATCCTGAATGAGATTTTCTAGAGAGAACACCGTTATGAAAATATCGTCAAACTGTTTTTGAGCAAACAAAATGCAACTATCAGATATTATATTTTTAGGTGTCATATACGAGGTATGTCAAAAAAGATGAATTCTGCTCAAGCACATTTATTATTGATTTAAAAAAATTGAGAGAGAAACTTGTTACTAATGACATTTTAGATCAACATACCGATTTTGAACCAGGTATTTCGACTTTGGAAAATTTTTACTTTATAAAAATTTTAATGAAAATGTTGAATTCATTTGTACATTTTAATTTATGCTGCCAAGTGCTTACAAATGTCATTTAAAAACCTTAAAAATCCATACTAGACTTCCTTTTATAAAAAAAACTTAACCCGGATTCAAATTTTTCATTTCTGTTACTCATTATTATTAAACACGTTTTTGATAGAGTGTATGGGAATATCTAACTACTGTGTTTGCAATAGTTAAAATGCCAGCAAAATTAAGTATTGAAAATAAAACTGAAATTGTTCTTATTGTTGGAGAAAATTATAAATCATGGAAGCAGCAGACATCTTTAATAATAGACACCCTGATAAAACAATATATTTTACAACTGTCAGACAAGTAATACATAAATTCAAGAGCTCTGGAAGTGTTGAAAATAAATCTAGAAGGAAACAATCGCCATGGGTTACAATGAAGATATTGGAAATGAAGTGATGCTATCGGTAGTGAAAAATCCAAAATATTTACTTCGAAAAAGATCAAATTTATTGAATATGAGTAAAAGTACAGTTGCAAGAATTTTAAAGTCATATAAATTTAAACCTCAATTTACCCACACTTTACAGCAAGGAGATGTTGAACTAAGGTTCGAATTTTGTACTCTTATCCAAGGAAAATTGGAAGATAACAGATTAATGGCACGACAAATACATTTCTCTGACAAAACAACGTTTACATCTAATGTACAGTAAGTTCGCAAAACTGTCGATGGTGGAGCGATGTTAATACCAATTTCCTTGTAGAAACCATCAGTATTCATTTAAAACTAATGTGGGTGTGGGATTTATAAAGACAGAGTTGTTGGACCATACTTTTTCGAAATAGTTACACTTTAACTAGTTATTTATTAGTAAATAAAGAGTTTATGGATTTTTAATATATTTATTGCTGCTCCTAGACAGTTTACACGTGGTGGCAATGAATGTTTAATCAACTGCTCCCTGAACACGTAGTAGCTCTAGAAGCAAAATGCAATTTGACTTTGACCACGAAAATATGGATGACGACGTTTGCAAGTGCTTAACCGGATTAAGTAAAGCGTTATTTGCAACGGTTGTAGATAACTGCAATAACTTGGTATCTAGAATAAAACTTTAAAAAAAAAGTGTGTAGCTATTTTTCTTATGAAACGAAGAACTGACCCAACTCTAAAATTTTTAAGTATGAAGTTTGGCACGAAACAACAGCAGCAATATGTTGTTAGCAAAATATTCCACGATGTTATAAATTCACTAACAGCTTACTTTGTTCCTCTTTGATATGTCTTGATATATCTCCCATTGGTCCATAGTTTTAAGGTAGAAGTTAAGTTAGTTAAGAATTGTCATTGTCATATATGTTTTATATGAATATGTGAAACTAAATATTTCAAATAAATTATCATCTACATATGTAAATTTACAGACATTTACTGGAGAAAAACTTGATGTCTTTGGTGTTGTTTATGTTGGCTTTATGATTAAAGAACAAACATATTATGGGAAATTATATGATAAAGGGAGAAGTAAATCCGATTTTTGGAAGAGAATGGATATGTGAGACAAATCTGGACTTAAAAGAAATTTATATTGTGAAATTATCTTCCAATGGCAGTTTGGATAAAACTTTTTCCTACGACCACATAGGAAAGTGAGATATATCGCACTGTCTAGTTCTATGGAAAGTGGCCATTATTCATACGCGTACGAAAAAAAAACTTATCCATACGTGTACGGATAAAAAATCTGTCAAATTGAATGATGAAATGCTAGTCTATTAACCCCGCAAATTTATGTATATGTCAAATGCGTATTTCCTAAGTTGATTTGTCCATATAATATAATTTATTTATTTCTTTTAAAATTAAAAAAAAACCACAGAGCCCGGGTTCGAACCACCTTACTGTTCAGAAATCGAGTGTACGCACGCTTAGCCCGCTCGGCCATTCCATCGCTATTACGTTGTATTCTTATCAAAGATACTTATAGCGCTAAGAAAATATACACAACAGTTTATTTATTTTTAAAAATAAAGTGTGTTTACATCGACATTTCTTGGACTTTCATGTTATTAAAACAAAAAAGATCGGTTTTCAATTATTTGGAGCACAGTTTGAACAGTGAACCCTTAAAACAGCTAATTAATACTTTCAATCCCTTACAGGTATGCAACATGATAATCGTCGTGCTAATAATTTTTTTGAAAAAGTAGGCGGCGAACAATTCATGTAAAGTGTGAAAAGTTTTCTTTACAGTGATTATATTAAAATTATCTGTTGATTATCTTCGTACAGCTGTACAATATTTGATAGAAACCTAAAAAAACTATGGATACGGACGACAGTAATAGCGATAGTGAATGCACTCCGCCAGAAATTGTCAAAGTAGCAAAAATAACATGCTTAAAAATCCTCCTACAAAATCACGAGCCAGATATGAACGTACATATGAAGAATTTATAAACTGGAGAAAAGGTAAAGATATCAAAAGTTCATTTTCAGAAAATGTACTACTTGCATATATGGATCAATTATCCAAAAAAGTACAGCCAAATACATTGTGGTCAATATATTCTACACTGCTACTTTATATGTAAACCACAATGTAGATATTGCCAAATATCTAAAAACAAAGGCATTTTTAAAAAGAAATAATGATGGTTATAAACCAAAGAAATCGTCTATCTTAACCACCTTGCAAATAAACGATTTGATAACAGAAGCTCCTGACGATCAGTTTTTATTCATTAAGATGAGTTTAAAAAAGTTGTGTATTGCTCACGTGTTATATTAATTTTTAGGTAGTCCTAATCTTTGGAATTAGTGGAGCATGCCGCAAACAAGAACTAGTAAACATTAGTGTAGATGATATAGAAGATCTAGGTTCTGCGGCGATAATTAAAATTTACAATACAAAAAATAAAATTGACAGAAAATTTAATGTAACAAGATATATTTTATGAAAAATATAAAAAATACGCTGATTTAAGACCTGCAACAGACGAGAAAACCTTTTTTCTTCAACTACCAAAACAAAAAATGTACCAAACAAGTTGTAGGTATAAACAAAATAGGTTCTGTACCTACTGTTGTTGCCAAATTTTTAAAACTTGACAATGCAAAAACCTACACAAGTCATTATCTTAGAACATCATCCGCCACAATATTGATAGATGTAGGAGGAGATATTACAACTCTTAAAAGACATGGAGGATGGAAATCCTCTACTGTCGCTGAGGGATATATAGACGACTCGACTAGCAATAGAATAAATGTTGCATCCAAAATTGTAGACGCTGTGCAAGGAGGATCCAAAGGTACTGCAGATACAGCTATATTAGAAAATATTAATCAGCATCCCTCTACTTTTTTTACAATTACAAGTAACATCCGAGAAAATATCGAAAACAATCTTGCACATACACCATTGCAATTTATAAATTGCACTAATAATAATTTTACTTTTAATTTTTACAGTGATTCAAATAAATAATTAATTCTGAATCGCAATATTTATGAAACAAAAACAGTTTTATTTCTGATGTTCTGTTTCCAATTGTTGTTAGTTGTTAAAATAAATATTCGTCATATTTTGTGTACCAATATTTATTCTAACTTTTTTATGAAGGCACTCTTTTTCATCACATAAAAATCACAATTTTCTGGGCCACTTTCAAAGGTAAGTAATCAAAACTATATAAAGTAATTACAAATACACATATATAAAACCTCTCACATCTACATAAAACGCAAGATTGTACATGCCTGATTCGGTAAAAGTATATCGCGTGGTCGTAGGAAAAATAGTGTACATAACTTGTGCGAAAGTGATTTTTCACACTCGTTACGTAATATACTATATCAGAATTCGCTGATTTTTTTGATGAGAAGATGGGCGAAATTTCTAATTATAGAGGGCACATTGAACTAATAGAAGGAACACAACCAAATTATATAAAGCCTAGGCGAATTCCATATGCGATTTTAGGTAGAGGAAGAACGAAAACGGTTAGAGAATTTGAAAATAATTACCAAAATCGACAATTCTGAATGGGGTACACTAACTGTGCCGGTAATAAAGCCAAATGGGGATGTAAGATTATGTGCAGATTACAAAGTAACACTGAACAAATATATTAAGCAAGGGAATCATAATAGTCCACGAATTGAAGATATTTTCATGCAAATGAATGGAGGAAAATATTTCTGTACATTAGATATGACCCAAGCTTTTACACATGGTTATGGATGAAGACAGTGCCAGATTACAAACAATTAGTACACATAAAGGCATGCATAAGGTTAACAGACTTATGTTTGGAGTCAAAATAGCTCCAGGATTATGGCAAAAGTATATGGACAGGATTTTAAGTGAACATGAAGGGGTACAGTGTTTCCTTGACGACATTATCATACAAGGCAGTTCTTTTGAGGAAACTATGACACAATTACGTAAAGTTCTGATAGTTTTAAGGGACCATAACTTAAGACTTAATAAAGGAAAATGTAAGTTCTTCAAACGTAGTATTATATACTCGTATTTAGGCCATATGATCGATGAAAATGGACTACATAAGACCTCAGAAAAATGCAATGCAATAATACGTGCGGAAAGACCGAAAAATATATCACAACTTAGAACATTTTTAAGGTTGACAAATTATTATTATAATAAATTTATTCCAGATCTTGCTACGATGTTTAAATCCATTAAACAATCTTTTTAAAAAAACGTGAAGTATATTTGGAATGACGACTGTGAGAAATGTTTTCAAGATATTAAGAAAGAGGTAGCCAGTGAACATACACTTATCCACTACAATTCGAAATTACCTTTGATAATAGCTACCGATGCATCACCAGTCGGATTAGGAGGAGTTTTGTCTCACATAATGCCGGACGGTACAGAGAGACCAATAGCTTTTGCTTCAAGATCATTAAGCAAGAGTGAGAAGAATTACAGCCAGATAGATAAGTATGCTACTGGTATATACTGGGCGTTAAAAAAGTTTTTTTCGTACTGCTACGGTAGAAAATTTACTCTTATTACAGAGCATATGCCTCTGGCTTCAATTTTCAGTCCTTCAAAAAAACTTACCATCCATGACAGCCACAAGAATGTTTCACTATGCCCATTTTTTATCAGATTTTGATTATGATATCAAATACAGAGAAACTGCAGAACACACAAATGCTGATTATTTGTCACGTTTTCCGTTAAAGGAAATTTTAGATGAAAATAAAGATCAATCTGAAATTTATCAAATTAACCAAATAGAAATGCTACTTGTCACTAAGGATGAAATAAGGAAAGAAACAGCTAAAGATGAAAAATTAAAAGAAGTGTTATGAAGACTAAAAGAAGGATATAGTTTAAACGATTTAGGATACGAAGATAGTGAATATAGATTACAAGATGACTGTATATTTCGAAGTTCAAGAGTTATTATACCAACTATATTACAAAATAAAGTGTTACATGTAGGACATTTGGGAATGACAAAAGTGAAGGCGTTAGCTCGGAGTGCTATTGGAAGAGAATAGACAAAGATATAGAAAAGATTGTGAGCGAATGTAGTGTGCTGTCTTAAGCGAAATGAACCACCAAAATCAGAATTATATCCATGGGAATTACCGCAGGAGCCTTGTCAACGAGTACACATCGATTTTACTGGACCCATGAATAAAACTTTCTTCATAATTGTAGTAGACGCATATACCAAGTGGATAGAGGTAATACCAACTAAAGTTACAACATCAGAATGGGCTGTACAACAGTTAAGAAAACTTTGTACTACATTTGGACTTCCATTGACCGTGGTTTCGGATAATGGACCACAATTTATGTCAACTTTGTTTGAGACATTTTTAACAAGTAATGGAATTCTACACAAAACATCCGCGCCATATCATCCATCTACAAATGGCCAGGCTGAACGATTTGTTCAAACTATTAAAAGTGCACTTGGAGCGAATGTGCCAGGACATACAGAATTGAATTTACTCCTAAGCAGAGTTTTAATGCAAATTAGGAAGGCACCTAATTCTACGGGAAATAATGCTTACCAGTTAATGTTTGGCATTTAGCATTACATAACCTTGTTGGGAAAATCACACAATCCCTTAACAATAAGGAGATTGCGGTGGCCATTTTTCTCGACATCGAAGGAGCATTCGATAATGCACTACCGGCCTCCATTGGTTCAGCTTTGACTGAAAAGGGCATTAAACCAACGATTACCGGCTGGATATACGCCATGCTCACTAATAGAACAGCCACTACATCTATTCAAGATGAGGCCATTAGCTTGTGGTCACTCCTGATGGATGACCTGCTTGGTACTCTCACAGGAAGAGGGGTAGAACTGCAAGCGTATGCAGACGACCTTGTCATTCTGGCAAGAGCCAAGTCAGGACGGGTTGCACATAATACCCTCCAAAGGACTTTGGACGATGTCTACAGTTGGTGCCAGAGGGAACAGATGTCTGTTAACCCTGGTAAAACTGTAATAGTTCCCTTCACTAGGAGAAGGCATTTGGCGGACCTTCCGCCACTATCCTATAATGGTGAGGTTATTCCATTTGCAGCGTAAGTAAAATATTTGGGGATCATCCTAGATAAAAAACTTACTTGGAACGCTCACTTGGAAAAAGTTATCCATAAGGCCAGACTATCCTTGTGGACACGTCGCAGGATCTGTGGAAAATCTTGGGGCTTGGGTCTCAAACAAATCCATTGGATATATGTGATGAATGTTAGACCAATGATCACATATGGAGCCATTGTTGGGTGGTCAAAAGCTTTACAGAAAACGGCCCAAGCAAAGCTCTCTGGCATACAGAGACAGGCTTGTTTGGATATAACTGGTGCTATCAGCACCACACAGTCAGCAGCCATGGAAATCCTCCTGGACCTACCTCCTCTCCATATACTTCTGGAAAAGGAAGCCAGATGGACAGCATATAGAATTGTGCGTATTTCTAAATGCACAAAACAGGCTTAAACAGAGAAAAGCAGAATGCTAGAGGCCACCGAAAGTCATAGTGTTCTGGGAATGACCTCTGATATAATGCCCCCAACAGCAAACTATAATCTGCCTTGTACCGTCCTGTTTCCAAATAGAGATGAATGTTTCCTCCGCAAGGATGAACTCTCAAGAGCAGACATCTGTTGGTACACTGATGGATCAAAGACACCCTCATGCTCTGGTGCGGGTGTATACGGGCGAAGACCTAGGACAGAAATCTCAACCTCTCTGGGATCCTATGCAATCGTATTTTAGGCGGAAATTTATGCCATTGCTTTATGTGTGGAGAGTTTGGGGCAATCCAACCAAAGACATAGATCAATAAAAAATTTCACGGACAGCCAAGCGGCCTTGAAAGCACTTAGCTCGTACCGTGTAACGTCGAAATTGGTTCTAGAATGCCAAAAAAGACTCGCCTCAATAGGAGAACGCAACAGGATTTGGATCCCTGGCCTGGTATGGATGGTAATGAGAAGGCGTACTCTCTTGTAAGGGAGGGTGCCGCTCATAACTTTATCGGACCAGAACCTACAATTGGCATCGCAACAAGTGTTGCCAAACAAACACTAAATACCTGGACTGCAAGAAGAGTTTTAGGCTTGTGGCATAATATACCAGGATTGGTTCATTCAAAGGCAGACACGATCTACGGTGCCTAGCAGGCATTCTAACAGGCCACTGTCGTTTGAATCATCATATGCTGAAACTTGGACTGTCGGACGATCCGATTTGCCGTCTTTGTTTGGAAGATGATGAAACAGCAGAGCATATAATTTGTGCCTGCCCCGCCGCGGCTCGAGTCAGGTATCTGATGTTTGGCAGGGCCACTCTCTTGCCCTCGGACCTGAAATATCATTCACCGAACAAATTAATCGGCTTCGTTAAGAAGCTGAATTTGTTTGGTGAAATTTGAATAGGTATGAGCCACAATAGACTCTTACGAGTCGCAGTGGAGGGCCTTATTGACCCAGTCATTATAAACCTAACCTAACCTAATGTTTGGCAGGAATATCAGAACACGTCTGGATCTTATGGGAGATAGACCAACAGTACTTAGCTCTCCAAGACATATATCACAGAAAAGACATTTTAATGTGGGAGACAGGGTACAAATACGGAGTTATGGAACAAAAACAGAGAAATGGATATTTGGAAAGATTAAAGAAAAATTGGGATTGCTACACTATAATGTTGAAACAGATGATGGCCGGGTACAAAAACGACATGTTGAACAAATTCTCAAGTCAAATTACCAGAACAGAATTTGAGGAGGAGGTGATATGTCTTGATATATCTCCCATTGGTCCATAGTTTTAAGATAGAAGTTACATTAGTTAGGAATTGTCCTTGTCATATATATTTTATATGAATTGTCATACAAATTAAAATTAAGGAATTACTATTTATAACTAGTGTGTCTATAATACTCTTTATCTTGATTATCAACACATAACTCGTCAAGAATACACTGTTAATCACAGTACTACTACTTCAAATCGCTTGTGTCACGTTAATCCTGATTCATTGGAAGCTCTTGTTGATGCCACATACTTGTACCATGAAAAACCTCGTGATCATCTTTCTCAGCGAAACAGATATTCTTTGCCGAAACGCTCGAATTTAGTTAAATTACAGCACCAGACGGATGTATTATTGATGTTACTGGCCCGCATGCTTCAGACGCTAGAAACAATGATTTGTCGATATTCAATGTTATGTCTGTAAACGAGGACGGGGTTTTTAACGTTTTTCCGAGAAGGTGACAACATTGTATACGATCGCGGTTATTGAGACTCGATGCAGTTTTGTCAAAATATGGGCCTAAATGTTTTCATGCCGCATTTCAACAACATCAATGACTACCCAGCATGAATCAAGACCTGTTACGATACTCAGATGGGTAATTGAAGCGGTTTTTGGAAGACTTCAAAAGAAGTTTCTCTTTTTAAGAAATGTTGTGCCAAATAGTTACGGATTTGAAACATTTGGACTATTTTTAAAGTAACATGTGTTTTGTCCAATGCATTCTTATTGTCTATAAATGAGAGTGGACATGTCTTTGCAAATCAGGCCAACGAGTGTTAGGAATGTGTGGACATGTCTTTGTCATAAGTCAGACATCAGCCACAAATTCGTTACCCGTCAACAGAGATGGCTAATAATTTAAATGACGTGGCTGTTGCAAGACCAATGTAAGAAATTCCTGTTTTACATAGATTTAGTTAAATATCTAGTATATAGTGTTATTCAAAAGTCCCCTCCCCCCCTCGTATCTTTTGAACGGCTACACTTACATTAATAAAATTTGGAGGGTGAAAATGAAGTGTTGTAAACTTCTCTACGAATGGTAACAGGTGACGTAATAGTAATAGATGACGTCACAGTGCCACTCTGGCCAATAATTTTAAATAGGACCTTATGGCAATTGATATCTCGTTTGAAAGGCATTGACATTGGCTACATAGCCATATTAATTTTGTTTGGGTTTAAATTAATTTTGACGGATAAATTAAATAAATACCAAAGTTATTGAAATAATTTTTTTAAATTTAATTAATCAAATATCAACAATGGATTCTTATAGCAAGTGTTCGAAATGTGCTCCGTGTACTTCCTGACAGTAATACATCGGCCGGCGAGGTCCTATAGAATGGCCACCTCGGTCACCAGATCTGACACCATTAGATTTTTTTCTATGGGGGTACTTGAAATCCAAGGTTTATACTACGGCACCAGATAACATTGGCGTTTTGAAAGAAAGAATTACTGAAAAATGCAATTCTATTTCAGCTGACACATTCGAACGAGTACGACAAGAGTTTACTAATAGGATGTTTTACTGTCAGGAAGTAGACGGAGCACATTTCAAACACTTGCTATAAGAATCCATTGGTGATATTTGATTAATTAAATTTAAAAAAATAATTTCAATAATTTTGGTATTTATTTAATTTATCCGTCAAAATTAATTTAAACCCAAACAAAATTAATATGGCTATGTAGCCAATGTCAATGCCTTTCAAACGAGATATCACTTGCCATTATATATATATATATATATATATATATATATATATATATATATATATATATATATATATATATAGTTTATTTTGTATTCTTGGGATTGAAGACCATTTTTAAAGACATATAACTAGTAGTTAATACATTTTTATTTAACGTTTCGGTCTTTCCATGACCTTCATCAGAAATAAAATTTTTGTTAAAACTTCGACAGAACGTTCATTTAATTATTCAATATATTTTATAGGTGTTTAGGACGTATCACATAACAGAATATAACTCACACACAAACAAAACGAACATTTTAAAAATATGACAGTCCTTGTGTGTGAGTTATATTCTGTATATATATATATATAAATATATATATATATATATATATATATATATATATATATATATATATATATATATATATATACCCCAGCTGGGATTTCGCCGTTTCACGCTTTCTAGATCCATTTTTTTGGGGTGGATCAATCCCCGTTTTCCTTTTAGAGTTTCTCTGTCAATGCTCTCCATAGTTTCCTATCCTTAACTTTGTCCTTCCATCCTCCAATTCCGGCTCTCGTCATATCTTCCTTCACCTGTTCCAGCCATTTTATTCTAGGTCTACCCCTACGTATTCTTCCCCCAGGATCCCATTGTGTCATTTGCAGTGCTATTTCTTGTTCTTCTGATCTATATATGTGTCCCAGCCGTTTCATTCTTTGCCTTTTTATTTTCCTTACTATGTCCTCTCCTTCCAGTTCTTACTCAATTTCATAGTTCATTCTTTGTTTGTACTCGTTATCTCTCAATTTGATTGGTTCCAATATTGTTCTCATTATCTTTCTTTCTATTATTCTCAAGTCTTCTTCCTTTTTAGTCAGTGTTATTGTTTCAGCAGCATACAACAGGACGGGTCTTATTAGCACTTTATAAATATTGATTTAGGTTTGTCTTGAGAGTAATTTGCTTTTTAAAAGTTTTTGATTGGCATGGTAAGCCCTATTTGCATTAATGATTTTTTCTTCTATTTCCTTTTTCCTGTTTCCAGTGTTTGTTACTGTGACATCTAAGTATTTTAATTTCTCCACTTTTTCAAATTCGAATTCTCCGATTTTTATTGCATTGGTTTGATTTATTTTACCAAAAATCATAATTTTTGTTTTATCTGCATTTATTTCTAATCCCATCCTACTTCCTTCACTTGTGATTTCCCTTATTGTGTTTTCCAGAATCTCTCTTGTCTTTGATATGATTACTATATCGTCCGCATAGGCAATTATCTGTCTTCCGCTCGTCCTGAGAATGCTTTTTTGTATTCGCCTCATTGCATATTCAAGTGTTAGGCTAAATAATGGTGCAGATAGCGAATCACCTTGTCTTACACCCTTATTTATGTATATTTCATCAGTTTCTCCTCCTTGTGTTTTTATCGTAGCCCTTGAGTTTTCCATAGTCATCTTGATTAACTTTCTTAATTTATCATTAATGCCTAGTTCTTTCAAAGCCTCTATGTATTGAATCGAAAGCTTGCCATAAGGTCCTATTTAAAATTATTGGCCAGAGTGGCACTGTGATGTCATCTATTACTATTACGTCACCTGTTACCATTCGTAGAGAAGTTTACAACACTTTATTTTCACCCTCCAAATGTTATTAATGTAGCCGTTCAAAAGATACGAGGGGGGGACTTTTGAATAGCACTGTATATGCCCGTTTTACATGCTAAAAAGTAGGACGTATGGAAGTTTTGACATTAGTGGCTCGAATAATTGCATAGTACCTTTCACATATCAAGGCTACTTTACACTACCACTAAGTCAATTCCTCCGACATTGTGAAATATACTATATCATTTTTCGAATAACTAAGGTATGTTTCCGTATGTCAAAACTTTCGTAGGTACCTCCAAATTATTAGCAAGGAACGTATTTCTATATGCTCAAGATTGGAAAATGTAACATTTAGAATTTTGAACCATACAGAAGTTTTTATGAAGAATTCCCGTTTTAGGAAAATTAATTACGTCTACATCTTAATACACACTTTATAATTCTTGTAAATGCTTTCGTAAGATTTTTCAGTCATCAAATCTACATCTAACAGTAATTTAAAAAATGAACGTATGTATTTCTATCCTAATTTATAAATCATCGTTGTTTTTCATCTCTATAGGTTAAGTATAGTACTAAGCTATAAGAATGCCGGATTTTTGAAGAACTTTTAAACCTATAGCGCTCTTTTTTGCTACTCACTTGCAGATAACCAACACCTTAATCAATATCCAAAGCTTAAAAAACAGTGAAGTTACTGGTGACAGTGGGTCTAATTGAAGCATAATCGCAAAAGTAATCCTTTTGTTAGCTGATTTATACTGACATCGATCTTTAAATATCTACCAATATCGCTTGATAGTGTCCGCTATCTGGGATATCAACATCACAAGAACTTCTACTGTGTTTAAACTTTCACCTATTACTTTTCCGCCAACCTATCTAATATGCGAGAAAAGTATTGGTTTACCCACAAAAAAGTTGGAAATCGAAATTTTTTTGAGTTATTTTTACGTTATCCATCAACAACAACACGAAAAAACGGTTTTTAGAAAAAAAATCCTGTGTGTATGTCGTCGTCGTCGTTGTCGCAAGTCTTGTTAGCACGATACAGCCTCCGGAGTGCAATAAGTCACCAATTTTATGATGGAATATTGTTAAGGACATTTCACAGATGAACCCTATTGATTTTCAGCTCACCAGAGCCACTACAACGGGTGCTGTGGTACTTAAAGTACGACATTTTGTCGTTTTTCGAGAAATTTCAGTTTGTTAGCACGATACAGCCTCCGGAGTTCAACAAGTCACCAATTTTATGATTGAATATTATTCAGGGCATCTCACTGATGAACCCTATTGATTTTCAGCTCACCAGAGCCAATACAACCGGTGCTACAGTACTTTAAGTACGATATTTTTGTCATTTTTGGAGAAGTTTCAGTTTGTTAGCACGATACAGCCTCCGCAGTATATACAAGTGATGAATTCTATGATTGGATATTATTCAGAGCATCTTAAAGATGAACCCTATTGATATTGAGCTCACTAAAGCCAGTACAACGGGTTCTGTGGTACTTTTAGTACCAAATTTTTGTCATTTTTGAAGAATCTTCAGTTTGTTAGCACGATACAGCCTCCAGAGAGTATACGATTGATCAACTTTATAAATAAGTATTGTTCAAGGTGTCTCACAGATGTATCCTGTTGATTTTCAGTTGACTAGAGCGAGTGCAGCGGGTCCTATAAAACTAGATATACTAAATTTTTGGTTATTTTTGGATAAATTTCGGTTTGTTAGCACGATACATCCCCCGAAGTGTATACAAGTAACAATTTTATGATAGAATATTGTTCAGGGCCACAGATGCGGAAAAGTTAGTTTTAATCTTTAAAACCGTTTATTTTACAATGCTTCTATAACACTAGGAATTTAATTGATTCAGGCACAAGTAGAATCCGATATCTATAAAAAAACAGACACGCCGCGTTGACATTTACGTACTTATTACAATGACATGCGTTAAAATAATCGGTTTCTACCTATGTATTAATATATCGAAACCCAGAATACGCACATAAGCGGCGTTGCCAAAATGTCTATTTAATCATTTTATTGCCTTCAAAAATGTTTCTTTTTTATAGGTCTAAATGTGTGCAATATTGTAATAAGCACAAATATGGCAAGGGAATTTAGGACACCCTATATATAAAAAAATTTAAATCAAATATAATTTTAATCAAATACAAAAAGTCTAAAAGAAAACGACCTAGTTTTCTGTTATCGGAGGTAGAAAAAATTAAATAAGCAATTATGAAAAATCAACAAATTAACCCAAGGTTGTCACGCATAAATGTCGAACACCAAGACACCGTTGTTTTGAATATCATAAAAATACAGACGAATTATGTAATTAGTATAGAGAAATTTAGAACAGCAATTAAAGATAACCTTCAACAATCAAAACAAAAAACATATAGAAGCAAGGACGAGTTGGTTACGCATCGAAAAACGGCACGTTTGCTGGGATGGGAGAACCAACTCGTCCCAAAAAAACTCGGAATAAATAGAAGGAAAAACGACGACGACACAGTTCGGCACAGCGACAGTACAGTACGGCACTTCTAGCGGTTGTAGACATACGACAGCACGCGTTTTGACAGTGAGTTTTAGTGATTTTCGCTAAGTGCTGGAATCAGAGATAGCCGATCAGAGCTCATCTCCCGTCGACCGATCGAGAATAGAATCTAGACGCCGTTTTTTTGTGTGACGTTCGACCCGGATTTCCCAAACTGTAAGTTTTGAATCTGAAAACGTTTTTCATTTTTGGGAAAATCATATTATTTTTTTTTGGTTTGATTATCCATCCCGCCATATAAGTGTTATCCTGAAGCTTGAGCCGTATATCACCTTAGCTAGAAAGAATTATACTTTGTAAATTTTTCTATTATACAATTTTATTTAGGGAGGTTTACGAGGGGTGCACCCCCCTAAATCTGAGCGATACAGATTACTCCAATCATACGCTGAAAGAGTTTCGTATCAGTTATCATAGAGTTTTATTCCTGAGATATCCATTGATGTTACTGTCGACTTGGGATACTGTATGTTATTTTTAAGACTAGTGAATCAACTGTTTACACTTTAACTAGGGACAAATATACTCAATACCAGTCTTTACCCCTGGTATATAAAAGACGCTAATGACCATATATATTTATAGCTTTAATTGTATTCGCTTCGAAAATTAAGATTTCATTATTCAGTCAAAATTTTTCGGGCGCCGAAGGTTACCCATGTCAGCAGAAAAGTCCGGTTACAATGGCAAACCACCGACAGTATTCTGCCTAGTACAGCCTCTCAACATAGACGTTCGGATCCGTCGTTAAACTGTAGGTCCCTTCTATCTGTGTTAACTGGAGAGCACAACACAGGCAGAAGTGAGAGGTCGCCTACGTCCGATCACGGATATGGCACTGTAAGAAGAAGAAGAAATAATTTCAATGTTATGAAAGTCAATGAAGTTACCAATAGCTAGGTGACGTTTTTATATTTTAGTAAGGAGGCGCTAGATATTTTTGTCTTAAGAAAAACCCCGGCCACTTTTCACTGACGAAATGAACTTCGTTGTCCTTACCGGACGCTAACTGGAAGAGAGGGTGAAGATATTAAGGAATCGTCGAAAGTGTACCCTAAATTATTTCATTTTTTTGTTGTTGTTAACTGTATTATGCTACTTACTTGTTCGTAATATAGGTATATTTATATGTTATCTACATAGTCTATTTCCTTTACCCCCGACAAATCCTCCCCTAGACACAGGCACTGGAAGACACGGCGAACTTCAGAGCTCAGGCTTGGCACATCGTTTAAGCCCAAGGGCACCCTCCCGCTCGAGCCAGGAAACTACCCTCCCTCGAGGTTCTTCAAAAGGGGATTTCCTGCCCTCTTGTGCCCTACGGCACTGGTGACAGCAATCATTGCAAAAACAAAGATGAACCATAATCCAACGACCGACGAGTTATTACAATATCTTATGAACGGGAACAGTTGGCCCAGAAAAGCATACATTCCTTTAAATATATATCACCAGTTAGATTTTCTTCGATGAGTTTCATCGCTCCAATAGCGTCAATTTTGCTTGTTAACATGCCCATTGAGAAAAAACTTACACTCATCAGTAAACCAAATATTGTGCAAAATATTCTGGTTTTCAATTATAAAAGCTGTCATTGCTTCACAAAATTCAACCCTTTTGTCGAAATAGTCGACAAAAAGCTGTTGAAGAATTTGAATTTTATTCAGGTAAAATTTATTTCTGCTTTTCATACTGTTTAGTGAGACATTCCTCCTTGGTCACACTGTGAAGTGATGATGAGGGTTCTGCAATAATGGTTCCTGCTTCACCCAAAACACGGCAATTATTTCTTTTTTTGCGAGCAATGAAACCAGTTTCACTAAACTTAGCAACAAGTTCCAAGACATATTTATAATTTAAGTTACTATTCGCATATATTTCATTAAATATTGTTGAGTTCTTCCTGCGCGCGCATCTTCCACATTCCCCATAAGTAGCAATTATTTCAGTTCTTTGTTGAAGTGTAAACACCATTTAAAAAAAATAATAAACGCTCAACATTTAAATCGTAACACTAATTTTACAAGAAAGTAATTTTGGCGACAAGAAATGGTGTCGGGAATCATAAATAAAGAATATTTTAACAAGAATCTCAAGCTCTTTTTCTACGTTATAACATGTACGGCTACAACAAGTTCTAGTTTAGGTAAATCACATTCTTTCTAATAATAATTTTTAAGGATGCCCGAGTGAAAAACAATACACCAAGCACATTGAAATCAGCATTACGTCAAAATTGCGACATAAACGTATTAGTTCGATATCTTACTGAAATTAATGTAATCAAAACCTCGTAAAATAATCTTTGTCGCTAATAACCAACATGGCTGATGCAACAGTAAAAATGGAATTAAAAAAAAATTAACTGAATATTATGCTTCTTTTTTATTTTGTTGGATAAACTTGTTTACAGTTTTCACCAGATTTCTCGCTAACTGCTAAAAAAAAGGTCAGGTATGTGGTATTTTTGAAAAAACGACTTTTAAAATGAGGTATCAGTCAACCCCCCTTTCGGTAATGTATGGGAGCTGGCAACACGGCATGAGCTGACAGTGACGGAATACTGAGAAAAAGTGTGCTGTCAATAGAGATCCTATATCTGTATAATTAATTCTCCGACTACAAAGGGTGAGTAGAAATGTCCACCTTCTAGTAAAATAGCCATATTTTTTATAAAAGTCGATATAAAATCGGAAAAAATTATTTATTGCCCTTAACATATTTTGCTATGGGATTCCAATTAACTTTTTTTTAATTACTTTAAATTTTATATTATATTTTGAATTGAATAGGAGTGGTCATAAAATACCCGTCATTGGTATGAAGTGTTACTGAAATATGTCCATCGATGCAAAATCAGAAGTTTAGACATTGAATTTTGTATTAATCGTAGCCAAGTGTCGCCGTTTGTTTGTTTACGTTTTGAAGTTGCATAAAATAATAGAATATTATTTTTCAAGATAAATAACATTTATTTATTATACATCTATTATTACAGAGTACTCATTACACAATAAAAATTAGGTACTCCCAATTTTTCACAAAAAACACAAAATTTGGTAAGATATATACAATAAGAGTATAAGAGTCATACCTATATAAAATGCATAACATATTACATAATTCTGTCTCTCTTACTCTTATTGCATTCGTTCACACCAAGAGCTTTTCTTTATATCTCTCCAACAAAAGGTGTGCAAAGAGAAATTTTTATTGTGCAATGCTGTATAATTAGTATGTTATTAAATAAAATGGTTTTTACTGTGTTTGTATAAATAGTAAGTTAAATTAGATTCTTTTTTAGACATTTTTTTAATTACCTGATTAATGTTTGCTTATAGGCACATAGCACACTAGCAAAATATTGCACCCTAAATATGAATCATTGCACATATTTAATAAAATATGTTTTAACCATATGACTAATGAGTGCAAGATTGCACAGAAGACATTAGTTAGAGTGAGAGAAAAGTAAAAATTTCATTTGTTAATAGCTTTTTTCTAGAGGGTGTGCAAACAAAAATGTTGGTTGCGCAATTCTGTGCAATACAATAAAATTATTTGCAACAACAAATTCGGGGGTGGGGAAGGGGGCTAGGTCGACGGACCTGTAAATTTGTCATTGTTAATAAATTAAATAATAAAATTGCTAGTAATGTTATCAGTACATTAATAAATGTTTTTGCAATTCATGGGCTAACTCTGAAATTTTTTCTGACAATGGCCACCATTTGACTCATATGAGTTTTCTAACTTTGTAAAACAATATTGCATTAAACATACAACATCTAGCCCACATTACCCCAAGTCCAACGGGTTAGTAGAAAGACACATTTATTTATTAATGGGTCTAAAGCTTCGTACTTTACTTCCTGTAAATAAAAAATTATCACAGCCTAAATTTTCTACTGCAGGAGTAGAAAATAATTTAAAAGAAAATCAGATCCTAGAGACCCATTATTATAATACAACTGCAAAAGAATTACCGAATCAAAAAGTCCTCATCAAAACAAATATTCGTGAATGGAAGCCTGGTACAATTGTCAATAAAGTTTTAGTGATTACCAATGTTTTTGTTTTTCTTTTTTTTTGAAGGGGGCGTATAATGTATGTGAGCTGGCAACACGACATGAGCTGATGAAACAATGAGAAAAAACGGTATTATATGTGCTGTCAGTAGAGATCATATTCTGTATAATTAATCAATATATTTCGTAGTGTAAAATATCAAACGCCTGTATTATTTAGCATGTTCTCGGATGTAACACTTTGGGGGTTGTGTCTGCACCTGCTAGAGGGTGGACGTAATTTAGTTGAAAACCAGCCTACAAACTGCCCCCTTAAAAATAAGTGTGACGTGGTTTTGCATATTTTTTTAATTTTCTATAGGGGCTGAAAAATAGAAGGTGGTACGTTTTCAGGGATCCTGGGCTATGACTTTGTTACACAAGTTGTAATAAAATAATTAGAAGAAAGAAAAGTAAACCCCAATTACAACCTACAGCTAAAGAAGGCAGTATTCAGCTTCTAAGATCAGCTTCATTCTAAATTGTCCACCTAAGACAATGCCTTAGGAAGAGGGACAATTATATTTAGCTTAGTTCATCACTATAGATCTTAAATTTTTGTGAAAAGTTTCCCTCTATTCAGAGATAAAGTTATTTTTTTGAATTTAAGGCAAATTCAGTATCATACAGTTTTCTATCATATATTACCTCCCCCTTCATTAAGGATATTACTCGCAGACTGATGGAATGGAGGATATATACAATATCTAGAAGTAAAAGGAAATACCTGATTCTCGAGCTTGCCTATTCTAGTCCTGGATGAATTATGCGACAAGTACCATTTGTCTTTTTCTTCTTGAAAAGATTGATTTACCTTCTGCAATTTTTTATTCTCTTCAATCTGAAAAAATTAGGTAGTAAATATAGGCACATTGAAATCCGCAATACTTGTGATTATACAAGCCTATCAGTTAACAATATACTTTATTAGTCTATACCAGCGGTTCCTCGCACCCCTTGTTTTAATTCTAAAAATGTTGCGGCCTCCAATCCGTAGACATAGGAACTCAAATTACACTAGACTACTTTGTCTAGTGTAGACCCCTGGAAAGTTTGCGCCACGTATCCAAGATTCCTGACCTTTCTCGATATGTGTGAATTGAAGCAACGGGACTATAAATAGAGAAACGCACACACGATATTCTCATTTCAGTTCAGGTGTTCTGACACTAAGCAGCAAGCATTATTATGAATTATAAGTAGATTTACTATGGACGAAATTTTAAAGGAAAATTTGAGAATGACGTAGTTTGTACATCAACAGGTTCAAGTGGAGATTGTCCAATTTCGGCTTTTCTAGCCTTGAAGTATGTGGTGATGAAAAACCTCGATGTGTTATCTGTTTAAAAGTATTGGCTGCAGATAGCATGAAACCAAATAAATTGAAGAGGCATTTAGAAATGCTGCACAGAGAATATGTCAATAAACCGCGTGATTTTTTTGAGGAAAAACTGAGATTATTATTGATAATAATAATAGCCTTTATTGCCCAACAGGTTTATACAAATCCCTTTACAGAGCAAAAACAATGGTTATATAACAAAGGAAGAAACAGCCTTAAATTAAATTAAGAAAAGGAGAATAAAAAAAAATTAAAATTAAAAAAACCCATTTCACATAGTTGTATAATGTTCAGTAGCACAAGCTTTAACCACTTTAAGATTATTCATAAAAATGTCGCATGTGTTGCACAATAAATTAAAATTATTACACATAACATTAATTGGTGAATGAAGTAAAACATTTGTTCGAGACCAATCACAATAAAAAGGTAAATGTTGTCTATTGTAGAACTGTGGTACATTAAAATTAATTTTATATATCAAGTCTGAACAATCAATTAAATTGTGCAAACACTTATATAAACAGAACAATGATTTACAAATTCTACGAAATTCAAGACTTTCAAAATTAAAAATACCTAATAAAATCTGATAATCAGAGCCTCTCTGTGGATAAATGCCACTAACCTTTAAAACTAAATATTTTAGAAACCTTTTCTGAACCGACTCAACCTTGCCGATATGAACATTGTAATAGGGATCCCATACAACAGAGCAATATTCTAACTTAGAGCGTATGTACGAAAAATATAACATTTTGAAAGTACAAATATCCTTAAATCCACGGCAGTTTCTAACCACAAATCCATAAAATCTCGATGCTTCGGCAACCTTAGAATTAATATGTTCAGTGAAACTAAGTTTGGAATCGAATATCACTCCTAGATCTTTTACAGAAGTAAGACGAGATAACAAATTCCCATTAATGTTATAGTAGAAGTGAATTGGGTTTAGTTCTCTAGTGTAGGTCACTACTTGGCATTTTGATATATTTAATGTCAGTTTATTTTGTAAGCACTATTCGGATACTCTATCCAAATTGGATTGAAGTGTTAAGGAACTGTCTATGGATGTTATGGGAAGAAATTTTTTTAAATCATCTGCATACATGAGTCGTGTATCTCCAGGTCATTAATAAATAAAAAGAACATTCATTAAACAGTCACAGTCATTAACAGTAGTTAAAAGAACAGAAGTCAAACTTCCATAAAGTGGTGTCAGTAAATGAGAAGACTCCCTTAGCATCGTGGCACAAATTAACAATATTCCTCTCCCAAATAATACAATCTGTCGACGAAGTAACAATATATCAATTGATATACAGCAGTAGCTTGAATCTGAGCTTAGTGAAAAATTGTTTGCTATACAACTTATTCTGTCAATGTTCTGAAATATGCATAGATGAAATAACGGTGTTACTAAAATGAATTTGCAATGGAAACATTGTGTTTGTATTTGCACCGATGGAGCTAAAGCCATGTCTGGTAAATACAACAGTTTACAAGCGCTAGTAAAAAAGCTATCTTCAGAAATTATATGGACACACTGCATGATATATTGGGAAGTGTTAGCATCAAAGTCGCCGAGTCCTGTACCAAATATAATTTTGATAGTAGTTATTGAAGTAGTTAACAACATAAGAACCAGACCACTAAAATCAAGGATGTTCCCTGTGGGATATGGGAGCTGGACACCACTATGTCACCGTACATATAAAAGCATAGTAGCGACACTCTCGACTCGTCCCTTTGAAGTCTTTGTAGATAATTTCGCCGACAATGTTCAGTTGTTCACTGGCCGTCGTGCTACTTCTATGAAAATATATACTGTATACTGCAGAGCTTCATGTCGTATG
Source organism: Galeruca laticollis (assembly GCA_963921935.1). Taxonomy (NCBI): domain Eukaryota; kingdom Metazoa; phylum Arthropoda; class Insecta; order Coleoptera; family Chrysomelidae; genus Galeruca; species Galeruca laticollis. The sequence continues at coordinate 87,964,101 of OY998182.1, forward strand.
CTCTAACGCGAACCCCTGTATACTAAGCAAGCCGACGTCACCTGCTAGAAACTTGCTACTCTATAGGCGGGGTAAAGCGGGTTCGTATATCGGCTTCCGCACAGAGTGTCGCTACTAGGCTTTTATATGTACGGTGACTATGTTATTAGATAAGCTAAGATAACTGAATTGACAAATGAAAATTAATTACATAGAGTTTTAATCAAACCCCATACAAAATGGATAATAAAATTTTAGATTAAAACCTCCAGCCACTCTTCAAGATGCTTTCGGTAGTAAAATATGGCCGGAAAAAGGGAGTATTTCCCAAATTTCACACCAGGATCGTAACTAATATCGGTTAATAACCAGAATGAATCAAATGCACATTCAATTCAATTAAATTAAAGAATGAACTATGAAAGGCATTGATTTTCGATAAGTTCAATAACAATAGGCAACTGTGTTCCTAATAGTAATAAGACAGTGTATGAGCAGATGGAAGAAAATGTGTTCATAGCACACTCCACCACAACAAATAGAATCAATATAAAAGTTATATTTTGCTATAAATAATCATACTTAGAAATGTTTATACAAATATTGTGATCATTTGGACAAAAGAAGCATTCAATAACCGGAGTTGTTAACAAGAGAGAAAAGTAATTTTCCACCACCAAGTGTTTCTTCACCCTTTGACCGAGTAAACAAAATGATCAGCTGTTACGAAGGTTGTTTTGAAGTAAATTATAAAATATCAACTTAATTACTGGAAAGTAACATAAACCAAAAGTGGAGACAAAAAAAGTCGATGCACTGAAACTCCCAACCAAAATAAACCACAATCATTCACATTTTTGCCAATAATACTTGAATTTTCCTAATTTCAGACTAAACAGCCTAATACACATAACAATAAAGAATGTCAGTGCCAAAGACCACATAAATAAGCAAATCACAGTTATTTACAAGGGACGTTTCAAATTACCATCTGGAGAAAATTATGGATGTGCCAACAAAGACAAATAACAATTTTATATACAAAATTTACATTAGATAAGGAAGTTTGTAGGTGAGTCAGCTAAATAATCAATGAGTTAATTAATAAATTCAACCATCAATAATTTTCAGTTACCTTCAATATTCTCTGGACAAAAATAATATGGTCAGAAGAAAAGTAGTTACAGCAAAATAAAAATCGAAACTTAGATAGTGATACATTAATTGAACTCTACAATAAGTGTAATTGTGAGGTGTTTTAATTAAATAATATAGAATAACAATTGTAGTTAACTTATTGATCAAAAAAACCATCAACATTAAAACAAGAAAGCAGTAACTTAGTTTTGATAAAGGTATAATCGATATAAACAAATAATTCGAATAAGTATTTAGCAAGACTTATTGATAAATTTAGACAGTGACTGCGTCGTGGAGCTCACAGAGGAGTCCTAATTATTTTTCTTACCTTGCTTTTGTGTTCCGCTTGTAACTTTATAAATTCAACTTGCAATAATTTCAATTTTGCTTCATAATACTGGCTAGCACCCTTAGAACCTATTTGTTCCAATTTATCGGGACTTGTCATTTGATAAGCGGTTTTATTAACTTCTAGATATTCTACATCGTCATTTTTATTATGTCCTAAATTATAGTTAATTTGTTTGGCAAAGTCAATATCAGTCTTCATTTTAAGAGATTCCTTGATAAGATTGTCTTGTATTTTCTAAAAGAATATACGAATATACAGATTAAAATACGTTATAACAAACAGTTAGATAGGTCATCTATAGATTCTCTAGGTTTTCTGGCTGATGTTAAGCGAACAAATTTTTATTATAAGGCATTACAACTTTAGCAGGACTCTACTTCTAGTCTAAGAGCAGCAACCTAAAGGTAAATTATAAAACCTGAAAATCTGTTTAGTGAGTCTAAAGAATAATCCCTGTGAGGTGCACTCTCAAGCTATGAAAATTTCACTTTAATAGTAATTTATTTTTTCTACAGCCCTATACAAAAAATAAAATTCAAATAGAAATTTGGGATATTTTAATTAAGCTCCTTCGGTAAATTACAATTATACGTATTCCAAGTTTCATGAAAGTCCATCCTCGATGCCCAGCCAAGATTCATTGTGTTAGCTTATGGGAAGCGTGAAATAAAGTTAACGTTATGGCACTTGTTTTAACACTTTTTTACTTTTTTCACTCTAACCATAAAGTTTCATGAAAGTCCATCCTCGATGCCCAGCCAAGATTCATTGTGTTAGCTTATGGAAAGCGTGAAATAAAGTTAACGTTATGGCACTTGTTTTAACACTTTTTTACTTTTTTCACTCTAACCATAAACAACCACTTTAAGTGCTGCAAACCGATGAAATACACGGTACTTTAAAGATAGGGTGTAGAAAAAAGTATTTTATAGAGGCTGCCATTTAAAAACTTTGAATTATATAATTATTATTCAAAGGTCATGGCAGACACTTTAAAGATTGACCCAAACTTATAAAATGTCAAAAGTGCTATATAAAATTTGATTCTTATACTATGCGAGGAAGGTTCTTAGGTCACATGGAAGTTTAATATGGACCATAAGCAACAATGTGTTAGAAAGAAACAAGTAGTAGTAGTAGTAGACATTATTTAGGAATCCTAATATACAATATATAGTTATGAATACATAAATAATTAATATAAATATAAATACAAATGAATAAATAAATAATTTTCACAGTACGTCATGTATTATAATTTCATATATTCTAATAATAATTTTCTAAATACTTTTAAGGAACTTACGTTTTTTATTTCATCAGGTATCTTATTGAAGCTTTCTAGACCTTTAAAGAACAACAAATTCATACCACTCTTGAAATTTGTTTGAGATATGTGAAATAATGCATTACATGTTCTTGTGTTATATGAATGAATGTTACTATTTCGAATTAAATATCTGCTAAGATAGGCTGGATGAATTCCACTGATAATTTTGAAAATACAAATCATACTCAAGTAGTACAGTCTTTTGTGTACTGGCTGCCACTGTAGGGTATTTAACATAAATTCAACAGGGGTATATTGGTTGCGCCTCAAAATAATTCTCATTCCTCGATTTTGTAATTTTTGCATTTGTCCGATTTGATTTCGGTTGAATAGATACATCAATGTGGCACAGTAGTCAAAATGTGGCCCTATTATGCAATTGTTACAAGTTAATCTACCAAAGGTTGATAGAGATTTCGAAATTCGAGAGAAAAAATACAATTTCTTACATATTTTTCTAATGGTATATTCGACATGACTATTCAAAGTTAACTGATGATCTATAATAAATCTTAAGTATTTAATTTCATTTACAATTGCGAGTTGGCTATTAAATATGCTGATCAGTATTAGTATCAATCATTCTTTGATTTGAAATCGCTGAAACAATCATTGCCTTAGATTTATTAACATTCAGTTTGAGTTTATTCACTTGTAGATATGTTTCGATGTTCTTTAAAGATACATTGATATTTTGTACAGCTTCTTCTAAATCACAGTTTCTAGTATATATAAGGATATCATCAGCAAATAAATTAATATGGTGTGAACCAGGCACATATTTGATATCATTCATACAGATAATGAACAGCAATGGCCCCAAAACACTTCCTTGTGGTACACCTATTTCATTTATAATTCGATCTGACATTACATCACATATTTTTGTCCTTTGGCTTCTTTGATCCAGATAACTATCTAACCAGTTTAAAGCTTTTCCATTTACACCATAATACTCCAATTTATTAATTAAAGTTTTTCTGTTGATCGTTTCGAAGACACGTTAGAAATCTTGAAATACCGCAACAATATATTCTTTCTTATCAATACTTCACATTAGAATTAAATGAGATGTGGTTTTGAATAAGGAATAATTTGTAGGCACTAGCACTTTTAATGTGTTGATTAAAAATGAAGAAAGGGGATAAACAAAAATAGAAGAATTACTATTCTTTAGGAAATCGTTTTATTATGTGGTCTTTACACTACAGACACAGTGAGAAATTTAAATATCTAGTCATTACCTATTTTTGAATAACGAATGTTCTTTGTAAATCTTAAAATGAGTAGTCTGCAGATACAACAAAAAGTACAAATTGAAAAATGGTCTTACCGTGGTAATTCATATCGAGAAATAGTAGAAACTTTGTTTATTGTTGCATTTAAAAATACCCAGTCAATAACAAGAAACAGGTGAGAATGGTTATAAAAAGGAACAAGGATGTGTCACTCCTAAAAACACAAAATCGTCAAATCCAACCCGAAAATTAACAAAGGGGTATTTTAATCATGACAAGTTTGGAGAATAATCCTCTACAGTCGTCCACTCATGTAGCCCAGGATTTTAATGTTGATCTGGAAATTATTTGGAATGTATTAACATCTTAACCGTGCATGACGCCTAAAGGCGTACTGAGAGACATAGGCATTCGTGCATGATGGCTTTGGGCGTACTTTGTATCTCAGCATTCAATGATTCAGTATTGTACGAGCGCTCATTTACGTGAGTGGACAGTTAAAGTATTAGTTCTTGGAAAAATATCATCCGTTTTTGTTCGTTATGGCAGAGAATGAAGAAGGGCCGTCTGTGCCCAAAAAACGTAGAAACTATAATGATAAAAGTTCGTTGACACGAGTGGAATTGGAACAATACCTGTATGAGTAAGATGATTTTAATGATAAAAATGATCCAGATTTTATGGAGGATAGTTTTAGCAGCGATAGCAGCTCTGACGAGGATGAGCCGCGGGTTACTAATTTTTATATTGTGGATGGTATACATATTGTTGAAACAGAGGAAACTATAAAGTGGACTTTGTTGTTTTTAATAAAGAAATCAGACACACAAGGAGACTATTAATTATATTTTATAGAAAATTTGTAACAAAAATATAGCACGTGTACAAAGCAACGCTGTCAAAAACAACAAGTTAATACTTGCATTTCATACAATGGTACCAACACAAATAATGTAATGCTGGAAAAACCAACTGGTAAAGTTTCATGTAAGTTGTACATTTTTTTATTCTTATATTTAATTTTAGGAAATGGTCCTAAATAGGGATGTACCGGATCGACTATTTGGCCAGTCCGGCCTAAACCGGAATTCCGACCGGTAGCCAGACCGGACCGCCGGAATTTCGACCGGATCGGGATTTATATGGAAATATGTCAAATTCCTGCAGCCTCACGATATTTTACAGGTTCTATCTATCTAAAGCATAAAACTCTATATTATTTTCTTTTTTTTGTATACACCGGTCCTTAATTTATTCCGTTCCGCGTTATGAATTACAAAAAAATTAAATGTCATTGCTTTGTTCAGTGCCATCTACTATTCTAATAAAGCACACTGGCCTCCAGTAAATAGATCAAAGGCTGTAGAGATGCAGAAATAAACAGTGAGGGGTGTTTTATACACAAACTGCAATTAATAATCAATGACAGTATAAATTCTCAAAGAACTGTATCAGATATGATTAGTTATGCCCACCGAATTGTAACTCATTTCAATCACTAGTTGAATATGGACCAGAAGAAAACTATCCAAGATGTACTAACTCGGTGGAACTCCACTTTCTACACGTTACTTGATTTGAAACGTTGTGTAACTATTTATCATACTGAAAATAGCGCTATAAAGTCTATAAACAATTTAACCAATAATCAGGAAGACTTGTTGCAATCTGTCCTTGAATTACTTAGACCTTTTGAAGAGATAACGAAACTGATGAGCAGCACGGTATCAGTTATTTCAGAAGTAATTCCAACAATTGCTGTATTGAAGCGCTACCTTTTGTTCGATAAAATAGAACAGTTATATGGCGTTGGAACTATGAAAGAAAGTCTTATTACAGGAATGAACCAAAGGTTACCCGATGTGGAGTCCAATGACTGCTTTACCATATCAACTATTTTAGATCCCAGATATAAAATACACTTTTTTTCGAGTCAGACTATAGTTGAAGATATAAAAAACAAACTTGTGAGAAAAATCACAGAAATTAATAAGAGCAACACTGATTAATCCGAATCTGAAATACAAGAAGATGATCAGGCTAACGTGATTATTAGCGAAGACGAAGATAAAGAACCATTAGCCGCTATACAAGAGAGTGAGGATAATATATGACAAAAATTATACTTCAATAAGTACATCAGTATACTATGGAGTACCCGTTATTGAGAGAAAGTCAGATTCATTTGAGTGATGGAGCAAGCACAGTTGAACATTTCCTGATCTAATTAATTTAGTAAGGCAGTTTTTATCAAGTCCAGCAACTAGTATTTATTCCGAGAGACTATTTTCGGAAATTAGTAATACATATGTTGATAATAGGTGTAGGTTCTGAAAATGCAGAAAAGCTCTTATTTATTCATCACAATCTGAATAAAATAAATTATGAATATTAGTTATTTTTTTCTACACGAAAACACAAAAGAAAAATCACGGATTACGCATTAGCGTGATGTTACAAAAGAAGAAATGCATACATTCATAGGATTGGTGCTTCATATGGGTACAGTAAAGCTGAATCGATTCGCTGACTCTTCTGTATGCCAATTTTTTCGTCATACATGTCGCGCGACAGATTTACAGTTATACTAAGTTAGACTAAGATTTTGTAAGCAATCCGGCGGATTGTCAAAATACACAGACTGATAGGCTATTCAAAGTAAGAAGTTTGATCAACTATTTTAACGATAAAATGAGCAGCATTTATTATCCTGGCAAACAATTGTCTCTTGATGAATCGATGATCTTATGGTGTGGTAGACTTCAATTTAAGCAGTATATCAAAAATAAGCGCCATAGGTATGGCATCAAGACAGAACCAGACGGCACAATGCTGAAATTTTCTATTTATACTGGTCGTCGTCGTGTTGTCGTGCGAGTAGCTACTCCCATCTCTCGTAATTCAATAACGAAAAATTTTCGGTTCTAAATTAAATTTTAATAACAGTTTTCAACAAATCGATTAAGTCTTATAATACTGTATATAATCCATATCAAAATTGTTCTGCCTGGACATATTTCTACAAAGAAAACAGTATTTGAAAAATTGAGGTTAGAATGTCGATATCCTGCTCGAGTTGCAAGCAGGAAATTTCGGATGATGACAAAGAAATACAATGTGATAGCTGCAGACTGCAAATGTAGTGGATTATGTGCAAGCGAAATCCGAGCTGTAGTTGTTCAAAAAAGAGTTATAATGTTTTTCTGTGAGGTCTGTCGCTCGGCTATTAAAAGAGTGCCATACTTACTAAATAAAATAACTTTATTGGAATCTGAGATCAGTTCCCTAAAAAAAGAGATGGAAACCATGAAACAAATGAATCCCTCCAACAATATGGATCTCATTTTATCGGAAGTCTATGAACGTTCCCAACGAGCGAATAACATGATGATCTATAATATGGAAGAATCAGGTGCACAGTAATTGAACCAACGTATTGAGTATGATAGAAGAAAAGTAGTTAATATCCTGGAGTCCGTGGGTGTTCATGAAAAGGAGCTTGTTCGAGTGATAAGAGTTGGTAAGAAATCCAATAAGCCGAGACCCGTCAAAGCAGTCTTACCTAACCCTGATTTTGTTACTAAAGCCTTGAAATCAGGAAGAGTTTTATCCTTCTCTAGATATAATATTGGTCCTGACAGAACAAAATTACAACAAGAAGCGTTTAGGAAGGTTCACAATGACTTAAAATTACGCAGAGAAAATGGTGAACAAAATTTGATTATTCTATACAGAGCAGGTCATCCGGTTATTGAAACTAAACTCCTAAGAAAAAACTAAGCGAAACCCCTCTACAAAAATTCAAGATTTATTTTCAGAATGTTGGAGGATTGAGAACAAAATTAATTGAATTGCAGAATGCTGTAGCAAGCTGCGATTACGATATCATAATCTTAGTTGAGTCTTGGTTGACAGACTCATTTGCTACTTCAGAGCTTGGTTTAAAAAACTATCAAGTATTTCGATGTGATAGAAATGAATCAACAAGTAACCTGAAAAGAGGTGGAGGAGTTTTGATGGCATTTAAGACTGATTTACAAGTTTATCAAATTACTGAAGTGGATATTGATGTTGAACATCTATTCGTACATCTTACACACAACAAAAGCAGTTTCATTTTTGGTTCAACATACTTCGTCCGCGCTCTGGCAACGTCATCTATGAAAGTCACTGTCAGTCAGTCGAAAATATACTATTCAATTATATGAACTCATCAGTATTTTTATTTGGTGATTTTATTTGCCATTGGCCACTTGGTACCCCCAAGATCGGGATGGACTATTACAGCATTGTCCAATTGGATATCCAGCATCGATACTGAATGAACATTTTTCTTTTAGTGGACTAAAACGAATTAATACAATACCTAATAACAATAATGTATTTTTAGACTTAGTTTTCTCCAATTCGCAAGACATTATGTCAGTGAATCTTGCAATTGATCTATTATTGCCCAACAATCCACATCATGTAGCATTATCCTGTGACTTAGTACTACCAGATAATCATGAGAGTATGAAGTTTGATACTTATTACTATGATTTTAAAAATTCAGATTTTATGGGTGTCAATAATTATTTTGCTGCTATTGACTGGGATGTGTTCTTGAGTGGTAATGTTGAATTAGCGGTTAAGAATTTTTATCAAATTTTCAATAATGCTTTGGCAAATTTTATACCTTTTCGTAGATTCAAATCCTCAAATTATCCGGTGTGGTTTAATTCTGAATTGAAGCAACTAATTAGAGAAAAGAAAATAGCTCACAAAAGATACTAATGATTATCCTACTTTTTGTAATTTGAGAACTAGGTGCAAAAATGTATCCAAGTTATGTTATAGTGACTACATAGGTATGGTTGATAACAACATCTCAACTAATCCCAAATATTTTTGGAACTATATCAATTATTTGAAAAAAGATCATGGAATTCCTAATATTATGACATACAATGATGATGTAGCCAGCTGTGGCACAGATATTGTGAATTTGTTTGCTGAACATTTTGGAAGTGTATATAGCAATATTGAGGTTGCTGATTATGTAAATTTCAATCCAGTTAATACTGTATCGATTCCCCCTTTGAAAATTACCCTTCTGGAGGTTTTTAATGGAATAATTAAACTGAAAGACCATCTGAGTTCTGGACCAGACGGAATTCCATCGTATATTCTGAAAAGGTGTGTTTATTCTTTAATTAAACCATTAGAAATTTTATTCAATTTGTCACTCAAAACTCAAATATTTCCTACTACCTGGCGAAATAGTTATGTAACGCCTATTTTCTAAAACGGTTCTAAGGGAGAAATCAGAAACTATAGACCAATAAGCAAACTTCCTGCCATACCAAAATTATTGGAACAACTCTTGGTCAGTCATATTTCTTTTTATTGTAAAAATTTAATAATTGAACAACAACACGGTTTTGTAGGTGGTCGATCAACAGTAACTAACTTATTATATCAAACCGATATTGTCAGTGCACTAGAACAACATAATCAAATTGACTCAGTCTATACTGACTTCAGTAAAGCTTTTGATAAAGTGAACCACAACTTATTAATCAACAAGTTGTCTGCCACTGACTTTCCGTCAAGGTTGACAAACTGGTTACATAGCTCTTTATAATAGACATCAGTTAGTTAAAATTAAGAATTTTGTTTCCAATTCTTTCCTGGTCACATCAGGAGTGCCACAGGGATCGCACTTGGGTCCCCTGTTGTTTAACATTTTTATCAATGACATAGGAACTATTTTTAAAAATTGTAAATTTCTTCTTTTTGCTGATGACTTAAAATTATATACAAACATCTCAAAACCAACTGATTGTAACAAACTACAAGAAGATCTTAATTCCTTGATAAACTGGTCAGAATCAAATGGAATGTTGTTGAATCCTGTTAAATGCCAATATATTACTTTTAGTAGAGCAAATCCTATAATTCAAAATGATTATCATATTGATAATAAGATCATAAAAAGAGTATCGGTTGTTAAGGACCTTGGAGTATTATTTGATGAAAAACTTACATTTGTTCAGCATATAAATTCAACTGTAAGCAGCAGCTCTCGAAAACTAGGTTTTGTTCTTAGAAAATACACGGGAATTTTCAATTCTTTCAACAAAAACATTATACATGTCACTCATATATTCTTGTCTCCAATATGCCTCTCCTGTCTGGAGCCCTCATTATCAAATTCATATCCATCATCTTGAGCGTATACAAAACAAGTTTTTGAGAGGTGTTGCCTATAAAATGGGCTTATGCCAGGGTACATACAATTATTCCCAAATCTTAGAGCATATATCAATTCATACCTTAGAAACTAGCAGAAATCGATCTGATTTGATTTTATTATACAGATTAATTCATGGCGTAATATCATGCCCAGAATTGTTGGCACAAATCAATTTTAGATTCAATAGAATACCAACACGTAATTCTGAACTTTTCAGCATTCCTTTTCACCATACTAATTATGGCTACAATAGCAGTATATCTCGTATTATGAGACTGGGTAATCTACTTAACACAAACGATGTATGTATAACTGGTGTGAACTTGTGTACCTTTAAAAATTCACTTAATGAAGTGGATACTCTGTGATATCTTGTGATATATATTATTATCTTCTTATATTGTTTATTGTCTATATATATTGTAAAGAGGGGTTTGCCAGTTTATAAATAAATAAATAAAATAAACTTAGATGACCAAGGTGGAAAGGGATATGTAAGTAGAGTTGTCTTGAATCTTATGGATGAAAGGCTGGATGTGAGACATTCAGTATTTACCGACAATTTCTATAATAGCTATGATCTTGCTTCTATATTGTTACAAAAAAATACTTATTGCACAGGTACCTTGGGAATAGATCATAAAAATAATCCAATTGACGTGAAAAGTGAAACAATAGCACGTTATTGCAACGGGGTTATGGTGGGAAAGTGGGGAGATAAACATGATGTCCACTTTATTTCTACAGTTTACAAATAATATGGTATCCTATGAAAATAAACGTAACCAGCAAAAAGAGGAACCACATGCAGTATTTGAATATAATAAGTATATGGCAGGTATTGATAAAAAAGACCAAATGATGTCAAATTACTCCTGTGAAAGAAGGACTATGCAGTGGTATAAGAAAATCAGTCTTCACATTCTTCAGATGCTGTTAATGAATGCTTTTTTTCTTTATAGAAGGTATGAAAATCCTAGAATGTCCCTTTACTGTTTCAGGTTAGCAGTATTAGAAACACTGCTACCTGACAGAACCCTACCACCTAGTCCCAGAAATCAAAACCATACTCCTGTGAAGAATGAAGCTAAAGGTAAAAGGCAACATGCACAGCGTAGATGTGTATATTGTTATCACCAAAAAAAATCAGAAAGGAATCAGTGTTTCACTGTGCTGCATGTCCTAGCAAACCAGCTCTGTGCACGGATCCCTGCTTCCAACTATATCATGCATAGTTTATGAATTTTATTTGTTTTTATATTTTTTATAATATGCAAGTTTGCTGTAAAGTGTTTGTAAATATATGATTTTTTCTTTAACGATTTTATTATCATTTCACATTGCAAATTAGGAAGAACGCCTTTAGGCATCATCAGCCATCAATAATAAATTCTTCACCAGATGCTAATGAGTTTAACATTTTAAAAAAACATATTTACATAAAAGAAATGATTTAAAATGCTTTTCATGTGTAGTTATTCAAAAACAATTTGTAGCCACCAGGATACGCAACGATAATAATGTGAGCAGTGAAGGTGTTAAAAAAATGGCTATTTTAGTTTCAAACTAAAAAAGAGCCATGAAATATTTCTAGACAATGACTTTGTGAAATAGTTGTGAAAAAAATACAATTGGATGCAAACTTTTCGAAAAATATTTGTTCTCATAGCATACGTAATGCTCATACCATGACAAATATTTTTTCTCACTGCACTTTGCCCACACCACATAAATTATACATGGAGAATCAGCAACAATTAACGAAAGCTTAGTTGGCTACTGTTCAGTTTTAAATCATCATATAGGCCTTTTGTATTAGCTGGGTTCTTTTGAATCTAGACACGAAGACCTACAGTCTCTATGGGCTACCAGTGGAGCCAGTAGACATATTTAGTTCTATATTGACTCTAGCACAATTTTCCTTTTTGTTATCTTGCCTAAGATTCAATGATATGGCTAACAGGGCAGAAATAATAAAGGTGGACAAATTGAATCCAATTTCTGAAATTTATAATGAATTTGTTAAGAATTCGGTAATGTGTTACTGGAAGTCTGAATTCTTGACAGTAAATGAAATGCTAATACCTTTTAGAGGACGATGTAGTTTCAGAACTCCTAATAAACTGACGAAATATGGCATAAAAATGAAGATTTTAGCAGAGTCAAAGTCAAATTACATGAGTAATTCTGAAATATACAACTCAAATAATGGTGGGAAATATGGTATATTGCTTTAAACAACTATTTCTGACACATTTTTTGTAATATTTTATTAATTTAAATCTATTTGTAGGAAATATTATTTAGGTATTTTTAAATAAATTTCCCTACAATTGATTTCTTACCTTAGTTTTTTAATTAAAATGAATTTGTTGTAAATACTAACCAAAACATCGTTTACTTTCTTCATCATCTCTTTCGTTCTTTGTTCCAATTTTTCATTTTCTTTATAAAATTCATCTTCATTTTTCAACAAATCTGACTCCATGACTTGTTATAAATTAATCTTAAAAGTTGTATTGTAATGCTATAACTGTTTGATCATCGTTTCCATGGTAGTAAGCTCTGAAATAAAAAACATTTATACATCATTACCTAATTGATTTTTGTATTAATATTGCTGCAAATTTTAAAACTTATTATTAAAAAATGTAAAATTTAGGAAAACGTACCTGGCACCGATTTCGAAAATTTTCAAACTTCTCCTTTTTCGGATGGACATTTTTCGTACCTACTAGTCGTATATAATTATATTTTCTTGAATTATAATATTCAATTCGTTTTTAATACATATGTGATATCTGTTGAGTGAATTATTATGGTAAATATTTATTTTTCTTGGTTTAATTTGGAAGGGGTTTTAATACGCATAGTGACAATTGTTTCATAGAGAAATAAATGTATGTGCATATTTATTACTTATATGTGTATGTGCATATACGTAATAAATATATGTATATATTTATATGTATATGCGTATCATATACGTAATAAATAATTTATTTATATGTATATGATGCGTATGTGATATGTCTGTTTTTTTAATAATAATCGTAAATATAACAGGGATAGTGGTTTGTGTTTGACAGCAACGTCAAATTTATTACGCCGGCTTCACAGAACTTCAACTGCAGCGTGCGGCACAACCCCACGATAGTGCTGATTTTGAGAAAACTTGAAGGAAATATTTACCGGCGCGCTGCAAATTGAAAGTTGGACAGTTTGTTATTTGTTGCATCGTGTGTTGTATATTTGATAAATTGGTAGACTCCGAAAAGGGGCTTTCAATAGTTACAAGCTCATAATTTCTTTTTAGTTAGCCTACAACTAATACTAACCTCACTTTTTAAGACGCTGCAAACGGCAACGCATGAAGTTAAAGTTAAATTTAAATCATCTCCAAGCAGCAGCCTCTTGTTGTTGTGGTGGGGGTGAGGGGAAACCCGAATTAACCAATCACATAAATACTACACATGCAGTCGAAGTTCTGTGAAGCCGGAGTTAGCCTGTTCAAGCGAGAGTTGGTTAATACCAAGAATGCGTTCCACTTCAAGCTCACGACGATCGCAACACCCACTTAATCGGTTGTGTTCCACTTAAAGCCCACAACGATCGTAACACCCACATTTTATCGTTCCACTTAAGGCCCGCGGTCGTTCAACGTCATAGATGACGTCACTGCTTGCGACCGATTGGTCTCGTTCACCGCACGCACGATACCTGATAAATCAGGTAGCGATCCCGAAATGCGTAAAGGAACGGTTCATTTTACTATGATCGCTCACTGATCGGACGCCATTTAAAAGATCACTTTTATTTTTATTTTACGATCCGCTCCTGATCATAGCGCACACCCCACGTTTTTGTTTCGTTTGCAAGTTTTTAGTATAGTAGTTGATTTTAGTAGTTTGAAGTAGAATTTAATATTAAATATATCTAGTATTGTATATTATAATCTTAGTTTAGTAAGTAGTGTCGAAATAGTTATATTAAAATTACTAGCTTCTGTTATATTTTAATTTATTGTATTGTTTTCCCGTAGTTTTTGAAATATTTTGTATTAATAAATCTAGTTGAGTACCTATCATCTTGAGTAATATAGTAGAGGACCCATATTCTAATTACTGTAAGTAGAGTAGTGGCTTTGTTAGGTTATATTTATAGTAGGTAAATAGTTTTGAGTCATAATGAGTACAAAATTAGTCGAGGGGTGCATCAGTTATGAGTTGATGAAGCGGGATTCATGGAAATGGATGAATACTTATGACTTAGATTCACCATTAAAATAATATTTCTGAAAAACAATGTAAACAGTAGAACAAAATCAAAAGAAAAAAAAGCTACCTAACCAAATTTCTTGAATACGTAAACATAAACAAACGAATGACAAAGACATATATCGATGTCACTTTAAATTGTCGGTTCATTCGTGCGAGATGAGAGCTCACTGAGCGCTACTTTCGGAGTGATATTTAATTGGTGTGGATGAACGCGACCATTCTGGCCCACTTCGCCCATACAATATTGGTGGGTGTGCTTTCGTCAAAATGTACCGGCAATTCAAACACGGCTATAGCGTCTCATTCGTTTTGTCGAAAACGCAACCATAAATTCACGGGTACCCATGATGAATTAAATTTTACCCCGGTCTATGCGAAATATTTACTCCAAACTACACCAAAAATTATTTTATTTATTTCGTACAAACTGCACGTTTTCACCAAACCGCCATATTCTGAGCCTACCCCTCTCAAATGTGCATTCCACTTATAACTTTGACCTACCGCGACCGTAGTCTTTTTACGTAAGTGTAACGGGTATTTCGGCGGTCGCGGTGGGCTTTACATGGAACGTATGAAGTCAAAGGGGCGGCAAATTATGATTCCGCCCCTCAACAATGGCCCACGCTACGCCACTGGCCGTGTGTAAGCATTTGAAAAGTTGTGGGGTTAGGGGGCAATTTGCGGCGAATATGTGCAGATTGTCAGTAAACATGGAGCAGTGGTCGGGCGAACAACGTGCCTTAATCACAATATTCGGCGTGTACGTGATGCTCCGTCGACAAATTTAGTGAAATCGTGGGTTCGAAGATTCTGACAAACAGGTTCCATAGCAAATGGGAAGCACCCAAGTCAAGTTCATCAGAACGATAGATAACACTGAGATTGTCAAACGCGAGGCGACTGGAAATGCAAGGCACTCAATTTGAAAACAAAGCCAGGCCCTGACTATTCATCGCTCAAGTGTGCAACGAATTTTAAACACAGACCTAAACTTTCATCAATACAAAATTCAATTGGTGCAGTTTCTAAAGTCTATAGACCACGAAATTAGAAAAAAAAGCATAGTGATACCATGATGAATATTTTTTGGAATGAAGGAGGCTTGGATATTTTATTCGGTGATGATGCTTACTTCCATCTAAAGGGCTACATAAACACGTAGAACTATCGGTATTGGGCTGCCGACAACCCAAAAAAAAATCACCAAAAACAATTGCATTCCAAGAAGGTAACAGTTTGATGTGCCGTATCGACTTCTGGTATAATCGGGCCTTACTTTTTTTAGAATGCCCGTGGTCGCTGTGTAACTGTGACAAGCCAACAGTACACTGCAATACTCCGCCAGTTTTTGACTCCGGCTCTTCGAGACTTTCCTGGTTATGACTAAACTAGACCTGGTTTCAACAGGATGGGCGACGGCACACACAACAGCAACCTCAATGGACACACTGCGTGAATTGTTTCCTGGAACTGTCATTTCGAGATTTGGCGATATCCCTTTCCCGCCACAATTACCAGACCTTACGCCCCTTGACTATTTTTTGTAGGAATATTTAAAGAGTAGGGGAATGTGGTAATGAAAAGGACATTTTCAGCAAATAGAAAATAACTTAGAAACAAATAGTTGCTGAAGTATTTTATTTAACAAAGTTTGTAGGAAACATAATGAGCTATCGTTCTAATATGACAAATAAACATAAATTATTATGTATTTTCAAAAAAATAAAAATCTAGTAGTTCGTGCGAATGTCCCTTTCAAAACATAGGTTGTTTTGAAAGGGACATGTGTAGTAATGAAAGGGACATTAGTAGACACCGGCGTTTTTTATTTCGCCCCAAGTTCGAATTCGCGGAGACGCGGTTTTCAATAAAAAACTAGATAATGAACACTATTTTTAGTATATTCAACGGCATTCATTATCTAATTTTTTATTGAATAACGCGCCACCGCGAGTTTGAACTTGGGATGAAATACAAAACGTTGGAGTCTAGATATTAGTACAAGTATGCAATATATTGATAATTCTTAAATGAAATTACATTTATTTTAACAAAATTGTACTCCTGTAAAATCAACAGCGAAAGAATAAAAGCTTTTTATACGTTCTGATCCTGTTTGTAAACGAGGTTCTGGTAAAATCAGGTCTATATCATATCAGCGATGTCGTCCACTTCCGGATAAACAAAATGAAACGAATAAGCGCTTTTCTTTTTCACAAATTTAACTTTAACATCATCACTTGATAACATTTCAATTATTGCTCCTACTGCGTATTTCAGATTTTTTTCTACGTAACTTCCAATGTTAGGTAATACATTGTTTAGCTGTTCGTCTTGAAACTCTTCGTCGTTATGACTTTCACTGTCTGCGTATTTTACAGAAACGTCACTATCACTGGATTCGTCTATTTTCGACTTTCTTTTACTTCTTTTTTTGTACTCATCTACAGCCTTTGTGTTGGTACCTGTCTTTTTGCGTTCTTTTATTTTTCTATCACACTCGTCTGTTATTTTACTTTTTACAGCATCTTTTTTCCGTTCTGATATTTGTTCTTTCTTCATCTGCTTCTCCAAATGTTCCTGCTCTAATTTGGTGTTCGTGGCTGTGCCTTATGAAATGGCCTTACTGATTCTGGGGTAACAATATTTACAGAGGAACATGAAGTTGATGGTAAGTTTTCAATTGGCTCTAATGATACCTGATCTACTTGAAGATTATCAACCAAAGTCTTTGATTCTGGTATAACTGTATTTTTTGAAGCAGATGAGGTGGATGGTAGATTTGGAATAGGCTCGGTTGATACCTTACTGACTTGGGAAGGACTCCGTATGTTAGTAGTAACTGTTTCATCGGTATTTTCAGTCTGAAGTGGGCGATCAGTAACGTAAGATGGTAAAAAATCCTCTTCTGTGAAATTACTTGAATTAAAAGGATAAATGCCGGTTTTCTCAAATCCTTTTTTAATATTATTAATCGTCACAGCATTATTAAATGCGAACGTCGCCAATTTTGGAAGGTGATATATGTTCACCGTTTTTCCGGGATTCGACACCATCCAGTTGTTAAGGGCTACTTTAAAATAACTTGTAAATGGACCATATACAGCCTCATCTAAAGGCCTGTGGCTGCAGTGTGGAGGGAACGTGACAATGATTACACCGTTATCTGCTGCTCGACATATAACATCCCAGTTAATATGGCTTTCGTGGTGGTCAAGAATTAACAAGACTGGGGACTGTTTAAATGGTTTGGTGTGTTTAATAAAATGATCGAAAGCGAGCGTGAAATTATGTTCCGTCATCCAACCACTTGGGTAAACAAGTCCGAGGCTGCGTGGTGGAGCGTCTTGAATCATTATTTCTTTAAATTTTTGTCGAGGAAAAACAAAGACCGGAGGAACTGTATTTCCTGTAGCCGATATTAACAAAAGCATTGTAACCAACTGCCCTCGTTCAGCTGAAGTAGCTTGAGCCACCTGTTTAAGACCTTTTTCGGTAATAACTTTGGGGAGATTGCTTACTGTTAGGAGACCAGTTTCGTCAGCATTATAAATTCTATCTGGTGTAAAATTGTACCTCTTCAAAGCAGATTTAAGGTTATCATAAAACATTTTGACATTTGTGGCATTAAATGAAGTGGCTCGTGATAAACTCGTTGCTTCTGGTTGTCTCAGAGACAATTCGGGGTGACGGGCCATGAAACCACTAAGCCAATCCCGTCCTGCTTGCTTTTTATCATTCCATATATCTGGCATTTTCTTTGATAACTTATTTGCGTACAGAAATGCCAATTGCCTTGTTTGAGTAAGCCATTTTTGACGCCGTTATTAGATATTTACTAAGTAGTTGTTCTTCTGCTTCAGAAAATACCCTTCTGTTGCCTATATTTGGTTCGTGTTTAAATGCATCAACGGTAGGAAGTGTTCTAGCCTCTTGCACCAGTGTGGCCAAATATGACTTTCCTATGTTAAAAGCTTTTGCCGCCGATCGTATGGACATATTTTGTTGTATTACTTCCTTTACCGCTTCCTCAATTTCGTGGGACGTTTTTCCAGTTCTTTTAACTTTCTTCTTTTGTGTTTCCATGCTTTAATTCTGAATTGAAATGGAAATAAAAAAATAATTACATTCGACATATTCCATTCAGTATTTTGCATAAGCAATGAAAGGGACATTGTCCCTTTCAATACAATAGTTACTGTCCTTTTCAAGACACAGTACATCCATGCTAAATTTATGCTACTATTTCCTTCATAATCGCACATTTTGAGGTTAAGTTACAACAGTTTATTTACAACACTATATACTACAACTCCACGGAGTAATAAAACAAAATATTGTTATTTACTCACCTATATGAAAAGTAGTCAAATTTCACATACACCATGTTTTTCTTCCTAAACTGTGTCGTTTCTAACATTTTACTAACAGATTAAAAACACGAGTTTCAAGTAGCCTGAAGTTCATACTCATAAAGCCATCTGACGGCCAGTAGTTCAATGCTTTAAAAGAAAGCTGTAAATAATTACACAGAGTGTCCCTTTCATTACTACATTCCCCTATCATCTACACCGATCCTCCAGCCACTACGGAGCAGTTAAAGACGACATTTGAGATGCCATTGTGATTAAAAAATAAAATCCGCATCCTGTACTTTCTTAATATAAAAATTATTCCAACACTTTCTATACTGTTTTTATAACACATTAAAAACTGAAATCTACTCTGAGTCACCCAGTATTATCCATCGCGTCTTCATTAATAAACAATGTAGGTAGTTTTCTACAACTTTTGAATTTTACCCCCTTTTCTACCTCTACTGGATGTTTCAAATGACTGTAGAAATTTTTTAATCACTGTGTTTTTGAAAAAACAATAATTTACAGGGTTTTCAATTTCAAACATGGTAAACTATAAGAAAAATAATTATCGTTAGTATTTTTTTACTATTCATTATTTACTACTTCTCAAACCTGTCAGGGTTCGTAAATATCATATTTATTGAAAATATCAGATATTAAGGATATATATTAAGAAAATGGATATAAATAAACTTTTTTGATATTTTCAAACTTTTTAAATACATTTAGATTTAAAATTAAATGTTTAATATAATATCAAAAATCAAAAAACGCTTTTTAGGTTATATTTATATTTATTGAATTATTTGCACAAATAAAGCTTAAATCATCAAAACAAATCCTCAATCATCAGCAAATGTCCTCGTTTAAAAAAAAACGAAATACACTAAATTCGTATGGATATAAAAAAAAGTAAAAATACAAGAACTTTAATTAATGTAATAATGTAGCCAGTGGCACATCATCTTCTGCTTCAGAATCTGTATCTGAAACAGCACTAACAGCAGATCCAATATTAAAGGTTGCATCAGATCCAGATGCTTTTGTTGTCTCTGTTTCCCAGGCAAAGTCCAGATTGACGGCTTTTTCTTTAGTATTATGGTTTAAGTGACTAAACAAAAACGTTAGTTTGCCAGCTTTTTCATTCCCCAGCTTATTCCTTAGTTTGCTATAAACGAATCCAAAAGTCGAAAAAATCCGTTCAAGGCCTGCTGAGGCTGAAACTGCTATCAAATGCTTGCTGCACATATCCGGAAATCCTTCTTGGAGCTTGGCCCAGTCAAAGTAGTTTTCTGGCTCAATCAAATTACAGACTTCCACCATGTCATTGGAGGTGTCGTTTTAAAATCATTTCCAAACATATAGGAAGGAAAAGGCTTTGAGCCCGTACTTAAAGCCATTACTATAGGAATAAACTTGTCATTGATGTTCTGTAAATATTCAAATACTAATTGCTTTTCTGCATTACTTAATTGATGTCCTCGAAATCTGTGATCCAATAAATTGGCTAAATTATGTGCTGGTGTTAAAGCCATTTCCTTTCGCTTCTTAAACTGTTTTAAAACATTTTCAGGCTGCCCCTTAAGATCCCCTCCTAACTTCCTCCATATTTCAACTGCCACTGCTACTGTCGAACCATCTCGTTGCATTCTATCCAGCGCAACTGCAATAGGTTTCATTCGAAGCAAAAAATCTGTTGCGTTGCTTGTGATGTTTATGTCATTGACAATTCTGTTAATATTATTGTCAACTGATTCTTTGTTATCTTGACAGACCTGAACTAATATACCCCGGTTTTCCAGGTAGCATTCTATCGCATCAGTTGCAGTGTTCCAACGTACTTCTTGTGGAATAACTAACCTCTTTCCATTGGCTGCCTTATACCAGGCTGCTGGAAGATGTGTATTTCTAAAATATTTTATAACCTTAATTATATGGTCCATTAGTCCTGGATCTGTATATCGCAAGCTAGCAAATGTAGAATGTGAGCCGAACATCCATAATGAATAATATTTATTCCTGGGTCGATCGCTAGCAATCTTCTCATTTTTGATACATTTGCTGCATTATCAGTGACTAAAATTGTCACCTTAGCATCAAATAACTTTTCAGTTTCAGTTATTGCCTCAATTGCTATATCTTTTAAATAGACAGCAGTATGTGGGTGGCCAGATGTGTCAACAGTTTTTATTAAAAAAGAATCTCCATACGCTGTCATAACGGAGCAGCAAATAATTGGTTCATTATGAACATTCGACCACCCATCTAAGGACATTGACAAATTTGTACCTTTTAGAATTTCTTTGGTTTCCTCCAAAACGGTCTGATCTACTTGATCCAATAACTCGCCAGCTATTTTTCGACTTGTAGGAGGCTTACTGTCCGCATGGGAAAAATGGGTATTTGTGGCGTAAAAATATGTTGCTATTTTTAAATTAATTTCTTGTGAATACTGCGGAGATGTTGCTATTACTGAGTTGTCTTTAATAATATTTAGCTTGCTAGATGATGGTTTGTATTTTTTATTAAGTGGCAAGTCGACATCGGATGACGTACCTACAAAAATAAATGGTCAAGTTAAACTTGCATCCTCATGGCCAGCATATACAATTAGAGACTTAAAATTACCAACGACTTTGAGTGCCAAAAAAGAAAAACGGCTGAAAATTGAATCAATACTTCCACATCACTATTTAAACGTCGAAAAATTTATATGCGTCACATATATAGTGAAACTTACTTAATTGACAAAAAAAAATTGAAACTTGAACCAATACTATACTTCCCCATCATTCCCTGATGTGGAAGTAAAACGGTTTTTCCCCGAAAAAATTAATATCGGAGGTTTTGTTTGTTATGAGCTAACAAAGATGCCTACCTTGTCTATCAATCGAGGTCTGCAGATTTTCCACAGGGACTCTTGTTTGTTTCTGGATTTGCTCTTTTCGGAATAAATTTGTGGGCCCCTCTGTACCTCGAGAAGAAGTTTGAGAAGCATCGTTTTCTTCAGTGATATCTATTATCTCTTGTGATTCGTCGTTTTTACATGTCATGTTATGTTTAATTAATCTCTGTGGTATACCCTGCATTTCAGCTCCACAGGTTTTGCATTTTGCCCATTTACCAGTATTTTTTTCTTTTGATTGGCAATGTAAATGCTGCCATATGGTATGTTTATCTCTAGGCATATTGATTATGTAAACAATATGTCATAAATTTTCAACTAGATTATATTTTTTCACTTAACTTGCTTTAATGAATCGCCGAAGTCAAATGTTCTATAAGGCGACCTCGAAATTTCAACTGCAAGCGGCACCTGCAGGAGAATCACACGAGATCGAGCATGTAAATCCCCGACGGCCGCAACCGGTAATTAACGTCGTTGCCGTTTAATGATGCACTGTAGCCAATTTATCGCAAAAAATTAATAATTTTTCCGTCTTTGATATATATCACGAATTTTGATATTTATTGAAGTGACTATTTCACTAGAGTAAATTGATAACTGACAAAATTTGACGTTTAATATATCAAATCTATGTGTATAAAATTCTATCACTCTGTGATAGAATTCAATATAAAATCTTTGTTAGTGGTTTCTAAGGAAACTAAGTTGTTTATTTATTTATTTAACAGTCTAAAAATTATTAAAACTGTTTCAAAAATTTAAATAAGTATTATTAACATGAATAATACAAGATTTGGAAATAATTCAATAAATGAAATAGAGAGTACAATTAAGCAAAGTATACCGCGAAATACAATGAAGACAAAAAAGTCTGCGTGGGAACAGTTTAGAATGTTTCTGGACGCACGTAATTATACGTTAGAAAAGGATACTTCTGAACAAGTTATAGCAAAATTTCTTGAAGATTACGGTTTTAACATGAAAAAAAGAGATGGAACTGATTATACTGAAGCTAGTGTGAAAACACTTTGGGATGCGACTGCTCAAATGGTTCAGGAAAAATATTTTCTAGAATTTAACATCAAAATTGATCCATTTAAAGATATTACCTATAAATTTGCTAGATTGGCCAGGGATACAAAACGTAAAAAGCTTCAGGCTGAACCTGAAACCAGAAAAATAAGTTCTAACGCATTTACCAAAGAAGAATGAATGGAAATGGTAGAAAGCTATTCTGAAGATAATCCTGATGGGTTACAAAAAAAGTTTTTTCATTTATGTTCGTTCGAATTAGCATGGCGTGGAAATGAAGCTGCATATTAATTACTTTAAAATAGAATATGATAATAAAGGTAATTTTACTGGCAGGGTAGAATATAATCCAATATTTTCCAAAACGACACAAGGAGGATCAAAAGCTTTATCTGGCAGTAAGTGGCTGGTAAGAAATAATGCTAACAACAATTTGTGTCCCGTTCGTTTATTTTTAAAAATTATTGAAAAAAGAGAATCCAATCCTTATCTAACAACAACAAGATTATTTTTAACAGTACATCCAAATTGGGAGAAAGGAATATGGTACAAAAATTCACCATTGGGAATTAATACAATTTCAAAATGGACGAAAATATCGGCAGAATCAATTGGTATAGACACAAAAAAAATAAAAATAACCAATCATTCACATAGAGCTTCTGCAATATCTGCATTAGCAAAAGAAGGAGTTGGTGAACAAGAAGTAATTAAGCTTACAGGACATTCTTCTGCCCATTCTTTGAAACCATATTTACAATTAAATGAAGAACACCATTTCCAACTTATAGAGAACCTTCGAGAAAATAAAAATAAAGAAAAGGAATCCTCAATTTCCAACTTAAATTCATCATAGGTTATGATGCAAAACAATCCCCCAAATAATGCTACAACGTACAATTATAATAATTGTACTTTTTACATAAATAAGTAATTTTTTTTCATGTTATTATTTTTTTGGCTTTGTATAATTGAAGTTTGCAATAAATAAAACGTTTAAACATATGATTTTTTAGTTTTTCTCTCGTGAAATAGTCATGTCAAATACCACTCGATTAAAAATTTTGTAAGGTAAAATTTTTCTCTTGTCGTATTCAAGTTTGTTGCTTTTAGGTAATTTTGCTCATGACATTTAATCCAAAACCACTCGCCTGACGGCTCGTGGTTTTGTTAAAAATGTCATTCGAAAAATTGCCAAGCAACAAACTTTCATGACAATCGAAAAATTTTGCCGACAAAATGTTCACTCTCGTGGTATTATATATGAAAATATCATGATATATATCGTGATATATATCATTGATGTATTGTATATGTTTATTTACAAATAATTACAATTACAAATCACCAAAAAGATATTATATTAGAATTACAAAACTGTTAAAACCAATGTATAAACAGCGAGAAAAAATATATTACAATAAACAGATAGAAAATGTAGAACCTATTTCTTTACAAAAATGTAAATAAACAAATAAACAGGGGAGGCTAATTAACCTATTGTGGCTTATTTTGGATCACTGTAACCTATGAGACCTATGAGGTTGAATATAGGCACAATGATCCTATATGTCGCCATTTAATTGCCAGTTTTGTTTACTTTAACCCTTTAACGGGCAGAATAGAAGGGGTGGTCAGACTGAATTAAGTATTGCATTAATCGTTCTTAGGGGCATTAATTAGTCAATATATATACATTTTACATAATTTTTAGTTTATTTTATTGTATTTTGGGGTGGTACATATGTGTACCACTGTGCGTTCCAATAAAAAGAAGTTTCGTATTGTTCAGTGGTACCTATTTGTACCACATAAATAAAGTTACTATTTTTATAGAAAACGATAGAAACAAAGATTTATCAATTCTTTTTATTGAAGAATAAAGGAAACATAACACATACATATACATAAAAATAAGTAGTTACATCTTAAAATGGAAAAAAAATGTTATCGCTAAAATTTATGTTCCTGTGTTTTTAGAATTATGGAAAGGAGCAAAGCAACCAAGACATAATGCTACCTCACATTCTGAACAAATAAGGTCAGATCTCTTTTGATTTTTTTTAGTGCTGCAATAACAGCACCTTCGTCTTGTTCCTTTGATCGGAACATGTTTTCCAACATTGCACAATCGTTTTGAATTAAATAGAGTGGATCTTCCAGATGGATTATTCCTTTTCTTGCCACGACCTAGTCTGATGGATGGTCCCGGTTTAGATCGTCCAGAATAAACACCAATGAGTTCATTGGCTAGTAAAGACCTAAGCTGTAGATGTGTCATAGGTTTAACTTTTTTATTTAAATTTGCTTGTTTGAGGGTGGTCTTGTACAATATATATGAGTTTGTACTTGCAACTTCTAAACAGTAGTAAAATATTTTAATCCACCATCTTCTGCTTTTCCAGGAAATATTGTAATTTGATATAAGTTGATCTAAATAGTCAACACCGCCCATGTACTTGTAGTCTACCACTGATTCAGGGCAATCAACAGACAATCTCTCACCTGTTTTTTGTGTCCTCAGTACCTTCGTGATTTGTAACGGATTATGCATAGTACTCACAACATTAACCGATTTCTTTCCTCTATCTTTCCACTTTGATACTGATATATTTCCATCTGTAACTCCGTCCCATTCTCCCTTTACTAGGTCCTTGTCAGATTTTAGAATATGTTTGGGAAAATATTTTCTATCAGTTCTAGTAGTGGCACAACTAAAATTATTATTTTCCAGAAGCCTCTCAGCTAATGTCACGGATGAGAAAAAATTGTCAAAAAAAAAGCAGTATCCACGTCCCGAATAAAATGAAGACGCCTTTCCAACCACTTTTTCACCAAGACTCTTACTCGTGTCAGATTTTGGATCAGCTCCTTCATATATAGACATGCCTAAACAATATCCTGTTACCGAACAGGTAATAACCCACATTTTAAACCCCCTTTTAATTGGTTTCATTGGCATGTACTGTTTTAATGTACTGCGACCTTTAAATTTTATCATAGATTCATCTATGGAAAGAAACCTTGAAGGATTAAATAATAGCAGACACCGTTTAGTAAGATACTCAATAAAAGGTCTGATTTTATATATTTTGTCATAGTCCCTTTCCCCTCTTTTTGGCATAGTTACATTATTATTTGAATGTAGGAGGCGTGTAATTTTCAAAAAACGTTTTAACGTAAAGACTCTTTTAATTCTAGGTACCTCAAAATTTTCGTCATTGCTCCAGTACAGCCTCATTGTTGGTAGCTTATGCAATCCCATAACAATAAGGACACCTATGTATGCTTTAATTTCCTCTAAGGTAAGATCAAGGCTTTGTCCAAACTGGACGCCATATAAGTTTGACTCCTCTACAACATACCCAAGAAACAAACCTGTTATTACGTTTTGAAATACACTAAGTGGGCTTTGGATATTAAATTTTGCTAACTTAGTTATACCAAAAGGTTCATTGAATGAATACTTCACATACTTTTGAGGAGTTTGAGAGTTTCGTTTCCATTTATAAGTCTTCACAGTCGGTTTCGCAGTCACCTCCTCCTCCACCTCTTCTACCTCCTCCTCCTCTTCTTCTGTAGAATAATCTTCATCAACTTCTCTGGCTGTAGGAGTTTCTTCGGAGACCGTTTGTATGGTTGATGTTGTAGTTTCTAAAATATCTTCATCATCGGACTCTTCATGATCTGGAGTATTTAATAATCGAGTAATGGGGATGTTATCGTCTGCATCAGAATCCCCGTTAACGTCCGAATTATTTGCCATATCATCTTCAATATCATTTAGAAGATATTCAACTTCATCCGGGTTGTTCAAGTTAAAAACTTTTTTACGTTCCATCTAAAAAATATATATTATGTCCAATACTACAGTAATAACTTATTAATAGTTGTAACTGTTATATTAATGCATTATATTGGCTTATTTATTGAAAAGAACACAAAACCCATATTTGTAGTGGACGGTGGTACATATATGTACCACATTATTGCGTATTGCAAATGGACAGTGGTACAAACATGTACCACTTTTTCAAAGTCACATATTATCTTTTCCAGACTAGATACAAATACAATCATGGCATGGTTTGACTAATTACTTGTCTAAATGTAATATTTCAAAATATTATGTGTCAAACTAAAACGACTTCTAAGATATTTGAGTTTTGTTACATTGGTAAATATAACCTAAAAACCAGTTTTTCGATTTTTTTACGATTTTTTAATATCTGTACTCATATTGTGTAAATAGGGTTATACAGTTATAAAGTAAATATTAGGATTTTAATTAAAACTTACCTTAATCGCACAAAAACTCACTGAAACTTAAAAAGAACAGTACCAAATCGCCTTATTTGTTGTACACGCTTACTGGTATACATATGTACCACTTTGTGACGTCATTTGACCATTCAGCCAACTATTTGGCGCCAATCAGTCTGAGAGGTAGGAGAAGAGGCGTAGTTGCCACTTAGATGTATATTTCTACAATGCTAGGTATTTTATGAAATCAAGTGCTCTGTATAAAGAGTAAATGTAAGTGGTACATATATGTACCATTAACCGTTAAAGGGTTAACATAATGTTAATTCAACTTTCCTTATACACATATATACCTTTTCATCTTAGCAATCAATACTTTTATTAATATCCTTAGTTTCTAGGGATTATATATATTTTTTAAATATTCTTTTTAGCAAACTGATTTAATCTTCTTATATGAGTCTTATACGTTTCTGGAAGAGAGTTAAACAAACGGGGTGCTATGAATTCGAAGTACCTAGTTCCTACTGTTTTTTCGCTGTGTTGGTTTGGACAAAATCCAAGTATGAGCGATTTTTAAGTAAGTAAACAACTAAACTAAAAATATATAGATGCCTTACGGACATTATATTAGTTTCGTTAAAAAGTTGGTTTGTACTATAGGTTAAATCTTTAAAATGCACTATTTTTAGAATGTTTCTTTGCAGAATTTCAACCTGCTCTAGATGAGTAGGCACAGTTCCTCCCCAACCTAATATGCCATATCTAAGACGTGAGTCTACAAGAGCATGATATATGATTCTCAGATGCTGTAAGTCCAGTACTCTCCTTATATATTTGAATTTATACAATAAACATCTCAGTGTCTTAGCTACTTCACGTAAGTGAGATGTCCATCGTAGATGTGAGTCTATTGTTAGTCCGAGATACTTTATTTCGTATTTAAGAGAAATATCAATATGTATGTTGTTAATAGTAACATCATGATATATATCACTTGATATATATCAGCGAACACTGGTCAGTGGGTGGCAAAATATACGTTGAATTAAAAAAAATGCTTATTTAAACATGCACAAGAAATGGGCTTTTATAAGTAAATACCTGCTATCGGCAAACGTCCTGAGCCAACATAAAATGTTAAATTTATATTGTTCCAACTTATGTACCTACATTATAAATGTAATATACACTCAAAATTATTTATTAAGAAACAAAAAACCAATAGTTAAAATCATGAAACTAAGAGGAGTTTATTCTTACTAAGTAACAGAGAAGGTACATTAATATGTTTCCTAAGATAAATTGATAATGTAGTCTATAAAATATTCTGAGCTATTCCCGGGTATAATAACATCTGCTCCAGGTGTACTGGTTACAACTATTACAGCTAATATTACATCGTCAGGACGGATTCCGCATAGTTGTTTCTTAAATTCCAAATTTGGTAATCCACATCGCCGGTAATCCAAGTTATATTGCAAAGCGATAGGCAAAAAGTGCTTTCTCACTTTTGTAAATCTTCTCACCTGAAACGAAAGAGAATAATCAAGAGTTATTTCGACAAATCTTGTCACACCATTATATTATATATCTTCTAGAATATTTTTCATACAATGGAGTGTCGGTCGATATATCATTACGTTCAAAAGTATGAGTTCCGAAAACGGCCATCAATAACTAAAATTATTAAATGTTCTCAAATAAAATCATGATGCAAATGAAAAGCCTCATATTTTTCCGCTTCATCCTTTGAATAAAACATTTTTCTGAGACAACTCTTATTATAGAGAAAACTTCGACATATGCACTGCAATAAATGAAAGAGAGTAAAGTTTATAATATCGAATTTCCATAATAGAGATTTCCTATAAGAATACTCAGGAACGATGAAATAAAACAGGTTTAATTTGTTTAAAACTTCATTTATTTGAACTAATGATTAAGTTAACTGGTTGACGCGTTTCACTAACACAGTGGCTTTCTCAAAACGAATGAAGGTCTAATTTAAAAATGTTTTAATATATACAGTGCATAAATACAGAATTCTATTATATTAATGTTAACAAAGGCATTGAAAGAAATTACCTGGAATTGACTACAAACATTCCTAAGCTATCTTCTAGGTAAAAAGGTTTAATAAAGGAGAGTGATTGATATCTATTTGGTCGTTAAGAAGGTTACCTGAATATTTATTTTTGTTTATTTCAAGAGCCTCTAATAAATTTAAACCAAAGGTTTTACATATTCCTTGTAAAATTTCAAAATTTGGGTCGAAAATGTGCTGTATTTCTAATAAATGATTTGAATATTTAGAATCTAATTTATTGTTGTCATAGCTACGTTTATGTTCCGAAATTCTATTATTAAAATTTCTAAAATTTTTACCGATATAAATTTCATCACAGTTGTCATTACCACATTTTAATTTATAATCTCCTGATTTGTTTAATTTTGAAAATTTAGATTTCTTATTTTTAATGAGTTTGGATAAATTGTAATCAGTTTTGAAGCAAATATTCATGTCTAAAGATTCTAAAAGTGATTTAATTTTCAAGAATGGTGTTCCAAAGTATCTTAAGCTTTTAAATTGTTTATTATTATTTTTATCAGAAGGAAATACTTGTTCTAAAGTCTGTTTTTTATTTTATTATTTATGATATTTATAATTAAATTTGTATCGTAATTATTATTAACTGCTATTTGCTTTATGATATTTAATTCTTTGTTATAATTATTAATATTTAATGGGACTGTTAAGAGTCTGTGTATCATACTATTGAAAGCTGCTAGTTTATGACTGAATGGTTGGACCTAACTATATTGAATTGTAATAGCTGTATGTGATGGTTTATGAAATATATAAAAATCATGTTTATTATTTATATTTGAAATTGGAAGGTCTAAAAAGTTTATAGACTTATTTTGTTCAAGCTCTATGGTAAATTTGATATTCTTGTGAATTGAGTTCATGTAAGTAATTAAGCTGCCTAATTGTCTATTTGTACCGGTAAAATGTCGTCCACATATTGGTGCCAGCACAAAAATTTTTTACTAAGGGGGTGTTTATGAATTATGTTTTCTATATTATCCATGAAGATTTCTGCTAGTAGGGGGCTGAGGGGGTGGCCCATAATCAAACCATCTTTACTGCTATAAACCTCTCCATTGAAATGAAAATAATTTTGATTCACACTTTTAATAAAGTAATGATATCAGAGTGAATTATAGGATTAACATTATTGTATGTGAACAAGTTATCAACAAGAGTTATAGTTTCTTTAGGAGGTATACTAGGGAATAGATTTGTTACATCAAACGATATGAATTTAGAATTATGGGGTAGTATTATATCTTGAATATTATTGATTAATTCCGTTGAGTTTTTAACTGAAAATCGAGGTTTGGATGAACAATATTTAGAAATGACATCTATGAGAATCTTTGAAATTTTGAATGAAGGTGCTGTGAAATAAGAAACAACTGGTGTGATTGGGTACCCCTCTTTATGGAGTTTAATTAATGAATAAAGTTCAGGCTGTTGCGGATTGGGTAAAAATAATTTATATTTTTCTTTATCGTTAATTATTGATTTAGCGTTATCTACTGCTAATTTTATTTCTTTCTGAAATTTGTTAGTTGGGTCTTTTTTAAGGGTCTCAAAATTGCTTGCGTGAATAACATTGTTGGTTTTTAATATATAATCTTCTTTAGGTAATGCCATTACCGTATTTCCTTTATCTGCTTTTGTGAAAATAAGACTATTTGATTTTGATTTTTGTTGAATTGAATTGGCGACTGATAATTCAAAGTTATTAAAAAAGAATTTGTCGAATTTAACAAACCCAATTTTGAATTATCAGTCGCCAAATCAATTCAACAAAAATCAAAGTCAAATAGTCTTATTTTCACAAAAGCAGATAAAGGAAATACGGTAATAGCATTACCTTGTAACGACACAGTCGTCTGAACATAAAATAACCCCAATAAATAATCAGAAAACACGAACCAAACTAGACGGAGTTGGGCACCCAGCACCGAGAGCAGAGCAGCAATTTTGAGACCCTTAAAGAAGACACAACTAATAAATTTCAGAAAGACATACAATTAGCAGTAGATAACACCAAATCAATAATTAACGATAAAGAAAAATATAAATTATTTCTACCCAATCCACAACACCCTGAATTTAATTCATTAATTAAACTCCATAAACAGGGGTACCCAATCAGAGCAGTTGTTTCTTATTTCACAGCACCTTCATTCAAAGATTCTCATTGATGTCATTTCTACATATTGTTCATTCAAACCTCGATTTTCAGTTAAAAACTCAACAGAATGAATTAATAATATTCAAGATATAATACTACCCCATAATTCTAAATTCATATCATTCGATGTAACAAATCCTAGTATACCTCCTGAAGAAACTATAACTCTTGTTGATAACTTGCTCACATACAATAATGTTAATCCTATAATTCACAATGATATCATTACTTTATTAAAAGTGTGTTTGAATCAAAATTATTTTCATTTCAATGGAGAGGTTTATAGCAGTAAAGATGGTTTGATTATGGGCAACCTCCTCAGCCCCCAACTTGCAGAAATCTTCATGGATAATATAGAAAAAATAATTCAAAAACACCACCTTAATAAAAAATGTATGTCCTGGCACCAATATGTGGACGACATTTTACCGGTACAAATAGACAATTAGGCAGCTTCATTACTTACATAAACTCAATTCACAATAATATCAAATTTACCATAGAGCTTGAACAAAATAAGTCTATAAACTTTTTAGACCTTACAATTTCAAATATAAATAATAAACATGATTTTTCTTTATTTCATAAACCATCACATACAGCTATTACAATTCATAATAGTTAGGTCCACCCATTCAGTCATAAACTAGCAGCTTTCAATAGTATGATACACAGACTCTTAACAGTCCCATTAAATATTAATAATTATAACAAAGAATTAAATATCATAAAGCAAATAGCAGTTAATAATAATTACGATACAAATTTAATTATAAATATCATAAATAATAAGATAAGAAACAGACTTTAGAACAAGTATTTCCTTCTGATAAAAATAATAAACAATTTTAAAGCTTAAGATACTTTGGAACACCATTCTTGAAAATTAAATCACTTTTAGAAACTTTAGACATGAATATTTGCTTTAAAACTGATTACAATTTATCCAAACTCAGTAAAAATAACAAATCTAAATCTTCAAAATTAAACAAATCAGGAGTTTATAAATTAAAATGTGGTAATGACAACTGTGATAAAATTTATATCGGATGAACTTTTAGAAATTTTAAAACTAGAATTTCGGAACAAAAACGTAGCTATGACAACAAAAATTAGATTCTAACTATTCAAATCATTTATTAGAAATCCAACACATTTTCGACCCAAATTTTGAAATTTTACATGTAGTATGTAATACCTGTAGTTTAAATTTATTAGAGGCTCTTGAAATAAACAAAAATAAATATTCAGGTAAACTTCTTAACGACCAAATAGATATCAATCACTCTCCTTTATTAAACCTTTTTACCTAGAAGATAGCTTAGGAATGTTTGTAGTGAATGAATTTCCAGGTAATTTCTTTCAATACCTTTGTTAACATTAATATAATAGAATTCTGTATTTATGCATTGTATATACTAATACATTTTTAAATTATACCTTCATTCGTTTTGAGAAAGCTACTGTGTTAGTGAAACGCGTCAACCAGTTCAAATAAATGAGTTTTAAACGAATTAAATTTGTTTTATTTCATCGTTCAGTATGGATCCTCATCAAGTAAAAGCCTCTCATCTATTCAATACTCAGTAAGCTTCGTGATTGAAATTGGAAGATTACCGACGCAATTTTTAATATCTTCCGGTACAGGGTTATTCATTATGAATGTCCCAGTCCTTACCATAGTTATTATTGCATAAACAAAAAAAAATTGTAATAAAAGTTGTGTGGTTATAAACTAATTTTATTATAACGTTAACAAAAGTACAGTGGCTTGTGTAGTTTAGGGGACACAAAAAAAGTATTCGTTTTTTTAAACAAGACACCTGTATATTATTGAATTTTGGAAAGATGTTTTCTTCTGATTTCAAAAATATACCATATTATAGCCCTGTCTTACACCGTTCTTAAGATATTAAAGGATAAATATAGTAAATTAAACTAGTTACTATAAATATTGAAAAGTCAATAATATCAAAGAAAGCTACGAAAATCACAACTGCCATGTTTATTAAATGTCATATCTTTATTGAAAAATTCAAAATGGTTTACAGTGTAGAAGAAAAAATTCAAATATTCACTTGCTATATAGAAAATAACAAAGATAAACGTGCAGCGCAAAGAGCATACAGGGAGTTAGTTGTATCCAAATCGTCCAACACCCGCAGACAATACGTTCAGACGTATTTACTAACAGGTAAATAATATCGGTAGTTTTAATAGAAAAAGACGACTAGTTCATGCAAACAACGAAGATCAATTAGGTATACTGCTTTATTTCGAATGTAAGCCCTCTTATAGGAAATCTTGAAGAGTTTTTTGAAACACTATATTATCTTTTAGAAATTTCTGAATGTAGTATAAATAATGCAGCAGCTCATTTGAATATGAGTTACTCTAACAACTACAAACCATATAAAATTTTACCCGTAAAAGTTTTGACATATGCTCATAAAAGGAAAAGGTTTGAGTTTTGCCGCCAAATGCTCCAAAAGTTAAATGAAGATCATGATTATTTGACTAAAATATTATGGACCGATGGATCATCCTTTTCTACAGCTGGAGTTTTTAATAGGAAAAATCGTAGGTCATGGGAAACCAAGGAGAATAGAAAAAGATTGATAAAACCAATAAAAAATCAGGAAGAAAAACTCTTAGTGTATGGTGTGGAATTTTCAGAAACAAAATTGTTGGGACCCATATTTTATGATTTCAATTTAATTGGAGTTTTCTGAAAGACCCCTGGGTGTGAAACGTATATCCTTAACCTATCCAAATTGATTCTAACAGTTAACATATTTGGTACCCTTTTTCAGAAGGAGCTACATAATATTACAGACAGTTTTAAATTGCATGCTTTAATGAATGTCAGTAAAACGTTATAAACAGGCAGCTTATTTAATGCCAGTAAGTTCATTACATTGAAGGGAGGTAGAACATCGATTTTATTAGTTCTCTATACATATCTTCTCTATGTTGTGTATATTTATTACATTAAAAAAAATGTGTTCCAAGTCGCATAAGTTCGAATCTATTACTTTTATTTTATTAAGATGTGCGGGATAGCATGCATGGCCAAACTTAAGACTACTTATAGTGACTATACTACTACGCGCTAATTGATAGTTCTTTTACCAGTATTGGTTGGGAATTTCTGGGTGTAAGAGTGTATATCTTGTAGGTTTTTCAATGCAATACTCATGCCATAAATTTTTCCATCTTTCTTTTAGTTTAATCATCCACGTTTATTATATTATTTATTGGTAGTCCATTTTTTACGGCTTCTTTGGCTAGATTATCCACATGTTCATTATGCTGCAGTCCAATATGTGCTTTTATCCACAAAAAACTGATATCGAAATCCTTTGGGCGTAGCTTTTCGATTTTCAGTTTAATTTTTGGAATGATTTGATTTTCATAAGTAGCATTTCTATCAAAAGGTTGGCTAATATTCGTGAGAACTGATAATGATTTTTTATAACCATGTCGTTCAATGAATTCAAGAGCTTTGATAATTCCGATTGCTTCTGCAGAAAAAATAGAAGTAGCGTTATTAAGTTTAAATTGCATTTGAACCTTCACTGACGGGGCATAAAATGCGCACCCTACACCACTGAATTGTTTGGAAGCATCCGTATATATTTTAATAAATAATGTGATAGTATATTCTTACTGATTGTTTATTATGATTATAATTCGGAATTTCAAAATATAATTAGACGTTTTCAATTATGTATTGAAAATAATGGTGGACACTTCGAACAACTTTTATAAGTTATTATTTAGTTATAGTTGTAAAGTTATCTTTGTTATATTCGTTATTTAATTTTAATTAAATGTTGACCAAAACTTTTATTTAATATATTAAGTACGGTGTAAGATAGGGGTATGATATGGCATATTTTTGATATCAGAAGAAAAACATATTTTCAAAAATTCAATAATATACAGGGTATATTTTTTTCTATTCCCTAAACTACGCTCGCCACTGTACTTGTTAACGTTATAATAAAATTAGTTAATAGCCGCACAACTTTTATTTCAATTTTTTTTGTTTATGTAATAATAACTATGGTAAGGGCTGGGGCATTTATAATGGATAGCCCTGTACAAGGCTAATAGGTCCACAATAGTCTTCTGCCGGAGATACACTCAATTTACTGACAATTCTGCAAGCGAGACTCACTTAGGATGGAAAATGGCGCTCTGCTCTCCTACAATGAACTGTTAAGAGTTGTCTTATTTGAACGTCTTCAGATATACCTGCATTAATTGTTCCGTATTTGTTACTTAGCATTGAGTATATTTTCCGGACAGTAGATGGTTTATTTAACTTTGCTAATCCTGCAAAGTATACAAGAAATACATTCTCTATCATATTGTTGAAGATAAATATGTTTAGATTTATCAGGCAACAGATTGCCTCCTGTCGCCTCTGCTAACTCTCTAATTTCTGGAGGAGTTGGAATAAAACTAACATTGCTGTCAATATCAGACACTAAAAAGGAATGAAGCCATGTAATAACTATTATTTAGATAAAATTATATGAATTTACTTACTTTTTATGAAGTAATATGTATTTGAATTTAAAAAATTAGACAATTTTGACAGTTGACAATTGTTGCTAATAGTGTATTTTCTTCTTTTTTTATTATAAAGTGTCATAAAGTACACTTATTCTGCACTTCTGGCTCTAACAATTAATAGTCAACGACCATATTAGTCATTTTACGTTGAGTATAGAGGATTTTTATGCATTTTGGTATTTCTAATACTTCTACACTGCGTAGTGCAGCAGGTGTACAAAACGGAACACGCCTATTGCCTCTTTCTGTCAAATTAACCGTGATATTTAGAGGGTGCCACAAGTTTTCATTCCATACCAAGGGCGAGAATGATTATTCTTGAACTAGTGCTAGAATTATTATTCTTGCACTAGTGCTAGAATGAAGCTATTCCATAATCAAAAACTACGTCGGAATGTAGAAATTCTACAATAGTCGAAGAAAAAAGTTCTTTCATTATCATAATAGAAAATATATTACAATCGAAATAGAATAGTTGTGTGATATTCACATCCCCTTAAGAATTTTCTAAGAGGGTGAAATCACGCACTCGTTTCTATCACTATCTCATCTTATATTTTTTTGACAGTCAAGGAAAAGTTGTTTCATCATATTATTGAGGGGAAATATATTAGAATCGATATAGGATAGTGGTGTGATAGTCACATCCTTTAAGTATTTTCTAAGAGGGTGAAATACACCCCAAACACTCGTTTTCATTACTATCTTACTTTTTATATTTTTGACAGCCAAGGAAAAGTTGTTTCATTATCATATTGAGGGAAACTATATCCCGTAACCAATCAGTATTCGCCGTCTACTACCTTCGACTCGCAGAGAGGATGGATTTTTCAAATAGTAAAAGTTATCAAAAAGACTCGTACAAGTTAACCCACAACTCCTCAGAGGCTAAAAGACACTGTCTCCACACTTGGAAGATTAATTAGGTAGATTTAAAATGAAACCAGAAAGTTCCTCTAATTGAAATTTCAATTATTTGGACCTTGAAGTCCCTTTTATAACTACTACAAATGCACATATTATATCAGTCGCCAATGGTCACAAGTATCATCGGATCTGTTATGCACAAGTTATCAATCTACCAATATATCAATCCTTAAAATTACCCTAGTAATTAGGTGCAAAACCTGAGCCTTGGCTGAAGGCTAAAGATTGGGGAACATAAATAAGGCTGAAGGCAAAAGGTCTATCTCGGTCTATACGTTGCATTGAAATCCAAAAAAAACCCAAAAAGCGTCCAACCACCCAGCCCTAAATCAAGCACGGTTCAAAGGCTAACCCCATAGACAAATAATATAAGAGACGGTTTGATGCATAGGCGGCAAGTGGCACAACGTTTCTGCGCCGCCGCCCGCGCATGGAGTCTCTGCAGTCGCGCGAACTACAAGACTGTTTTACATAAACAAAATAGAATAAAATAATTTAATATATTATAAATGACAATAAATTTCAACATATAGCCTTTAATGTGGATAAATATTATAAAATATCCTAGTATATTAACTTTTAAGTCATTAAAAATGAAAATATACAAAATGAATCTTACATTGGTTTGTGTGAATACGGCTTGTGTTTGTCAAAGTAAAGTGTCAAAAATAAAAATTACTAAAAATATGGTTATGGTTGCAAATTCTAATAAGTAAAATTAGAATAGTTTTTTAAAATTTATTTAGGTTTTCCGTTCTAATAAAGTTAATAAAAGTATGTGAACCTTTAAAATGTCATTACCAGGTATAATTCGTCATAGTTGTATTGCAAAAAGTTGTAAATATTTTTGGCTAACCCCATAGAGGAAGTACAAATAGCTGGCATCGCGTCGATCTGAGCGCACCCCTTGCGGGGTGCAGAACTAATTCTTACAGGCGGGATATTTGAATTTGGTAGTTTGGATTATGGGTAGGTAAATTTTAGTTTGTCTTAAAATTGTTTATCATATAATTATTTCATTCCAAAAAATAAAATTATATTTCATTTTTTGTAATGAAATAATTATAATAAACAATTTTGAGACAAATAGTTTAGATAAATAAGAAAACAGCAAACATTTAAATGTTTTATTAACCTGCACATAATATAAAAAAATATGAATCACAATTACATATTTCTACTAAAATTACATTATATTTAAGAAAATTATTCCAATATCACATCAAATTGCACATTAAGTTATTTTAAAATTATTGACAACAAAACCAACAAACGTTTTAAAAAAAGAAGTTAAAAACTAGTTTCTCCATATCCATGAAGACAGGACCAGGTCTGAAACAAAAAATAAATTAAAAGTAGTACGTTTTAAATTAGAAACAAATATTTTTGTTTGTTAGTCCTCTTACCATAATTATATTTTTTAATTCATAAGGGAACACAAACATTTATGAGTTGAGAAAATACATATGATTTATGTTCTAGACAGGTGAATCAATCAAAATTTATATGACCATTTGCAGTGTTAATTTTTTTTAGTAATATTTTCTACATGTACTAAAAGTGGTAAAATATGATAACAAAGTCATGCAGTATTGAAGGAAATTTAACGACTTCCCTGTACATAAATCAGACGTATTTTATCATCATTTTCTTTGAAGGAAGAGAAACTATGGTAAACATCTAAAAATCTGTCTGCAAATTAGCCTTACATTCTTCGCAATTAAAAGTTGTATGAAACCATAGCTTATTGTTTGAGTGTCAACATTTGAATAATGTTATGTATCTAAAAACGGGAATTAAATTTTTATCAATTCAGTAATAGTTTTACAAGTGAATGGTTTTGATTAATTATGAGAATTTTAAAAAGACTAAGTTATCTAAGAAATTACATCATCTGCTTCACAATTTGTGTTGTAGTTCTCGACTATCAATGTCACAAAAAATAAGGTTTCTTTTTACAGAAATTACTGTACTTTGAAAATCTTGGATATTATTACCATGTGGTAGTGTATGATGTAAGGATTGAAAAGGTAAAGCAAAATTAAGTCTTTTGCGACATGTGCTTGTAAGTGGATCATCATCAAAATGATCTACACACAACCTTTGATCATTACATGAATAAGGAAGTTCTAAAATTTTGTACCACTGTTCTCTTTGATTAATGTCAGATGAAAATTTCAAAATGTTCTGTTCTTAAACCCAAATAGCGAAGTGGCCAAAACTATTTACTATTAACAATTTTATGCAATACAACTATGACAAATTATAGCTGGTAATGATATTTTAAAGGTTCACTTACTTTTATTCACTTTATTAGAACAGAAAACCTAAATAAATTTAAAAAAACTATACTAATTTTACTCATCCTTGGAACTTGCAACCATAACGTCCATAACCATACTTTTAGTAATTTTTATTTTTGACACTACTTTGACAAACACAAGCCGTATTCACAAAAACCTATGTAAGATTGATTTTGTATATTTTCATTTTTAATGACTTAAAAGTTAATATACTAGGATATTTTGTAATATTTATCCAGATTAAAGGCAATATGTTGAAATGTATTGTCATTTATAATATTTTAAATTGTTTTATTCTATTTTGTTTTTGTAAAACAGTCTTGTAGTTCGCGCGACTGCAGAGACTCCATGCGCGGGCGGCGGCGCAGAAACGTGCCACTTGCCACCTATGCATCAAACCGTCTCTTATATTATTTGTCTATGGCTAACCCCGTAGAAACGGTTAACTTACTTGATGATTAATTTACAAAATTTTACCGCAGACGTAAAAAGAATAATTTAAAAAAAAATACACCAAACAAGCTAAATGTCCTAAGTTCTATGGAGAATAGACAAAATAGTACATTTACAATTATACCAGAATTTACAAAATACAATGTGGATGTAAAATATTGGGAGTATCACACTTGACTTTAAAACAAAAATTATATAGATAGAAATTTTTTGTCCGGCAAGTTGCACTTTAATATTTCGCAGATTACCTCGTTGTTTGTACCAATTATCAACAGCGATAAGATAGGAATACAAGTTATGTTCACTGATAAGGAACTCTGTTCGAATTTTATATTATTGTATTGAGGATATATTCATATAAAAGTTATCTATGAATAAATTCTTCAATATTTTGTCTAGGGATCGACCGATACCGATATCGGTTTATCGGCCATATCGGCCTTCTAGGCCGATATCGGTATCGGCCGATATGTAAACTACGAAATATGCCTATATCGGTATCGGCCGAAAATGTGAATTGCTTAATATTTCAGTTCTTAAGGATTTTTTAAAGGAAATTAAAACAGAAATACTAAATAAAAAACAAATAAAGTTTATTATAATTCAAAATTTAGCAAAAAAGTCATTAAAATGTAGAAGTAACACCCTAAGTTAAACAAATTATCAAATTAATATTGTTAAGTTTCGGCAAGTTGTAATGTAACAAAATTAAGCTTTCTGCTCTTTCTGGAGTTAAACGATTTCTTGCGCTTTCATAAACATTTCCAGCTGAAGAAAATAGCTGTTCACTAGCAACACTACTTGGCGGCGGTGCTAGATATATTATTGCAACTTTGTACATCAATGGAAAAATGTCTTTTTTTGCGCCCACCAAGTCAAAGGATCTTCATTTCTTGATATTTTTTCTAATTTCTTATACAATTCAATCTCATCATCAATTTTATTCGTCATATTATCAGTACTTTTCTTATATGACACTGATTTACTGGTCGTCATACCAGTAAGTTCATCAAAAGTATTCCAAAATAAACTATGAGAAATTGAGCCCGGGGCATTTTCCTGAATCTGTTGGTTTACCTCGTGTGATTTTTTGGCGATTTTCGCTAAAGGAGCATCATCGTCGCTCACTTCAGATTCTCCGGAATTATCTTCCAGCAAGTCTGAACCTAGTCCATTAGTTTTTAAAAGTTTTTTTTTTAAATCTGTAAAGGTTCTTTGCGATAAATCATTGTCAAAGAAAGATGTCTTGAACCTTGGGTCCAATAAAGTGGCAAAAAGAAGGTTTCTATCAGTGAAGCAGGCTTTGCATCTCTTATTCAAGGAGTCTTTAAGCTCGTTTTTGGTACTCTGCACCCCTGAAAAGTCAGCTCCTTCAGCTTTCTGGAGATATTTTAAGAGAGTTTTAAGTAAGGGTATTACTTCCGATATAGATGCACTATTCTTACTAATAACCTTCGTAATTTCTTCAAAAGGTTTTAAGAGATTTAGTAAATTTTTTGCTAGTTCCCATTGGTGGTATGCTAGTGTCACATCTTTTAAAGCTGGATTGTCCATTATATATATATATTAAGAGCGTTTTTTTGTTCTATCAGACGTTCCAACATATAAAAACTTGAGTTCCATCGTGTTGGAATGTCCTGCACCAAAGCTTTCTCGGTCATATTAAGGGACTTTTGAATATTCTTCAGCCTATGACAAGCCAAAGAGGAGTAACTAAAATGAGTTACTATACGTCTTGCTTTTGCCAATAAATCTATAATTGATCGTTGACTTTCTATGGAGTCATGTATGGCTAATTGTATGGTATGTATGAAACAGGGTTGGTGTTTTAATTTAACCTCATCAATGCCTTTTTTTATGTTGGCAGCATTATCAGCCAAAACCAAAAGAATTTGATTCTGATCTAACTCCCATATTGTCATGAATTCAGATAACATCTGTGAGATGTTTAAAGCTGTATGTGACCCAGGAAAATGCTTGCAGGCCAGTACAAATGAACATCTTTCAGTCGTTTTAAAATCTATCCAATGTGCAGTAAAAGAAATAATTGGGTTGTTATTATGCTTGCAAGTCCATATATCTGTGGTGGCAGAAATTTTAATGTTTTCTTTCAAGGAAAGTGATAATTTTTCACAAATTGCCAAAGTACATTTTTTGTATATATCAGGAAGTATTCTTTCTCTAAAATATTTATCTGAAGGAATATCGTAACAAGGAACCAATTTATTTAAAAGCCGCTTAAAACCCACATCGTTCACAATACTGAAGGGCTGTATGTCTATAGCTATTAATTCTCCGATATAATAGTGAATCTTTTTAGATTTAGTTCTATCAATGTCCCATAACTGCATATTTTCAAAGGATTCAAAAATCTTTGGTTGTGTGGTTGAGCCTCCGCTTCAGCTTGCATATGAACGAGATGAACTAGGTTTTTCGTGTGCTTCTGCATCTAAAAAACAACCCTTCTAAATACTGGGTGTTTCATAATTCATAAATTTATATTCAGAGGTACTGTTTGGCTTCAGAGTTCAGGAGTAAAAGTACTCACTTAACGACTTAACGCAAAAACAAAAACAGAAATTTAATAACTTGTCGATGTTGCAGCCAAAATTACTAATTTCTAAAACAAATTTATTATATACTTACTGCCATCAACATTTTTTTCTTTTGACTCCTCACTTAATTTTTCAATGTGAAACTTCGCCATATGATGCTTTAAATTGGTAGTATTTGCTGTTTTGCCTTTACCTCCCAGAGAAACAACAGCATTACATAATTTACAGGTGGCATTTGCTTTTATTGTAGAGGCATTAACTTCGTTCTTGGAGAAATACGTCCAGTAAATACTTTTACCACTAGTTATGTTGCCACTAATACTGCTAGTTATTGAAGATAATGAACCAGAACCAGGCTCTTGTAAAGATGACGACGACTGTGAAACGAATGGAGAACGCACGACAAAACGATCCATGTTTGTGAAAAATCAGTGCAATACTATACTACGACTACTACGAGTTTTATTATCTTACTGTTTCTCAGCGTATTCGGAAATTCTGGTATTCCCGACGGAGTGAACATAGCCGACTGGCCGGGCTTTGTTAAATTCGGAGATTCACCGTATCGATTTTTAGTATTCCGCCGGGCGATTTTACAAAATATCGAATTTGCTCTGCAATTTTTTAGTGATTTTATGGTTAATCCGTGTAACGGTAACAGTATATCATTATAAATCACTTTTACCTCATTTATACAGCAAAAAATTTACGACAAAATTGTATGGCCGATATATCGGTATCGGCAGATATCGGCTATGAGTTTATCGGTATCGGCCGATATCGGTATCGGCCACAAAAAATCATATCGGTCGATCCCTAATTTTGTCGTACCGTCTACCCTACACACTTCACACACTAAA
Source organism: Galeruca laticollis (assembly GCA_963921935.1). Classification (NCBI taxonomy): domain Eukaryota; kingdom Metazoa; phylum Arthropoda; class Insecta; order Coleoptera; family Chrysomelidae; genus Galeruca; species Galeruca laticollis. Next base: position 88,007,178 of record OY998182.1, read on the forward strand.
CTTTCATTTTTCACAATTTCGTGTAATTGATTTGTCGTTACACGTCCAATATATCCAAAAAAAAACGTAGCCGATTTTTCAAATAAGTATTTTCACTATAAACACATGGTTCACACTGTAACGTTAAAATTTGATTTAACGCTAGAAAATACCAGACCATTAGATACTTGTCAATTGTTGGCACGTATGAGGTCCAGTTAACTCTTGAAGGGGCACGCAATCTGATATTTCACAAGCGGGCGGGCGCGGTACTTTATGCCGCAAATTATTAAATATTGTTTTTGCTATGTAAGATCGATTTTTATGTTAAAAATAACACATTTCATTTAGAAAACGTTTATTATTAATATTACAATAATAATCGAATAAGTAACATTAAAATATTAATAGTTTAGTAAAAATATTACAGTATTAGTATATAGTTTTTAATCAATGTCCATAGAAGCATTTTTACAAACATTGCATATGATTATCTTCTCGCTGTGATTTTTGCAAACAAATTTTGTACATGCGTTGCAATAAGATGTAGTTTTATTGTTCTTATGAGCATCGCACAAATGGCAACCTCCAAACCGCTTTTCATTGGTCTTTTTGAAACTTTAGCTTCTGGTTTATATTTAGAAAGTAACAATTGAATGTCTTTTGGAAGCATTTTCAGCTCCGCACGCTCTTTCATGTGATCTTCCATTAAACCGAAACCCAAATTTGGAAGAAAAAATCTCCTTTTCTGACGGTTGTTTGCTCGAAATACAATTTCTGAGTTTATACCGGTTATATCAAGAAATCTAAAAAAACGCAAGTGCCCATCTTCTAGTTATTCTTTGGGTGGAATATGCAGCACACTTCTGATCCTCAACGTCTACACTACACTTTGTCATTTTATAATGATGGATCGTACAAGGTTTTTTGGTTTCTAAGTCAATTTCTCCAGTATCATCCATGGGTAATAATAAAATCACTGCTTTATCCTTTTTGGGGCAGAAGGAGACCATGGTCTTATCATATTGAAATCCAAATAGAGCTGTCCCTATATCTCGGTCCTTATCTGGCAAAAAATCTACGAGAATTTCTCTTTTATTCCTTTTTAGGGTTCCGGTTAGGGTTAAGCCATGTTCCCCAAGAGGTATTTAGCTAACGGATAACTTGTATAATAATTATCAGTTGTCTAATTTCTGTTAGAGTTCTCTATAGGATGTATTAATTTCTTGACTATGTCTGTAGGATTATTGGAAACTACATATGGGCTTTCTTTCTGCCTTTCACAGTAAATCTCGAAATTCCAAGTATAAAAAGTTTTGCTATCACACAGCGCATACACTTTTAGGCCATATTTTGCTGGCTTGGTAGGAATATATTGTATAAATCTACATCGGCCTCGTAATGGGTGGAGCATTTCATCTATAGTAAAAAATTCTCCAAGACTAATTTTGTTGACAGTTTTGTAAAAACATTGTATAGAAATCTCTTATTGCGGCTAATTTATCACTTTCTTGGCGGACAGTTCTGGTTTTGATGTCATCAAAGCGAATAGATCGCAATAAAAAAGAAATCTCGTAAAATCATCATTCCGGTACCATTTGTGGCCCACAATTCCAAAACATTTGTATGATGTATCTTTTTCACAGAAATCATAAATAAGGCTCCAATTAAAGCCTTTATCTCATTTAGTCCCGTTCTCTTGATTATTCGATAGTTGATCTTTTCTTTTCCTTGTACATATTTGTATATTTTACGATTTATTCCAGCATATCATCAGTAACGAAAAGTAGAAAAGGGAATAGTTCTGAAGGGGTTTCTCTTGCGCGGCGAGTGGGACCAGGGAAAGTTTTGATGATATTTTTTGACTTCGTCTTTGTCGGCATTCCCAATGGGTTGCTTATCCAAAGAGTAGAATCATCTCTACCAACAAAAAAACGATAATCTTCAAATTTCCCCAGAGAATAATTATCAACTTCGTCGGCGGACTGCTCAGAATCGCTCTCGTGGCTAACCTGCTCTATTTCTTCTTCTTCACCCTCACTGTCATCTGTAAAATCAACGACTTCTTCATATTCGTCCCATATTCGGCTAGCAAGCTGCTCTAATTCATCTTGAGATAAATACTTTCGAGCCCTACAATAAAACGGCTTAAGATATTATACCTAACCGAAGTAATGTATGTATTATTTTTGATTAAATGCAGTTATAATTTGGAAATGAAAAATTATCTTAAAATAAATAGCTATGCTAGCTAAATAGTGCAAAGATTTGTAAATTTAAAGTAAAAAGTACAAAAAGAAATTAATTCCCGTCACAACACTTCACTTACATGACTAGGCGCGCGCGGAACTAAGTACCGATACTAGAACACTATGCCACTCATTGACATACTATACTGATGGACTGGCCCGCCTACCACACAATTGATGCCATCGCAGTGCGAGAGAGAAAGATCGAGAAGGATAGCGCTAGTTGTGGCAAAAATATTTTTCAATGTATGGTTACGGTATGGTTTTATATGTTACTGCCTGAAGGTTTGTTATATATTTTAAATAATTTTGAGAAATATTTGAAAATGAGATCGTGTTCATCTTATACTTGTACTACAAGGTTGAAAAAAGGCGAGAAAATAAAATTTCACAGGTAGGTAAATAAACAATAAATTTTATATAAGTTAGGTTTATTAAGATGATTAAAAATATTTTTCATGTTTTATAGATTTCCAAAAGATCGCAATTTAAGTAATGGTTACACGCTGTTAGAAGAGATAAGCCAAGTGATACAGCTGTTACTTGTGAAAAGCATTTTAGAGTTGATGACTAGGTATTAAATGTTCACGGAAATCGGGTATTAAAAAAGACAGCAATTCCATCACAGTTTGATTTTCCTGCTCATTTGATCAAAGTTATCAAAAAGAGAAAACCCGTAACAAGAATACTTAATGTAAACCAAGATGAAGGGGCTTTCTTGAAAAATTTGAATTGAAAATAATATTTTTAATATAAACATTCGAATACTTTTTATATTACAATTTTAATATACTAAAGTGTACATTTTTAGGGGATGCTGTTGCAGGATGCAGTACTGATATAATTCCTGAAGTGAAATCTATGGAAGTCGATTTATATGTACCAGAAGTTAATAAGCCAGAAGATCCAGTAAACAATAACATATTATCCAATGAAATAAAAACATATTTGAGTGTGGAAAAAAAAGTTGCAAGGTAAGAAGACCTACTGATTCTTAAATAGTTGACCATTTAAAAAAATACCTTCAATTATGCATTTTTTCTATTTTTAGAAAAAAATGAGATCCAATAGTCTTTGGAGATTTTGAGGAGAGTGATTGGGAATTTCCAGAAAAGAGAAAGAAATTTTTGAAAATTACCTACCCAACTGTTTGTAAATATAAAAAAATGAATAAATATTACACAAAAATCCATTTAGTTTATTTTGGACTATTTTTTGACCTACCCTGTTTGACTTGCAACCATTCGGAATGCATCTAATTTAATTATCGAACATGCACCAGCTTTTAGCAATATTTGAATTTTTACTGAGCAATAAAAATAATTCCACGTTGCACACTTATATAACCACACTGTATAAATAGACACGTAACAATATATTTTTATGAAAATGCATTGTCTTTTTCGTAGTATATAACAATAATAATTGTATATTTTCTTTTTATACGTAATAAAATGATTTTTTTAATGGTTGTTTCATTATTTTTTTGTGTTATTTGGGTTTAAAATAATATTAAAGATATTAATAAAACATAGTCTGTTATTTGTTTATAAAATTAAAATATACTTTGAAGCATTTAATGCAGTTACAACAACTTTTACTAATAAGAAAATAATTTTATAAGCACCCATTATATGCTTTCTCCGTGTTTTCTGCCACACCTAGCTCCATCTCTTTCTAGGTTTTCTCTTTCTAGTCTCTTCCGCATTTTATCCTACAGCGTTTATTACCGTAGGCCAGTCCACTAGTATAATATGTCAATGATGCCACTCAATCGCCAACTGTTAATTGGCGCGAGCCAAGCAGGCACTCGTAGGCGCTAGACACCCGAGAAGACCAGGTCAGTATACGCATACCTAGGAAGATGGCGCCAGTTGAATTACGCTTCGGATATTATCAGGAAAATTGACAAATTGCGGGAGAATTTTAGGTGGCTTATTCTCCCAAAAGTCCGTAACTAAAAATTAAAAAAAATATCACAATAAATTTCTCCGGGATTTCACAATTAACAATTGGAGTATTGAAATTAAAATTAAAGAAAAATCTGGCCTGATTGTCTCTATAAGTAGGTCCCCCGACGCTCTGGCAAATCTGTACACTTTTCCCCAAGCTTTCTCGGTCTCGCGAATAGAGATGCCTTGCAGAAATAAATCGGTGACCACCCCGAATAAATTTCCTTTTCGGACTTGGGCGTGGAGTGTAGATTAATATTCAGCTTAAGTTCTCAAAACAACACATAAAATCGTATCTTGCCCCACAAAGTTTAACTTAAGTTACCTTAAAACCCTAAATAGAAAACTCTTTCTAATAAACAAAAAAAAATCATTACTGATTGGGAGAAGACAAAAAAGGATGGATAAATCTACTTTGAAAAGTGAAATCTTAAGGAGGCCGCTCACCTTATTAGAAGGGTTTTCCACACAAATCACTAATTGGGAATGTCAAGGGCTTTTAATCGACCACCAAAAAAATGTCACCAGGTACAGGTAAAACCTCTCGTTTCTTCGATTCTACTCTGGCCACTCCAAAAATATCCTATCCAAAGAAATTAAAAATCACTTTGCCTCACTCCCACCAACTAACATATACCCTGTCCTTAACCAGTACTATTGGTGGCCTAACTACTAGGTACCAATAATTCAAACTAATGACATTTGCCAAAAGACAGTGGCGTATCCCAAAACCAAAACGTTATAACATTGGTAATCACTAAAACTTTATTGACAATTGTACCAGGCTTCCATTCACGAATATTTGTTGTGATGAGGACTTTTTGATTCGGTAATTCCTTTGGAGTTGTATTATAATAATTGGCCCGTAGGATCTGATTTTCTTTTAAATTCTTTTCTACTCCTGCAGTAGGAAATTTAAGCTGTAATAATTTTTGATTTACAGGAAGTGAAGTATGAAGCTTAAGACTCATCAAGAAATAAATGTGTCTTTCTACTAACCCGTTGGACTTGGGGTAATGTGGGCTATATGTTGTATGTTTAATGCAAGATTGTTTTAAAAAGTTAGAAAACTCATATGAGTCAAATGGTGGACCATTGTCAGAAAAATTTTCAGAGGTAGCCCATGAATTGCAAAAACATTTATTAATGTACTGATAACAATACTACCAATTTTATTATTTAATTTATTAACAATAACAAATTTACTGGTCCGTCGACCTAGCTCCCCTCCCCACCCCAGAATTTGTTGTTGCAAATAATTTTATTTTATTGCACAGCAATGTGCAACCAACATTTTTGTTTGCACACCCTCTAGAAAAAAGCTATAAATAAAGGAAATTTGTACTTTTCTCTCACTCTAACTAATGTCTTCTGTGCAATCTTGCACTCATTAGTCATATGGTTAGAACATATTTTATTAAATATGTGCGATGATTCATATTTAGACTGCAATATTTTGCTAGCATTAATCAGGTAATTATAAAAATATACAAAAAATGTCTAAAAAAGAATTGAATTTAACTTACTATTTATACAAACACAGTAAAAACCTTTTTATTTAATAACATACTAATTATACACTATTGCACAATAAAAATTTCTCTTTGCACACCTTCTGTTGGAGAGATATAAAGAAAAGCTCTTGGTGTGAACGAATGCAATAAAAGTAAGAGAGACAGAATTATGTAATACGTTATGCATTTTATATAAGTATGTCTCTTATACTCTTATTGTATATATCTTACCAAGTTTTGTGTTTTTTGCGGAAAAATACCTAATTTTTATTGTGTAATGAGTACTCTGTAATAATAGATGTATAATAAATAAATATTATTTATCTTGAAAAATAATATTCTATTATTTTATGCAACTACAAAACGTAAACAAACAAACGGCGAAGCTTGGCTACGGCTAATACAAAATTCAATGTCTAAACTTCTGATTTTGCATCGATGGACATATTTCAGTAACACTTCATACCAATGACGGGTATTTTATGACCACTCCTATTCAATTCAAAATATAATATAAAATTTAAAGTAATTAAAAAAAGTTCATCGGAATCTTATAGCAAAATCTGTTTAGGGCAATAAATATTTTTTCCGATTTTATATTGACTTTTATAAAAAATATGGCTATTTAACTAGAAGGTGGACATTTTTACCCTATTGACAGCACGCTTTGTCTCAGTATTCCGTCACTGCCAGCTCCCATCCATTACAATACATTACCGAAAGGGGGGTTAACTGATACCTCATTTTAAAGGTCGTTTTTTCAAAAACACCACATACCTGACCTTTTATAGCAGTTAGCGAGAAATCTGGTAAAAACTGTAAACAAGTTTATCCAACATAATAATAAAGAAACATAATTATCTTAAAATAAATAGCTGTCCTAGCTAAATAGTGCAAAGATTTATAAATTTAAGGTAAAAAGTACAAAAGGAAATTAATTGCCATCACAACACTTCTCTTACATGACCAGGCGCGTGCGGAACTAAGTACCGATACTAGAACACTATGCCACTCAATCGCAAACTGTTAATTGTCGCGAGCCAGGCAGGCACTCGTAGGCGCTAGACATGCGAGAAGACAGGTCAGTACATGCATACCTAGAAGGATGGCGCGAGTTGAATTACGCTTCGGATATTATCAGGAAAATTGACAAATTGCGGTACAAAATTCGTCTTGAGGGTAAGACGGCGAGAACGTGAGAGAATTTTAGGTGGCTCATTTTCCCAAAGTCGTCGACGAAACGTCTATAAAGCTAGCATGATAAAATCAACAGAATCCTTTTAAAATAAGAGCAAAAATTAGTGCCAAAAGCTGAAATTTGATGCCCTCATTCATTACCAGAAAATGAGAACACTGCTAACTTTTAATAAAGCCGTAAAAACAATGAGTGCTGGCGATATGTGATAAGAGATGTAGCAAAAAAAATTTTTGTTTCAATTTAAATAATCAAAACTTCAAGGATGACAGTCTGAGCATATACTGGGGACGAATACACAGATCTGCATTGGTAATTAATGGTTCTATGGGGTTCGGTATTTACAGGCCTATTCTGTATCTAAGTGGCAGTCAAGCAACTTTATAGTGACTGACTGACAAGCAACTCTAGATAGTAACTTTTTAACCACTTTCAATAAAATTGCTATTCTGGTGACTACTCGTGGTTAAGAAGAATGATTAGTCACTTTTATAGTGTAAATCGATCTTACTTTTTCACTAACAAGTCTGACAACTGAGAAAAGTGAGGTTAGAAAAATATTTCCTCCTACCCCTATAGAAAGTACACACTTTCCTCCCTCAAATCAGGGAGGAAACTCATACTTTTTCTCCCTAGGGAGGAAAAGTACTTTCCTCCCTAGGGAGGAGAGTATTTTTCCTCCCCCTCATTTCAAGTAAGTTGTAAACGATGAAACTTGTGAATTCATTATATTCATATTGTTTCCATAATTTCTAGAACATCCTGTATATCCTGTTTTTTGGTAAAAATCAAACATTAATGTTACTTCAACGTAGTTCTTCAATACAAATTTCAACTTCAGGAATCTTAGATATACGTTTTTTGAGTTCAGAATAAGAAAAGCATAGTATGCTGTGGCTCGCTGACAGTAAACACGGCTATTGACTTTTGAGGTGCAAAGTCGCTACATTCATTAAACTTAGTTGAATTTTTGAAAAATGGAGAGCGATTCAATTGATTTTGAATTTCCAAATACACCACCTAATATTAAGGAACAAACCAACATAGCGTCATTAACCTTACTACCACAAAAATCTAAAGACAGGTATGAAAAACAACATGCACAATATAAGCAATGGGCTGAAGACAACAAGATACATAAATATTCAGAGAATGTTTTACTGGCATATTTTTCACTACAAGGAAATACATTTTCAAAAAAAGGTGGGTAGGAGGAAAAATCATATATGTATCACATGGGAGTAAAGTGCCTTTTCCTCCCTTGGATGTTTACTGCCCTCCGCTTCGCGTCGGGCAGTAAACTACATCCTGCGGGAGGAAAAGTGGCACTTTTCTCCCTAGTAATACAAATAGCTATTGTTATTAGTGGGGGTGTTATATGTTGTTAATCGGGCTATCGGTGACCGGAGGGTGATTTGTTTTATATGTAAACTTTTTATTATTTATAAATACGTTTCGCGCGAATCAAGAAAGACAACGTTTGTCTTTCTTGATTCGCGCGAAACGTATTTATAGTAAAGTTTGAATTGATTTTATGAATGGGCACCTCAAAACCAAAACCCCCTCTATGAGCCAACTCCCTGAATTACTCTTCATTGATCAACTATAGCGTAGCGTTATATATAAACAAGGATAACATAGAGACACTGGAAGTAAAAACCGTAAGAGTACGGAATAAAAGAAGTACAAAAATTACCCTATCACAACAAAATATCTCTGAATAATTCTGACTCGATCACTAGGAAAATACAACATTTTATACTATATTTACAATTTTTAGTATATTTTTATGCATAGTCATTGTGTATTTCATTAATTTCATGATCTAACAAAATGTTCATAATCCACGGATCCATCTTCCTACCACCACACTTCTACCTTTCTCTGACAGTTGCTAACGTTAGCAACCACAACCATTGTGGTTGCTCAGAAATAACTATAAATTAACTTTCGTAACCACTGGTTGCCTCTACAGAATACCAATTGAAGACAAGTGGCAACCTAACCACTGACCTTGTTCTAAACCACTTGCTCAGTAGCAACTTTGCGATACAGAATAGGACCGTTAGTGATCAATAAGTGCTGGCCGTAAAATAGCAATAATTTTCAATGTATTTTAATGATCAAAACTGCTAGTATGACATTCTGAGCATGTTCTGGGTGTGAATCCACAGACCTCCTTCAGTAATTAATGATTCTGTGGATTTCAGTATCAAGTGCTCATTGAGTGCTGGACATAGAACAAAAATTCTTTGAATTTTTTAAATCCTTCTCATTATCAAGAATGCTAGGATTACACTCTGAGCATGAACTTACACAAACAACACATAGAACAAGACAGCAAAGCTTTCATAGCAGGTGACATAAACGATAAACACATCTACATACATAATACACACGACAGCCCACTCACTTTTCTCCCCAACGGGGGGAAAAGTTGGATCGACCTGACAGTGACTAGACACATTACGTTAAACGAATGGACTGTGACAAACCAAGAAACACTTAGTGACCACCAATAAATAACCTACACAATATGGGATAACACAAAATAAAATTTTCCGTCGCCCGTATAAGCCCAGTATAAACAAAATTAATATAGAAAAACTACGCGAGCTGGTATAAGAAGCATCGTGGCCTGATATGGGACCCCTCGGCATTCAAATCCACGAAATAGCAGACAAAATAACAAACATTTTGACAGATTTAAAAACAAAAGCAATAAGACGAGCCAAACGGAGTGGAACGCAAACTTAGACAAACAACGAAAAAAAACACCCCGGAAAAATTCCAACGAGAGCATGACCTACTAAGGAGAAGGAGAGCGGAGGAGGAAAAGTTTCACAGAGGCGACAATACAAACAACGTTTTTCACAACAAACGACCCAGATAACCCGTGGAAAATAGCGTATAAAATAATTAGAAACAAACTCAAAACACAATAACAAAGTTCCGTAGGAACTTTTTGGAGTGATCCAGCCTGGGAAGGCACCACCAGACTGCCTCTATTTCGGTTTGCTCCTTCCGAAACTCTTTCTTATGGGAGCATTTTCCTACACGACAGAAAGAGTACGGTCCAATAAAGGGCGTTCGTACTCTTTTCCTGGCAAGTGTATCGGCCTCTTCATTTCCTTTGATTCCTGAGTGGCCAGGAACCCAGATCAAATAGACCCTGTTATTCTTGCCTATTTCGTCAACTTTTCTTCGGCACTCCCATACCAACTTTGAGTTAATGACATGGGAGCACATTTCTGATGGTTTCTTTCTAGGTTCATTTCCACGCATCTCTCAGTTGCAAGTATTTCTGCCTGAAAGACGCTCGGGCATGAGCCTAACGATTGAGTATCTTGTGCCCAGGCCTGAATACTCCAGCGCCAGCTCCTCTTATGGTGTTTTCACCATTTCTATACCATCTGATGGTATTTCCGTTGAGAGTGTGGGTTGTGTTCCCTTTCACAATCTTCTCTCGCACTTAGCATCATAGTGAAATTATTTTCGATGCTTACTTTCTTGATAAATTCGTCACTGGGAAGATTCGCCGATGATATGTACTTTGTTAGAAAGGATCAGACTCCCTGATTTTTACATGAACCATCCCTAGATATTCTAAGAATTGATCTTTCTATCACCAGATGTAAAGGTGTGAGATCTGTAATGATCTCAAGTGCCCTATTTGGGCACGTTCTCGTAGCTCCAGTGATGCATACACAGGCAAACCTTTGAACTTTATCGAGGGTCTTCCTCGTCCTATTCTGACCTGCTTCGGTATGCCAGACTATCGCCACATACGTAATTGCTGGTTTCACAATCATGGCGTACATCCATCGCAGTATTTTAGGTTTACAACCCCAATTCTTACCAGCTAGACTTTTGCTCGCCATCAAAGCTTTACTAGCAATTATTTCAAGATGCTTATTCCACAGAAGTTGAATGTCTACGGTTATCCCGACATGGAAAAATAAATGGGACACAATAGACACAGGTAGAAAAACTTTTGCGATTCAAAACGATAAAAAGATCGCAACTGGCATTGAACTGGTAGACCACCCAGTTAGTTACGGGACATGGAGACAGGGAAGACTACTACAGACGCTTTAACCAAGAGAAACTAACGGGAAATATAAAGAGTGGAATGTAATTGAAGACCTAAACCACATAATGAATGACTGCGCCCTACCCCAAAGAAGAGACGCCAGATAAAGACTGATTGAACGACTTACGGTGGACCTACATTAGTTCCGTATTTCTTCCGACCCGACGTCGACCGACCATCGGACGACTTCGGAGAAAAAACAAACACCTAGATCGTAATGTAAGTGCCTGCAATGAAAACTGAATTTCCGATCCGACAACTCGCGACGATTCCCGATCCGATCCAGCTACACCTACATTGAATCCGCATTTCACCCGGTCAGTTCCGATCCGACGTCGACCAACCATCGGACGACTTCGGAGAAAAAACAAACACCTAGATCGTAATGTAAGTGCCACAATGAAAACGGATCTTCCGATTCGAAAACTCGCGACGTTTCCCAATGCCATATGACGGCCGATCAAACATGTTTGTTTCCGGTCCGAAGTTTCAACTCCGACGTATCGTTGATCAAGTTGGAATTTGTCTTGTTTACTATAAAATCGAACAAATCAATTGGATTTGTGTTTCACCGTGAACGTTGGCACTCTCACCTGTGGCCGTTCGCAGTCGCAGTCTCGTTGGTAAAAGCTTCTTCTTGGAGTTTATTAGTTCTGGTCGTATAATGGTTCAAGTTGCTCCAGTGCCTACTAGCAGAGTATATCTCTTGCCATTCACTTCGCCATCTACATATACACTGTCGTTGCGACATCTGAGCGAAGCTATCAGTATGAGAGGGTATTTGTAACGATCATGGGTCGGTGCTGCCCACTCGTAGCCGACCCGTTCTAGTTTTCCTGTGACTGGGGTTCTTGGTTTGCAGGAGTCCTGGGGCGCTTACATGAACTGCGTACATGCCCTAGCTCGCCACAATTCCAGCATCTGATCTTTCTCGGCTTCTTGTCCATCATACTTTTTATTAAACTGACGAACTGGTCAAATCTGTCTTCGTCACCTTCTTCTTGGATGGTCCTAATTTTGTTATATCCTGAAGCCGTCGTTGCTGCTTCATATTCAAGAGCAGCAGTCAATGCATCGGCCAATGTTTTAGGATGGGCTAAACGAAGCGTCCTCTGCATATCGGGGTCACGTAAGCCATCAATAAAGGCCTGGATGTCCAAACATTCCATCATGTTCTCTGGTGCTGACGGATAAGCAAATCGAACTAGTCGGGCAACGTCCACTTCATACTCTTGAAGGGATTCATCGCGGTTCTTTAGCTGGGTTTTGTACAAATGTTCTAGATGTTCATGACCATATCGCATGTCCAACCTCTTCTTCAGCTGCTCGAAGTCATCCGTTTCTTCCAAAGGTATCGTCTGAAGTACATCTAATGCATCTCCCCGAAGCGCTATAGTTAGGTTCACTGCTTTCTCCTTATCGGCCCAATTGTTCACTCTAGCGGCTGCTTCAAACTGTTTCACATAATTGGTCCACGACATTTTTCCATCGAATGTTGGGGCCTTGACTCGGGTAAAACTGCCAATGTCTTCTAACTTAGGGTGTGTTAATGTCTTGCAAGGTTTCGTTTGCTCGGTCTTCTGTTCTTCCGCTGGCGTGTCTTGAGTTCTTATATCTGTCATCTTTTTTTCTAACTTCTTGATTTTCTCGTCCATCGTTGTCTACTTATTCTCAATCTTCTCGTCCATCGTTGTAATCTTATTCTCGATTTTCTCGTCCATCGTTGACATTTTGTTCTCGATTTTCTCGTCCATCGTTGACATTTTATTCTCGATTTCAAATTTTAGAGACGAAATTTCATTTTCAACGTCAGCGGCAATGCCGTTTTTCATTAATAGGATATCGGCAGATATATCGTTCTTCAAAGCAGAAATATTGTCGTCAATATTAGCAGAAATTTCGATCTTCATAGCAGAAATATCGTTTTTTACATTCGTTGAAATTTTCTCTTCCATGGCAGAAATCTTCTCGTCCATGTTGGCAGAAATATTAGCAGAAATCTTCTCGTCTATGTTCTCTTCCATGGCAGAAATCTTCTCGTCCATGTTAGCAGAAATATTAGCAGAAATTGACGAGATTAAGGTGGAAGCCTCGTTATTAAATAAAACTGTTTCTGGATCAAAGCCGTCATTTTCCAGTGCCACTTTAAGTCTTTCTACTAATTCACTTTTCTTACCGGACGTTTCCAACTCACGATCTTCCAATTCTGCTCTTAACTCAGTCACTTTCAAGTCACATAGTCTCTTGGCCATTTTTACGTAGCAATTTATTTATATTACCCCACACTTGACACCAATGTAATGTTTTTCTAATTTATTTAAACAGTAAACGGGTGGGATAAACTTTAAAAATATTAGATTCTGCCCCCTCGTGATAATTTTAACTTTCATACATGGCTTAGACAGAGTCGAAATCAGGGACTATACCTGTGTGCTGTTTCGTAACAATAATATGAAATTAGTATGAGATAATAATAATTTAAAGGAAATGTTACAAGCGCAGATTCGATCTACACAATAAGAAGTAGTGGAAATAAGAAGAGAAGTAGAGACTCTATAGGAATTAGAATACATCTAGGAGCACAAGAAAATGAAAAGAAATTGGACACTTTAAATAAAAAAAAAGAAAATTGCTGTAATAAATTTAAGAGAAAATATGAAAGAAAATAGACATCAAATGGAAAAGGAGATAGATAAGAGAACACAAGAAAATGGAAAAATATAAAATAAGTAACAGAAAATGTATAGCCAATACGGGAATTAGCAAATGGTGTTACAGAAGTACAAATTGTCGAGGGAATAGAAAACAGAACAGAAAATAGAATAAGACAACTAGAGGAATATTTAAGAAGATAAATGGAGAATAGAATAAGGGAGGGGGCGAAAAAGAAATTAACACAACGAACGCAGAATAGAGCAATAAGGGAAGAGAAGAAAAAGAAGTTTAGAAAACGAAGTGAAGAAAGAGGGAAAGAAATGGAACAACAAAGAAATCCGGTGAATAATAAAGCATAGTGTTCCATTCAAACATTTTAATTAAGCACAGTCCCAATTAAAAACCAGTTAGTTTGTAGCTATGACGATCCACGAGATTTCATAACATTGGATGATAACATTTAGTAAAGAAAGTGTCTTACTAATTATAAAAACTTTAATTGAAAACATAAACATTAAAGTATTAATAGATAGTGGTTCTGTGGTTCATAAAACAGTCTTTATTAGAAAAATTAACTAATGTTTCTCAAAATATAATCAGAATACCTAAAGTAAATCTCATTGGAGCATATAATAAGAAGCTGTGTGAGGTCAATAAACTTTTGAAGAGTACAATAAATTTTACTAATAAAGAAATTAATTGTGAAGTACTTAATAGCACAATATCTTGAAGAAGATATTATCTGAGGAACAAATGAATTTAAAAAAAAAACACCAAATAATTATTGATTTTAAAAATAATAAAAGTGTGCCACAATGAATGTGGGTAGAATGTAGTGAATTAGATAATAATGATAAGTCGACGAAAGAACAGAATATGCATCTAGTATAAGACAGTGGCGTAACTACGATGAAGTTCTGGAGGGGGATGAACTACCGAGAGGTCAGTGTACCGGAATTATTTTAAAATTTTAAGCCCCTGCAATAGCTTTGTTTTTCTTATAAAATTGTAGCCTACAGTTTCTAGCTTTTAGTACATTTCAATCAAGTAAGTTTGCTGTGATTATGTTTTTGATTTTTTTTTCATTTTTAGAGTTGGTGGTTATCCCTCTAATCTCATCAATTGTAGGGACTACTCTTCGTTTGACAGGGATTGTCAAAATTAATTTTTCAAAATTATTCAATTTGTTTTTAAATAGGTAACAGCTATTTATATAACAAGGCTGTGAAACGAAATTTCGCACACGAGATTGAATGTATTTTAACGAGCCGTAGGCGAGTCAAAATATCAATCGAGGGTGCGAAATAATGTCGCAGCCGTGTTATATACAATATTTTTTTACAACTAATCTTATTTAAGACAGAGTTATCAAATACTGGTGCAGATATAAGTATGCTTAAACGACATGGGCGATGGAAATTCGGTACCGTTGCCGAAAGCTATGTGGAATATTCTCTTGAAAATAAAATCGAAGCCAGAACATTGCGGCATCTCGGTCCTCGGAAATTTTATCATCTTCATGTTCATGCTGTAATTAATAACTTAAAAATGGATATGTTTTCTCAAATAAAAAGTTTTTAAAAGAGTTGGAGCTTCTTTTAGTAAATCCATTGTATAATTAGTGACCCGTGTGAAGTTAGCCAAGGATTTTTTTTCCCATCCACGAATATTATTTACAAAATTAACTGTATTTTTGCTAAAAAAATGTTAATATAGGAAACATATAATGACATTTTAATAGGCTACATAATTTTACTACCAAAAATTAAAGATTAAGTGAATAAATAGTTTTCAAATAAATGTTCCTGTACATATTTCACGATTCGGAATCGAAGACCCAAAAATAAAAAAAAAATTATTCAACAATTAAAAAGAACATAAAATTAGAAACCAATTGACAAAAAATTGTGATGTAAGTATTTTTTATAACGTCGAAAAAAATTCATAAAGATTACGATTGACGGCGCTCAATCGTAATCTTTATGAATTACGATTGAGCGCCGACGCGCATCGTTCGTTTTGAACTCGAAGCCCCAAAATTTTCTCAAATTTTCTTTCACTATTTCAAAGGACAATTAATTAGGAACCTATTAACAAAAAATTATGATGTAAGTATTTTTTATAAAGTCAAGAAAAATTCATAAAGATTACGATTGAGCGCCGATGCGCATCGTTCGTTTTGAACTCGAAGCCCCAAATTTTTTTGAAATTTTCTTTAACTATTCCAAAAGACACTTAATTAGGAACCTACTAACAAAAAATTGTGATGTAAGTATTTTTTATAATGTCAAAAAAAATTCATAAAGATTACGATTGAGCGCCGACGCGCATCGTTCGTTTTGAACTCGAAGCCCAACATTTTTTATAACGTTCTTTATAAATTTCAAAGAACACTTAATTAGGAACCTATTAACGAAAAATTGTGATGTAAGTATTTTTTATAACGTCAAAAAAATACATAAAGATTACGATTGAGCGCCGATGCGCATCGTTCCTTTTGAACATGCGCATCGTTCGTTTTGAACTCGAAGCCCCAAAATTTTCTCAAATTTTCTTTCACTATTTCAAAGGACACTTAATTAGGAACCTATTAACAAAAAATTATGATGTAAGTATTTTTTATAAAGTCAAGAAAAATTCATAAAGATTACGATTGAGCGTCGATGCGCATCGTTCGTTTTGAACTCGAAGCCCCAAATTTTTTTGAAATTTTCTTTAACTATTCCAAATGACACTTAATTAGGAACCTACTAACAAAAAATTGTGATGTAAGTATTTTTTATAATGTCAAAAAAAAATTCATAAAGATTACGATTGAGCGCCGACGCGCATCGTTCGTTTTGAACTCGAAGCCCAACATTTTTTATAATGTTCTTTATCAATTTCAAAGAACACTTAATTAGGAATCTACTAACAAAAAATTGTGATGTAAGTATTTTTTATAACGTCAAAAAAATTCATAAAGATAGGATTGAGCGACGACGCACATCGTTCGTTTTGAACTCGAAGCCCCAAAATTTTTTCAAATTTTCTTTAATTATTTCAAAGAACACTTAATTAGAAAGCAATTGACAAAAAATGGTGATGTAAGTATTTTTTATAACGTCAAAAAAAATTCATAAAGATTATAATTGAGCGCCAACGCGCATCGCTCGTTTTGAACTCGAAGCCCCAAATTTTTTTGAAATTTTCTTTAACTATTCCAAAAGACACTTAATTAGGAACCTACTAACAAAAAATTGTGATGTAAGTATTTTTTATAATGTCAAAAAAAATTCATAAAGATTACGATTGAGCGCCGACGCGCATCGTTCGTTTTGAACTCGAAGCCCAACATTTTTTATAACGTTCTTTATAAATTTCAAAGAACACTTAATTAGGAACCTATTAACGAAAAATTGTGATGTAAGTATTTTTTATAACGTCAAAAAAATACATAAAGATTACGATTGAGCGCCGATGCGCATCGTTCGTTTTGAACTCGAAGCCCCAAAATTTTCTCAAATTTTCTTTCACTATTTCAAAGGACACTTAATTAGGAACCTACTAACAAAAAATTGTGATGTAAGTATTTTTTATAATGTCAAAAAAAAATTCATAAAGATTACGATTGAGCGCCGACGCGCATCGTTCGTTTTGAACTCGAAGCCCAACATTTTTTATAATGTTCTTTATCAATTTCAAAGAACACTTAATTAGGAATCTACTAACAAAAAATTGTGATGTAAGTATTTTTTATAACGTCAAAAAAATTCATAAAGATAGGATTGAGCGACGACGCACATCGTTCGTTTTGAACTCGAAGCCCCAAAATTTTTTCAAATTTTCTTTAATTATTTCAAAGAACACTTAATTAGAAAGCAATTGACAAAAAATGGTGATGTAAGTATTTTTTATAACGTCAAAAAAAATTCATAAAGATTATAATTGAGCGCCAACGCGCATCGCTCGTTTTGAACTCGAAGCCCCAAATTCTTTGCAAATGTTCAGTAACTATTTCAATGGACACTTAATTAGGAACCTATTAACGAAAAATTGTGATGTAAGTATTTTTTATAACGTTAAAAAAATCATAAAGATGCCAATTACCAGAGCAGTAAACGCAGTAACCAAGGGTTATCTATGGGAATAAAAAAAGAAAATAATAATAATAATAATAACGTTTATTATACATGGGGAAAATTTATAAAGGGTCAGTGTTCGCCAAAATAGCGATCTACCACCCTTCTCATACGACAATGGTACAGTGTACAGATGGGAAAATAAACATCCAAATCTACATAGGAATCACACTGTAACTAGAAAAACTAGTATTATACTAATAATTAAATTACAATCGAGCAATGAACCTATATAAACAAATAACAAATTATTAAACTATAACAAAATTATATTTTCCTACGAGCGTGCGTAAAATAGAGCTTTTTCGCACCCAATGCTGGGCGCAAAGTTACACTTTTTTGCACGGAACTTAAAATTAATATTTATTTACCGTGTATAATGGTAAATGATTATAATATACTTACATCACAATTTCTTGTTAATAGGTTCCTAATTAAGTGTCCTTTGAAATAGTTAAAGAAAATTTAAAAAAAATTTGGAGCTTCGAGTTCAAAACGAACGATGCGCATCGGCGCTCAATCGTAATTTTTATGATTTTTTTTGACGTTATAAAAAATACCTACATCACAATTTTTTGTCAATTGGTTTCTTGTTAAGTGTTTTTCGAAATAGTTGAACAAACTTTAAAAATATTTTGGGACTTCGAGTTCAAAACGAACGATGCGCGTCGGCGCTCAATCCTATCTTTATGAATTTTTTTTGACATTATAAAAAATACTTACATCACAATTTTTTGTTAGTAGGTTGCTAATTAAGTGTTCTTTGAAATGGTTAAAGAAAATTTGAAAACATTTTGGGGGCTTCGAGTTCAAAACGAACGATGCGCGTCGGCGCACAATTGTAATCTTTCTGAATTTTTTTTGGCGGTATAAAAAATACTTACATCACAATTTTTTGTCAATTGGTTTCTAATTAAGTATTCTTTAAAATAGTTAGAGAAAATTTGAAAAAATGTTGGGGCTTTTAGTTGAAAACGAACGAAGCGCCTCGACGATCAATCGTATCTTTATTAATTTTTTTTGACCTTATAAAAAATATTTACATCACAATTTTTTGTCAATTGGTTTCTAATCAAATGTTCTTTGAAATGGTTAAAGAAAATTTGAAAAAATGTTGGGGCTTCGAGTTCAAAACGAACGATGCGCGTCGGCGCTCAATCGTATCTCTATGAATTTTTTTGACGTTATAAAAAATACTTACATCACAATTTTTACTTTTCCGCCCAACCTTTCTATATGCGAGAAAAGTAATGGTTAACCCCAAAAAAACTTGGAATTTTGAAAAAAATTTTTGAGTTATTTTCACGTTTTCCATCAACAACACGAAAAAACGGTTTTTAGAAAAAAAATCCTGTGTGTATGTCGTCGTCGTCGTCGGCCACTTTTTCATACATGTCTTGTTAGCACGATACAGCCTCCGGAGTGTAATAAGTCAGCAATTTTATGATTGAATATTGTTAAGGACATGTCACAGATGATCCCTATTGATTTTCAGTTCACCAGAGTCAGTACAACAGGTGCTATGGTACTTGGAGTACGATATTTTGTAATTTTTTGAGAAATTTCAGTTTGTTAGCACGATACAGCCTCCGGAGTTCAACAAGTCACCAATTTTATGATTAAATATTATTCAGGGCATTTCACTGATGAACCCTATTGATTTTAAGCTCACCGGAACCAGTACAACAGGTGCTACAGTACGTTAAGTACGATATTTTTGTAATTTTTGGAGAAGTTTCAATTTGTTAGTACGACACAGCCTCCGGAGTATATACAAGTGACCAATTTTATGATTGGATATTATTCAAAGCATCGCAAATATGAACCCTATTGATATATAACTCAGTAAAGCCAGTACAACGGGTGCTATGGTACTTGAAGTACCAAATATTCGTCATTTTTAGATAATTTCAGTTTTTTAGCACGATAGAGCCTCTAGAGAGGATACCATTGATCAATTTTATGATTGAATATTGTTCAAGGTGTCTCACAGATGTACCCTATTGATTTTCAGTTGACGAGAGCGAGTACAGCGGGTCCTATAAATCCAGATATACTAAATTTTTGGTTATTTTTGGAGAAATTTCGGTTTGTTAGCACGATACATCCCCCGAAGTGCATACACGTAACAATTTTCTGATAGAATATTGTTCAGGGCCACAGATGTGGAAAAGTTAGTTTTAATCCTTAAAACCATTTATTTGTTAATAGGTTCCTAATTAAGTGTTCTTTGAAATAGTTAAAGAAAATTTGAAAAAATTTTGGGGCTTTTTAGTTCAAAACGAGCGATGCGCGTTGGCGCTCAATTATAATCTTTATTAGTTTTTTTTGACGTTATAAAAAATACTTACATCGCAGTTTTTACTTTTCCGCCCAATCTATCTACGAGATATGCGAGAAAAAAATTCCAAATTATTTAATCAAAATAATATATTCGTATATAACGAATAGAAAATTTTATTCTAAAATCGAAAATAGCATTGCTGGACCTTAACTAATTCAAGCGGGAGTACCGCAAGGCTCGGTGTTATCACCTTTGCTATACTCCCTTTTCATCCACGATCTCCCAACTTCCCCTCATGTACTAACTGCTATGTACGCCGACGATACTTGTTTTGTCGCTTCTGTACAGAATCCAGAACACGCACTCAAGACAGTACAGACACACATAAACAACACGATCATTCCATACTTACACGAACCCAAATTAGTTATTAACGCCTCTAAAACAGAGTACTTGTTACTCAAGAGAATAACTAAAAAAAACTCGTCCCTGCAATCTCAGCTTTGCGTAGATGGGCACAATATTAAGCCAAGTAATACCCTAAAATACTTAGGTTACACAATACAATCAAACACAAATGCGAACGCTCATATTGTGCAACATGTGCGCACGGCTAAGGTTGCAATGGGAAAATTATATCCATTTATTTGCACACATAGCAATTTAACAAGTCACAACAAAATACTCACATATACTTACATAATTAGACCAATACTCACTTACGCAGTCCCAGTGTATTACAACGGCACTAAACACAATTTTTACTCCCTACAGACTGCAAAACAAGTGTCTACGGATGGCAATTAAACACAATTGTTACCCTAGAAAACCCAGAAATACCTGGTTACATGACAAAGCAGATATACCCACTATCAAAGACTTTATAACAAAAATCTCGAAACACTTTTGTAGGCTTCTGCATGGAAAACTAATTACATAACAAGGTTGAATAACTCCAAACCTTTATCATCACACCAAATGTGTAAATAATCAAAACAAATTAATTTAAACAAAATCAACTTCAGTCATGTTGCCATCCCTAAAAAACTACACCCCTTATCATTTTTGAAACCCTGTTTTTTAGCTATTTTTCAGGGATAACTGAGCCGAAATATGCTAGGAGCCACAAACATTCTAAGGTACAGAGTTATTGTAAAAAGTCAAATTTTATGGATAATGTTTTTAACAAGGAGCCATAAATATCTTCAGGACGCAAATAACATGAAGAAAATTGGTCAGAACATCGGCAGACACGTAGTGTTTATTTTTCGAATTGTTGTATAAGGGAACGTAAATCCGAATAATAAAGGATATTTTAAATAAAAAAAATGCGAGAAAAGTATTGGTTTACCCCAAAAAAAGTTGGAATTTTGAAAAAAAAATTTCTGAGTTATTTCCACGTTTTCCATCAACAACAACACGAAAAAACGGTTTTTAGAAAAAAAATCCTGTGTGTATGTCGTCGTCGTCATTGTCGTCGGCCACTTTTCCTTACATGTCTTGTTAGCACGCTACAGCCCCCGGAGTATATACAAGTGACCAATTTTATGATTGGATATTATTCAGAGCGTCTCAAAGATGAACCCTATTGATATTCAGCTCACTAAAGCCAGTACAACGGGTGCTATGGTACTTGAAGTACCAAATTTTTGTCATTTTTGGAGAATGTTCAGTTTGTTAGCACGAGACAGCCTCCAGAGAGTATACAATTAATCAATTTTATGATTAAATATTGTTCAAGGTGTCTCACAGATGTACCTTATTGATTTTCAGTTGACTAGTGCGAGTACAGCGGGTCCTATAAATCCAAATATACTAAATTTTTGGTTATTTTTGGAGAAATTTCAGTTCGTTAGCATGATACATCCCCCAAAGTGTATACAAGTAACAATTTTATGATAGAATATTGTTCTGGGCCACAGATGCGGAAAAGTTAGTTTTAATCTTTAAAACCGTTTATTTGTCAATTGTTTTCTAATTAGATGTTCTTTGTAATTCAGATTCAGAATCGTGAAATATGTACAGGAACAATTATTCGAAAACTATTTATTCACTTAATCTTTAATTTTTGGTAGTAAAATTATGTAGCCTATTAAGTGTCATTATATGTTTCCAATATTAAAATTTTTTTTGCAAAAGTACAGTTTATTTTGTAAAAAAAATATTCGTGGACGGTAAAAAAAATCCGTGGCTAACTTCACACGGGTGAAATATGTACAGGAACAATGATTTGAAAACTATTTATTCACTTAATCTCTAATTTTTGGTAGTAAAATTATGTAGCCTAATAAAATGTCATTATATGTTTCCTATATTAACATTTTTTTTTGCAAAAGTACTTACAGTTTATTTTATAAAAAAATATTCGTGGATTGTAAAAAAAAATCCGTGGCTAACTTCGCACGGGTATATATATATATATATATATATATATATATATATATACGTATATAGTCGATGTTACCAGACCACCAGACAACCTAAGACCCACTGGAACTAATCATATTAGAGAAATATATCAAATCAATTTATGGCATATTTTGTAGCACAAATTAAAGCAACTTTAGAGGGGTAAGAAAAAACGTCAATAAAAAATTTCGACATGTTCAATAGTCGTTATTGGACCTTAATATGTACGACGGTATTGCGAGACCCAATTGTATAATAGAAGTATATTCTATGAGCTTTGTCAAACCCGGCAATGTTGTCAGTTTTCCGGTGATTACCATAGCTTATTTTACGAAAGACATTCGAAGGAAAGCGGGTGTGTATGTTATTATTTCGTTATTTACTATTGTACCACAGACGTTTGTGCTAAAAATGAATAGGGGAAAAAAACTTTAATTACTGGCGTTAGGTGTGAACTCAGGTAAGTTAATCTCAGAATTACTTAGAGATGTCTACAAAGTAAAAAGTTTTTATTTACCTACTTACGAACATGTCTGGGAGGTATGATATTGTATATTAATCAGTAGAGATAATTTAGAGTTTTGGTAGAAAGAATCTAGACAGTTAAAATAGTAAAAGATGACCTAGACAATTTCGTAAAATAAAAAACACTCTCTTATAGTACATCCGCCGTACATGTAGACAATCCTAAAATTCATAGTAAAAGCATGGAACCCTGGGCTTGTGCACAGAAGTGATGAATCACTGATTTGGTAATCAAGAACTCTAAATTAGTGCCTCAGGTTATCTAACTTCCTAGTCAAAAACAATACAAACAATTTTTAAGGTATTCAGGACTCTAGAGGTATAAAAATATGGCTTGAGATGTACTTTTTAATGTACATTATGCATGGGCGTATTTTTGTTTCAAAAGATCAGAGAGCATTTTTCACTGTCATAACTGCCTAGGTCCTTTAATATCATCTTTAAAAATTCAAGTTTATAAAATTCAAGAAAGGAATGTCAACGTTCCAATAAATTGCGAGAACATGGAAGATTGAAGCTTGCAATAACGAATTCATTGACATTCAAAGAATTAATGGATGTTATGAATTAATTGTGGCTCCAACAAAAGTTATTAGTGTCTGCAACGCTGAAAATAAAACCTTTACAGCATCATCTGTAGCCCTTCACATGGGAACTAAATTGAAGTTCGTATGCGATGTAGCAAAAAAGGCAATTATGACAAACGGTTGTTTCTAGATTACACCGATATGAGAAACTAAAACAACTTATAAAAATTCACGAAATGATTAATACGCACTGGTGTAATGATGTTTCTAGCTTAGTCAACAAAGTGTTAAATGAACAAAAATATGTAAAACCAAAACTGTTGCCCCTAACAGAAGATGTTAAAACATTAAATACATATATTAAGACTTTATCTGAAAAAGCTTTTAATAATTCAAACAACAGCAAAGACATCAACCTTAACTACAAACTTCTTGCCGAATGTACTTTTGTATTAGTATTGATTTTTAATCGAAAACGAATAGGAGAAGTTCAATTTTTAGATATTGCATCGTACCAAAATTCTAACTTTACCATAAGCCAAGAGGGTTGTTTAAATTTCCTCATTCGATTTGAAAAAAAATATGTGTACAAATTTTAAACATGTTGTGATATTTGGAAAGGATAGTAAGCCAGTGCCGATGTTATTCACCAGAGTTATGCAAAAATATATAGACCTTCTTTTAACTGTTAGAAAAACTAATAAAATAGTTCTCATTTCTTATCCATACATTTTTGCCAATCCCGATTCCAATGAGAGGTGGATTAGCGGACCAGCTGTTTTAAGGAAGTTCGCATACAAATATGGGGCTAAAAATCCAGAACTTCTCATCAGAACTAAAGGCAACTATCTTGCAGCTCATGAATTTTGAAGAAGATGAGATGGAACAACTAGCACGATTTATGGGCCATACAGAAAAACCCATATGGAATTTTATCGGTAAGCCATAATTTTTTTATTAAATGCCTTGGTTCAAAGTATTGTTAAGTTAAAGTTGTTTATCTACACTTATTGCAACAATTCGTATTACAAATGAATCCAAACTTTCCTTATTCCAATTCCAATTATCTCAAAACAATTTCCGCCTAAATATAAACATTTTTTGACATACAATTATTTGGATGCACCTATATTTCCTTGCTAAATATTTCTACGGGTAATATTTTCCTTCAACATATATGATTTTACAATTATTTTTTCCATTAGTATACACATTTTATGAACTATATGCAGCCTTACTGAAGATGTTTACCACTAAAGTGGCCAAAGTTTTGATGTTGCTGGAGGCTGGAAAAGGAAGTGAATTCAAAGGCAAGCATTTGAACGAAATCGAAATAACCAAAGAGATACTAAACAGTGATAATACCAACGAAGATTACTATGACTCACCAGAAAACCCCTCATAATATGAAAAATGAGAAAAATAATCTTGAATGGGAACTGAACAATGATTAGGTATCAGACAATGGCAATCAAAATAAACAAAATAAGTAAATATAGTCAACTCTAAAATGATGACCTCTGTAAACAGTGATTTGTCCAAAGTTAAAACCAGTAATCATGTTCGATGGTCAGAGAATGATAAAAAAGTGGTATTGCGTTACTTCCAGAACAAAGTTAAAACTAATAGTGCACCTAAAAAGAAAGAATGTATTGAATTTATAAATTTTCATTCAGATTTGTTTAATCATTCTGATTGATTACGAGTCAAAACACTTGTCTTACTTACCGCGGCAAAAAAGAATAAACTATTTTCCATTTAAAATCGATAGTTCAAGTTTTTGAAAGAAGGATATTTTAATTTTTTTTAGTATTTTATATTCTATGTGGGTACTTTGTATTTTATTTTATTTTAATTAAAATTTGTCAAATATGTATATTGTATAATGTCTTTCCTGCCTTTACTCCAACATCAAAGGGAATTAATGTTGGTTGGAAATTGTGCGTTGATACAAAGTACTGTTATTGTATGATGCCACATAAAAGAACGTACTAATCGAAACAAGCGTTTTAATGTCAAAGTTGTTATAAAAGTTATAAAATATTTGGTAACTCTTACATTGTTGGTAACTTAAAAACAAAAGGGGATCAGTGGGTTAAAAAAATTGGCTAACACGACACTCATACTAATTATAAGTATTATAGAGTGTGGAATCCTTTTAAACAGCATTTAAAATTTGCACTTTAAACACGACGAGCGCGAGCGTCCGGAAAATATATGAAAATTACAAAGTGTTCTTTTGTTATATACTAAAAAAAATCAAAGTAGGTATTAATTTTTTCTATCATATTAATGTTCATAAAGTATTTCTTGTTATATAAATTTATAAACAAACATTTTGGTATGTACATATTCCTATAGACACATACTTTGTGTATTGAAAGTGTGAAAATCAGTTGCATTTATCTTTTTTCTGCAACGCATGATTACAAATTTCAAGTTCAGTTTAACTCTACATAATGACTAAAATTCAGGATTTATTGAATTGTGCATCAGTTTTTTAGTTTTTGATTGTAATTGTAATTTCACTGATATTGGGGGCGAAACATGTTTGAAATAGTAATGAAAAATTAAACAATGGTTAAAAACTCATATTTTGGAATTATTATTGGAGATACTTCAAGAGTCAACAACCAGCTTCCCTTCTATTCTAATCTACTATTTTCCTGGTTATATTTTTAATAATTATATCAGCATACAAAAGTATTCCCAAATACATAAATCAAACGGTAATAACCAATCAAAGAAGATGGTTGTCAAGGTACCTACTCTTTTGTGTTAATATTTTCATTTCTTTTGTTTGTCACTTTCAATGCAAGTTGTTTGTCAGTGTTGTCCAACATGGCGTATTTTACTTTTAGATAGAAAATAAAAAACTTTTGAAAAAGCCTTGTAGTTAAGGTATTGAAACATAATGTTGAGATTATGCCTTTAGTGCTGTAATTGGAAAATTGCCAGAAAGTTGTCAAATGCCATAAAAATTTCTATAAAAAAACATAGTACCTATTTATTAAAATAGACCAAAAATCAAGAAAATTTATTTAAAACAAAAATACTTAAATATAATAAGGCCTAAGAAGTATATCATATAATTATAAAGTATAGTATAAATACAATTCCAATTTTGCAATGCTGGAACATGTGGTGACAATTGTCAAAATTGCATTCCAGGCATTTATCAAGATAAAGAAGAAATTGACAGTGATGACTGTTTTGATGATTTTTAATTTCTTTAAAAGGAATTTTTCCAGAGTTCCTGTAAATTATTATAAATAAAGCAACATTTTTTTTATAAATATTAATTGAATTGAGATTTTTTTTAAATAAACCTATAAAAAATTCTAACACTGAGAATTTAATCAATTCTATCACTAGGGGTGATTTTTAAGACAAAAATGGTGCAATGCATTGAAAATAATATATGATTTTAATTATGTATGAATAAAGTCAATTGTGGCCATTAATTTTAAGTAGGTTGTGATTTATGCTCTCATTGGTATCATTTAGGAGGTCACCAATCTGGATTTTGTCTGTAAACTATGCAATGATGAATGACAAATTACTCGTTATTGAACTTGTATTACTTATATGTACCTTTTTAAATGCAACTCAACAAAAAATTAACTAGTCCGTATAGGTTTTTAAAATATTTTAATGTTTTTCCTAATTTGATGTATTTAATTCAAAGTATGTTTCTTTATTATTTACAATCAAACAAAAATACTCCAATACCCATGAACATAAAGATATTAAAATACGTGACTGTACAAACTTAACCAATCAGAGACTGTCCGACTGCTAGCAACTACTTGGTCGACCATTGGCATACACTGTCCGCTTAGCAGCAAATCGCACTTATTTATTATTTTTATTTTTTAGAAATTATTGGTGAGCTTTAGAAATAATATAATGGTAACTGGCGGAAAGTCAAATAAAAAACTTTCCTGTAGAATAAGTTGCATTGCGATTTTCCTAATTCTGGTCATTGGGATGTACATTAATATTCAGGTTTGCACTACTGGCGAATTTACCCTATATTGTGAGTAAATCTGTAAATGATATTAAGCAGTTGATATATAGGTAATTATTATCTATGAGGTAGTTTTTAAGGGTAAACATGGTCAAATGCTTCATAAATAATACTTAAAGTCCTAGTTAAAATGTAATTACTAGATATACATTTTATTACAGTGTTAAGTCACTTTTATAATCTCATTTTAAACATTTTTTAAAAGGGGTGGTTTTTAGGGTTTGAAACTTTATTTATAGCGCTACAACAAACATTTTGATATGTTTACCGTCGTTTATTTGGACTACTGCTTTATAGGTTCGAAATAAACAGAAATTGATAATTCTTGTATAAAATAATGATTTTGAAAACTTACCCTATAAAAATTTATGGAATCGGCCAAATTAATCATCAATTGTTCTCTGACTAGCATTTGTCCAAAATCATAAATGTTTTGAACCCTGAGAATACTTGCAAATGCTCTACAATTTATTGCTTGGTAAGCATCAAAACTGATTTGTTGATATTCAGGTCCTGTATTACTAATTGGAATTATATTAGAAATGTTGGTGTAGTTTTTATTCCAATATGGAGGAGAGTAGTCCAAAATAATAGATTCCATTTTTAAAACAACATAATATAACAATTGGAGTTGTGACAGGGCAATAACTACACAATAATCACTGATATTATATTTTTGTTGATAGCGATAACACACAGCACATAACTTTTTCACATTGAATAAATGAATGAAGCAACTGGAACTAAATTAGTTTAAAAATGTTTGGTGGTGTGGACTTCCCAGAATTATCTGTAATCACTCTACGTTTTGATCACAGATATCCCACTGAGTTTTGATAACAAAAACAGATAAATAATAACCTTGAGTTGATCCATTATGTGCGCTGGCGAACTATAAAAATACTGGAACTACTGAGAACCATATACCAAAGATTAATTCACGCATGATTATTGTATATACATGCATATACCTGTTAAGCTTTAAACTGTGCATATACTGAGAAGAGAACCAAATATTGTCTGAGACTGATGCCTGTCTGTGGTCTGTGCACTGATGGTGGTATAGTTTAGTCAGAGAGATGATGACGAATTTTGGGTAGATACTTCAGGCACGTTGAAATGATAAAAAATCGTATTTTATTATTCTATTATGATTATAAAATTAAATCTTTTGAACCAATTGCTTCATATCTTTGCACTTTGTGAAAACACAAGATTAACATATTAATCAAGGATTAAGATATTTACTTATTCGATTTGTTATGGAATTCAAGTTTTATTTAAACAATGGATTATGTACATTTTTTACATAAATAAACATCAGGTATATATGTAGACATGTAGTGTCGACATTGGTTTTTAATTTTTATAGCAAAAAAATATGTCCTTTAAGAAAATATTAGTTAAGTAACAGTGGCGTACTTATGGGTGGTGATATAGGGGATTTATCCCCCTCGTGAATATTTTTACTATTTCTATTTTTTATTATATGCTCTTATAGAAAGACACAAATATACTTTTTGTGTCCTGTCTAGGAAAACTCCGGAACCCCATCTTTTTATGTTTTAATTTCTTCAACCATATAGCGTCATGGATCGTTGTATGGGGCTAGCCTAACCGCGTACCCCAGCAACGCATCTTCATATCCAACGTAGCGTATTACAGTTCGGTTTTAACAAAACACATTTTATAAACCACGTTCATGGACGCAAGTAATTTGGCGATACCGTACGTGGAGTAGTACCCTATATGATTTTCAAACTTGTAAATTAACTCACACATATAACACGAAGTATTTGTGAGCTTTAGTGATCTTAACTGTGAGCTTAAGTGATTTTAATTTATTAAATAAAAAATAGTTGCTCCGATTTAAAAATTTCTGTTCTCTCGCCATAATTATGTTTAAAATGTTTTACCCATAAATTTTGAAAATATATTTATTGTGAAAATAGTTTGGTCTAAAATATTTTTATAAAGGGTTCAAGTCTGGGTACGCCCAGTGCCGGATTAAGCAAGCGCGGGGCCCGTAGCAAATTCTTTCAAAAAGCCCTTGAACTGCTATGGGTTCTTAAGTATAAAGTGGTAAAAAAACAATTCAATACTCAATACGTTTATTTGCTATCTATAGGTTACAATTTTGTGTTTAACCTTCCAGTAGTCGCGCGTATCTGAATACATACCGATACTTTTTTCTCATATATCTCGAACACCTACTTAGCGGTGGGGCTGTGCTCTCGTCTACCTACCTGCTCGAGGGAAGTTTTGAGGTTAGTATTGGTGCAAACTTTGTAGAGTGAACAGTTTGTAAAAAAAGTGCCACTTGTATTGGAGAGATACACTGCGATCATTCATGTAAGTTTTGCTGATTTGCTTGTATATTTATTTAATTTATGTAAGCGCAGTCCTTTTTGTTTCAAGTAGACCATCTGTTAATATTTTATACTTAGCTACTAAAAAACATGAAAAAAATAAACTTGTATCTATTCTAAATTATTGTCCTTACTATTAAGGATTTTTGTTGTTTTTGCAGTGAATTATGGCTTCCAAGAGAATGTATACCTTCAATAATGACGCAACGTATTAGAGCTCCAACGACTCCTTCGTGAAGACGATGATGATGACGCAGTTAAGACGTCTTAGAAGAAGATTATGATACTGACTGTTCCGAAGCCATAGAACAAAGAAAAGAGGATTCAAATAGCGAACAAGACGATACGGATGCAAGTATATCATCAGATGATGAAGATGAAAATTGTTATGTTGCTGTCAGAAAAAAGAACGGAAAAATCGTTCACAAATATTTATGGAAAAAACACCCTATAACAGAAAAAGAAGAATAGAGAAGCAAAACATACTTGCACGTCTTCCAGGAGTTATTGGCAACGCTCGCCAAGTTACAGGATGCTTTGAAGCGTCTATTCGATGACCGTATTCTAAACCTCATAGTCACTTACACGAATCAGCATATAATAAGTGTACAACCCAATTTCAGCAGAGAAAGAGACGATCGAAATCCATGCATTTATAGGCCTACTTTACTTGGCTGGACTTTATAAAGGCGGCCGATAGAACTTAGAAGAGCTGTGGGACGCAACAGGAAACGGTGTTGAAATATTCAGATTGACGATGAGCTTAATTCGTTTTAGATTCCTGATGCTCTGTATCAGGTTCGATAACCGACAGTCTAGAGATGAGAGAAAAAAAATTGATCGGTTAGCTGCCGTGCGAGAAATATTTGAGATGTTTGTTGAAAACAGTAAAACATCTTATTCACTAGGAGCTAAGGTAACAATCGATGAAAAGCTGGAAGCGTTTCGAGGCAGGTGTAACTTTATTCAATATATACCATCAAAACGGTCAAGAATGGTATCAAGATCTTTGTGCTGGTTGATGCTAAAACATATTACACTAGTAATATGGAAATTTATGCTGGAACACAACCAGATGGCCCCTATTCTATCAGCAACAAAAGCGTTGATGTTGTAAAAAGGATGATATTACCCATACACAACACTGGACGTAACGTCACTATGGACAATTGGTTCAGCGCGATGTTTCATTACTCCAAGATTTAGCTATAAACCATAAGTTGTCCATGGTAGGAACATTAAAAGGAAACAAGTGGCAAATTCCAACACCGTTGAAAGTTTTGAAAGAACGTCCTGTAAAATCAAGTATGTTTGGTTTCAGATTTCTAGTTTACACTTTGAGGACAAAATTGACGATACTACTGGGGATCATATGAAACCCGAAATAATTACTTTCTATAACGAAACCAAAGGAGGTGTCGGCGTTGTAGATAAATTATGTTCCTCTTACAGTGTTGCCAGGAATACAAGACGTTGGCCGATGGTTGTATTTTTTTCGATGCTTAATGTGGGAGGAATAAACTCCCAAGTTATTCATATAGGGAACGGAAATTAAACAAAAAGTCGGCGGCATTTTTTGCGAAAACTTGGTAACGAACTAATGAAACCACACCTCCAAAGACGTAGAACCTCCAACACTGGTCTACCTCGCGAGCTATCAATCAGACTCAAAGAAGTAGTCGGACAAGAAGAAGAAAAACTGCAGCAACCAAATGATCAAAACAATGAGCAAAAACGTAAACGTTGTGTGCCATGCCAGCGAGAAAAACGCACCAGGTTAACAAAATTCCAATGCTCCTCCTGCCAAAGACATCTTTGTCTCCAACACTCTAGTGTCGTTTGTCTAGACAATTGTGGAGTGCCTACCAATAAAAGTAGACTAGAAGATTAAGATATGTGGATTAATGGCTCACAATACGCAACTTATGCAAATAACAGCAAATTATTTCATTTTTTATATATTTTAAGAATTATTGATTTATGTAATCATCTTTTTACTGAAAATACATATGTTAACGAATTTAATCATTGCTCTCTATTATTTACTAGCACACAAAATTTACCGTTTTAAAAATTGTAATTGTATTTCAATAATAAAAGTTATGTATCCGTCGGATACATCCGCGACCATTTTTGTTGAGCAGCACCCGCGACTACTGGAAGGTTAATTAATAGTGTAGTAAATTACTATAGGCGCTGTTAGGCTCTGACAAGTACAAAAAGCCTGAGATGAGATTTTCTGGCAATTTAGAATAATTTTGATAGGAAACTAACAATCGAAAACTGATGATACTACACAAATTATTTTTTTCAATACATATTTCAAAGTTTATATTTAATACAAAGTATATTATATTTTTAGGAATAGCTAATGTTATATTTTAACAATAGTGTATTTTAAATAATGTTTATATTTTATATTTATTTATCTGTTTCCTTGTAATTTTTTAAACTTTTACGAAGTAACTTTTCTAGATTTCATGTGGGCAAATTTAGAAATAATACTATTCGTATCAATTTCTCTGAGCGAATCATATTCTATATTCATCAAAGCGAGATAATTCAGACGTTCTTGACTCATAGTGTTCCTTAACTCATTTTTTATGCGCTTTAATATCGAAAATGAACGTTCGCCACTGCAGTTAGTGATCATGAGAGATAAATAAATGCGCAAAGCAATTTCTAAATTGGGGAAACATGATTCTAATGAATTGTCCATTAGGAATTTATAATATTGAATTTCCAGAGCTTCGTTTTTCGTACTGTCAATCGCACCAGCCACATCCGTTTTGAGCAGCTCTGCAAACTGCACAAATTCGTTGTCTAGGCTGTGTTCCAAATAATTTTCATAAGCAGTGACTATAATTGGTGTTTTTTAAAATATCTTCTGCTGTAATAGATTTTAACTGTCGATATATTTCAAAAACACTAGTTAGTTTTTGACATGTTTTCATGCGTTTGTCTATCCATGTAATTATTCATAAAGGGTGTATCCCGTATTAAGGTCAATTTTAGACGATTGCAGCGACGCACTAGTTGCTTGCACGCGTTCTAGGATTCCATTCCATGTAATTGTCATTATTCCCGTTTCCAACTTATTCCTCTTTGAAACAAGTCCATAAGCTTGATTACGATACTCTGCCTTTTCATCATATATTATTGGAAATGGCATCCAAAACTTGCTTGATAGTGTTAAAATGACATAAAAGCGCCTTCGTAGCATCAGCTCTAGCAGACCACCTAGTATCCGACAACCTTTTCAAAATCGGAATTTTCGAAGTAAGAGATTCCGTAAGAAGACTACAACGATGTGTAGAAGCGGAAAAAAAGTATATAGATTTTCAATAAAATCGAAAAAAATTAATGCTTCTGTACAACAGTCTGCAGCGCACTTAGCAACTAAATTTAATGAACGTGCAAGACAGGAAATGTATTCTGCATACTTATTTATTTCTTTAATTGGAGCTTGCAGGCCGCTGTATTTTCCGCTCATGTTGCTGGCATTATCATAACTTTGTCAACGACAATCTTTGATATCAATGCCATTCTTACTTAAGAAATCTAATAAACTTTGGGCGAGTTGTTCAGCAGTATAGCCTTCCATATCTAAGAACTTAACGAATCTCTCAACTGGCCCAGATGGTAAAACATAGCGCACTATCAGAGTCAGTTGGTCTACGTGCGATATATCTGGAGTAGAATCTCTTGACACTGAATAGTAATTGGATCTCTTAATTTCGCAAATAATTTGATCTAGCATGCTTGATGCAATTAATTTGATAAATTCTTCGTATGTTGTTATAGTTAAATATGAGGTGTGCCCTTTTCCTTCATGAGCATAAGTTTGAATATGTTGGGCCATAAAAACGTCAAATTCAGAAAATAATTCTAATAAGCCTAAGTAATTCCCATTATGAGTTGAACCAACAATTTCATTACTACCCCGAAATGCAAGATCTCATATTCTGCTAAAAACTTTATGACTGCAATAATTCGTTTTAAGAGCATCTGCCAATAATTTTGTTCAGTCTCAATTTGGCTCACAAGTTAAGAATCGACACGAACATTCCATGCAGAGTGCTTTCTTCATGCCTTTTCAACAAATTGTTCGTGTTCTTCTAGTCATCGAACCCATCCTCGCTGACTGATTAGTATCTGAATCTATAACTTTGCAGGCAAAACAGAAAAGTCGCCCTTCACTTTCTGAATAGCACAACCAATTTCTGGTATGAAAAATGACTTTTGGCAGAATCGTTGACTAATTTCTTTTTCATACATTTTTTTTAACTTAAAAAGTCGCTGTTTATATGTTGCAGTTCGCTGGTTCCTTTCGCAATCCAATAATCTCTGTCAAAGTTGCTCGGCCATTCACCCATATCGTTGGAGTATATTTTACTTTCATTTAGTTTTTTGCTAGAAGAAACGGTAGCAGATGAATCATCTAATATACTATCGACTTCCGTTTGGCTCAAGTAAGACGACTTTGAGTCACGGGGATTTGCAAGGTTTTCAGATTTTCTTTGGCTAAAACACGATATGGGAGAGCTAGGAGGACTTGTTGTATTTTCGATTTTAGTATTACTTGTCGATAAAGTACCTGCAGAGGTAAAAGTTTCAGTTTCACTTTTACATGTATAATGAGATGTACCTTCTTTATTTTCTGCTTCAGTTTCCGTGGATTCAGCAATTATGCTCTGAACATTAAAAAACTCGGACAGTTTACGTGTTTTTGATAGAACAGCTTCGTTCTTTTTGACCTTTTCATTTTTTGCTTTACGTTTTGCACTTCCAGAAGCATAGTGTCGACCCGTATCTCTAAGTCTGCTGCTCATAATTCTGGTAACCTTTGTTATTACTTCGTTCTGTACACAGAAAAAAATAGGAAGTAAAATACAAATATTTATAGTATTTGTACTATCAATAATTTATTATGGAATGTCAAAACAAAAATCTTACCAAAATTACGAAAAAACAATGATTACTGATAATTGGGCAAAATAATCCTTCTATATTTCTCGAAAATTTGTATTACTATTTAATTCTACTTCATATCAATATTTACTGAGTAATTAATTCATTGTATTGAAATTTATACTAACACTGACGGAATGAAAATATAAGACATTTTGCTCGAATTCAAAATTCACGATTAGTTTTGATAATTTATTACCTAAAAGAGTGACGGTAGGTACTTTGGAATAAACACGAATTTATAACTTGATAAGTATTCAAGTTTGATTATAGTGAAATTAATTTGTTTCTCAGTCAAAAAACTCGAATAAAAATGAATTTCACTAGCAAATACGTTTGAATTGGAAAAAAAAATAAAAAGTAGAAATTCGAAGCATAAAAACAACTGAAGCTACTAAATAATCAAATCATGTTGAATCATTTTCGATTGCTGCAGGGAAAGAAGAATAGTTCTAATCCCAATGTAGAATGGTAATCATTACTATGTTACATAGTAACAAAGGTTTTTTAGCGACGAGAGCTACGAGTAGTCTAGTCGAGAAGTGAGTTTCCTACGAAAAATCGTTGGAATTGTGGCAAAAATATGAAAAATATAATTTTTATTTATTGTTAAAAATGGGGTTCCAACTCCCAAGTGCAGCACCACAACCAAGCATTTTCTTCCAGCACCGTACTGAGTCAGGTGCAGAACAGTAACCAGTCCGGTTCTAGCTATCGCTCATATTTTTGCCACAATTCTAACAATTTGTCACAGGAAACTCACTTCTCGACTAGATTACTCGTGGCTCTCCTCGCTAAAAAATTGGCCAAAAGTTATCTATTCAAAATATATTTTTTATACATATTTACATATTTTTTATGCATTTTTAATATTTCTTTTATACTAAAAATATATATTTTTTAGATTTTGACATACATTTTTTTATAATGGTTATATACAATGTAACGTAGTAATGATTACCATTCTACAATTAAAACTATTTTTTTATCTCCGTGTGGAAAGATATAATAATCTAGTAAAATATATCTTACCTTAAACGTCAATAATTCTAGAATCATTCTTCTATCTCTTGAGGTTTTTGAATTAAGTTTTATTGAATTATTCACAATACTGCGATCGGCAAAAATCAATAAATAACACAGAACTAAAACAAACCTCTTTCATAAATGGCTCTCATCATGTTTACACAGAGAAATATTAAAACTTACTGTTGTGATATGACATGATGTACGAGTATATATCACGATGAAAAGTCAATCACGAGAGCTTTCACATTGTATTGAATTCTCGGACTGGCTGAATGCCTATTGTAACTTTAAATCCTTAGTATTTACTTTAATGGTCGTAAACGCCCATTAATAAAAGATAGTTTGCCTTGTAAGTGCCTGCTCAACTCGAAACCCAACAATTAAAGTTTTAGATGGTTCAAAAGAACCTTATGTTTCTTTATAAAATAAGAGATTATAGAACTTTCCAAAACCATTAAAATGTTACTACAAATAACGTTGAGTGATTACGATCCTCAATTAGCACCGTGAAAATATTTCAAACCCTTACACAAAGTAAAAAGAGAAATCTCAGCTATTCGAAATGAATGTTTTATGGATTGACATAAATTATCTAACAGGACCCTATTTATCGCTTCATGGTCATGTCAAAAATATCACCCTTCAACGGAAATAGAAGAGAAAGTTGTACATTCAAAAACTTGCGATATATCTACAAAAAATAACCAATTTAAAAGTTAGTCAGTTTCTCAATTTCAAACAGTACAAAACTAAAAACCACTCTCGAACGGTCGACATAAAGAAGTATTCGAAAACATACAGTGAGCGTTAAAACTATATCTAGATCAACGAATCATATCAATTTTAAACTTAAAAACGGGAAAAGTTACGATTTACCTGAAGTATTAAAATATCTCTCGCGTTACGACGCAATATAAAAACGTGTAATTTTCTGTGACGTCGCTTGAGAATTATCGGAACAATATACATAACTACCTCACGAGCATTTAGTATCTTTTAGAAAACAGTAACCAATTATCAATTCTCTGTGGATATTCTTGTTGCTCTATCTTGTTACTATTTTGTTGTAAAGTGATTTACGTGTTTAAATTGTCGTGTTTATTAAACATTACTTAGAATTACGACTGGTCCTTCCTTCCGCAACCTTATCGAAGCAAACAAACAACACATCTACTTAGGTGCAGTAGTGAACGACAAACTCAACAGTCCACTCCACCAATCTAGTTCATTATAAACCCTTCGAGCCGGATATAAACCAGTGCAACTCTAAACTAAATGTAATCTCATACACGTAAATCGAAGTGAACTCTTTCGCTAAACAAACTGCAAGCAAAAAGTGATAAGAACAGATAGCAAGTGTACCATCAGAAAAATTCAACCTTTCGAATCATCTAAAAACTCACACCTGCAAGCAAGAAACTGCAGGTAACTCTTCGCTGGATTGGAAAAGGTCAGTTTATTTCAATTTATTGTACATCACTATCTCACTGAAGAAAAATTGAAAAGACATTTATTTTTGAACTCTATAAATTTTTTAATATATTTTAAGTTCTATGTTAAATCAAATATTCAGTTTAATTACAGTAGCTCGTATAAAACATTATCTGAAAAATTCGCAGCATCAGATAAAAAGTATCATTCACATTTTTGCTCTTAAACTTAAAACAAACAAACCATAACAATAGATTTAAAACATTTAATTAGTGAAATTCTACAAGAGGAAATTATCAAAAACTTTGAGCAGTATAAAATCACACAAAATAAAATAGAAATTTATTCACTTAAGAAGAATGAAAAAGAAATTCCAGATCAAGAAGATAGGAACAAAATAGAAATAGATTATCGCAAAACTAGGAGTCAATTAGCTAGATCGATTAAAAAATTAACCATATCTGAAAGTATCCGTAATGAGTCAGTTAGGGAAATCCGAATAGAATCAAACAACAGCTCAGGTACTAGATTACCTGAAATAAAAATAAAAAAGTTTTCAGGAAATCACACTGAATGGGAAAGTTTTTTTAACCTGTTCAAAACTAGTGTCCTCGAAAATCCACAACTAAAAACAGATGCTGAGAAATTTTATTATTTAAAAAGTTATCTTGAAAGTGATGCCTTACGTATTGTAGATGTATTACAAGTGAACGACAGAAATCTGCATGTAGCTATAAACTTGTTATGAGAATCTTATGAAAACAAAACAAAAATTGTACATGTATATTTCTCCGAATTATTGAACATACCATAGTTAAATAAGCACAATCCTACCGAACTTTTTGCTACTAATTGTAGGCGTAACTGGACACTCTTACAGAATCTTGAACTTGATCACAAAGTCTTATTAGAAACATTAATAACTTATCTTTATCAACAAAAATTAGATTATAGCTTCAAAAAAGAATTTGAAAAATGCAGGAACAGGAACGTCTTACCAACAGTCGATGAATTTTTACAATTTCTTAAAGAGGAAATCGACTATACCATTAGTAAAACTAGCCAATCACAATCGTTACAAAACTCATTTTCGCACAAAAGGCCTCAAAGTAAAGTAACCTTCCACTCGCAATCCCAACAAAAATTCAACAATCAATCATCTTATCTTAAAGACAATTCGCATATCCTAAATCAAAACATTGACGGGTGCGTTATGTGTTCAGACACTGCACATAAAATATATACCTGCGAAACTTTCGCATCATTACCGTTAACTAAGCGAAATGAATTTGCTAAAAACAAAACACTGTGTGTAAATTGTTTAGGCTCTGGGCACAGTGCTGATACCTGTTTGTCGCGAAGGTTATGTTCCCATTGTCACAAAAGACATCATTCTCTTTTACATTTTCAAAATCCACGTAATAACGGACAAAGGCGTTCAAACAATAACAATTTCAATCCAAATTTCAACTCTGACAATTACTCTTACTATAGTAGTAATAGAGCCTACTATATTATACATCTTTCCTCTTAAAGATTTAACCTATTAGGTTTTCTTATGACACGTCCTAATCGACTACATTGGGGGCTACATACAGGTGTAGTCTCAGGTTTAGCAAATGGAAGAATTATATTATTCATAGACGCATTATTATCAGTTTGATCTACAAATTGAACATTTGAAGATGGTGTATTAACTTCTTACAAATAAGACTCATCAGTATCTACTTTAAATACGTTTTGTGGTGTATTTAAACTTGGATTTAAATCCACTCGATTTCTTCAGATAACATTGCCACTTGAATCCTTAACAATATAAGACTTTAGTTTGTCATGTCGACTTACAATTTTCGCAGGCTCCCAGGTCTTATTAAGATGGTTAAATATGGTCATATCACTATCAGTTTTCAGTGGTTTTAAGTCTTTAGCAGTTCTATCAAAATATTTTTGATTAACACATTCTTTTTTAGTGTTTTAAATGAAACTTACGGTTTCTAGTTAATACCACAATATTATTACAACATTCCTACATAATTGCGGTTGTAAAAGAGACATGGCCACTGGAAGTTTGGTTTTTGTCATCCGACTATTTAATAGTTGGGATGGGGAATAGCCCATATTTTTGAGTGGAGCATTCCTATAATTTAAAAGGGCTAATTCAAGATCTTCTCCTCTCTCTAAAGATTTTTTCAAGAGCTTTTTGGATATACCGACAGGTTTTCCGCCAGACCATTTAAACGAGGATAATTTGGGCTTCTAAATGACAAATCAAAATTCCAGTCTTGCGCAAATTGTCTGAATCTTTGGCTATTAAAAGGTACATTATCGCAAACTAATAAGTCTGGTGGACCAAATCTAGCAAATACATTTTTTAATACTTTAAGAACACTAAAAGCACTTTTGTCACAGATTGGTAACAATTCCAACCAATTGGCTTCAAATAAGACGACATAACTGTGATTGCCATATGTGAATATGTCATTCTCTGAAGCCTTGGAGATATTGAATGTAAATTTTTTTTTAAAAATTGTCTTTGTCCTGTAACAAACATGTACCAAGACCAGCTTTAGAGGCATCTGTTTCAATACAAATAGACTTTTCAGTGTCGAAAAATGTTAAAACATGAGCACTGGTAAGCAAATATTTAAGATTTTGTACTGCTGCTAAATGGTTTTCATTCCAATGACACTGAACATCCTCCCTGGATAATTCTATGAGTGGTGAAGTTATACTTGACAAATTTATAGGTATACATTTTCCTACAAATTTGACCATACCTAAGAACCTCAACAATTCAGATTTATTTGTTGGTAAAGGCATGTCAATTATAGCTTCAACGTAAGACTTACTTATGTAGATACCATCTTTAGAAAAAATTTGACCTAAACATTCTACACATTGTTTTTTAAACTGTATTTTGGATCCATTGAATTTTATATTATGTTTTGATGCCTTTTGTAAAACTAATCTTAAATTTGTGTCATGCTCTCTTTCAATTCAACCAGTTATTATCAAGTCAGCAAAATATAATTCTATTCGTCCACTGGGACAGATGGTATCTACCCCATACTATTGCAGAGCAGATGGGGATTGAAGTGTTACTACTACACCTATGTACAATCTTTAAAGC
This sequence comes from Galeruca laticollis, assembly GCA_963921935.1. Taxonomy (NCBI): domain Eukaryota; kingdom Metazoa; phylum Arthropoda; class Insecta; order Coleoptera; family Chrysomelidae; genus Galeruca; species Galeruca laticollis. The sequence continues at coordinate 88,047,641 of OY998182.1, forward strand.
TTGTTTAACATGGGGATCACACCAGAAATATGGCAAAAGGCCAATGTCATATACTAGCCCAAGATAGGCAAAGTATCAAACTTAAGTCATATAGACCAATAAGCTACCTTCATTTCTACTTAAAACATTAGATAGGCTTCTGGATAGGTATATTAGGGACAACGTGCTAAAAGATAACCCGCTAAGTAACCGTCAATATGCTTACCAACCAGGTAGTTCTATAGATTCCGCACTGGACGACCTAAACAGGTTGGTCAATAGAAGACAAGGAGATGACAATGGCCACTTTCCTGGATATCGAAGGAGCATTCAACAATGTCACTACCAGCTCATTGATTAACGCAATGAGTAGATGGAGCACAACTACTGTCATATGCATATGGATAGAGACCAACCTGGAAAATAGCATAGTAGAATCCACTCTGGGTCAAGCCCCCATCAAAGCAAGAACCTGTGAAGGATGCCCACAGGAAGGAGTTCTGTCACCGTTACTTTGGTCAACCTTAGTTGACGATCTCCTCAAAGCATTATCCACGGCGATTTTGACTGCCTAGGGTACGCAACGAAATAGTAATAATTGTTGTCGGAGGAAAGTTTCCAGAGGTGGTGTCTGGAAGTATACAGGCAGCCCTAAATATTGTTGTCAACTGGTGTAAACAAGAAAGACTTACAGTCAATGCTCAGAAAACACATGTTGTTAACTTCACTAAACAGATGGCACTGCCAGGTTTAAAACCACCAGTGCTAGGCGGAACGGAGATTTCATTTACTAAATAAATAAAATACCTTGAGGTATATTTCGATCATAGGCTCAAATGAAATACTCACTTACTTAAAACCACGCAAAAAGCACCTATGTCGTTGGGCAGATGCAGAAGAATGGTTATACACAAGCGTGGTTAGGGTAATGATAAGCTATGGAACGGTGACGTGATCGTCAAAGACGCAGCAAAGGAATACTATAAAGCTATTAAGTAAAACACAAAGACTAGTTTGCCTGTGTGTTACGGGGGCCATAAGAACTACTCCCACAGTATAGCTTTCCCAGTAAGCCTAACAAAAGACGCCACAATTTTCCAAGCGGAAATGACTGCGATCCACTACTGTGTAGAAGAAATCCAAAGACAGGAAAAAACATATCGTTGAATTGCCATCTTCACAGACAATCAAGCGGTGCTAGAGGCATTCGATTCTGTAGAGATAAACTCTAACCCACTAAACAAGAAACATAACAAGTTTTTTTGTGATGTTCTTTTTAGAGACTTTTCGTGATGTTTATTTAAAACGTTAATAAGATATCTCCTAGATGTCTTAATTTTATTACCAATTCTATTAACATCCTTATCATGTAAATAAAACATATTTTTGATGTACACAATAATACTTGAATTCGAAGTCACATACACATCCTATGAACTTCTTTTTAGCAATTTCCCATAGGAAACTTTCATACAATGTTAATTTGTATACTTCTCACTAATGTCACATACAGAACGTTACTGTAATATTACAAATTAACATGTTTCTAAGATGATCACATGTGTTGCAGTTACTTTTACATCTTTCGAAATAATTTTTAGTAACTTCCTACGATTACGTCTGTACGATGTTAGTTCATAAACCTCTCAGTAATATCTCATATTAAACATCACAGTAACATTAAAAAAGAAGAAAACAGAAGAGGAACTGACGAACAGTAGTTATCTGTGGAAACAAGTGACAAGTATGAAATGGCGGGCGGTTTTCAGTTTTGTGTTGTATTTTATTTGCAGGAAGCACATTTTTTGCAAGAAAAGTACTTGCATAAAGTGGTCTTCGTATTCGTTAGTTCCTACTTAGCTACAGTTTCTATCCTTAGATAAAATTCTTGTTATAATGGACGAACAACAATTGTTATCGGTAAGTACCTATTCCAAAATCATAATTATTAAAACTTAATACTCATTCAATACTTTAATTGGCTATTGTACATTGAAATTCCAGGTGGCGGAATTGTACACTAACATTATATAATAGAGTTTACAGAATAAGGGTTTTTTCAACTTTTAAAATATTTTAGTTATTAAGTATATTTTAAAAACGATTCACAATATGTCAAATTTCAAATCCTAGATATGCATTATACCCTACAAAAAACTTAATATTGCAATAGGGTAGATATTATTATTAATAATAAAACATGATCATATGTTGGCAGAGATTTGAATCTAGAAGAAAATCTTTTCAATGTTCAAGATGTTTCAGAAGATACTTACATAAATAAAATAAAAAACAAATAGGTAGTTGGTAATTATGTAAAGGGGAGTAACTATTTCAGATAGTCTGATACAGACATTGTATTAAAAAGTACAAAAAATATTGAATCAAGTATCTCTAGTTCTAGTTTTTGTAGTAGTAGTCATGGCCGTCAATATACCTAGTTTTACAGGTTTAGAAAATTTTAACATTAATACTAACAATTCTTGTAAACAATTAGAGACTGTTTAAGACTTTAAAAACAGAAATTTCTGTTAAAAAGCTCATTTCCATTTGAAAATACACTAAATACAATAAATAAGCTGTAAATGTCCCTTACAATGGTACCTATATTAATCTAGTTGAAGAATATGTAACTTATGACAATGAATGCTCCAGTCAACAAACAGAATTCAATTATTTATTATTGTAGAAACACAGCTATTGGATACTCAATTCGATACAATTAATTATAAACTCATTTAACTTGATAATGTGTTCATATCTCTTCTTCATAAGTAGTTTTTTTTGTATACAGTGTACTAATAATGCTTAGTTTTCATTAAGTTACAATTCCACGATGGTAATATACAATGTTCCAGGATGAAAATAACAAGATAGGAATAGTATATTATTTTAGACAGAAAAGAAGTACGAATTTTCATGGCACACCTGAATTTACCTGCCAAACGAAGTGAGGCATGTAATAGAAGGTAAATCATGAAAAATCACTTCTCGAAATAAAATATGTTCCTTTGAAAAATCCCGCATGTATCTTATGGAAAATGGCTGAAAATCAAGTTTGATGTTGTTTATGATGATCGATCAAAGGTCTCCATGGGCACAATTTGATCTAAAGTAATTGTTTTATTAGCTGCAGTTCAGAACACCTTTAAATGTTTCACAGATAAGGATTTTGAAGTGTACATTATGGAATGGTTGAGGCACTCGAAACAGCGACTCTTGCATGAGAAAAAGTAACCGTAAGTAAACAATAGAATTTTCTTTAATCAGATTGGATTTCTGTTGATTTAACGTAATGTTTCATAAAACCTTTATGGTGTAAAATTTTTATTAGTTTTAATATTATTAAAAAACTATTCTAAACATTTTTTGTAAACTAGCTGTGATGTATGTGTATCCGTTAAACTTTATTAATTCAGTTTCAAAGTATGTTACATTATGACAACTACAGATTAATATACCCTATTTATTTCTTGCTTTCACTGAATGAGTTCAATAGTTTCCACTTTCCACACTTGTTATGTAATATGCTTACACTATTTTATTTTTTTTTAGGTTGGATTCCTGGACAAGATATTTTTTTTTCTAATTTTGTACCAGTTTTTTTCAAATTTACTGTACTGTTCATTAATAGTGAATAAACGTTTTAAATCCTTTATTGCTTTTTTTGCTATTTTATTTTAAATGTACAGGGTGAACAACTAAGAACGACTGTAGGCCACATCTCAGAAAAGAATCATGGTACAACTTTCAAAAAAATTACCTTAGGTAAGTGATCCTGAAAAATTGCTGGTAAATATTTTGCAGTCTCTAAAATATCCGCTAGAGGTGGAATGAACACTCGAAAACATAATACTCCAAAAAACATACTAAAGGTATCCTAAAAATACAATTTTTGAAATCATGATGAGATTATGAAAAAATTTCATTGAGATTATTTGCCATTATTCTTCAAATAATGGGTACGGAAGGTTCAAACTTATGAACAAATGTATAACTTTTTCGTTTTTTAACCGATATTAATGATTTTAGCTGCATTTAATCTGTTTAATATGATTGATAACAAAATTAGGTAATTTTATATCCACTCGGAAATTTCAAATGTAAATTGAAGAATTTTTTTAATTCTTATATCTGATATCGTAAATCTTATATCTTGGAATAGATTCCAATTTTTAACCCCTTTTCATCAGAATTTAAAAAATGCCTCATTACATTTGAAATTTCCGAGAAACATGGGAAAATTGTCGACTTTTTCATATAGCGTTGACAAAATTGTACAATTTTTTTATTTTTGTTAAGCATATCTTATTAAAGAGGAAAAACTCTTAAATGACGCCAAAAACATTGATAATGAGTAAAAAACAAAAAAGTTACGACTCTTGTTTTTTAGGTTCAACCTTCCCCCACCCCTTACATGAAGAATAAGGACAAAAATTCCCTAACTGCATTTTATCATAATCTCATCAATACATAAAAAATTGTATTTCTAGGATACCTATACCTTTAGTGTGTATTTTTTGGAGATAATCACAGTATTATGTTTTTAAGTGTTCATTCCACCCCATAGCAGATATTTTAGGAACTCAAAAATATTTTCCAGCGATTTTTCAGGGTCACTTTCCTGAAGGTATTTTTTTAAAGTTGTACCATGACTATTTTTTGAAATATGGCCGACAGCCGGCGTTCTTAGTTGTTCACCCTGTATTTGCTGATTAGGCACAGAAACATCTATAGGATGTCATCTAGAATGTTTGAGGTATATTATTTAGAGGTTTAAGTAATGTCCATACAACATCTAAGAGAATACACTGTACTGTTTTTGAAATGTTGCATTTAGATCATTGATAAGATGTTATTTTTTAGACATTGCATTAACATCGACAAGATGTTAAAAGGCATTTCAAAATGTAACAGAAATGTTGTTTTTAGTTCGTTATAAAGACTTCCTTTTGAGGAAGTTCTAGTAACATCTCAGTAATGTAAGAAGGCAGCGCTTTAACATCGCTGAGAAGTTAAAAGTTGAAACATCACAAAAGTTAACAGCCACAAGCTGGGCATAACCGGTTGTATAGATGTGCATGTGATGAAAACAAGAGGAAAAAAAGGAAGAACATTATCACAATGTGTGATGTTGAATTAACATAACTGTAATATTTATTTGCATAGTGGGAAGCTAGTATGGGATTGTGTATTTGCTGTAAACACGCTGGACCACCGTAGTAAAGTCACGGTGGTCTGGGTACCGGGGCACGAGGGTCATAAGGGCAACGAAATAGCTAAGCAAGCTGCGTCATTGCTATTCATTGGATCGGAACACTTCTGCGGCGTTGCAAAATCAGTAACAAAAGCTGCCACAAAAAATGGGTGAAGTATAATTCTAGGATATGCTAGAGGAATTCATCAGGCCAAAGACAAGCGAAACAGTTTATATCAGAACATTCGCCAAAATTCACAGCAGACGTGATAAGCAAAGACAGGAAAATGGTCAAACCTGTTGTGAGTCTGTTAACAGGACATTGTAACCATAATAGGCATCTAAAATTGATGTGGTTGCCAGAGGAATCTTATGTAGATTATTTTTGTGGTGCTATAAATTCATTGGGAAATTCAGTGCAACCATTTTTATATTTCCTCGTGTGAGAATGCAGGATTACATGATCCAAGGTGCTCCTCCAGGTTCCATTGCCGTGACGTATGAAAGCGGTTGGATGACCGCTGATAATATCGTGAATTACCTAGATCACTTTATAAAGCACGCAAAATATTCGAAAGAAAAAAAATGATATTGTTCCTTAACAATCACGATAGTCATATTTCACCTATAACCTTAAACCCTAGTAAGTTAAACGGCACCCATTTATTAACCCTACCAACTCACACGAGCCACCAATTACAACTACTGGACGTATCGGTTAATGGTCCATTTAAGAGATATAATGAACAGGCCGTAGCATGGATGATAAGTCATCCAGGCCAAACAATTTTATTTAAACATAAATCGAAATTAGTTGGAATGGCTTATGTCAGAGCCTTCTAACCTTCAAATATAACCAAAGGGTTTCCACGACAGGTATTTATCCCTTTATCCCACATTTATTTGAAGATCTTGCTTTCGCAGAAGCGGAAGTTACAAACAGATCGTATCAGGAAAAAGGCCAAAATCCTAAAGAAGAACCAAATATAGATAACCCAATAGCTGAACATGGCACATCCTCATACCAACAAGAGTCACTGGATATAGGTGACCCAACAGCTCAACCTAGTACATCTTCATTTCAGCAGGAGTCAACTTCAAATGCAATGACAACTTCCTTAAAAAATACGATCACTATCCCAAGCACCAAATATGCTTTACTTAAAAGTCTTGAAGAAATTCGTTATATCCCAAGACACTGCCACGAAAGAAAAAAAGGTACCAGACCAGAATCTTAACCGACACCACGGAGAAAGAGGCCATTGAAGCCGAATATAATATGAGGGAAGAAAAAAAACAGATGAAAACGAAAATTCAACAGGTCAGACGACAAGTAACTAGTGAAACTGAAAAAGTGATCACTTCGAGCAATATAATGCAGGGTTTAGTGAATCCCACCAAAAAAGAAAAAAATTTGATAGAAATGCGAATACGAAAAGATGTGTATTCGATGACTCGGATCCTGAGAACGAAAACGAGAAAGATCTATTTTTTGATGCAGATGAGGATGCCGCTTGCATCTAGACTCCGTTTCACGAGATAATAAGTCGGAATATCGCAGAAAGAAAATTCTGTCTTATTTATATATGTCGGTTAGTAACGACCAATGGTTTTATGCCGATTGGTTTTGTGTGGTGGCTTCTTCTCTCTAGACACAGATTGCACCTCACTGATACGCTCACTCTGGGTGGTCTCAAAATACCAATCAAAACAGAATACAAATATTTAGGCGTTGTACTAGATAATAAACTTCTGTGGGGTAGCCACATAAACCATCTCAAGAGAAAAGCTGAAAAGGGGATAAATGTGTTGAAATGCGTCACAAAAACTAAATGGGGAGCTGATCCTAAAATCGCTCTCCTATTCTATCGGGCATACATTTGGTCGATACTTGATTATGGCTGTATCTTGTATGGATCTGCTGCAAATGTACATTTAAAAAAAATTGATCGAGTACAATATAGTGCTATAAGGATATGCATTGGAGCCTTAAAATCATCGCCCACTCCAGCCATTCTTGCAGAGGCAAGAGAGCCCCCTTTAGGTATCAGACGAAATTATTTAGCTTTTAAAAAACTATGTTACTTAAAGTTTTTCAATTATAACAATATCCTTAATCAATTAGTCCCTCAACTGTCTATAGAAAATTTAACAAATAAATATTGGAACAAAAAAAATAGTCCACTCTTGGCGGATGCATACGTTATTTTCAATAAATGCATTGATCTGATCACACCTCATAAAAAACTTCCCATATTTGAACTTCAATTTTCAGATATCACCTTCGGACCAAGAGTCATATTTCCGACTTACAGTGAAATCCACACTGTTAACCAATCTCGCCTTAACGAAATAATCAATAAATATGATAGCTTCTTTAAAATCTTCACAGACGGTTCAAAATCAACAAGCGGTACTGGTTCGGCCGTTTATATCTCCGACACAAGTACTAAACTTCAATATAAAATCTCAGATACTTGTTCCATTTTCACTGCCAAAATCTTTGCAATCGAAGAAGCACTACAGTGGTTAATTAAACAAAAACTTACGCAAAACGCATTAATAATGTCCGATTCCAAATCTGTACTTGAAGCTATTAACAATCTATCCCACAAAAAGTTATCTACATCTCTAAACATTTGTACCATTAAGAAACTTCTCCACAAGCTGTCCACACAGGGGAGCATAGTTATTTTCATCTGGGTGAAAGGTCATGCAGGTATTTTGGGGAATGTCAAAGTCGACTCTTTAGCCAAGGAAGCCACTAAATTACCGAACGTCATAGGTAAATACGATTTTAGTGACATAATTAACAAAGGAAGAATTGAATCACGTAAAAGTTGGGAAAAGAGAATTTAACATAAAAATCTAACAATCATTACACTTTAATACATCCAACCTTACCGAATCGCGTCCCACACATTGATGACTATGCTGTAAGCCGAGCGTACTCTGTCACTATTACCAGGTTAAAATTGAATCATGCTAAATTTCCAGCACATCTTCACAGAATTGGTGTAGCAGAAACGAACATCTGTTCATGCGACAACGAATCCATTGCTGACTTGAACCACATATTTTTTTCATGTGGAAAATATAGCAATAGTCGTCCTAACTTTCTACGTTTCATCACCAACAGTAATATAGCTCAACCCTTTAATTTAACCACTCTGCTAAGTATGAATAATAAAAAAGTCCTAGATCGGTTAATCACTTTTCTCAGAGAAAGAAAACTTAATATCTAAATTAATTTAAACCGAAAATATATTAGGACCTAATTTAACACCATTTCTGTGGCAAACGGATTATGTCCAATGCCAACCCTCCATTTCACACACACACACACACACACACACACACACACACACACACACACACACACACACACACACACACACACACACACTCGTGAAGTGAAGTCTACTGCAATTCGTTATTTTCAGCGTCTCGTTCTCGAGAACAGTGGATTCGTTGCCAGAAATGTCTAAAATGGTGCCATTCTCTGCAGACGTCAACCATAACGTAAAAATGTTTTCTTGCGAATTATGTATCAATTAGGTAGTGTTTTAATAATAAAAGATGTCGTTCCTCTTATTACTAATACCTAATTTCTGGTTGTATCAAACCTCCCATTTAGTGCATCAAGTCTCCCATGTAAAGTCAGGTTTGAGACACTTTGCATTGAAAATTTCAAAAATGTATAATCAAGGTTAAACTTTAAATTTTCAGTACCGTAACTGAGGGGTCTTCGAGCGATTTTTGATGTTTTTTTAATGATTACTGTAAAAAATTGAAAATAATAATCTAAATGCATATGCTATTGGTGTATATGTTTTCAATTTTATTTTTTTTTCCACTCCTCAATTTTAAAAAACATATTTTTAACTGTCCGAAGTCGCCTTCATAAAATCGCGCGTTAAACTGTTGATAAAGTCATCTATAAGCGACTTCGGGCTCTCATCAGGTAAATTTGAAAAGGCATAACTCTCTGTCTCTCTCTTCGTAAGTTAATAGAATTCAAAATTTTTGTGATATTTGAGAGCATTATAATACCCTCAACATTTATTATTGGGAAGATGGGAAGCAAAATAATATTGGACCGCCATTGCCTACTTTTTTTCTTTAAAACCTAACTAAAAAGGAAAAAGGCTCATTCGACTCTTTAATCTCTTCTATAATTAATCCAATATCATATTTGAATTTTGAACAGAAAGCTAAAGGCACTTTTACTAAAGCAAACATATCAACTTTAGGAACTAAAATATCAGAAGAATCAGTCATTTGAGTTTTCATTTCACTCTTCAGAGATATCAAAGGAACCTCATCTTCTGAATCGGTGTTATCATTCTCGGGAACTGGTAAAGTAGTGCATACTGAAATCAGGGGAACAGAATCAAAATCAGTTGAATCATTTTCTTCTACATTAGTGTTTTCCGTTGTTTCGTCAGAGGCCTGTTCCGATGATTTAGGATCTTTGTTCTGCAAAAACTCTTGAGCGCTTTCTTCTCCAACATCTCGCGATCTTGTTTTTTGCAAAAAAAATATAAGAGCGTTTCATACACATGGCTTTCGATTGATGGCGCGAAGAAGCGGATTGGGTTTGTGGTATATTTCTACGGAGCAATCTTTTCAAGACAACTTCTGGGTCGTCTGGAAAAATGCCACCTGCTGGAAATCCCGATAATGTATTTGCTCTTGAGCTAGCGTTCATTGCAGTTAACGTTTGTTGTAACAGTCGCGGAAACTCTGATTTCTGGAATGGCCCCTTCCTTTTCATTTTCCACCCTGTAAGTATGGTCCTCAAGTGGTTGTTCATTAGAGCAAAGCACGCAACGTCCAATGGTTGACACAAATGTGTCGAATTTTGAGGAATCTGTATAAATTTTATGTCGTATTTTCGAGAATCCTCTATGACATCTAAGGTGATATGATTGGAAAGATTGTCGCCTATTAAAACTTTACTCTCTTCTTTTTTCTGAAAATATGGCAGAAATATTTGGCGAATCCATTCTACAAAATGTGTTAGATTCGAACCATCCGCTTTTTGCACTCTTCGTATCTGTGCTTTGCTTTATATACCAAAAACGGAGGCAAGAATTCGTCAGAAGCATATGCAGCCATCATTACACTTATGCTTTTTTTGGCGAGTCAATGAACCTATCGCAGTGTTTGAATCCACGTTTGCAGAAGACCTTTGGTTCTCCAGGATCATCGCCGAAATTAGCATCATCGTAATTAACGATATTTTCAGCTGGAATATCGTCTATCGATTTTCTTAGCTACGAAGAATATTCAATGATAGTTGCACCAGTAACTTCAGCTCTACTTCGTTTAATATTTTAGGCCAGTCTAAAGGCGCGTTTAGATTGCGCGAAATTGTTTCGCGCAACAGTTTCGCGAAAATGTTTCGCGTTGTATATACCTGGTACTCACCCCGAAACTTATTTTTCGTGGTGAGCCACTCGCAGTCGGTATTGAAGCGCGCCTCGCGTCTCGTGTTTCTTGTAGTGTAAACCGATTCTACTGTTTCGCGCCAAAAATGAACCAGGAGGATAGCATCCGCCTCATTGAACTTTATGCAAAGTACCGATTTTTATGGGATGCCAAAGATAAGGTGCACCATAACCGCATGAAGAGAGAGGATGCTTGGAAGGAAATGAGTTCAAAATTGCAGTACCCTGTTGCTACCTTAAAGGCAAAAATTAAAACATTGATGGGTTCCTATAGGAGTGAGAGGTCTAGGGAGAAAAAAAGCAGAGTCACTGGTTCCGGTAAAAAAATATTTATTATTTTATGCTTTGTATTAATATATACTTGTTTGTCGGACTTTTTGTAATTGTGTCACAGCATGCATACTAGTACCATAAAGCGAGATAACTCCTTAATACTACTATTTACTACTACTACTACTTACTATTTAGTAGTATTATTGTTACAGGTAGCGATGAAGTATATGACTCTAAATGGTTCGCCTACAAATACTTTGAGTTTTTGGCTGATAAAGACATCCCAAGGGAAACTGTGAATACTGCTAGTGAGGTAAGTGGATCCTTAATATTGGTCCTACCACGGCAACGGTTGATTTAAAATAAAATGATTAGCTAAATGTAAGCGAACATCTTTGAGCTGTGCGGATGTCCTTCGTGGAATATTGCGGATTGGAAAGAACGATGTCATAGGTGCGTCGTTGCGCCATCTACCATTTATAATGTCGCTATTGTTGTCAGTATCGAAACTTCCAGGAGGAGTGTACGTTCCATGAGAAGTACTTTTGCGTAGAAAGTTATGTAAATAAATGGTTGCTAAAGTAACTTTTGTTGCTATTACTGGTTGCACAAGTAGAGGCTTTCTCAATACACGAAATACTGAAGTCATTATCCCAAAGGCATTCTCCACGACGCGACGTGCTCTCGAATGACGGTCATTAAATACACGTTCCGGGATATACGTACCACGGGATTACCATCAAATGGTTTCATAGTGTACACACTCAAAGCAAACGCCTTGTCGCCTAATACGTAATATGGTACTTGCATAGAATATGGAACTTGTAAGACTTCTGGGCGAGGAATATTTAATTCGCGCCTCTCCAATTTATTGTACAATGCCGTATTTTTGAATACACCACCGTCCGATATCCGCCCTTGACATCCTACACCAGCATAGATAAAATTGTAGTCTGCGTCGACTATTGCAAACAGCACAATGCTAAAAAATTTTTTGTAGTTGTAGTATTCAGTCCCTGAATTAATAGGGGCTTGTAAAATGTTGTGTTTTCCATCCATAGCCCCGATAACGTGAGGAAATTGCCACTTTCGTTCAAATTTGGAGGAGATCTGAAGCCACTCTTCTGTAGTAGACGGTACCTGAAATCAAAACAAAAAAAATAATAACATTCAAAATAAAGGCGAAAACATTTTTATGCCAAATATGTTCACAAGGAGTCAAAAATAAAATTAACCTGGTTCCGAAAAGAATTACTTAACTGTTGTTTGTTTTGTTTCAGGAACACTCCGAAATAGAAGTTCCTGTAACGCCAACTTCGCCTACGGTCACCCCCGCAGAATATACATCTGCAACTACAGCAACTGCAACTACTACATCGGCAGCTACTTCATGTTCGACCACACGTCAGCAGATATCACAAGAGACCACCTTTCCTACCCCAAATACAAGCAGGAGACAGAGAACTGGCATCAAACGTAAGGCAGCTGAGCAAGAATCCGACTCAATGATGCCTGAAGCTATGCAAATCCTGAAGTCATCTGTTGATTCATCTAATGATGCGTACTTCACCTTTACGATATTCTGAAGAGGTATTGTAGGCTGTTGTAGGAATCTCCCGTAGCAAGAAATCTCAAGCAAACTGTCTCTCTTTTACAGATATATCCTGTCTCATGTTGGTATCCATTTTTCTTATTTTAGGATCAACTAGTAATACGAGCTGTTCAAAATCTTCTGTGGTCATCCGAGTAAAGTTTCGAAAAGAATATTCACAAGGTTCCGCTTTCATATCCCTCAGGAGTCTATTTCCATATTGAAATCTCCGACGAAATATGTCTTTCGACCACCATCGGCGTGTTCTTTTATTTCTTTCTCAACACAATTATCATCATAATTGCACATGCTGCACTCGGAGCAACCGGCATACTTGTCTCTCACAAACTGGCGGCTCACCTTGTTTTCGCTTGTCAACCCGAAACGTTTCGCCTCGTGTAAACAGTTATGCCGAGACAGCGACTCGCGAAACATTTTCGTGAAACTGTTGCGCGAAACAGTTTCGCTCAATCTAAACGCACCTTAATAGTAAGAGCTTTATAGCGAGAAAGAAAGTTTTTCGCATAAGTTGGTCCGGGTAGATAACTTTTCAATTGTTTCACTGTTTTTCCATTTCTTGTTAAATAATGTTGAACCTCAGATTAACAAATAAAATAGATATGTTTGTTTTGATCTTTTCTTGCCCCAAACATTGAGTCACATTCTAAGCTCACTTGCGGGACACTTCCACTGCTTTGCCATATCTACAAATCCTCTTTAGTTGCGGGAAAAAAGAAATTAGACGTTTAATTGAAAATTTGTTAAAAAGTTATGCAAATAAAAAAAAAGTCATACTAATTTCTACATTTGAGTCGCAGCTTTTAAAATTAATTAATAATACTTGAATTTTATTTAATAAAGGCATATTCTTAGATAAATTTTAAACAAGAATTTGTTGTATCCTTAGATACCTTCTTGGTTATAACTAAATGTGGCAACATTGCTCAAGACTTCAGTACCTGGTAATGTGTCAATAGTAATCTATTTAGTAGTTTTGTCCTTGTTTAATTACCATACGAAGAGAGATGCAAATATCGTCAGAGTCTGGTCGACGATCATTTTAAATCCGTCTTAGTATTGTAGTAAGTAATGTCAAACGTGGTTTGTTTATAGGAGCGTCATTACGACTAGAGAGTAAACATTTAGTTCTTTCGTTTTGATGTGTTTTTCAAGACTTCTTAGTGTGAAAATAAACTTTTAAGTTGATTAATTTAATGTTTTTGGATTATCATGGTTCGTCGGTGCCAAGTTTGTCAGAAAAACAGCCGAAACTAGCAATTCCATGTATATACAATACCATCCCCACTTTTTGTAATTCATTCATTATTTCACTACTGGCGTTTAGAATTGTTGGCCGCAAAAATAAACGTGTTTATGAATGAATAGCCCTCTCTATGTTTATTATTACTCTAAGTGTTGAACTACCTGGCGTATATCAATTTCCGTGAGTGGCAAACCCCATTCCGCTAACAGTAAGATAGCTTCAACAAATTGTGTTTCTTCTTTGGTAAGTAATAGGTAGCCGCCAGATTTCTTTGTGTGAAAGCTCTTCATTTTATCGTGTATAGTGGATTTTGGAATATTATAACGGTCACTTGCCTGTCTTAATGTCATTTCCACCTCCCAACTTTCATAACTGCCTCTGCGAGTCGTATCGGGTCATAATTAATGTAGTTTCTTGCACCCAGAGTTCGTTTATATGCCCGCATCATTGTCCTAAGTCGCCCCCAGTTTGGTGAGTTTTTTGGAAACCACCCTGTAAAAAAACAACGATTTTTTACTTCGTATTTGCAAAAAACAGTAAGTAAACATCATGTTTCAATAAAATATACATCAACAATCAAAATAATAAAAAATAAAAATCTCGGCGTCATTACTTTTTCAATATTTCAAAATTCGTTAAATCAATGGCGGTCACTAAAATCGAAATATGAGATGAATACTTACGGAGACTTTGTTCCAACAACAGTCAAAATTAGTCCGGGATCGTCAGAATTATGCGCATATCCAATTTGAGCGTTCCAACAAACAGTGGATTGAATCCCCGTTTGTAAAGTCCAATGTTCCAACAAGCATTTGAACTGATTTCGGACTGTTCTTGGACCCTCAGAAAAGTTTGTGGATTTTTTTCGGATTTGGAATTCGCGCTTGCGTTGAATGAATTTTTATATAGGTTTTGTTTCAAATTTTAATGGAGATCATTTATATTAACCTAGTCCTTGTGATTTTTGGTATTATCATGCTGATAATATGATATGCCTTTTATTTTTGTTCTTGTTATGTAGTTTTAAGTAGTAAAATGGCTTTAACTGAAATATATGTATGATTTTTGATGATTTGTTGTATCAGTATTCAGTATAAATATTGAAATGGAACATCTGTTGGGACGATTTTTTGTCCGATACTTCCATTCAATCAGAAATCCGTTCCAACAGAAAACTTTGATCCGGAATAGTTCATGAATTTATGGAATCCGTACATGCTCATTTCAAAATTCTAAATTATTGATTGATTGATTGATCCAGGATTTCTTGTTGGAACAAACCTATGATCTCTAGCCGTTCGAAATAAGGTTCGCCGCGCGCATGACGTCACGCAGAGAGTTCAATTTAAAACCGTGAGCGCGGGCTAATGCATTTGATGTAATAGAGCTTGCGTATGATGCGTTGCTAATGCATTTTGAAGGTAAATGAGGATGGTTCGGGTTGAATGAGATATTATTAGTATTATAAAGGCAAAGAGAATTCATGTAAAAGTGTTATATGGAATCGGAGAGCCTACCAGAGCAAAACAATAATTCTAAGATCTGATTGAAATCGGTTTGCTCACTTCGTAAAGTACATAATTATTGTACTGATACAAAAAAAACATATTATACTTTTTGGATTTTTTGACATGATTTTATAAATATTTAAATTTGTAAGTAAATATAAGGAATAAAACAATTAGCAAATTTGAATACTTAATCGGTTGTTTATTCCAAAATAAGTATACTACAGAACAACAATAAAGTACAACTCAGGTACTGTGGAGCACTCTTCAAAATAATAATAATAATAATGAAATTTTTATTGGTAACAACAAAATATCAAATTAAGTTTTAAAATATTATTTGTCAACTTGGATTTAAGAAAAGATTTATTTATTTATTTATTACGGGAAAACCCCTCTGTTACAATACAACAATAAATAATACAATAAGGACAAGTATAAAGACTGATACAGAGCATAACCAATTAATTTGAAATACATAACACTTTCCATGTAGCTACAGGTAATAAACAATACTTAAATAAATAAAAAAAATGAGAACACAACATAACTCAACAAATCACAGCCCTAAGCAATATTTGAACTGGCCCAAAGACGTATTGAAATTATCAAAATTAAAGCTATTCAAAAAGCACAGATATCTATTTATAGGACTCATAGCACACTATGTTGTTCTATGAAAGAGCACATGAAAGGTAACTTGATGGCGAAGACCCTGACAAGGAATGCTAATCCCCATATGACTCAAATCAGGCAATCAACCTGCCCATTTAGGAGTTTGAATATAAATATAGTCCCCAACATATCTCTATAATTACCAAGAGGAGCTAGTGACATTTGTTTTTTAATTTCAGCATAATTATATGGTTTAATATTCTATGGTATTAAATTTATCTTCTCGTTTAGACAAACGGATCCACTCCCGTATAATTTTTTTGTGTTTTGGAAAAGTAAAAAAGCTGACATCGTGTGCAAAGCCTTTCACGTGATTGTCTGAATCACAACCATACTCTACACATATCATTTTGACTAATTTTTGCTAATTTTCAACAAGAAAAATGTAAAATTAACCGACATAAACATATCCAATAATGTAACTGCATACTAACTCTCGGCGTGACGTCAGTGCACAGCTGCTCGAAATCATACCTTCCATTTTATTGTATCGTGCACTCCCACTATAAATTTCGTATGGCTTATTTAGTTATTACACCTGTCGCCGGTAGCGCTACGAAATCGAGGATATGTCAGATTTCAAAAAGCCCGCCATTTAAATAACCTATATCTAATTATGATAGTAAATTCTGTATTGTTCCCACTTGTAAGAAAACAAGTAAGGATATTAAAATGTATCTCCTACCTAAAGACCTCGAGGTAAGTTTATAAATTAATTTGTGTTTGATTTGATGTTTTTTTGCACTAAAATTATCGTCCCGCTTATAGGAAGGATATGTCCAATAAAGAAAGATGAATAATAAATTTGGGTACCAATTTGATTACTGCATTATCCAATGATATACTATTATTGTTAGTATATGTTAAGTCATAGATTAAAAATATATTCAGTGGGTCAAATCACTCTTAACTTACACAACAATCAGGTCATCTGCAGCTAATGTCAACTCTGTGTTTAATATAACACATTATAAACAAAATCCGTATTGCGGAAATGATCCAGATTAGAACATTTTGTAATGTAACGACTGCAAGTTTAGATGAAGTTGATTATAATTTCTATTCATTTTTCTCTGAGCTTTTTAGGTAATGGATACAATAATTCAAAGAGAGGATATCCTCATTACAAGGAGAAAATATTATCGAATATGTGCTGTCCACCTCTCCGAAGACATGATGTTTGATCCTTATAATGACAGCGATTTCGATTGATAAAATTAGTGTAAACTAATGTATTCTCAAGCCCTTTAAAAATATGCACGAGAATGCATTAGTTGAAAATAAAAAATAGCAAAAATAATAATTTCAATAAATTTTAAAAAGCCCGCTACTTCTAGCTGCAGCGCTCGAGTGACGCGTTGAATAACTAAAATAAGATTGATTAATTATTCAGGATAGCGGCCTATCTATTTCATTTTTTAATCTATGCACTAAACTGTGAATCCTTCTGCACAGAGAAGTTGATTTTATGACGAGGTAATCAGAGTTTACACAAAATGTTACGAGAGCTACTCGATGTCTGAAGACAACTCATTTTACGGTACCTAATTTAATATTGCCAAATGCCTAAGTGAAGTCCTTAAATTGCATCCTGACATAAGTTGATTGGTAAATGTTATTCACAAAATTTGTATTAACCTTTTTGTAAAAAATGTATCGATCCTTCTCAGTTCCCCTATTTTTGACAAGTAGTTGTGTTGTAAATGTAATGTACCTAATTCCCTGGATTGATCTAATTGCTGTTTCCTATATTACTATAATCATATATGTAATTCTCTTAGATATAATTATTCTAAGGTTATTCTAGCCAATTTACCACAGACAAAAGTCCTCTTAAAAACTTGAAATATTATTAACTACATCAACTCACAATACTTGTTCTTGAAAGTGGTGTATTCGATAAACGAATAATTTAACTCTACGAGTTTTATTCTCACGCTTTTATTATGGAGTAAACATAAACACACATAAGTGATAATCTACGATGTTAAAGGGTAATAGTCTACTTGAATCACATAACCTTATCGTTTTTCAATTTAAGAGGGGCTTCCTCACAGGTATATAAACCTAAAAACCTACACAATACTAGTTACTAATTTAGTAATTATTTGGTTCAAAATATTTACGATAGATGTCGATAGTAGTACTGAATCGGCTTTTACTTATTCAACATATTTTCTCTCTTTGTCTTTCCACTCTTGACGGTTCAAAGAAACGCATCTCTGTTCGAATGTTTTGATTTAAAATATTTCAACTTTTTGTGAGCACAGAAACCTTATCTCTGTTTTTTATGTTGAATCCAAACCACAGCACACCTGTGCATAGATAAGAGAATATTATATACACGGATCCAAACAAAATTTGTTGCACTAATTTCCATTTGAGTGTAGATTTTTGATTGTTTAAGAGTTTCATAAATGTTTTTGAAAGGAATAAATTGTTAAAAAGTACGTAATAGTATCGACCCGATAACAAAAATTGTAGTTATGATAATGTAAATTATCCTGCAATCCGTATTTTTTAATTTTAAAAGCTATGTTAGAGGTTATGTTTACTGGATTATTTGATTAATGTGAAAATATGAGATAAATAATACTGATGGTTTGTTCTAGTATCATCAAACCATCTTTCAACATTCTCTTGAAACCCTGTTTTAATGATAATATGGGTTTGTTAGCGAAAAGCGAAAAATGCTTAATTGAAGTGAAGTGACCTTTGAAGTATCTGAATGAAGAAAAATTAAAACCGCCCTCAAAAGACAAGAATTGCATAATTCATTTTGATGAATATATAATAGTGATAATTGAAAAATATAACTATTATCACCTGATACAAGGTGCATTACATATTGCATGAAAGGACATCTGCTATTTAATAATATGGATACCAAGAGACAGCATTGTGGGAATTGCTAGAAATTAAGAATGGAAGAAAAATATACATACTTTAAAAACATTCTACCTTTCAAAATTTGTACCATTTATATTAACATAATAAAATGTGTTCATGATTATAAATTTTTGTTTGTTTCATGCTAAGAAAATTACACTGCGGAAAAGTTGCAAATTTACATGATTTAAAATAGGCCATTTAGTCTGAAAACACAGAACGTCGTGTCACATCTTTGCCTCAATCTAATCATATTTGTATCAGTTTCAGAGTTCCTGTTGGTTGCTTTCAAATTTTATTTGACATGTAGGCTCTTTTTTCAACTACATGTGTAAATATATTCAATTTTATCTAGAAACAAATAATATAAACAAAGGGTTTCCAAATTTATTATACAAAGAAATATTTACTTGTAATACAATGCTTTACATTTAATAGAAAGAGGAAAGTAAGGTATAGTGACGAATTTTAATTTAAAATAGCAAACGTTTAAAAAACTTGCAAAGCAACTATAACAACTAATAAAAAATTTAAAGCGAAAGATCTGTAATGACAAATAATAATGCATATATTGTGGGGAGATCGATATATACAGTACAAAATCAAACATACAATCAACATGTACAAGTTTGCTTCTACCTTGTTTGCAAATATTGATCATATGTGTTGTGGAAATTGGAACTGAAACATTTTTCCTTCATTATACAAAAAAATAGTTGGTTCATTATCTTTTTTCCATGACAGATACACATATGTGTGATCACCTGAATGCTAAATATTTTTTTTGTTTTTGTATAATACATTATTGGTATTATTACTTTTCCATCCAACCCATCTAATATGCGAGAAAAGTATAGGTTTACCCAAAAAAAAGTTGGAATTTTGGATTTTTTTTGAGTTGTTTTTACGTTTTTCAGCAAGAACAACACAAAAAATGGTTTTTAGAAAAGAAAACCTATCTGTATAACTCGATACAGCCCCCGAAGTGCAACAAGTAGACAAAATTAACTTTTTAGTCGTCCTTTGTTTTACAATTTTTTTTAATATCAACAACTAAGACTATTACTAAGTCATCCTTTAATAATAATTTGGTTTCTGATTTTCTTTGATTTTTTGAAATGCTTATATAATCAAACAATTTACAAGGAAATTTGGACTATTGGCTAGACAAAGTTTTAAAATATTTATGGTTCAAAGATTTTTAAAATATAATGTTACCTACTTCATTCATTAATTTTATTTAACAATTACTATTACCTATGGTGCATAGGCTAAGGCAAGCTAAAAAGTGGATAACCATCCTAATTTCTTATAAAATCTTTGGACAGGTTGTTAAGTAAAAAACAAAAACACCTGTTCTTAAAAAGACTTATTGTATGACGGAGGTAATGGAGTGGCTAAGAGCATTTTTGAACAAGCACAAAATGTTGTGGTGGTTGATTCAGGATTGTGGGTAGATGTTGAACACGGCTTTCTAGGTGCTTCTCCTGATGCTAAATGTATTTAACATAACAAATAATCACCATGTGTTATAAATTCTTTTTGTATATTAAATGACATACATTTATTGATAAAATATTTTAGGGCTTGTAGGTGATGATGCACCACTTGAAATAAAATGCCTCCACTCTGCATCAAAACTGAATTTACAAACAAATACAATAAGCGAAATAATTGACCTCATGAAGAACAAAATTTGTCTAGAAAAACAGAACAATAAAATTCAACTTAAGCGGAATCACAATTACTATTATCAGGTATAAACATGATATATTTATTCCAAAGAACAAAAACTCAAAATCATTCTCACATAATATATTTAATCACTTTGATGTATTTACCAACAATAAATAAGAATAACATTAAAAAGTAGTTATTTGTGTAATATGTGCAAAAAGTGCATTTTTGTTGCAAGGAAGCATGAAACACTAAACACAATCTTGTGGAGTAAATATAAATAGCATTTACGAAGCACAAATTTACTTATTTTAGCATGAAAATTACTTAATTATAATCACTTACAAATACAATACACACTAAACTATAAATTTGGGATATTTTTATAAACACAAAACAGCATTTGACCCATAGAGAAAGTTATAATATTATTTGTCTATGAATTGACCGTCGTCTTCTGTCATTGTTCTATACAGCGCCATGCATCAAGACGGTGGAGCGGTTGAACTAAAGTAAAAAGATGTTCGTTTGCAAAAATTTGCGCACAACAAATCTCAAAAAATACAATGATTTGAGATTTCATATTTTCAGAATCGAATTCTCTAGGCTTCCTTTTGCGGATCAGGTTTTGGTGTCCAGATGGTCAAAACTGTCAAAATCACACCATCACTTAATAGTTTACATCTTTTTTATAACAATATAAAATTCAACCAAAATACCTGATCCCCAAGTTATATTGTGTTTGTTGGGTACAAAATGACCTAAATTTTGTTGCAAATCACGGGTGCCAACTGTTTTCAGATAACGTGAATAAGAATCACTATGTTTCAAGATTCTCGCGATATTTTTGTCTATGGTAAATATACAGTAGCGTACCCCGACTTGAACCTTGGGGGGAGGGGTGTCGTGTTTATAAAAATATTTTTGACCAAAAACATATTTAGTGATCATGGTGATTACAACAATTTTAACTATTACAATACAAAATCCATAACTTTTCTACGAACTGACAGCATGGGTAGTTCATTATTCCTCAGTTGGGCAGTAGTATTTCTTAATAAGTTTTTATATGTTTTAATGTTGAAAAAGTCATTTCTGGTGTAGCAGTGGGCACAGGCAGTGCACAAATTTTTTTTAAAAGTTTGTGAACATTCGGGTAGGCATGCTGACTACAAACTTCCACATAAATCAGTGACTGACGTTTGTTTTTTATTTCTAAGCATTTACTTAAATGTTCGTGCCACATTTTAATTTCTGATTTTATAATAATTTTGGGAATATCAGGTAAATATAAATCAAGTAATTTATCATACTGATTATTGCCTGAATCAGTTTCTTCGCCTCCACCCCAATGGAGTCGGTGGATATTTATAAGTTAAGCTGAGTCCATTGGGGATATATCCTCTATATCCCCCCCCCCATAAGTACGCCACTGTAAACATATATAAAATATTATCGAGACCCTTTTTAGTTAAGGCCGCTTGACATGGAGCAATACTAACTTTTTTTTCTTACTTTAGACCCCGGTATTTCCGGAGTACCGGATTCCTACCGGCTAAAACCTCTACTCTCTCGCATCTCCCACTGGAACCACCTCTCTACCCTCCTTTTCTTTATTCTTTATAATGAGCCTTATACATTTATATGCACTCCTCCACCCTTCCTGCCCTGATGTCAGGGATACCATCATACTATCCACTCCAAATGGTACACCCGTGTCATTTTGGTAGCTTTGACGTGTTACTTCCCATCGTAACATGCAAACAGGGTGTGTTGCACGTCATCTTGTTCTCCACAGTATAGGCAATCTTCAGATTCCGCTCTCATGCGGCCAAATAGGTATTTTGTGAAGCAACCATGTCCCCTCAGCGCCTGTGTTGTGAAGTAATCGACCTCTCCATATGGCCTGTTAATCCAATCTTGTATATTTGGTATTCACCGGTGAGTCCATCTACCATATTTCCCATCTAACCATTTCCTTTCCCAACGTGCCATGAGGTTCGATCTGGCGATATATCCATCTACTCCTCTGTATTTTTCATTCCTTTCTTGTATAAGAAGTTCAATAGGAGGAACCTCAGCTATTGCTCCAACTGCCTCTGTTGAGATAGTACGATACGCAGAGCATATCCTGATTCACATTTTTCGTTGGATACTGGTGAGTATGGATATAAGTTTCTGGTTACTTGTAACTGTATGCCAGGCAGGAGCAGTATAAAGCATTTGGGAATGGGCCACAATCAAGAGTAACCTTCTTTTGGATGCCTTCGGTCCTTTTACGTTAGGCATAAGTCCAGATAGAGCCGCCACTGTCTCATCCACTTTATGGGCAACTTGTTGTACATGTTCCACGAATGTTAGCTTCGTATCCAACCAAACTCCAAGGTACCTAATTGCTCTCTTGGGTTTTACAATAACACCCTGCAGATCAAATTCAATCGTGCCAATTTTCCTTTTGGTCGTAAGCAGAGCAGCTTCTGTTTTTTCGGGTGCCAGTTGAAGGCCATTATCCTCCAGCCAGTTGGATATGCGATGCAGTGCTGTATTTGCTGCGCACATTAAACCTTCTTCTCCTTTAGATACCACCATCATGGCAATATCGTCAGCAAAGCCTATAAGGGTCACTCCTGTTGGCTGCTTTATTCTCAAAAGCCCATCGTAGAATATATTCCACAACGTTGGTCCTAAGACTGAACCATGTGGTACCCCGCTGTTGACGTTTCTAGGTTTCACTGTATCTTCTGCTTCCAGAATGATCTCCCTTTCTGACACGTAGGCTCTTATTACTTTGATCAGGCTGCCATTTATCTCCCTTCTCTGCAGTTCATCTAGGATTCTCTGCCAGCTAGCGCTATTGAAGGAATTTCTTATGTCCAACGTGATGATCGCGCAGAGTCGTTGGTGCGCTGTGGAGTATTCTTGTTCTGATGCCCTTGCAATTTTTAACACTTCTTCTATAGCGTCTACGGTCTGTTTCCCCTCTACAAAACCGAACTGTCTGGTTGAGAGCCCCCCGTTCGCGATATTTCTCCCTTCAGTCTTACGAGGATGAGTTCGTAGAGTTTTCCCTCAACATCCAGCAGGCATATCGGTCTGTATCCGGATGGACTATCAATTGGCTTGTCTGCTTTCCCCAGAAGTAACAGTCTTGCCCTTTTCCATTGTACTGGAAATTCTCCACGACTGGCCAAATCATTATATACAGCTAGTACGAAAAGAGGGTCATTTGAGGCAAGGGCTTTAATGATCTCTGGTGGGATATTTCCGGGTCCGGGTGTCTTGTTGTCTTTCAGTTTATTACTTGCTACTAGTAACTCATCTAAGCTAAAATTTAAAAATATCACATTTATATCACAGCTAAATTCCACATCTTGGTGTAAAGGGAATAAGTGATCAGCCACTTCTTCCACCATTGGCATAGACATTTGTAGTCTGGGAGGGTAGCCGGTCAGGTTTCTCATGACGATTTTATAGCCATCCTCCCAGATATCACAGTCGATGTTATCACAGATCGTTCTCCAACATTTACGTTTGGAGTCTTTGACGCCATTTTGGAGTAATCTTTTGGACTCCTTATAATCTCCCCAGAGCCTTTCTTCTGGCTAATTCCTCCTCCTGGGTCTCCTATATAGCCGTCTCTTACGCATACACTCTCGTCGAGCTTGCGCAATCTTCTCATTCCACCAATAAACAGGCTGTTTTTTCGTTGAGCATCTTTTCCTAGGTATAGTTTTGTCATAGATCCGATTCAGTGTGTGGGTTAGTTCCCTTGCCGAATTATTTATGATTCTTTCTGGGTCTTCTACTGTAAATTGAAGAAGTTTATCCCTGTCCAGTTTCCTAATCTGCCAGCCTCCATCTTTCATAGTTGTCCTAGGTAGGGACGATTTTTCTCCTACGATTTCAAAAATAATGAAGTTATGATCACTCAATGATTCAAGATCGCTGACATGCCAGTTCTTGATGTTTATCTTGATGTCGGCTGAGGCAAGTGACATGTCCAGAATGGAAGAATAGTCACGTCTTTGGAATGTTGGTTTATTCCCTTTATTCACCACAACTAAATCATGTTCAGCCATCCATTCCGTGAGTAGTTGCCCTCTTCTATCTGTAGCATCCGTGCCCTATTGGGGGGATTTCGCATTAAAGTCCCCTACGAAGGCTGTGTTATTCCCGTTGAATCTCATCAAACTCCCAATGTCGTATAATATTCTTTCAAGGTCATCTAGTCCTTCGTTGGGTGAGATGCGTAGCAGTTGTAGATGGTATATGTTGGTGTTACTATATAGGAGAAGCTGTAACCTTTTCCATGTTGTCTTATTGTGATCTTATCGTCCACTTTTATGGCCGTATTTAGGTCATCATCGTAAAACCAGTCTTTTCTATTTTTTATGGCATTTCGGTTGGGTTTGCTCATGAGGATCACTCCAATATCCATGTCCTTGGACATAGCAAGCACTAAATCGTGGCCTGGCCTCCTCCTGAAACTGTTGATTAGTAGGAACTTAACCATTGCTTTGGATAGGACTCTCTGCTGGTTGTGATACACCCAACTTCTGTCTTCCTTTGTTCGCAGGACACGCGATGCTGTCTGTTTGGTGACCATTCTCTCTACACTGAACAGTAGCGTAACTGCCTATGGGCTAGACGGGGCAGTGCCTCGGGGCCCAGGGGGCCCTCGAATCCTTACCAGATGACAGGTTGCAACCCCACTTTAATCATAAAAACTCAGTTGAGAGAAATTCAAAAGTTATGCCTAGGGAATTCCCCTAAACTCTTTCTGTAGGTTGGCAGTGTTGTCAATTTGACGGATAGTGATATGTGCGTTTTATTATTCATCGATGTGCGTTTTATTGTGAACTCGAAAGATTTTTTTTCGAGAACGGTTAAAAAATTATTGCTGTATCAGGAGTAAGTAAGCTAATGTCAATAAACTTTTTTGTACTGGTCAATATAGAATATAGTGGTTCAATTTTATTTGATTTTACCACTCATATTGATGTCCGTTAAGTCAATAACTCGTGTCAAATCTATGGATTTCGGCTAAACTGGCAACAGTAGTAACACTAACGGTGATAAATTTTTTTCCGGGGATTCCCCAACAACACTTGTAGCTTGTAGCGTATCATTGTGTTTCTCTTTCCTTTTATTTTACTTTTAACTTCGTCAGTGAACAGTGACTACAGTGAGTTGAGTACCTACCTCGAGCACAATCTAATATTGTATTGTTTCAATAAATAAGAAAACAAAACTTATGGATAAAAAGAAGAAACCCAGTGGTGCATTTAAACGCAAACAACGCCAAGAAAGAGAAGATAGTAAACAAAAATTGCCCAAAATTGACAAGTTTTTTAGTCAGCCTTCTGCAAGTACATCTGGCCAAAATATTTCTATTGATAGTGACTCAAGTAATGTGGTAACTGCAGTGTTGGTTGAGAAGCCTACTGAAAAAGATTCGACAATGATTGCAGTTGGAGATACCTCCGCCACCGATTATGTGAACGTGGATGATATTTGCATGACACACATAAGAGCGGGTTTGGAGGAACCACAGACCTCTACATTTTCCGAAAATATGTACGAAAAACGTCAAATTCTTGATATGGGGCCTTTACAGCCTTCAGGACCTTTTTCAACAGACATCAACCAGAACAATAGGTGTTCTTCAAAATCGTACTACGTTTCGTGTTCTAAATATGGGCCAGTTAATCGTTTTTGGTTGTTTTATTCCAAAATACTAGACGCTGCCTATTGTCAACCCTGTTGGTTATTTGCTTCACAAAGGAATAATGTTTGGTGTACAGGATTTCGAGATTGGAAGCATTTATCAGAAAGAATTAAACAACATAGTTGTTCGAGTGGCCATTCGGAAGCATGTGCTGTGTATGAATTTTGGAAAAAAAAACGATACTAACACTATCGACAAGGAAATTCGCAAAGAAGCATCATTTTGGAAAATGGTTCTTCAAAGGTTACTCGATATCATACTTACCCTAGCAAAGAGTTCTTTGGCTTTGAGAGGACATCAAGAAGACTTAAGTCAGGAAGGAAACCACGGAAATTGTCTGTTCTTTGTAGAGCTTGTCGCCCGATATGATCACATTTTGCGGCATGTTTTGGATATGCCCAAAGGTAATAATAATTATTTCTAAGTTTTTTTATTGTTTTATTTTGTTTATAATTATTAACTGTTTAATATCAGGACTTTTTTGAAATTGTGTTTTTTTATGTTTTTAGGATCTACAAGATATCTGAGTGCAGCAATTCAAAATGAAATGATTGAGAGCTTGGGGACCAAACTCGAAACTCATCTACTAGAACAAATTAGAGCGTCACCGTTTTTTGCGATCATAATGGATACGACACAGGACATATCGAAGGTAGATCAGCTAAGCATTGTTGTGAGGTATGCAGTAATAACCAGATCGGAAAATGAACAGCCAATTGATATAGAAGTAAAAGAAGCGTTTCTAGGCTTTTATGCAGCCTTCAAACATGGCGCAGTAGATTTAGTCAACCAAGTGACAACATTATTTATCGACAAAAATATTGATTTAAAAAAATGTGTGGGGCAAGGCTATGATGGAGCCAGTGTGATGAGTGGTGTGTATAATGGTGTACAAAAACATATTAAGGATATCCAGCCTAACGCAGAGTACGTACATTGTGCCACTCATAATTTAAATTTGGTGATGAATGATGCCGTTAGCAGTTGTGTGGAAATACAGAATTTTTTCGCAACGTTGCAAAATTTGTATAACTTTTTCGGAAACAGCATCAAACGTTGGGATCTACTATCAAAATTCACTGGCGAATCGGACACCACTCTAAAAAAACTAAATCCGACTAGATAGTCCAGTAGGGTCAATACGATATCTGCAATAAAACTTCGTTATTTTGATATTATCAAAGCATTATCAGAAATAGTTCTAAAGAGTCCTAATAAAGATGAGCGTAGTGAAGCAGAAAGAAAACAAAAATGCTAAATTTCGAGTTCGTGTTGCTTTGCGAATTCATGCACAGTGTATTGAACGACATCAATTATGCATGCGACATCAATTTGGGCGAGGCGAGTAAAGCTTTAGCAGAGACCAAAGCAAAGTTGCAAATTTATAGAAATGATTTCGAATTATTCAAGTGCAAAGCCAGTGAAACTGCAAGAAAATGTGGTATTGATCCCCATTTTTAAGAAAAAAGGCAAAGAAAAGTTAAAAAACATTTTGATGAATTAGCTGCTGATCACCGATTTCCAAACCGAGAAAAAATATTTAAAATTAAGATTTTCAATAATGTACTAGACACAGTAATATCTCAATTAGAAACACGTTTTATTGGTATGAGTGCAGTCTGTCATAAATTCGATTTTCTAACACCAACATTTTTATTACATGTTGATGAAGCAACTTTATTACAAAAGTGTGACGAATTCCAAAGAAAATATTCAGATATAATAGGCCCTAGTTTTTCACTTTAATTTATTAATATTTACCACCTAGTTTTACCTCAACTAACTCAAGCATAGACTGTTCACCAATTATGTAAGGTAATAATGAGCAACTATGGAGTGCTAGAATGCGACCTAACGGAAGTATTTACAGCAATTTTATTATTCTTTACAATTCCTGTCACTTCTGCATCAGCTGAAAGGTCATTTAGCAAATTAAAAATAATAAAAAATTATTTAAGAAATAATATGGGCCAAACTCGACTCCGACATTTATCGCCAATAGCAATTGAAAACAAAACCGCTTAAAGCCTGGATTTGAACGAAGTCATGGATACTTTTGCGAAAACTGAAGCTAGGAAAAAATTGTGAATATAATTGTTATTTAGTCAGTTGGTAGGCCCGACCTTTATGTAATAAACCCTTGAATCTTCTCTATTTCGTTTTATTAGCCAAACCTAGACCAAGTATTAATTGTAATTTATGTTGTTACTGTTCAATATTTTTATTACCTGCCCTGCAGTGCACAAAAAAGAGCTTAAGAAGTTGAGTAGCTTAGCATTTTTAAAGTATTTGTATATTTCATATTTTTATTTGATAAAACCTAACTAGTTTACATAGCAGTGGGGCCCCATTTTTTTAATTTGCCCCAGGGCCCTTGGTTCCTAGCTACGCCACTGACAGTGAATGCAGTAGGGGTTATTCTTACAGTCTGCCGTTTTATGTCCTTGTTGAGCGCATCTCAGACACATGGATTCCCTGTCTGGTCCAAGTTCCCAGCATTTGAAGCTTCCTTTCCAACACTCTGCAAGACGACCATCCAATCTGTATTTTCCCCAGGCTCATGAGTTTGGTTCGGGAAGTACGACTGTAACATTTTGCTTGCTCATTCTTGTGGGCCTTAAGGCTCTAATTTCGACATCTACAGGCTTAGCTGCTATGGACTTTGTAATGGCCTCCCTGATATCTTCAATGGTTGTTATCTCATCCATGTCCTTGACATGGAGAATTTTTTTGCTGGTTAAGAGAGACATTGATACTTCTGGTACTTTTGTCTGGATCATTTCCTTGAGTTCTTGTAGTCCGTCTCGTAGCCCGTTTTTTACCGTAAGTAGGAGTTCTCCGCTTCTAGTTTTCCTCACGTCCTGGATCTCTACCCCGATATCGCTTGGGTTGACCATCTCTTTTACAGTTTTCAGCAATTCTGCGTAGCTGGTGTTGGGCTTTTTCACAAGTAATGCGTCCTGTTTACGTTGTACCTGCTTGACGGGTTTCACTGTTCGGGAGCTGCTTTGCTGTTTTTCAGGGTATTGACGCCTCTCCCTCATTAAAAGGATTTCTATATCAGTGTTCACGAATAGAAATTCCAGAACTCTACAGATTATCAGGCCTGTTACTTCTTCCATTTCTGGAATTGCTAATTTTTTGCCCCCGTGTTTGAGAATAATTAATTTGACTTCTGTAAATGCCTTGAAGATATTCTCGTCTTCAGCTTCCTTGTTCACTTGTCCATCTGTGATAATTGGGTATAGTATTAGCCTAGTCTTGTGGGTGAGGTTCCCTCCTTCATCAGGGAAGCCTAGCGAGTTGACCATCGTCGCCACTTCTCCTTTCTTCTTGTTCTGTTTCAGTAGGTCCCCCTTTTCTCCAAGCCTATTAATGATACCTGCTACTGACTTGCCGGAATTTTCAGGTCCCTACTGCTTGGGAGAATCCATGTATATTCGGTATCAACATCCCATAAATTTCCATGTTGCATACTAATTTTCGGAAGGATCTCATCTCTCCAATCTGCTTCTGTTGCAAGCTTGAAACAGTAGTAGCTATCGTCTTTGGTCAGAATTTGCCTTCTTCGTTGTTTGTGCTGTTCTAATTTGCAGCTTTCGCAGTGGATCTGGTTTAGGGTAAGATTTTCTATCTCTGCCCTATGCATTATTTCCAGGTTCGTCATCTGTGTCTGTAGGTCCAATAATTCTTTCTTACATTCCGATTCTCTCTTTTCAACCTTCTTTTCTTGGGCAGCTTCTTCCAACCAGTTTCTCATTTCAGCTCTCTGTAGCTTTTCCAACTGTAGGTTCCAGTTTGCTGATATATCCATTAGCTCCTTCTTTGGTTTATACATCTCCTGGTTTCCCATCTCCTCCATCCGTTTTTTGATGGCGTCTTGTTTGATGTTCCTTTTCAGGTGACTCGGCGTTCTATAACCTCTTACGTTTGCCCACCTGTTCTGGCAGAGATTGAGTTCTAGGTCTAGGAGGAGTCCTCTTTAATATGTTTCTTCTTGGCATGGCACTCTCCGTTTCCGATATTGCATCATTAATAGTTTCATAGAAGTTAATTTTTTCATCCATGTATATCCCACGAGTCGGGCAGAAGTTAAGGTCCACCGTAGCTGTGCTCCCTTACTACGGTAAGGTCTGCGTTACAACCGATTTCGACCATGTGATCGGAGGACATCGTTCGAGACTCCTTCACGGAAGAGCCATCCATCCCCTAAGCACGATAGTTGACACCTTAGGATTTCCGGATTTTTTCTCGAGGTTTACTCCTCTAAAGCCGCCCACTCTGGGTCAGACGCTACGATGGGGGAATCTTCTTAGCTTTACCTCAACCACTTCTAGACTTTACCGGCATGGGTGGCCCTACCAGTAGCTACGCTACCGCCGACATCGCTCCCTGGGTATAGAGGTTACTGAGCTCTCTCACCAACGACAAGGTGTTGATTCCCCTAGAGAGAGGGAGCAATACTACATGCAATGCAATGCAAGGCGCAATATTTCTTGATCACAAGTATGCGCAGACGAAGCTCAGCTGATAGATCTCGGAATTGCAATTTTATCGGTTTGGTGCCATTTCAATTGCATGCAAGTTGCAATTCTAGGGAGAAATCTAGTTACTTTTGCTTTAACAACCAATCAAATGTCAGTCAAATCACTTGATCACATAATACTGACGACGGGTCCGTTTTCTGTGCACTTGATTGACTATAGCATTTTTTCTTTGTATTACTAACCTTCTTGTTGATTCGTGATTTTTGTTAATGCCATTTTTGTTCAATGTCAAACAACGTGCAAGATTTATCACATGCAATATTTCGACCTTGCAATAAATTGTATGCAATTACTTGCAGATTGTATTGCTTCATGTCACGCGGCCTTTAGTCGCCAGTCTCAAGTCAATCATGACAGTATGCAATAATTATTTTTTCTACTTCCGCTACTAATACCGCACTTTGAACACGGGTTTGACATGCACAAAACGACTCTTTAAACACTAGTGTTTAAAATGCGGAAAGTCACATCTCGTTTATCTTTTGTTTTTTAAACGTCAAATCAAGTGTATCTTTGGTATGTTAAATTTCATGCTCCTTGATAATTTTGTTATTCTGCGTCATTTGATTTATCAGTCAGCTATCAGTCATCGTCCGTCATGTAATGAATATAATTCAAATATAATATAATGTTTTCCTTCCCGCGGGTGAAGAAAAAGTATAGTAAGCACCTCGTGTTAAAAACGTCTTTAGTCACTCGTTTCACAAGGAACTCGTTCCGCTTCGCTTCACTCGTGCCTAGTAAAACTCGTGACTAAAGTAACTGTTTTGACACTTGGTAATTAACCCTGGACCATCATATTTATTTTTTAAGATATGAACTGCACACTCGGGTCTCAGAAATCCAAAGCTCGTTTTTGGCAAAAAAACCAAAAATGTTAATATTTTATTATTTTGGGAGGTTATTTAATCTTTATAAGATGCGTGGAAAAAAATACAATCATAGTGTTTATTCCAAAACAGAGATATATTTATTTAAAGAAAAAAATAACATAAAATATCATTCAAACATAAATCATTTTCCTTAATACAAAAACAAAAAACTAAAATGTTCATTTCCAAAATATTTCTCTATAAGTATCATTCTAACAAAAAAATAAATTATTTTGGCATTTTCAGTCTTAATCATTCTTAGCCAGGTCTTCAGTTTCCTAGATCCTGTCGTTCGCACTCACAGCATAACTGGGTTCTATGCTCCATTCAGTATGGTTTGCGACAAGCAGAACACGCAAAACTGTTTTTTCGGTCTCGCCCTTTTGCTCACAAGGAGCATCTAACATTTTTTGGTAAATGAACAACATCATGCTGTGGTGGGGTGACTTAAATTTCAGAAATTCTTTATTGCAATGTTTTTTGTAAAGTAGGAACCGTCAAACGTTCTTATAACCATGGTTCAATTAGACTTATCCTAACTGTTTTAGAATAGCTTTTCGATTATTGGTTCTCTTTTCTCCCCACAGTGGATTTGAGAGGGAAAACAAAACCATTGCATCAAGTATATTGAAAATAATTCGTAAGGACCAACGTCTAGTCTTCCGTGAGGTAGTGTACTAATGACAGAGCTGACAGAATATATCTGTTCCTCCCTTCGTTTCATTATACAAATGTATAATATTGGGCTTCCCAGTAACGGCATTTAGAGAGTCATCAGAATGTAATGTTGACAGCAAAAGTACAATTTTGTTTGGTTTAGGAGTGTATGAAACAAGAGTTTTATTTCTATCAAAAGCACATAGTGATGAACCTTCTTTTTTTACGAGAAAGGTAGCTGGTATTTCTCTTTTAATCTTTCTCAAAGTTCCTGGGAGAGTTAATTTATACTGTTCTAATATTTGTTCAGCTAAGGGAATTGACGTAAACCAATTGTCTACTGTGATGTTCCGATTGGTTCCATGTATTGGTTGTGAAAGTTTTCGAACATAATAGGCCGGTACTGATTCATTGTTATCTGTACTTACTTTTCCAACGTATGGAATTGCATTGAGCATATAAAATGTTTTTGAATCAATCAGCATAATTATTTTCATCCCATACTTATCTGGCTTACTAGCCATGTAGATTCGGAACGGACATTTTCCTCTGTATCCTACAAGCTGTTCATCTATAGTACAGTATTCATATGGTTTAAAGTACGATTTATAGTTATCCACAAACCAGTCGAATAATCCCGATATAGGTAAAAATGTATGAACTAACCTTCTTTCGGCTCTAGTTTCTTTACTATCAAATTTCAAACTTTTTTTTGGCATTAGGAGTGGATCCATGCAGCCAGGAACACTGTTGATAAAATCGCAATAAGTATTGTATGGGTTTGAGTTTGTGTACATGCTTAAGGGTTATATTGACTATGAGGAAAGACAAGGTCACACGCTTTTCGCCCAGGGGTCAATCAAGGCATTATTCTAACAACACAGGTGGACCACGGATAGGAAGGTATATATATACATATGGGTACAAAACATAGGTATTAGCAACTAATAATGGACTTTCTAGATAAATATATTTGTCTTATTGATGAATTTGATTATTACGTCAAGGACCTTTTTGTTATTGGTGCCCAAGAGGAATGGCATGTTGATTGGGAATTCAATCCCAAGTTCTCTAAGATCTCCTATTAGGATGTTATTGTGAGTTTCGAATTTCTTGCATTTTAAGAAGATGTTATTACTTTGATTTTGTTGAGATGAGCGGGGTAAGATCCATGTCCAAATCGCATTCTTATTAAGGAGACCGTCTGTCTACGGCTGTAAGGAGTGTTCCTGTACCAGCATTTTTTTGGTATGTATTTTTGTAACAGAGTATACTGTGAATTTTTGTTATTGCAATAGTTTTCCCAATGTGTGGCCCATTTTTTATACAAATTGTTTTTGCATATGTTAATGCAATCCGATAGGCAATTATTCTCAAAATATGCTTCTCCTGTGTTGATACTTTCTTTTGCTAAAATATCTATGTGGTCGTTTTGTTTTATGCCTATGTGAGCTTTAACCCAAGCCATTTGTATGTCGAATTTCTTTGAAGTGAGTTGTCCTAGGATGACTTGAATTTTGTAAATATACGGATGAGATACAAGGGAGCTTGGATTGTTTGGTTTATTTATACTCTGTAGGACGGATAGTGAGTCCGAAAATGTTTTTATGTTGTTTTTGAGATGCTAAGTATTCTAAGGCTTTCAATATTCCGTATGCCTCTGCGGTGTAAATCGAACTATGGGAATTGATTTTGAACTTCTTTTCTATTTTTCCTTCGGGGATATAAAATGCACACCCAGTACCTAACTCATTCTTTGATGCATCAGTGTATACTGCCATGTTACTTTCTTATTCTCTGTAATTCTTTCGTGTAAATTTTGATTATAAGAAGCAGTTTCAAAGTATTTCGGTATTATAATTTTCGGTTTGTTTTAATATAATTCAAAGTATTTATCTCTCGTATGTTGCATCAATGTCGTGTTGCTCGTATTACGAAAACCTATACAAAGTGGAGGAGAATTTTTTTTATCCAGTATGTTTTTGTCAAATCGTTGCAGTTTAAAACAGATACTTTATGGATTAGTGGTGACTGTTTTAATTTGCATTTTAAAATCATTGTTTCGGCCAAGTATTCTCTTCTCAATTTTAGTGGCGGATCTTTTGCTTCCACTCTAATAGCTTCGACAGGTGTAGACTTCATTGCTCCAATGCAAATTCTAAGGGCTTTATTCTGAATAAGATCTAGTTGTTTTAGGTTTGTGTCATTTGCTGATCCGTACAGTATGCTTCCATAGTCCATTATAGATCGGATGTACGCTCTGTAGAACAAAAGTGCTATGTCTAGACTAGCTCCCCACCACGTCCTCGTAATCATTTTCAGGAAGTTTATTGCTTTTGTGCACTTTGTTTGTATGAGTTCTATGAATGGTTTCCATGTTAGCTTGCTATCCAGTACTATTCCTAAATATTTGACTTCATCTTAGTATGGTAGTAGAGCATTACCTAATTGGATATTATCAGGTTTTTGTAAAGTATGTCTAGAAAATACGTTGATGCTTGACTTATGAGGCGCGATCTGAAGTCCTAGGTTCTGGATGGTGGTAATCAAAGGAATGAATGAGTTCTCTAGTTTCTGTAATCCACGATCGTATTTCTTTTCCTGTGAGTATAAAACAATATCATATGCATATTGTATTATAGTTGTTTCCTCTGTTATTGAGTGTAAACAAGCGGTAAATATATTAAATAATAGAGGAGATAATGTTGATCCCTGAGGTAGTCCCAGTGAGGTGTGTCGTGGTCCGATTAGGGAATTATTGTGTCTAATATATACTTTTCTATTTGATAGCATTTGACATAATAGGTTACAGATTCGTTCCGGGAAGTTCAATTCTTTCATTTTATCTTTTAGTATTGGGATGTTGACTGTATCGTAGGCACTTTGAAGGTCTAAGAATGTTGCAATTAAGTATCCATTTTCTGAGAATGTGTTCTGTATATCTGTGGTAATGTGTGATGCCGCGTCAATTGTGCCGAATCCTTTTTTAAATCCATATTGGGTTATGGGTAATATTTGGTTCTGGTTTATCCACCACTCTAGTCGATTTTTGATTATTCTCTCAAAGGTCTTTAGAACACATGAGAGAAGCGATATTCCTCTGTAAAATTCAGGATCTTCGGGATTTTTCCCAGGTTTTAGAATTGGAATGATTATCACCTTTTTCCAATCTTGTATGTTGCAATTCCCGGTTGACCATATTTCGTTGAATATTTCCAATAAAAACATTTTGGCGTTTTTAGGTAAATGTAGTAGCATTGCATATTTAATGTCATCTTCTCCAGGTGCCGTATTTTTTTAAATATTGAGAGCATTTTCTAATTCCCCAAATTCCAGGCTCCTCTGGAAAATTTCTGGTGTATCTTCTGCTTGCTTTGCTGTTGTAATTTCCTTGGGATTTAATAGTACCATCGGAGGTGTAATTTTCTCTAAAAACGGTTCTACCCAGTTGTCATCTGTAGACTTGGTTCGGTTAGTTAGATTTTCTTTAATTTTTTTTACTTGATTCCATATTTGAGTCATGGGCGTATTTTTGTTGACAGGAAGTTTTCCAGTGTGCTGGTATTTTTAAATTTTATCATTGCTTTTTTCCTTGCCCGAATTGCTTCATCGCACTCGTCATTCCACCACGGTGTTATTTTTCCACCTCTTGGTTTAAATGGTTTATTTATTGGGATACAATTATTTGCTGAACTATTTATTCCTTCCATAAAGTATGAGTATTTCTCATTGATGTTGCTGAAAATGGGATTGTCTTGTGCAAAGAAGTTGTCAATGTTCTGTTTATAAGAATTCCAATCGGCTTTTTTTATATTCCATCTGCTGGGGGGGTATATGGTACATTCTTTATCTCCGGTTTTATTTTTGACAGCGAGTTCCATTATGATTGGGTAGTGGTCTGATCCTAAGGTGTCCGCGTGCGTTTTCCAGGCTATTTTATTGGATATATTAGGTGAAGAAAACGTTAGGTCTACTGCAGATTTGTGTTCGTTGTGTGTTAGTCTAGTCAGTGATCCATCATTTAGAAGTATTAGTTCTTGGTTGTCTTGGTTCTTTGGTCGTTTTTGTGCGATCCCCAGACTTCATGGTGGGCGTTAAAATCGCCTACAAGAATAGGGGGAGAATTTATAGTAGTAAATATGTTTTCCCCAATCGTTGCTGTTTATATTTATACCTGGCGGGCAGTACAAGGATAGTATTGAGATTTTTGATGATTTACATATTTCTATTCGAGCGGCACAAACTGAGAT
Organism: Galeruca laticollis; assembly: GCA_963921935.1. Lineage (NCBI taxonomy): Eukaryota > Metazoa > Arthropoda > Insecta > Coleoptera > Chrysomelidae > Galeruca > Galeruca laticollis. The sequence continues at coordinate 88,084,201 of OY998182.1, forward strand.
ATTTTCGTGGACATTCAGATTTAAATTTATTTTTTCGCCTTTCATGTGGTTTTTAAATAGGATTGCTGTTCCTCCATAACCATCCGCTCTATCTGCCCGAAAGATGTGATACCCTTCAAATTTGATTTGTTTGTCCTGTTTAAGCCAAGTTTCTGCTAAGATTGCTATATCTACATTATTTTCTTTTAAATTTTTTATTAAACTATATCTATTTGCTACAGCGGAACGTGAGTTCCACTGCAAAATGTTTATTGTATTATTTTTATTGGCCATTTCGGAATTTGCTAAGTTTATTTTTTACGTAACCTATTTCAATTTTTCCCATGTCTTTAAAACTTGTTATATCATCTAATATATCCTTTAAGATATTAAAAAGAGTGACTAATTGATTATCTTTATCACTGCATAAGTCAACTTCCATACTCGTTGTTTTTTGGCCTATTTGAATCGGTTGCTCTGGTCCGAAGTTTCTAGGAAACATTGGAGGGTGCATTTCCTCTCCGCGTATATTCACCTTTCGTTTTTTAGGAGTATTGCTGAGAGGTGTTGGTGGAGTTGGGGGGCGTGTATGGTAGGAGGGTTATTTGTTTCATTCCTGGGATTTGTTGTTTGAGATAATGGAATGTTAGGTCGGCGGCTATTATAATTATTTTTATTGTGGTTCATATTTTTGTTTGGAAGGGCGGGAAAATTTTCTGGAGTATTGATTAAGGTTTCAAAACTATTTAATAGTGTGACATTAGCATAAGAGTTACAAATGTTTGCTTTTGCCTCAAGAAAGGTAGTATTATTTTGTGCCATGTGTTCTTTTATTTTTTTCTGTTGTTCAAATGTAGGGCATGTTCTAGAAATCGATTTGTGATTGTTAACCTTACAATATATACAGAAAGTGTTTTCCGGATCGTGGCATGTGTGATCGTCTTCTTTCATTTCACCACAATTTAAGCACCTACTATTTGTTGACCGACATTGTTTGGCTACGTGTCCATATCCTAAACAATTGTAGCATTGTGTTACTTTTTGTACATACTTTTCTACTGGACATATTACACTATTTATTTTTATGTGCGTTGGCAAGGCATTACCCTCGAAAGTTACTAGGATTGTTTGTTTTGGTATATAAATAGTCTCTCCGTCTATGTCTATTTTTTTTAAACCTCCTAACTTCCGTGACTGTACTCGTCGTAATGATATTTTTGAGTAAGTACTCTTCGTTGAAAATTGTATCGACTTCTTTTATTACTCCTTTACGCTCCAATAAATTATTTGGAATAAATGCTTTTAAATTTTCATTATTAAGTTCTATGTTTTTAATTAAATTATTAGCATCTTTTAAAGTTTCTAATTGCACTCTTACTCTATTTTTCCCTACCTTTTGTATTCGTTTAATATTAGATATTTTTAATTTTTGATGTAAAATATGCCCTACGCCATGGGATGTAAACGACCTATGTTATCAGTATTCAACTTTTCAATAAAAACATAAACGTTATCTGAATATAAATACGATTTGTTGATGTTGAATGTTTTGGGTTTTTGTGTATTGTTACCTGTTGCCGTCTGAATAGAGCGGCGTTCGTCCTCTATGCTGCTAGTATGGTTATTAACTGGCATTAAAATAGTATTTTCGATCACTTGTGGTCCCATCTCACTGTTGTTTTTATCAGGTTCGGTGTTGATATTCGAAAGCTTTCTAATATCATTGCACTTACGAGTAATTTCTTCATTTGTGTAAAATATGTTTTATAAAAATTCATAGTTTATTTCGATTGTTATTTTGTTATTATTTGAAATTTAAATAAAATTCTTTGGAAGGTTTAATTATCTCTCAATATCCTTATTTTCTTTCAGATATTGGCTAAATTAATTTAATTGAAAATGTCTTTTTAATTCAGTAATTTTCCTAAATTCAATTATTTTCAATTCTATGCAATCTTTACAGTATGTAATTCAACATCATATCTATCACACATCTTTGTATTTCTAAGTTGAGAAACACAAGAAATAAACAAAATTATCAGAGCAGTACGCCACTGCAAATTTATTATTCTATTTATACAGTGTTGACAAATCAGAAAAATGAATGTATTGTTTGTAATATTTTTCTAGCACATTGTTAGAGAATTTAATAAAGACACCATAACACCATAACAATCCAGATATTATGAATGAGGTCTATTCTTTGTCTATGTCGTTGATATTATAAACCACTGAACTGTTTTTAGTTCAGTGTTATAAACTGATGACAAATGCTTCAAAATCATTTAATCACAAAATCAGTGTCTTTTCGGAAGATTTGGCAACATCATGCAACAACACAGACTATCAGATGGGGTTGTAATTATTTTGAACACTCATCAGCCAATAGAAATCGCGTAAACAATTCCGTTAGCCGCTATTCGCAGTCTGCTGCGACCCAAGGACATTGTACTAACAGTAATGTGTAGATTGTGATGTAGAAGTCAATGAAATGTTGATGTTGGCGAAGTGAAATATAGAATCGTGAAACTGTTTTTGTTAAGTTTTCCACCTGTATTACTATGATTTATGCAGGTAGAAACAAATTCGAGGTAAATTTTAAAATATTTTTCTTAAAAATACATATAAGCAAATATTTTAGACTGACTTTTCATTGTTCAGTTCATTGTATGATGTAAAACAGCTGATACGTATCTGAGAAATGTCAATGTTGTTTTGAAGAAATTAATTAAGAGTTCAGTGGCTATTTATCTGTTCAAAATTAATTATATTGAGCTCACTATATAATTGATGAACCGTTAGTTTTATTTGTTGTGTATTTTTTTATGTTTCCTTTGTTCTGTATGAGGGAAACGTACTAATCGAACTGAAAATGTCGGCCGTTTATGACATCTACGTCTCAATTTCCACAAAAAACTGTTATTTTGAATGGAATTGTTTGTAAATGAGCTTATATGTAGAAATTGCTTAAGTTTCATTTTATGCTGATATTCTTAATTTAAGGAAATTCAGCTTTTTGTTTTGTGTTAATATCTGTCTAAATCTAATTTTAGTCAAAGCCAGAGTGGTTTTGTTTCAGTATTTTTCATTGTTATTTTATGGTTTTTGTATAAACAACATTGATAATTATGGTCATTTCATTTAATGTAAGGTGGTGTTATTGAAAGTTACTGGAAATATTATATTTTTAATTAGTTCTCATATTAATTTGACATTAACAGTGGTTGATGTATGTGTTACAATAAATACTCAAAATCCGTTATGAATAATAACTAGTAAGAACCCGAAATAATTAGAGTAGAAGTAGGGTGAATTGACCAGTTTTCGACTAATAAGCAAGAATAGAAACTTCAAGTCATCATTAAAAATATTTAAGGGACAAAGAAAAATGTTTAATGCTGCATGCTTGCTTCTTTCAATATTAAAGAGTTTAATCACTAATAATAAAATTATTTTGGACTACAAATATGTTTGTAACTGACTTTTATTTAAAAGTGAGTAATTTTTACCTGCTTTCGACCACTTACCTCCTAATTCCACCTGGACATAACTGGTTCTCCTTCATTTTGGTCGAAAATAGGACTAGTTTTCGATGATATAATTTTCTCAATGCAAATCTCTTAAATATATATAAAAAGTTTATTTTAAGAATAAGAAATTTTCTATTTATAAATAAAAAATAAATGGATAGATACAAGTAAAATTCAGATTTGAAAAATCTGACAACTACAATACACTTTTCTTGAAATAATAGATACCTATGAAAACTTTCTTAATACAAATTTCTTATTTAAACTTAAATAAATAAAAATAAAATTCCGAATTGAAAAAACTGACAACTAAAATACAATTTTCTCTAACAAACCCTTCTGCACAAATTTTCTATCAAAAACAATTCCAAATTAAAAAAAAAGACATTAATTAAAAAAAAATAAGTATAACAAACTGTCTAGTTGAACAAGAATATTCTTTAATATAAAAACCAAAATTTAAAATGGGTAGTACATGGTAGGTACTTTTTAAAATATTGTTATTTCACACACAGAGAACAAAGATAATCTTTTGAAGCTGCCTCTACATAAGGAATGCCGGAAAACTTTGTGCATTTTAGATGAAACCAAAGCGCACATACATCACACCCTATGTTTTTTTCATCGTCATCTTCGACATCGCTAATGAGTTCCTCATGGCAACTGCACATTTTATTTTTTGTTTTGACAAGGTTTGTTCTTCTGTTTGAAATTTATTTACTATTCTTTTTTTCATTATTATCTGTTCTTCTGCATTTCTTTACACTACTTACTCCCATACTTTGTTTTTCAGTTTTAGGCTGTTGGGATTGTCTTTTTTTTCTATTTTCTTTCTCTAATTTATCTACCTCTTTTTTTAAATAATATTCTCTCCATTGTTTAGAGGAAATTGCACTTGGCAGACGTTCCCTATTTTTATTGCTCGACTCATTTGGTATCGGTTCTGGATAACATAAGTGTTTCGAGATATTAAAGGCTTTTGTCATATTTTCTTTGCGTTTGTCTTCTTTTAACGGATTTTCAAACGTCTCATCAGTTGTGTGGACTGTCGGAATTTGTTGTTGGTTGTCTGTTTCGACTAATGGCATTCTCTGCTGTTGCGTGTTCTCGTTATCTATTTGAACGTCTTTTTCTGCTGGAAGCTGCTGAATATTTTCAAGATTTGTCAAATTTTCTATTTGTTCTTAATTTCTATTCCCAACTTCTGTTTCTCCATCCGATGTTTCGTTTTTTGTCAGATCTATCTCTTTTAGTAGCAATAGTTTCTGTTGGTTTTCGGAAATACTGTCTTCGTTTTTCTGTCGTTTTCTCGGTAGAAATATGGTCTATTCGTTTTTCTATCGTTTCTTTTTCTCCCAGATCTATTATCCCTCCTGGTTGGTACAAGATTTTTTGGTTTTTCTCAACTTGTTTTGTAATGTTAGTTGTACTATTTTCTTCCAGACCAGTTATCTCATCATGTTGCAAAAATATTTGTTGAATTTGAACAGTTGATGTAGTTTGATTTGCAAATTCTAATTTGTTATTTTCCGTTACAGCAGGGTCTACGTAAACATCAATGTTCTAAAGAGTTGTACATTTATCTAAAGCAATAGTCGCTCCAATTTGAACACCTTTTTTCATTTCTAAATTTCTTACTTCCTGTAAAAGTAAGTTTACATCCATACCTAACATCTGCAATGTATTTTGCAACCTTGCAATTACTTTTTCAGCAGATCTATAGTCCTCAAAATTTAAAAACTGCGGACTAGTTTTTTCATAAAGTGCTTCGATTGTATTTTTTATACACTTTGTGTAATCCACACTATTTTGATTTAGAGGGTATAAACCACATCTTCTAAATCCATTTTTGATATGGTCTCGCATGTCAAGTTTATTTAATACCTCTTCGAATACTTGACAAAAGTTGGTTTTGTTGACGCAACTGTTAGTATTTTTGGGATTTTGCTGCCATTTCCTGACTGTTTCTTTCCACCCAGTTTTAAGTGGCTTAAACACACTCACATCTGCTGGCTGCAGAATGTGAGTAGTATTAGGGGGAAGTGCATACAGAATTATCCCATTTTCTTCACAAAAGCGGCTTAGGGGCATTGTCATGTGCGACTTGTGACCGTCGATAAAAAGAATAATAGGCATCTTGCTCGCATTTTCTTTGACCCATTTCATGAAGCAATTGGCGATATATTCATAAAATATATCGCCTTTCATCCAACCAGAGTCACTTTTACCCAACACCCAATCTGTAGGCTTGCTTTTACCACTGCGTATGGAGGGCTTACATATGGAAACACAACCACAGGTAGGACAATGTCTCCATTAGCTGATAATGTTACTAATACCGTTATGTTTTCCTTGTCTGCTCCCAATTTAATATTGTAGAGAATTTTCCATCCCTTTGGTGCTAATACCTTTCCCGTCTTGGGACAGAGTGAAAATCCTGACTCGTCGGCATTGAATATTGTAGATGGATCTTCCGTAATAGAGCAAGAGCCCGTGAGGGCTAGACCTTCGGATTTTTATAAAAGCTGAAAGTTTTTCTATGTATGTCCCCAATACAGGTAAGAATGATCCCCGCCCATGAAACCTGGGTAGTGGTGGCTTTGGCAGGTAACAGGTACCAAAGGTGTATAAAATTCCACCTCAAATTTATCAATTTATAAAACTCAATTTTTTTATATTTTACTCGTAATAATATTAAATGCCTCGAGGATTTTTATTTCTCAAAAAAGGATTGTCCGTCTAATTTTTAATTTAGATTATAGAGAAATATGCAGAAACCATTTTAAAGATTTCGGTGTACTAACTTTTTATTCTATTTACATCTAAAAGTGCATATTATATGCGAAAAGTAATTTCAGTGAATTTAGTCTTAATTCAGATTTCCATGATTAACCAACCAGATCTGGAAAACTTATACGGCCACCGAAACATGAAACCTCATTGTTTGAAAAAAGTCCTGTCTATAAAGGAATTCAATTCCTTAATCATTTGCCCAGCTGTATAAGATGTGAGAGCGATTTCAATGTGTTCAAACAAAAACTTAAAAAAATTTTAATTGTCGAATGTTTCTATGATGTGTCAGAGTTTTTAAGCAAACGATTTTAATTTAAGTGTTTAATAAGTAAGTCATATTCAATGTAATATCCTCTTCTCTGTTTGACCTGTCCTATATCATGTACTATGATCAAAAAGGATGAATAAAGTATTATTATTATTATAGTTACAACCCCCTGCCGGACACCCCTAAACTATTATAATTTGTAATTATACTTACATTATATTATAAAAGCTAAATTTTATATACATTTTTTGGACAACTATTAAATAATGTTTCCTTAGTAGCCAGACAGTTTCGAGGGTTCTATTGTCCTGCCAGATGTATGAAATGTGTAAAATAGTTGTGAGTGAGAGGAGCATATGCAGCAACGGGTGCGAGTGAAATAGAGCGTGCAGTCTATTGCGATCTTTTACTGCGCATCAGCTGCTCGTTGTGTATTATGTAGTGTGCGGTTATGCTCATAGTAAACGTATATCAAACGTCTATTAAATGTCATATTATTTTTCTGCGTAATTTATAAAATAAATGTGATCTAGTTGTAATAAAAAGTTATCATGAGTGAAGAAGTAAAAATAGTTTGCTTTGTTTGTAAAAAAAGTGGTGAAGATGTAATAATACTTTCCGAGGAGACTTTAAAAAAATGTCAGAACATTCTAAAATTAAGAAAAATACACAAACTTAAATACAAAGACATTATTTTACGTAGTGAATATACAGAGAGTGGTTATCACAGATCATATTATAAAGCATTTACAGGTCTAATGAAAAAATACTTCAGCACTGAACCTTTAAGTACTGAAAAAAAAAGAAAAAAAACAAGCAAGTTGTGTAGTTACAGACAAATCACTTCCAACTTCATCGTCGATTCCAGATTTGAGTTCAGAACCACCTGATTCAGATAGTCTTCATCAATAGAATCTTCAACAATATCTCAACAAATTTTATTTTACCAGTCAATAGAAGCACAACCGTCAACATCTCAAGATGAATCCTATTTACAGCCTGTACCTACAGACACTTAGTATAGTTACAACCCCCTGCCGGACACCCCTAAACTATTATAATTTGTAATTATACTTACGTTAAATTATAAAAGCTAAATTTTATATATTCTTTTTTGGCAACTATTAAATAATGTTTCCTTAGTAGCCAGACATTTTCGAGGGTTCTATCGTCCTGCCAGACGTATGAAATGTGTAAAATAGTTGTGAGTGAGAGGAGCATATGCAGCAACGGGTGCGAGTGAAATAGAGCGTGCAGTCTATTGCGATCTTTTACTGCACAACTACTGTTGCTTATTCCGAATTATCTAGTAATATTTTTTCTAATTTTTTGAAAAATTTCATTGAATAAAATTATTACAGTCTGAAAAATAAATTTTTAAAACAATATTCCGTAAAATTTTACAATAAAATATCAATCATATCAAAAATCTAGTAACTCAATTCATGTTACTTCTAATAAATTTTATAAAATTTATTATATTCAATTCAACTGAAATTTCAAAGTCATCAAAATCTTATTGTTTATTATACGAAAGAACAATTTTTTTTAAATAAGAAATATACAGAAAAATAGATTCATTTAAATGAAACATTTAAAAATATTCTTCATTGTCATCGTTGTTGTTGACATCTTCATTTTCGTCGTCACTGCTACTCCACTCCCTAAATTCATCGTTATCAACATCGTCTTCTTCGCCTGCTTCTGCAATAGTAAAATAAAACCAAGTTAATTTAATTATAATTAGTCACAAATTAATGTAAAATAAGTTGACATAATTATTATATACCTGATACAGTTTTTAGAGATTCACTGAGATAATTCGGTAGTTTATCCCCTTCAAACCATTTAAAATAGTATTGGTCATTTTCTAGAATCCAACCATTATTTACTGGTTCATACGTTGTTGGGTTTTTCAAATGAGCATTGTTCCAGATAGTACATATATAATTTGCTCGCAAAAATTGCTGTAGTAGCTCACTTTTACAAGGTGGTAAACTACTAGAGTCGAAATTTCACAAGTTTTTTCGATTAAAAGCTTCGTTCACATCATAAACTGTATAAGAATCAATAAAAATTTGTAGTCTATATTGGGTTTAATACTAGCTTTAAATTGATGGACATCAGCTGCATGAAGCGGAAGCATTCTCGATCTCACTTTTTTCTTTCACAAAATATACAAACAACCTTGTTATGATTATTACCAGCAATATTATCAGTCGAAGTATTCACGTCCTGAGTTACAATATTATTATCACTAACATCCGGTTCAAAAACATCAGAAATATCTTGAAGAGTTGAAGATTGTAGACCTGTAGATTCAGAAATTGGAGTTGGCCGAGGTCTCGTGGAAGATTCGGTAGGTACATGCTGTAAATAAGATTCATCTTGAGATGTTGACGGTTGTGCTTCTATTGACTGGGAAAATAAAATTTGTTGAGATATTGTTGAAGATTCTATTGATGAAGACTCTCTGAATCCGGTGGTTCTGAAATCAAATCTGGAATCGACGATGAAGTTGGAAGTGATTTGTCTGTAACTACACAACTTGCTTGTTTTTTTCTTTTTTTTTCAGTACTTAAAGGTTCAGTGCTGAAGTATTTTTTCATTAGACCTGTAAATGCTTTATAACATGATCTGTGATAACAACTCTCTGTATATTCACTAGGTAAAATAATGACTTTGTATTTAAGTTTGTGTATTTTTCTTAATTTTAGAATGTTTTGACATTTTGTTAAAGTCTCCTCGGAAAATATTATTAGATCTTCACCACTTTTTTTACAAACAAAGCATACTATTTTTACTTCTTCACTCATGATAACTTTTTATTACAACTAGATCACATTTATTTTATAAATTACACAGAAAAATAATATGACGTTTAATAGACGTTTGATATACGTTTACTATGAGCAAAGAATACACCAACAACAAGAGATGTCAATGAAAAATGTAAGCATAAAAAACATGTAACATGGTCTTGTTAACCTGATACAGCCTTTGGAGTGCCACAAGTTACCAATTTTGTAATTGAATATTGTTCAGGACATCTCACAGAAGAACCCTATTGATTTTCAGCTCACCAGAGCCAGTACAACGGGTGACATGATACTTGAAGTACGACATTTTTGGAGAAATTTCAGTGTGTTAGCATAATACAGCCTCCGGAGTGTATACAAGTGACCAATTTTATGATGGGATATTGCTCAGGGCGTCTCACAGATGAACTCTATTGATTTTCAGCTTATATTGTGAAAAATATGATTTAGCATTTCTTTATACATAGTTTAAGTTTCTGTTTTTTAAGAACAGTTTATTACTAAAAATAACATGCTATTGTTTAATCAAATGATTTTTATTTTCTTATATCGATATTGGAATTCATTATGTGTAAATATGTATTTAAGTAGCAGTATGTGTAGGATAGGGTAGATATTAAAACTAATACAGTAATATAGATTATATATTTAGAATACCATATTACAGAAGGAAAAAGTTCAATTTACATGATGGTATAAAATTACAATAATGTTGGTGCTTAAATGTACAATTTGTATAATTTCCATGATATGATATAACAGTTACACTCTTCCAGATTCATAATTCAATATTTTACACATAGAGAAAATATTTTAATGTCTGCAACATAATGTGTAGAAATGATCAATATATATTAAATAATAATAATAATACCGGACATTTACAATTGTATAGGACAGTTAGATAAGTAAAATAGTCATCTATTACTTTATTTATAATTGTACAATATTTCTTGTGGCACTAGATTAATTTTTTGTGATGGCTTCTAAAGGAGGACTTGTTGGAGGGCTTGTTTGCTTATGTTGTGGTTGTAGATGTCCCTCTAAAACTGGACAAGGATAATGTATAGGTAAACCAAACCAAACTGTATACTGGCCAAACCCATATTAAATGTACTGTTACTTTTTGGAGCTAAAATGTGGTTAAAAGCAACTAATAGAGAGGATTTTGTTCAGAGACGTTTGCTTTCGTAGTGTGCCAAAAGTCATGCTTTGTGTTGAAGTCGAAGGAGATTGTAAAGGTACAGGTCGTAACTCAGTACTTCCCCCTAACGTCCATTTTAAAAGGTTGATTATCTGAAAAGAAAAATACAGGAAGACTATATTAATGGACACAGAAGTGTATGAGTAGGTTTTATTATAGACAATGTGTTGTTTTATTCATCCGACACTTTAGTTTTCTAGTATCTATTTTACCAGAAGAATTCTCTTACACATTAATAGCATATCAGAGACTGATAGTTAATACTGCCACAAAGTGAGCATGGGATAAATAAAAAAACATTTCTCTATCATAACAAAATCATAAAAAATACTCTTTTATAACAAAACCAAGATTCCTTTAAGTGAGGTAGGCTGAACATTGTAGGTGAAACTTTCGTCTAGTTAAATTCACAGTTGCAAACACTTAATTTTTTACTAACTTATCTAGGTATGAGAAAGCCATCCATTTTGATGTATATTGACTTACAGAGGTGAATCTAAATAATAATTATATTTACCAAGCAGTGGAGAAGCATCACGGTAACTCGTATGTATTGCAGAGGCCTAAGAGATGAATGTCGCTATTGCTGTAATGGTGTGGTAGCTGCAATTATAAAAGTAATTGTAGTAATCATTCCCTTACACAAATTCCATGAAGGTATTAATTCATACTGTGGTAAAGTATCAATTCATCCTGTGGCCAGGTGACAAAAAATAAATATTAATAACAGTTGATTGTAATGTCTACTTAAATTTAATATTTACCAGACTGAATAACTATTTTTGTTGGTGGATGATTCAATAAAATATGTCCCTTGCATTTTAACCATGGAAATATGACAGGGGCAGCTAGCTGAAACATACGCTTGGAATATCCTCCTTTGGAAACAATTTTTTTCTCAAAGTGAAGTTCACACAACCTATAAATTCTTTTGTTAAGCATCTGTAGTCTTTCCAAACAAATATCTACAGTTACAAGCTTCCAACCATAACTGTACCCTAAAAAGTAAATAAAGGTAGGTATATTTTTATATTCACATGTCTATAAAAGAAATCAACTATTAATTCATATTGAATATTATGTATTTTAATTCTACATGTTTTTTGCAGAACAGGGCTCTTCAGCAGAAAACTTATTGTAGTACATATTATTATCATTACATGTTATTAAAGGTAGAGGGACAGATCAACGTTAACAAACAAAAACATAGATTTACACAACTTACAATTCATAGGAACATGTAAAATATTGAAAAATGAATATATACTTATGATACATTACATATAGAAACAATTTCTCTTACCTAACAGGGTCTTTGGGAAAACCAAACATAGTTATCTTTTCTCCTGTTGTTGAGTGACATCCACGAACTTCACAGCTTATTCTTCCCATAATAAATACAATAATTTATCACCAGGAGTGCAACTAGTTACTTTTACTAAACGGTATTGTGCAAAATCAAAGTAAATAAACAAATAAAAAGCATATTTTTGTTTAACAACAAAGAATGACATTGACGTAAAACACATATAAAAAATGGCGTCTATCACACATGCGCATTCAGAAAATGAATTGTCAAAAAGCCGAAGTTTCGCTTCTTGTTGTTGGTGTATTCTTTGCTATGAGCATAACCGCGCACTACATAATACACAACGAGCAGCTGATGCGCAGTAAAAGATCGCAATAGACTGCACGCTCTATTTCACTCGCACCCGTTGCTGCATATGCTCCTCTCACTCACAACTAATTTACACGTTTCATACGTCTGGCAGGACGATAGAACCCTCGAAACTGTCTGGCTACTAAGGAAACATTATTTAATAGTTGTCCAAAAAATATATATAAACTTTAGCTTTTATAATATAACGTAAGTATAATTACAAATTATAATAGTTTAGGGGTGTCCGGCAGGGGGATGTAACTATACTAAGTGTCTGGCAATGAACAACGCGAGTTTTAATATTATTACGAGTAAAATATAAAAAAATTGAGTTTTATAAATTGATAAATTTGAGGTGGAATTTTATACACCTTTTGTACCTGTTACCTGCCAAAGCCACCACTACCCAGGTTTCATGGGCGGGGATCATTCTTACCTGTATTGGGGATATACATAGAAAAACTTTCAGCTTTTATAAAAATCCGAAGGTTTGGCCCTCACGGGCTCTTGGACTATAACATCTGATAAATTATTGTCTTCCAAAAATTTTTGAAATTCTTGAAACCACCTTCTAATGTATTCCTCGGTGATGACGGCCCGAGCTTTGTTTACTCCTTCTGCCTCCCTAAGAGATATAGCTGGATACCTTCGAAGAAAATTGGCATACCATCTTTCCCCAGGCTTCCCATTCCGAAATAATTTACTTTTTCCTAGGTCCTTTGCCTCTTTTTCTGCCATTTCAAGCAAGTCACTTTTTTTAATTGGAAAGCCACGTTTTGCGATGTGTATCACCCAAAAGAAAATTTCGTCTTCTACTGGTTTTGTTAATAAACACTCAGGACCTGTTCTTCCACTACTACCTCTTGATCTTCCTTTCATATGATCAATAATAGTAGTTTTTGGTACTCCAAATAGGCTACTTGCCTTACAAATACTTTGGTTATTTTTGTGTGTTTCAAAAATTGCTTGTTTGAGAGTTTCAGCAGTGTATTGAAAGAAATTTCGTCTTACTTTACATTTAGGAGTATGTACTTATTTTTGTCATGGAAATTTTATTTTTCTCTGTCTTCGGCATCTGTAATAATATAAGACTAATTACCTATAGCTAGGCATCTTTAACATGGTCGAAAAGTAGTCTAAATCAGGAAATGCTACCTGACCGCTTTTTGACCATCCTTAATACTTTATATGTGAAATAGAAACACTTGATCGACAACGGGTTACTCAAATCAAATTAAAATATTTTGAACTGTAAGCAAGAGAGATACAAAAACCACAAAGTATTAAAGGTAGAAAAAGACACAATCAAACCCCTTTTCGTCCATCGTGGGTCAAAAACGAGATAAGTACCTTTTGGCTAGACTGGTTATTTGACCTCCCTATATTTATTGAAAATACATTAACATTTTCTTGCCAATCAGTTCCAATCAATAAATCAATATTTTAGGTTTACCCCATAATAAAAATGTGCTCAAATGACATTTACAAAAAAATCTACTTACTATTTACTTGTGTGGGATTCACTGACAAACTAGTAACTTTAGAAGTAACTAACAGCACCTGCTGCCACGTGGGCTTTGATCTTATAACTGACGAGCTCTGTCGGAAGAGTCCAAGTTAAGAAGTTTGTAAACAGGGGGGTAAATAGGTCATCCTTAGAACGTAAATAATACAAGAAAAGTTAATATATATATTTTCTTATTTCTGGCGTATTTGTGGTAATGTGGTCGAAAACCAGTTAACCTGTCAAATTACCCTATCACAAAAATTCGCATTTTTACTAGTAATAATGCACGATGTTTAGATAAATACCAGTAAATGCCAAAAAAACTTTCATTTGTCTCTTTTCTTCTAAGCATACAACAGTAATTAACCGAATATTAAAATTTATTAATACCTAGCATTAATATTGTAGGTAAGTATAGGTTAGAGAATAAAGTAGGATTGGCTTTAATTAATTTATTTCACAGAAAAATTTTATTTTACATAATGGATGAAATAGAACAAGCGAAAATTTAAACAAAAGTGAACAAAAATAACTTACTTATTGTTGCAAGGAGTACTAGTATGACACTTTGAATTACACACTATCTACATTATTTTTTTTGCACTTGCATAATTTACTTTGACAATTTTTAGTTCATTTGCACATAAAAACCCTGGTTAGAACCAAAATTATATAAAGCTGCTTGACATAAAGAAATTTGTTTATCTTTCCTTATTAAGTCAATGTCAGTAAATTTTTGTTTGCAAATGTCAAATTCGGATCTGGCATACAGATTATTTATAACTCCATCTTTTGTACCTAACTGGTACATGTCGTCAGTCTTCAGTAAGGCAACAGCTATTATATTTCTAAAAGCACCTTTTGCTTTATCCACATCAGAAATGACCACTGTAACATTATCTCCAATATTTGTAAGTGGATGTGTTTTATCACTGTAACTTTATATATTTTTTGTCTGGAGAATAAGCCATTGGCTTGCTTCTGCCTTTGCCGCTTTTATATTGTCTTTTGTTTTAAAATTCAAATAGAAGTTTCGATCAATGGTAGCCGGTAAAATAGCACCACATTTATTACAAAAGCGTTCTTGTTCTTGATCTTTTTCATGAATGTCACCTTCTGAACTGAAGATTCATCTCCTTGAGTTTCTTGCCCTGTAGTGGTAATATCTTTAATCTTCACCCTAGGGATGAAATAACCTCATTCGGCAAATATATTGTAGTTAATCCAACTCTTAGTTCAATGCCAAAAACGGCCTTATATGGAGTATGTTTTATACCTGAATGAAAGGCGCGATTTTTCATAAATTGTATGATTGGTAGACCTTCTGACCATTTTATGATTTTAATAATAATCATAATAAATGAACTTTATTAAGTATAAAAATAATACTAAACTGGCCATTGACTGAGGTCCTTCAGCCACTGTGGTATAAGTGATTGTGTGAATTACAATGATATTCTTAAAATTTTACAGTTTCAGATTGATATAAGAGAGAGAAAAAAATAGAAACCAAAAAATAACCAAAACTATAGTTTATCCCATAGAATTTGTTCTGGATGTTTGTAGTGTGTTCTTCTGTTGCAATATGGAGAGATGAGGTTCTTGTTTTTGGTTTTCTCACTAAATTTGAAGGACAACTGTGATAGTATCTCTTCGATGGGCTGCACTCCAGTAACTTCATATAGCAGTTGGTTGGGTGGATTATGGATAGGATTATTCAGATGTTTAATTTTCGTGATAATGCGCAAGGCAGTTCTTTCGGCCACCTGGAAATTCTTCAGGGCAGGATTTCTTAGGTTCTGGAATATTATATGTCCATATTGAATTAGTGGTCTACATATCATTGTGTAGATTTTAGTTTTTGTGTTTAAGTTTATTCCATGTTCTTTTTTAGATATAGATTTGAAGTGCTTTCCCTTGATATGGTTTTCATTTTTATATTTCGTGTGTGTGAGTAGAAGTTTAGCTTATTGTCCATAGTGATCCCTAGATATTTTGTACATATTTCTGGATTAAGTTCATGGTCATATAACCTTATTGATGGGGATGAGGAGTGGAAACATATTAGCAAATGCGAATTTCCTGGATTAGGTTTCAGTCCCCATTTATTGATCCATGATGTTATTCTGTTTGCTAGCTGTTGTAATCTTTCAACGGTTGTATTTATACTACTGCAGTGAGAAACCAAAGCAGTGTCATCTGCATATCGTAGTATATAGTTATCCAAATCAAAGTATTCTGGGTCTGCGTGGTATATATCTGAACAGTATATGTTGTATAGTAGGGGTGATAATGGAGATCCCTGAGGTACACCTTGCTGTGGGGTAAATTCGTGAGACGTTTTGTCCTGCACTTCAACTTTCAGTTTTCTTTCATTCAGTAAGTTAGCTATCACATGGATCAGGTATTTGGGACAACCAAGGTAGTCCAACTTGTATATAAGACCTTTCATCCAAACACTATCGAAAGCTTTGTTAATATCTAAGAAAATTGCTGCTGTTTTGTCTCCGTTAAGCTTAGATGCTTCTATGTTGTTGGTGAGTATATCTAGATGATGGGGGGTATTGGGTTTGTTACGGCATGTTTTGTGCTAGTATTTGATGTGTTGGATTTTCCTACAGCGATATCGTTAATTTCTTCTTGAGTCAACTCTTGGGTTCGTTTTCTTTTATGCTTGTTTTTTATTTTTCCTTGAACTTCCGTCCAGTTTTCCGTTGGATTCGAAGTATCCATTAAGCTTTCCGACGGCATGTTAATGTTTATTCACACAATTGTCCGCAATAAAGACAAGTTTTTGTATGTCACTTAATATATTTTTATTGTAAGCAGTTTTTGTTTAGACTAGAGATAACACCGATTTTGCTAATTATCTTTTAATTACGGTACGTCCGCTCTCTATGAAGGTCCGAAACAAACTGTTTATGTTTTTATTATCAGACATCCATGAAACAATCATATATGTAACATCTTGGTTGGCCCTTTCGACTGCTCCCTGGCTCTTGCTGTGGCGTGGCTTCCCATGAACAATCTTAAGCTCCTGCCCATAAAGATTTAAATTCTTGACTGTTATCACTGTGTAACATACACAGCCCTCCAAATGTCAAACATATTTCATTTATATGCTATTTCTTCGTTTATATGTTAAATCTCTTAATAAAATGAACTTTGTCAAATGATCTTTATAAACCTTTATGAATTTATATTCTCTATCTGATTGGCTCTGCTTATGGATAGATCTACTTGGCATCGGCTGTTTAATTCATTGTGTTAAATTGGCTTAGAAACTAATCCTCTTTTCTTCTTAGATTTTTCACTGTCGAAGATTTCACACGTCAACAGCAATAAGTTTATCATTCTGGTAGTACCATTTGAATATTTTCTTGCTGTTTCTATTCGAAGTTGGTCCCAACCATCTGTCCAATTGCTATGCGAGCAGTTTCGATAACATCAAAAATTTCTTCAATTGGGAAGTAATATTATATTTCATCATTGTTGGATATTGCTATTATGTGCTGAATGCCACTGAATTCCATGATATCAAAACAGTTTAAACGACAATACTATAGGCTAGTGTTCTTCTTTGCCAGTTTAGCATCTTTAATTTCTTTAAATAAATTTTTGGCATCTTCACTACTTAATAAATCATTTGTAAATTTGTCTTTCCAAGCTATTGGCGAATAATTCAGTTTTCCAACAACAACGCATCTCAAAGTATCACATGTGTGGCACTTTCAGTTACAACTGATAAAATAACGCAATACCATTCACACAGGGTGCTTGGGCCCTTTCCCTATTCATTTGAGATATCACAAGATGAAATGTAGCCAATCCCCGTAAATATCGAGTAACACTTAGTGGTTACTAACCTCCGCCTAGTAAGAACATGCTCTAACTGAATATTTCAGTAAATAGCTGAATAAAAGTTTTTCGTCCTACCCCTATAGAAAGTACACACTTTCCTCCCTCAAATCAGGGAGGAAACTCATACTTTTTCTCCCTAGGGAGGAAAGTATTTTTCCTCCCCCTCATTTCAAGTAAGTTGTAAACGATGAAACTTGTGAATTCATTATATTCATATCGTTTCCATAATTTCTAGAACATCCTGTATATCCTGTTTTTTGGTAAAAATCAAACATTAATGTTACTTCAACGTAGTCCTTCAATACAAATTTCAACTTCAGGAATCTTAGATATACGTTTTTTGAGTTCAGAATAAGAAAAGCATAGTATGCTGTGGCTCACTGACAGTAAACACGGCGATTGACTTTTGAGGTGCAAAGTCGCTACATTCATTAAACTTAGTTGAATTTTTGAAAAATGGAGAGCGATTCAAGTGATTTTGAATTTCCAAATACACCACCTAATATTAAGGAACAAGCCAAAATAGCGTCATTAACCTTACTACCACAAAAATCTAAAGACAGGTATGAAAAACAATATGCACAATATAAGCAATGGGCTGAAGACAACAAGATACATAAATATTCAGAGAATGTTCTACTGGCATATTTTTCACTACAAGGATATAAATTTTCAAATAAGGTGGGTAGGAGGAAAAATCATATGTATCACATGGGAGTAAAGTGCCTTTTCCTCCCTTGGATGTTTACTGCATCCTGCGGGAGGAAAAGTGGCACTTTCCTCCCTAGTAATACAAATAGCTATTAATTCGGTATTTTCCTAAACAACGTAGTAATAATTATGTGTTCATACTGAAATTACCGATACTTCTAGTTATTTTACGTTCTTACTAGTTATGCATAATAACGGATTTAGGGCATTTACTGTAACATATGCAAGTTTATTGTATCCTGCATATATTTGGACATACTGGATCTGTATATGTATGAGTTCTTCTTGTTACCACTAATTGAAGATAAACTGACTTGCCATGATGAAAATTTTTCTAAAATTAATTTGTTTGTTTTTATACCAATTTTTTTAAGTTGATTGATTTAATGTTTGGCAAATAAAATTGTCACAGTTTAGATTCTCATAATAAAATGTTAAATTGACCTCAATTAAGCTGGACCCCCACCATCGCATATCAAGTTCACAACCAGTCAAAAATTTAGTGCTATTTAGGTACTAATTTAGTACCCCAGGTTGAATTTTAGTGCTCAAATTGTTTAGCAGAAAATTGCGTCAAAAATGGTCCCGCTTGCCATTAAGCTAGATGACTCCATACCAGAAAAAAATATATTGTGATCCGGTATAAATGGCAAGTACACCATCATTTAGTGCTAGTTAAGATAATGATAAAAAATGGAAAAAATTCGTTAGACGATCGTTAAAGAATTTGGTTAGGTATTTTCGAAAAAATGCAATGACAGAATTTAAAGCTACCTGCATCACGTGGAATTAATGAACTTTTAGAAGATATTGACTCTAATTTGGAGTATGAGATTGGATATCGCTTGGAGAAACCCACCTTGACAAGAAGAAATTGAAGAAAGCGAGGAAAGTGAAGGTAAAAATGATTATTGTGCAGGTTCTAGTACCCCACCATATCGCAAATCACCAGTAATACCAAGTTGGAAACAAAATGTTACTTTCAAAGGGGAAAATATACCTGAAGAAGTATTTCCTGACCCACCCGAAGTTCAAATTTGTTTAAAACTAGAAAATGGATATTAAAAGTAATCCTACATTTTTTTGACTTATCCATTGTAAATAGTTGGATAGAATACCGTCGAGACTGTATAGCTAATAAATATAAGGCAAAAGAAATTAAAGATTGTCTTAATTTCCGCCTAGAATGAGCCGAATACTTATTATGTGGAACCAAAACTGACAGAAGGAGATGCCAATGTGGATGGTGAACAAGAGAAGTCTCTTCAAAAGAAATCCAGACCGTCACCTTTGCCGTAAACAGAGGTTTTTGAACACTGGCCGATTATGAATAATTTGCAAAACCCCTTGGGTTGCACATTGGAGACTTGCAAAAGCCTATCACGAGTTTCATGCAGGTAGCACTAAATTCTGTCATTGTATTCTTTTGAAAGTACGATGCCTAAGGAATATTTTAGTACCATAATCTTGTGAGCATCAAATTCTTTAACGATCGTCTAACGAATTTTAGAGCGCGGCGCTCTCTCTTTCCCGTATAAACTATTTAATTCCATGTGATGCGGGAAGCACTACATTCTGTCATTTTATTCTTTTGAAAGTACGATGCCTAAGGAATATTTTAGTACCATAATCTTGCGAGCACCAAATTCTTTAACGATCGTGTAACGAATTTTAGAGCGCGGCGCTCTCTCTTTCCCGTATAAACTATTTAATTCCACGTGATGCGGGAAGCACTAAATTCTGTCATTGTATTCTTTTGAAAGTACGATGCCTAAGGAATATTTTAGTACCATAATCGTGCGAGCACCAAATTCTTTAACGATCGTCTAACGAATTTTAGAGCGTGGGCTCTCTCTTTCCCATATAAGCAGTTCAATTCCACGTGATGCGGGAAGCACTAAATTTTGTCATTGTATTTTTTCGAAAGTACGATGCCTAAGGAATATTTTAGTACCATAATCCTGCGAGCACCAAATTCTTAATTCTTTGATGATTGTCTAACAAATTTTAGAGCGCGGCGCGCATGTTCCTCAGATAAACTATTTATAGAATGTTATATTTTGCCAATTTTTTAACGTTATCTTAGAGCACTTAATTAACACTAAACTATAGTATACTTGTCGTTTATTCTGGAACACTATATATTTTTTTCTAATATGGGGGCTCCAGATTAATGACAAGCTGGACCTCCCCATTTTCACGCGGTTTCCTGCTAAACGGTTTGAGCACTAAAATTCGGACTAGGGTACTAAATTAGCAGATAAATAGCACTACATTTTTGAAAGGTTGTGAACTTGATTTACGATGGTGGGGGTTCCAGCTTAATAGAGGGGTTAAATTGTGTTACTGGGTGTTTCATTTTTAAGTGTCTTTAATGTGATGTCATCTGCAAACATATTATTCGCCTTATAGCTCCAACCATTGAAAATAGATTAAGTCATTTCAGGTGTCCCATAAAAAAAAACAAAGTTGGTATTATATTTCCTTAGTGAGACCCCCTAACAAAATTTTGGTGCTCCACTGAACTCTTCCATAATATATCTACCAAAAGTTCCTATGTTTTTAAATATTTTTCTTAATATAGAAGTTCTAGCACCCTGTCATTTTCGACACTTTTCAACAATCGCCCTGTCTCTCTAATGAACGGACCTATTGTAGATTTGATTGGCAATCGTTACCTCAACTAAAACGAAGTCATAACAACTTAACTATTTTTTTCTATGTCCTCTAGTTTGCGGTATACCCTGCAAAACATACCAATTTGAGACACCCAGTACAGTTTCACCAAATCAAAACATGATTGTCATCTTACAACAAAAGTTTTTCTAAATACATTACATGCAAAAATTCATTAAATGATGTTCCCAATTCTGTGATCACTATTGAAGAGTAAATGATGAAAAACAAAATTACAAATAATTAGCAGTGTATGTTTTTGTCTTGCTTTACTCATGAATGCATGTTTTTAAGACATAAAACAAGACAATTATTTATGTTTTTTTGGATGCTAAATTGTCTAATTCGTGTAATCAGAAGCTTTCGTCTGGTTGGTCTCTTAGCCATTTTCTGACAAAAAAGTTGCAAACGGGATGCCATAAATTAATTAGTCCGTTATCTTGAATTTGAAAAGGTGATAATGTGCAATTGGTAGTTATGTGCTTCAACAGCTATGGTATCTTGCGTTCTTTGTAGGTTTTCTTTACTGTTGTCCAGTGCCACTAACATCAATTCTACACTTAGGCCTTTGGGAGAACAAAAAATTGAATCAATATTTTCACTTACTAGGAACTCCCAATTTAAATAACAGTGTTCTATTGCAGTCCCCTCTCTGATTACACAAATTATCTCGACAAATAAATTGTTATTGTATTTCATCAGCATATAAAAATGTATAATGGTAAACTATATAAATGATAACAGATATAAGAAAAAATTAACGGTTTTAAGGATTAAAACAAACTTTTCCGCATCTGTGAGATGCCCTGAACAATATTCTATCATAAAATTGTCACTTGTATACACTTCGGGGGATGTATCGTGCTAACAAACCGAAATTTCTCCAAAAGTAACCAAAAATGTAGTATATCTAGATTTATAAGACCTGCTGTACTCGCTCTAGTCAGCTGAAAACTAATAGGGTACATCTGTGAGATACCTTGAAAAATATCCAATTATAAAATTGGTCACATGTATACACTCCGGAGGCTGTATCGTGCTAACAACTCTAAATTTCTACTAACTCTGATGAGCTAAAATCAATAAGATTCATCTATTAGACGCCCTGAACAATATTCAATCATAAAATTGGTCACTTGTATACACTCTGGAGGCTGTATCATGCTAACAAATTGAAATTTTTCCAAAAATTTGGTACTTCAAGTACCATAGCACTCGTTGTACTGGCTTTAGTGAGCTGAACATCAATAGGGTTCATCTTTGAGACGCTCTAAATAACATACAATCATAAAATTGGTCACTTGTATATACTCCGGAGGCTGTATCGTGCTAACAAACTGAAATTTCTCCAAAAATGACATAAATGTCGTACTTAAAGTACTATAGCACCTGTTGTACTGGCTATAGTGAGCTGAAAGTCAATAGGTTTCATCTTTGAGATGCCCTGAACAATATTCAATCATAAAATTGGTGACTTGTTGCACTCCGGAGGCTGTATCGTGTTAACTGAAGTTTCTCAAAAAATTATAAAAATGTCGTACTTCAAGTACCATAGCACCTGTTGTACTGGCTATGGTGAGCTGAAAATCAATAGGGTTCATCTGTGAGATGTCCTGAACAATATTCAATCATAAAATTGGTGATTTGTTGCACTCCGGAGGCTGTATCGTCCTAACAAGACATGTAACGAAAAGTGGCCGACGACGACGACATACACACAGGATTTTTTTCTAAAAACCGTTTTTTCCTGTTTTTCTTTGGTGGAAAACGTAAAAATAACTCAATTTTTTTTCAAAATTTCAACTCTTTTGGGGGTAAACCAATACTTTTCTCGCATATTAGATAGGTTGGGCGGAAAAGTAATAATAAAACTTCAATTTCAGTAAGTAAATAACGTAAACAAAATGAGATTTAATTAACAATAATGTTTACCTAATTTGCCAATACCGTAAAAGCTCCTTATTCGCAGGGCAGATGTTTCTTAAATATGCCGCAAATACAGAAACTGTGAATATGGAATGGTAATTTATATGGGATCTGTTGCTAAGCGACACGCCACCACACGGCGTTAAAGTGAACTTCTCTAGAAATGTGATTAGATTGGAATGGATGCTCTTACCGCTTGTTTTATTTGTTTCGTGTGTTTAGGGGCATTGTTCTTCGTATTTTATATTGGATGTTAACTCTCAACTGGTATGGTGATTTTAAATGACGTAACTGCTATGGTCGGGTCACCCACGACCCATTCAAAGTTTAAAGAACCTAATAATGATTTTATTTTTCTCATATAACCAACTATAGTCCGTTTTTAAATGACATGGAGTAATAAAAGCTCATTAGGTATGCAAAACCGATACAGGGTGTATAATAAAATATCTCCGAAGTTTATCTAATTTTGTACTAAAATTTCTCATTTGTTACGAATTTCAGGTAGACACACCCCGTAACTCTGTATTCGGTTGGGTCGCCTATTGTATTGAAAGGGTCGCTGTATTGTATTTGAATGAACAAATAAACAATTTAATCCTCAGAGGCGTGCAATCAGGACAAAACAAACTTGGTATATGAATATGAAGGCACTATATATGAAATTATAATTACGAAAACTATTCAAAAGAGTTCACAATATCGATTCAATAAAAACACATTTTTTTGTGTTCCTATGAATAAACAATAAACATAAAATATTATATAAAAAATAGCAAATTTTTTTGCAGTAGGTATCAACTTTACTACTAATATACCGTTTACAATAGGAGAGGAAAAAAGAAAAATGCAGGAATAAAGTACGAATTATTGTAATATTTATAAAAAAAAGTCTAACGAATAATAGTAATAACTAACACAAAAACTAGTCTATATATCAAAATCAGACGATTCTGTTGAGCTTCCGTTATTAACATTGATTATAAATGGTTCAATCATGTGTTCACTTATATGATCCATTTCCCACATATTTAGTTCTTCTTGTATCACGTGTTTAACACATTTCTTTCAGTTTTCTTTGGTTACGTTACTTAACGCGTCTTCGAATAAAACTTTTACGTCACTCATTTTGAATGTCGAACTCTTTCTTGAAACTTCCCCTTTCACTTGGGCCCATATTAATTCTATGGGATTGAGTTGACAGTGATAAGGAGGAAGCCTCAGCACCGTTATACCACGCGCTGATGCCATTTGATCTACAACGTATCTACTATATTTGTGTTTATGTGAATTGGCCAGTTGCAAGAGCTCATTTTTCAGGGGGTTATCTGGGCATTCAATATTTTTCGAGGTTAGCCAATCGTGGATATCTTGTTTACGCCATGCAGTTGAAGGTAATTTCTCCACTAACCTGTAGTGATAACTTGCGTTATCCATAACAATGACAGCCCGTTGGAATTAGATCTAACATTTGTGAGAAATATTCTTCGAAAACGTCTGCATCCATATCTTCATGATAATCCCCGGTTTGCTTCGACTCAAAGCACAACAATCCACCTTTAACAAAACCTTCGGCACTTCCGATATGAGTAATGATGAGTCGACGTCCTTTTCCTGCTGGTGGATTGAGGCCTGTTGACCACCCTTCAAGAGCTGCCTGCCTCCGACTTTTGACATTCGTGTCTTGCCTAAACATTGAAACAGTATGACCTTCATTTAACCAAGTCTCATCCAAATAATTAATTCGTTTTTGATCTAGTCTTGCTTTCCGAATATTGCGCAAATAACTCCTCCTCCAAATGACAATGTCGTCTCTATCAATCAACATTGCGTTCCGATAATTTTTTTTATATTCAAATCCAAGTTCCTTCAAAATTTTCCATAATGTACTTCGAGACATTTTCGGAAAATCTGAATCTTCTTGAACCGAAGCCATAATTTTGGAGAGAGTTGGGATCTCTTTTCTAAAGAAAAAAGCATGCACCTTACGCCTTATTCCATTCTTCAAGTCGTCATCCATTTCAAGTTTGGGTCGGCCTGGGGACTTTGCTGGGGCTGTGATATTTCCATTTTTTTTCTCCTTCATTAAATTATAAATTGTTGTTTTTGAAACACCCATCATTGTTGCAGTAATCTCCACAGTTTCATCAACAATTCCTGTCAAATTCATGATTTTTCTTCTAATTTCTTCGTTCTTTAACTTTAGGTCGCTTAGATGGTGATAAATCCTCCATATCTGGTAGAATTTGGTTGGAACACTATATAGTTGGAAGGTGTAGTTAGGTGTTTGTCTCGTGTGATGAGAAGAGAACTTGTATAGATGAACAAAAATAAACACCAGTTAACAATAACGGTAAAAAATAATAACAAATAACAGTAATAATGGGGAAATCAATCAACACAGCAGTTTCTCCAGTACAGATGAACTGTAAATTAAAAATATTCAACCTTTCCGCTACTTTTATAGTTGAAAAGTTCTAGTAAGTACATTGAATTATGGGGGCATTTTCTTAGAACTGAAAAGACTATATTTCACAATAATAAAACCATTTTTGAGCTAGCTGTTTGTCAAGTTTCTTCAATTACCTGCTAATTGGGTGAAATAATCGGCAAATGGGGTTGGTTTGGATATATATGTATATATATGTATTTGTATAAAATTGTTATCAACATTTATTTTATTATTTATTGTATGTAGGATTATAACTACCTGGAGCTTAGTGGAGGGACTCGTCTACGCCCTTTTATACATAATAATAAATTTTCTGGAATATTGATGTCAGTGATATAATCCACAGTTTATTATATTATTGATAATTTGAAATTTCATTTTAATAATATTACAAAACGGTTATTTTCGGAAATGAAATAATTTTAGAAGCCTTAACTTTTTTTAAATGACTAAATGTGGTACGCCTATGGTTCCGGCCAAAATGAGTGATTTATTACTCCATGCCTTTTTGAAACAGAGTATATTTATAGAGTAATCTAACAGTAATAAAACAAGTTTTTGTTAGAAAAAAAAATTATTTATTTTTTTATAATGCTTGAAAGAAAAATGATTTCACAAAATTAATAGCTCTATTCATTGGCAAAAAAAAACAAAAAACATATTAATATGACTCAAAACCAACAAAAAATAACTTAAATCAATAACTTCTAGGAAACAAAAAACATTTGAACTATATTTGAAAATTCTACCAGAGGCGTAACATTGGGACAGTCTAAGACTATCGATTTGCGTATTATTGTGTCAGATTTGCATATTTTCCTGTATAGTCAGTTAAATTTATCAATACAAATACACTCCATATGAATATTGACAAGTTTTAACTGACAATATGAAAATCTGAAAAAATCATATACAAATTGTCAGTCCTAGACTGCAGGCGAACAGTGTGTGAATCGACACATCACAGGCCTCCAGTGCATGAAGCACAATAATTTTTTATGAGCAAGTGTGGCTTACAAAATGTTTTTTTACACAATGAACAAAAGGTTGAGTGCTTTCTATCGATTGTTGAAGGGCATTCCATGCAGCGTCTACGCTTGGTCGATGGTTATTCTTCATTGGCTAATTCTTCGATATTTAGACTACGTTTTATTTGTTGTCGTATTTGCCGTGAAATATGCGGATTTTTGGATCGTCTTTTCATATGATCTTCAATCAGAGATATTCCTAATTTTTTAGAAACAATCGTCTTCCTGTTTTTACATTGTTTACATTTGCGAACGCGAATAAGATTCGACTGTTTACACCAGCTATATTTGTAATAGCATAAAATATAGCAAGGGCCCACCTTCGTGTTCTTCGGTTACAAGAAAATACCGCACATTTTTGATCCAGAAAGTCTACTCCACTTTTTGAAGAATTGTAAAATTTAATGATTTCAGGTTTATGTGTGACATCACTAACCGATTTATCATGGTGCATGGAAGATACTAAAGTTACACACTTATTCTTTTTTGGCACGAATGAAAACAAGGTATTCTTCCGAGTGAAAGCAAATAAAGAAGAATTCACGTTACGAGTTTTATTGGGTAAAAACTGTGGAGGCAGTTCTCGCTTATTTTTTCGTATTGTTCCTACATATGTCAGTCCTTTGCTTCTAAGCTCATTCAGCAGTTCCATGGATGAAAGCCAATTGTCCGCAGTAACGTTTCTATTGGTGTGCATAATTGGAGTTACCAATTCTAAGAATGAGAGTGTTGGTATAGACAGCTTCTTAGGATTATCAGCATGTAATTTTTTTCCAGTGTAAACGAAAGCGTTCAGAAGGTAATGAGTTTTGGAGTCACACAAGCATAATATTTTTATTCCGTAACGTTTAGGTTTACTCTTGATATAAACACGAAAACTGCATTTACCTCGAAATCCAACCAACATCTCGTCAACACTAGTGTAAGCATATGGTGTATAATTGTCCTTGCAGTTATCGATAAATTTCTGAAAGAGTTCAGATATAGGAGCCAGTTTATCACCCTCTGCTTTTCTTGCTTGCCGGGTTTCTGCATCATCAAAACGCAAAGCTGTTAACAGAAACAGAAAACTCTTCAAAGACATAGTGAGACGAAATATATATCGTCCTGTGCCGTCGGTATCCCATAAAGAACTTGTGTCTTCGTGAGGCGGTTTGAAAACACCGGTTAGATATAGTAATCCTAAAAATGCCTTTAGCTCTATTTTATCAACATGCTTGGTAAAAAAGCGGTACCTCCATAGTTTGGTTGAAGTAGTGTAATTTTTTGATTGGTATACGTTATTATCATTTCAAGAATATCGTCTGTACAAAGCAGAGACCACGCATCTAAAGGTGAACCTGGTTTGTTTACAGCAGCATTACTTTCGAGACCTGGTAGTTTCATTATAATATTTTCTTTTCGTGTTCTAGAAGGTGCCGGTGGATTTTTTGACCATTTGAAGTTATTACGACCATAAAAGTATTCTCTCATTTCATCCTGAATAGGTTCTTCATCACTGGATCCTTCAATTTCCGTATCCGTTTCATGCTCTGAGTGCTCACTTTGCACTTGTATGTCACTAATATCGTCATCATTATCCTCAAAAGTGTTTTCTAGGTCTACCTCATTGTCACTCAAGCTTTCCAAGTTATTAGCAATGTCTTCCAGTTCTTTATCACTAAGATTTCGTCATTTTGATATAAACACCGTTTTGCTATTTACGTACTTAACTGGTATGGTTGGGTCAAAATTGACCCGCAACGACTATACAGCTTGAACGATAAACGGGAATTGAACTTCTAGTGTACTGTTTGGCAGAGCAATGAATAGTGGGGGAATACATTCACGCGCGATTTCGAGTGATGCCTACTCAGGAGCATATTACATGCTTGATGTTGCTCTGGGTCATCATTGATCCAACCATACCAGTTGAGGGTTAAATGATAGGGTTAATTTAAGAAACGATTTTTATATTTGTTAAAAAAAATGTGCGACAAAAGTCGTGAATACTGCTAAGTACCCCAGTGCAAATCGATAAGATATAAAGAAGTATAATTGAGTTTCCATCGATGTCCTGTAAGTGGAAAATTTGGAATACAAATAAAAATGGTGAATTCGAAATGGTAGATGCAAGAAAAGCTTAGCAAAATAAATTAAAAATTGGACAACCTGGTATGTTTAAAAAAATTGCTTTAAAAAATGGCGCTTCCAAAAATCGCACTCAATAAATAACGCCCAGAAATAATAGCGCTGGATACAATATTGCGTTATTAAAAGAGGGCATATTAAAATAGTGCTGTAAAGAATACCTAATAGGTAATTGACATAATAATGCAATAATAATATCATATATCATTTTATTAAATTCAAATTTCTATAACAAATAAATGTGTGTAAGTTACTTAAACACAGCTGATAGTAATTATGAAGTATTATAAGGAATCGACATTAAAGACTGAAATTATATGACATGGTCTCTAAATATTCAATCACGAATCTGAATGAATCATCTTCAACCATTGCTATAATTTTTCGTTTTAAAATAACATACATGCTGTGCGATGATTCTCGTTTTCTCACACTAGATTTATATCTGCTAATTAGCAAATCTGTGAAGCTTTGTTCTTTTTTCAATTGGTCAACTAATCTTAAAATTGCAGGTTGATGGCAGACCAACATTCGTTGAAACGAACAATTCCAAGCTTCCAAGGAGTTGTTCGTGTTTGATAAATCAGCTTTGACGCGGTCAAACACATTCCAAATCTTGATGGCAAATCTTGGCTGCATATAATTAATTCTGTTGCCAACATAAGTAGTCTCCCAGTAGTTAAGAATAGGCTTCAGTTCTTCCTGATATTTCTCTTATAATTTCGAATGCAAATTGTACGTCTTTGATAGGTATGAGACTCAAAGCTAGTAACATTTTGTACTTTCGTCTTAATATCCTCATTTTTGGAATATTTAGAGGTTAAATCGCTCTTCTGTATTTTCCGCCACAGATTATGACTTAAATGAAAAAAGTATCCTACAATAGTCGTTTGTGGAAGCACATTTTTAATAGCATTTATTGCTGCCATTTCAATATCAGTTATAATACTAGCTGGACTCAGTGCAGGCTCAATTTCTACTAACGTTTTCAACAATCTTATGTATAAATCGTAAATGCGTAAATAAGTGGTATCGATTTTTCTTCCAATAATGCGTGAACAGTATATAATTGAGCAAACATTTTCGGGGCGACGTCAAGTGTACCATATACACACCAGTTTTTGAACTCATTTAAAATGGAAACATTTCTGTGTATTCCGAAAATTAAAATTCGACAGCCATTCTCTGTAGTACCTGATAATAATAATAATAATTCCCCATTCAGCAGTTTGGTGTATTCTTCTGGAAAAACAATATCAGATGCTATTTCAAAATTGAATGATGTTCCACTAGTGTCTGTTCTCCACACTATGTATTTCTTTCCTAATAGAACCATAACTTGGAATGTTAACATCAACATCATCAGAACTCATGCTGCTACTACTGACCACCAATTGTATAATTTGCCTCGGTCTCTATTCGGATGTCTTTGCCAACTTTTTAATTTTATTTTTAAAGGCAAATACTCTGATTTGTCCAGGATCTGGAGCATGGTTATGCTGAGTAGTTGGCTTTTTCGAATAGCTGTAAACAATTAAGCGTCCTTTGCAGCCAGCTCTTGTACATCTCCATGATGTAGAATTAGAATGTTGCCGATACTTGCGGTAGCGATAGCCTCCGTCAAGAAACACTCTCTTATTTTTGTGGGACATGAATATTGCCCCATGTCATCACATGTATTTCTGGCAGTTCGTCAGAAAGTCACTTTTACAATAAACAAAAATTGATTCGATGTGCAATCAGAAATAAATAAATAAAGCTCTGTTTATGCGGTGCGTTTTTTCAACTTATATCTCTTGGTTTAACTGATTATTCATAACTCGCTCTTTTTACCATGCGCCGTTTTGCAACACGCTCTTATATTAGGCGCCTATTTTGCTTAACGCTTTTTTTAGACGCGCTATTTTTTACAAGCGCTGTTTGTGTGTGTCGAAATTATTATTCAATTTATCTAGCATAACGTTTTACCTGTACGTTTAACACTAAAAAGAAAAAAGTTTTGAATTTAATAAGAATATTGTCAGTTATAAAAGAGAAGATAATGTAAAAACTGGTGTAAAACACTAAGGGCCGATTGTACATAGCAAGCTTAAACCAAGGTTCATCTGAACTCAACAAATGGTTGAACTGGCCTATTAAAAGGATACGAATTGTACATATCTCGTTCAACGTCGGTTCAGGTGAACTCCTTTATTGTAATGTTGGTATCATATACACGGGGTTGCCAGATTTCGAATTTATGAAGTATGTAAGGGTATCTTTGTTTATCTTATAAGAAAAAAAGACAGTATATAAAATATGACTTCTCTTCTTCTTATCATTTGAGTGAAGTAGAGAAGCAGAGTAACCACTATTTTTCTAATTTATGAGGTTAGAGAATACGTTGTAGTTGTGTGTGTTGTTTTTTATGTGTTTATCGATTTAAAATAAAAATATGGAACACAAACAAAAAAGAACACCAATCTTCACTAATTCAAAAGAAAGCTTGTTGGTGCAGCTAGCTAAACAATATAGAAATATTCTGGAAAATGAAAAGAGCGATGTCAATATAACGCGCAAGAAAAATGAGTGCTGGATCAAAATTGAATCCGAATTTAATTAAAAAAGTACCGTTGCTTTTCGCAGACTTAACGTTTTAATCTTTGTAAAAAATTAGTGCCATTCCATTTCACAAAATGATTGTCCCTTTGTCTATATATTTGTGGTCGCCTTTCTGGCTGTTGCAAATTATTAATTAATTCCATGAAATCTTCATCTTCAGACATTTCTTCCATTTTAAAAAATAAAGATAACTGTTATTTGTCCAAGAGATAACCAATAAAAAACAAAACTGTTTCAAATGAAAAATCAAAATTTGTTTATTTTTAGGTCTCTCTGTCAGTATCAACGTCACCAACACAACGGGTAGCAACATACTAAATTGAAAAATACTTCTGAACTTGGTTTAAGCGGGGAAAATAGACCGCTTTGTAGAACGCGGTTTAGGATCTGAACTAGTATTGTACAACGTTAAGAACCAGGTTTATCTTGAACCGAGGTTAAACTCGCATTGTACAATCGGCCCTAAACCACATAATTAACACCACATAAAGATACATTTTTACACGTCTACAGTAGTTTCGATTTGGCAGTTAGGTAGGCTGCGATCTTAATCTTGGATCCCGATAGGGGATAATATGTTCCTAGGTGCCAAAATAAAACTAAAAATGAATCAATTTAATGAGAGTTCTAAACAGTATTGATTGATTATTATGGCCTAGGTAATGCTTTAATGAACTTAGTACTATTTTTGTTGTTTTGCAGTTTTTAAAAGCTCTTTCAATCTAGATTGTTATTTAGCAGTATAGTATTAACAATTCGTCTCATAAATATAAGACACTGTTTCATAGACGAATCAACTTTCTTGCAGAACTCTCAAAGCTCATTTGCTATCCTTAAACCTACACTCAGATTTTTCCAATTAATTGTCACCTCTCCAGTGCTTGTTGAAGCATTTTCTTCAATGGACTGCGGCTCCTTCAAGTCAATTCTTCATCGTGTGATTCAAGCAACTCCTGAATGCCACTTGATTATATCTGTTCGAAACCATATCCATTCGCAATTTAGGCAATGTTTGCAGTGAAAGTTTGAATTTGCACATATTCTTCAACATTTTTCGCAGTAAATATTGGCCACATTGTTTTACAGCACGATTTCAATGTGTATGATGCGTTAACTAAGAGTCTGGAATACTTTTAATATATGCACAAATCACCTACTCTATAGATGTTTCACGCAGATGGATCAAGGTCAAGCTATTTTAT
Source organism: Galeruca laticollis (assembly GCA_963921935.1). NCBI lineage: Eukaryota > Metazoa > Arthropoda > Insecta > Coleoptera > Chrysomelidae > Galeruca > Galeruca laticollis. The sequence continues at coordinate 88,116,548 of OY998182.1, forward strand.
TAGTATGTGTTTCAGATAAGCAGATGGAAGCACCATTGAATTTTAGTAGTATTGTAAAATTTCCTGTTTTATCCACTCACATCTGACAAATGTCAATAATTTTGATGTATAACAAATCGAGGTGATTTGTGTTTATAACTGTGTTATAACTCTTTATAGTTTTATTTTATCAGTTTTCGTTTTCAAATGATATAAAGTCAGTTTGAGTGATAAATTTCAATTTTTAAATAATAGTGTGTGTCAGGTTTTATGATGCCACGTTATATGAAATGCTGTGTGCCTAATTGCACACCAATATCTAATATTAGACATATATTTCCAAATCCAAATAAAGACTCCCAAAAATTCAAGGCAATGCAATAAACTGTGATGAATTGAAGACAATGGAGCCGTTAGCTGTATATCAAGCAAAGAGAATATGCCATAAACATTTTGAAGTGAAGTACACTACAGCTTGGTCCAATAGATTGTATTCAACTGCTAGTCCATCCTTATTTTTACCTGGTAAGAGAAAAATGTAGTGAACAAATATTAATAAACATGTGATTTCTTGAAAAAATTTCCTACATTATATATCACTAGTAAATTATTTTTTTAAGCTGCAGTTATGTCACTTGAAAATACACACACTCATGAGCCTTTGTTATTGCCTTGCAGTGGTATGTATTTCTATTATATAATTAAAACAAAAATCAGTAAGTTTAGGTATATTATAAACTTTATAACTTTGTAACATGGCTACACAATCATAAATTCATTTTATGTTTTATATCTACAGTTTACAATATTCTTGTCTCATGATATGTCTCTGATTTATTTTAATGCAATTGTAGCTTGTTGCAGTAACAATAGTAGCTAAACTTTCATCATTTTACTGTTGAAAATATTTTGTTGTATCTTCATGTACTTTGTACATTGTTCCTATTTTGTGAATATACTTTTTTCAATAAATGATTTAATAACATATGTTTCTTATTCTGGTCCTTCTGTAAAGAGTCAATTGCCAAAAAACTGTTAATTTATTTAAATATTGCTCAGTAAATGACTTGATTTTTTAACCCTGGAGTGAACGCGTATTATTATTTTACAAGAAGGAGCGCGTTGGGTCCCACATACCCAAAAACAAAAACCTAATAATTCTCAAAATCAAAGATATTTTTAAAAAATTGTATCAAATGGTTTTAATGTAGTTAGAAAAGAACATAAACTGCAAACAAAAATATTTCGATTCTTCAAAAAAAAATTAAACAAAGATTCACGTAAAAAATATTTTTTGGTAAGGTTGCACTAAACACCTTGTACAAATGTTATTCCGCAAATGTCATTGCACAAGCTTGGCACACACATACAGTATGTTCTAAACAAATGAATTTTTGACAAATACGGCACTTGTATCGCGTTTTGCGATCTTTGCAGAATGCGCATCTGCCACGTTTATTTTCCACTACTGACACTGGCACCACCATTTCAGTTCCAGTAAATGTCGCTGCAGCTTGTCTAATTTCTCTTGGTAGGTAATTGCAATGCACTCGTTCTCTCATGTAGTCCATTAATAATGATTTGGCAAGATTTTTTAAAAATATTCGTCTTTCAACCATTGTATTTTCTTCACAAAAGCATTGATTCCAGTATTGTTGAGAAGTCCATAGAAAAGCACCATTGGCCATCGACGCGTATTCCTAGCAACGTTATACTTGGCACACAGTTGGTCCACAGTATCAACTCCAAATTCAGTGGAGTTATAAAATGTAATTGGCATACTCACCAGATCATGGATCTATACAATCATCATAATCTAGAGCGGACAACAAAATTACATTTTTATTTGGCTTTGGAATGTAGGATACAATAGTTTTATCTTCTGTAAAACCAAACATACTAGATTTTGGAGGCCTTTTGGTAAGAAACTCAAATGGTATTTGCTTTTTATCTTTACGTAGTGTCCCGACTATGGTTAAGTCATGATTCTTCAATAAATCATTGGCAGCTGGAACATATGTAAACCAATTGTCCATTGTAATATTTCTCCTAGATTTTGAAAGGGGAGTACACATTCTATTTACAACATCAGTAGTGGCATTGTTAACTGCAAACGGGCCTTCTGGTTGTGTGCCGCGGTAGACTTCCATATTATATGTATAAAATGTGCGCAAATCGACTAATGAAAAAACTTGCCGGTTTGTTCGGGATATACATCCTAAACCTACAGCGACCCCTAAATGACCATAACATCTGATCAAGAGTAGCATATCTACCCACTGTGTAGTGCTTCTGACATTTTTCGTTTTTATTTTCAAATAATTGTCTGACTGGTGCTAGATTATCCTCCGAATTTCTCTCGTTAGAATATCATCCATTCGTAAACACCTCATTAAAAAACGAAATCTTTTAAGTCCCATAGTGGCGGGAAACATCTGGATACCTGTACCGTCAGTGGACCAAAATTCAAAAATCGATGTTCTTCCAGCACGATATATACCAGCGAGGTAGAGTAAGCCAGCAGAGCTTTAATTTCTAATAGACTTGTCGATCTTATATCGGATTTTTTTGCATATCGGTCTTGAATGCTTTCGATATATATATTGGTGTTTATTACAATTTCATTTAGTGTAGTATCATCAAAAAAAAGTTGCCAACAGTCTATCGGAGACGAAGCATCTTTAATAGCTCCTATAACTCCAGGTAATCTAACAATTAGGTTATTCTGTCGAGTTCGAACATTTGTTGGAAAACAATATTTGTTCCACTTTGTACCATCTTTTGAATTAAAATATAAATGACTGCAGCTTCCAGCACTTGGATGAACAGATAATTCTTGCATTACTGCATCAACTTCAGGTTCAATCTCACTGTCAGATATGTGGTCACTGAGGTATATATCAGCATCAGCTACGGAATCGTCTGTATCCGAAAAAGCTTCGTCACTTTCTACTTCTTCAAACTATTTTCTCTACCTCTCTTACGTAAGGATCCATTATTCTAAACAAAAAAATAGTTATAGTACCTGTGTATAGCTATTTTATAATATGAATAACTTTGGTGCACAAAAATAAAACTTACACAAACAGGCGCGTTGGGTCCAATAGACCGAAATCAGTCCTAGAATCGGTACTATTCACTTTACAGCGCTGAAACTACTAATTAGCGTACATTCTAATCTAACTTGAAGGTACTGAGGCGCACAGACCTCAACGCCCTCTCTGTCAAAAGCATTAGCAATATTAAAATCTCCGTGGGCCGGACGGACCCGACGCGTCCACTCCAGGGTTAAAAAGTCTAATATATTTATCTACAATGATAAATTGTTTGGCAATTATATTAGAATTTACAAGATATTAGCTACGTTAATGGTTGGCAAACAATTGAGTGTGCACAATATAGTAGACTTTTTAGTAAAACCTGTCATTTACTTACAATAAACAAGGATCTTCAAACCAACAGTAATGATAATTGCAATTTAAATTTAGCGCCCATTCTTCTTTCCCTAGTAGCGACTTAAGGAACAATTTACCCACTACTTAATTGTGTTTCAGTTCTATAGGTGGCGCTAGTTTTTGTCATTTCAAGAAAGCATTGTCGTGAACTATCTATAGAGTAGGTAATTTGTGAATATATGTACTTACCGAGAATAGTGAAAAAGCGAATAAAGGAACCGTAAATAAGGAGCTATTACAGTAAATACATAATTGTGTTTTGTGTAGGAAATAAAATGGTACTTAAATAGATAAAGTGTAACAGTTTTATTAATATACTTTTTAATAAGTTTAATAAATTAAACTTTATTAGGAGACAACAGGTATAATAATAGCTTATATATAGCATGCTTATATATTGGTTTTGTAAATCCTTTTTTATTATGAAACTTTTCCAACTAAATATTATATCAACATTTTTGCAGAGTTTAATATTATTTGACCTATAATGTATAACAATTAGCAATTCAAAGGAAGCCGCACACCTTATGCGAAAAAATGGCTCTCTGTCGAATTTCTTGAATTTTTGATATGTTGTAGAATTAATCATTCTGATGAAATGATTCAATGGGCGCAACACGACCCTATGACTACTTTTCGAGATACAGTGTTGAACATGAGAAATATTCACTTTTCATCACTCTGTATTTCCCAAATTATTATTTTATTCTCGTTTATCCTATGTGGCATTATCATCACATACTTGTGTGATAGATTCATGAGAAATACTTAATTCCAAATCTTTCACAATTTTGTTGTTTTATAGAGTGGAAATATGAAAAAACGATGAACTATCACATAATATCATATATTAATTTCACCTATCATCACAGTTGATAAAATTCATACACGGTGATTCACGAATGTGGAAAAATAACGAATTTTGGTTTGTGGACAACCTAGTAGTAATAAACTCACCGAAAAAGACAAAATTCTCGTGAAGGATGTTAAATGATGTGTTCCATCATATACAAAGTCGAATGATGTCAATTTGAAAATTTGAGTATACTTTAATAAATAAAAACCTTCATTTTTTTCATCACCCTTTATCTCACAAGGGAATCCCAAAAGGTAGCGATATTTTTTCATGGGAGACCTCGAAATACTTTCATTCATATCGTGCAAAATTTTCATCGGAATCCTATGACGGTTTTTTCATATACAGGGCAAACGATTTGTGAAAAAAGCTAATATCTGTATATTTTCAATCCAGTTTTCGACGGGTTTGCTATAGTTTCTTCTCATCAGGCATCTTTTACTCGAGATTTTACTTTTGAGTAAAATACTGATCAGTTATAATAACGTATCATATACCTTGAAAAAAAGCTATGACTCGAATTAACATCTGCAGCATCCTCTAGAAGGCGATTCAATGTAGAAGTTAGTTTTTCACGCTTAGGCAGGCGGCACATCAAAGAAACATGAAACGTGAGACAAGAAATGTGAAACATAGTTCATGTTTCAAAAAATAACAAAATATTGCCTTAAATAGGATATTGCACTTGAAACGCATTTCACTGATGTGCGATATACCATTTGAAACAATGTGTGGTTATTTTATGAAACACGTTTCTTTGATGTGCATTAGTGTTTCTCAGAAATCATATTATACTTGTTCCTAAAGTATTATGTGTATTCCTATGAGTTTAATGAAATTAACTGTCTCAACCCTTACTTTGTGGAATCTACTCATATTAGTGTTTTAAATTAATCTTTCTGTTTCTAGTTAACTCCACAGTTTATTGAAAAATGTTAAAAATTATAAAACATTGACAATTGTTTCGATATTACCTAAATATAATCGTCAGAATGACAGAAGTTACATTTCATTTGATGCCTACCTGATGTTTAATTATTTTTGGCTAGTCCAAGAAGTGACCTATCTTGTGATTGACTTAATATATGTTAATAGAAAAAAGTAGATATGCTATTACAGATATTAAAGCTTAGATATTATTAGCCCTTTGGGGATATCCTGGATATCATTTTTCCCAATTAAGATCAGTATAACTGTGCAATGATATAGGAAACCAGGGAAACTATATCTGCTGATCTTTACAATTATCACTTATGAAGACAGTTTAAAAGTGGAGAACTCCCTAGATTTATCTGTTTATTGACGACTTCATATTGTGGGTTTCTTCAGTGTCTTCTAATTTCCAATTCTTCAAGGAAATCCAGTTCTTGTTTCTTATCACAAATATGTAGTATTTCTAGTTCTGTGTTAGGTGTCAATGAATGATTGGTGTCAAGTAGATGTCTGGCGTAGTGGGATTTATCTGGTTGTTTTAATCTGTATGCTCGTAAGTGTTTACTGTATCGGATTTCAAAATTTCTAAGGGTCTGACCCAAATATACAATTATAAGGAACCGTTAAAACGAAACCAATTAGACCTGTAGTTTCTTATGTTAATACTCCTAATAATATATTGGCAAAGAAACGTTAACAATATACTTAATAGTTACGGATATACATCTAAATATTCAATTAGAAATTCAATGGAACCGATCAAAAAATTAAAAGCATTCAACTTGCAAGATAGCTCTTAGCTTATTTCATTTGATGTTACCAATGTGTTCACTAAAATTCCTCCTAAAGAATGTCTAATACTTGTAAGAAAGTTACTAGAACATAAAAATATGAATCCAGGAATAATATCAGATATAGTTAATTTATTTGATGTATGTATTAATCGAATTATTTCACTTTTTTTGACAATAAAATATATATTCAAAATGAAGGTTTACCAATGGGAAGCCCTATATCGCCAATTTTGGCAAACATTTTTAGGGACAGTCTAGAAAGAAAAATCTTTGAAAGTAATATTTCAAAAAATGTTTTATTTTGGTATAGATATATAGATGACATATTAGCTTGTTTTATGGGTAGTGAACGACAATTAGATATATTTTCAACCACATTAATAATTTACACCCAAAAATTAAATTTACATTAGAAGTGGAAGAAAATAGTTCAATCAATTTTCTTGATTTAAAAATACAAAAAGTTAATAATGTACTTGATTATTCTATTCACCGAAAACCAACACATACTGATGTGACTATTCCATACAGTTCCAATCATCCCATGTCGCATAAACTAGCGGCATATAATTCAATGATACATAAAGCATTTTCAGTTCCCATGAACAAATGTAATTTTGATAGAGAGATTAACACAATTAAACAAATAGCAACATCCAACGATTACCCATTACATATGATAAATAAACTAATTAATAAAAAAGAGGAAAAGTGGCATTACAACTAATATTTCCTAAACAAAGTAAAGAAATAAAAACTTATAAAACCATTAAATATGCAGGAAATATTTCTAATAATATTTTAAAGATAATATATTTAGCAACAAATACAGCGATTTCTTTTAAAACAGAAAGTAACATAAGTACAAAATTGTTAAATGTAAAAACAAAAATATCCTCATTAAAAAAATCTGGTATATATAAACTTAAATGTCCAGAATGTAATGCTATCTATTTGGGCCAGACCCTTAGAAATTTTGAAATCCGATACAGTGGACACTTGCGAGCATACATATTGAAACAACGAGATAAATCCCACTACGCCAGACATCTACTGGACACCAATCATTCATTGACACCTAACACAGAACTAGAAGTACTACATATTTGTGATAAGAAACAAGAACTGGATTTCCTTGAAGAATTGGAAATTATAAGACACTTAAGAAACCCACAATATGAAGTCGTCAATGAACAGATAAATCTAGGGAGTTCTCCACTTTTAAACTATCTTCTTAAGTGATAATTGTAAAGATCAGCAGATATAGTTTTCCTGGTTTTCTATATTATTGCACAGTTATACTGATCTTAATTGGGAAAAATGATATCCCTATAGGGCTAATAATATCTAAGCTTTAATATTTGTAATATCATATCTTCTTTTTTCTATTAACATATATTAAGTCAATCACAAGGTAGGTCTAGCCAAAAATAATTATACATCAGATAGTCATCAAATGAATTGTAACTTCTGTCATTCTGACGATGATATTTAGGTAATATCGAAACAATTGTCAATTTTTTAGAATTTTTAACCTTTTTTTCAATATATTGTGGAGTTAGCTAGAAACAATAAGTTTCATTTAAAACACTAATATGAGTAGATTCCACAAAGTAAGGGTCGAGACAGTTAATTCTGCAAAGATTTATTGATGAATTTGGGAGAATGAGTCTGACGTGTTGGCCTGCTAGATCCACAAACCTTATAATAACGGATTTTTTGTACGGGAAAACGTAAAACAAATAGTTTATCAAGAACACATTCTGAATGATAGTGTATATTAAAAATCAGAATCACACGCAGTTCGATCAATTACGAGAGAACACATACAGGCAGCTTTTGGACAATTCTGAAAACGAATTGAAAAATGCGCAGATTTAGGAGGGGGTTTAGCGAAACCTGACATTTTTTACTTTTATATAATTATAAATGACTAGTGTTGAGTCAGTCGTAATAAACCAAGTGTGAATTTTTTATTCTTAATAAAAATTAAAAATTATAGTTGGCAGTTGATTTTGAAATTTGGTATATGGACTTAGATGTTGATTCTAAACAACTTTACTCAATAACTTTTTTTCATATTTATTTATTTATTTATTAACGGATCCTCCATTTATAAACAAAAGTACAATATCAAAGATAATAGTTGTTGTCAATTACATTAATGATACAGTTCGGTTTAAACATTCAAACGGATAAGGTGTCTGTGAGTGCGAGAACCGGTGTAATTAGCAATGATGAGTGCAGGCGAGTTAAGAGGTTCGCATGAACCTCCTGATCCGGGAATCCAAAATAACTATGATTCAAGTTTAATGGAGATGGGTCAAATATATGAAAATGGAAATAATAGTTCAATAAAGTCACAGCAGGAAAAAACAATAAACAAATATTCATCAACTGATCAAGGTCCCTTTTTTGTATTTATTCTAAATAAAACTGGAAATATTGGTGAGCTACATAAAATTGCTACGGCTAGAGTAATTTTAAATGCAGACCAGATATAAGAGAAAATATTCTAAATATATCAGTTACAGGTTTGAATAAAGTAAAGGTTGATTTAAATTCTTATTTAAGTGCAAATACATTAGTAGAATTGAAGTCGTTGTCAGATAAACAATACGAAGCATATATTCCGGTTTTCTTTACATCTAAAAAAGGTGTTATTAAAAATATTGATAAAGATATTAGTGAATCAGAATTAAAGTAGATAATTAGGCCAAGACTTGGAAATAAGTTTAAAATAAATTTTGTCAAAAGAATGATGCGAAAAATAAACGATGAATTAATTCCTACAACTACAATAATTGTAAATTATACCCAAGCAGGTAATAATAGAAAAAATGGTGTATGGCGTAGAAATGTATAATCCAAGGGTGATTCAATGCAAAAAATGTTTAAGGTACGGTCATATAAATATCCAATGTAGGGGTAGGTTAAGATGCGCAATATGTGGGGATGAACACGAAAAAACCGAATGTAGGGCTATAAGAGGAGTATGTATTTTGTGTAATGGTGATGTAGTCCAGGAGGAATCGGCGCATGAGGACCGAAAACTATTCCACCTCAATGTTTTTATGCGATCCTCGTTGAATTGCCCTACTGATGATATAAATGCATGTTGCCATGGGGCAACCTAGTGCCATATTGTTTAAACCGAAATTGTTAAACAATTGGAAGAAATTGTTATTTTTCAACCGGACAATTTTTTTTTATATTCTTTATTGAAATACAAATAAAAAAGGTCCTATGACTTTTCCCGATAAAGTTAATATTTTTAGAGATATGAATTTTAAAAGGTTCGAAAAATCTCAAATTTGGGTACTTATGACCCATGAAAAATATATTAAAAAAATATAATAAAATATATATATAATAATTTTTTTAAATTCTTTATACAATAGTTAATAATATTCTTAATAGAGATTTAAGAAAATTTCATTGTTTATATCTGTTTTTTAATTGTTAATTTCGCGCGCTCATAAGTATGCGTCGCTACCTTTAAGTATCGCCGTCTCTCTCTGACTCATGCGCTGCATACGGTCTCTCTGTGTCCTGGATCATTATTAATCATTTATCTAAAAAACCATTAACTTTATCAAGATTGGTAAATAGAGCAATGTTATTAATAATTAAATTGTCTACAATTTGTTTTTAACAAAAGTAACTTAAGTATGAATCGGAACATGTAATTGAAATTACTTTTTTGTTATTATCATAGTGATTTATGCATTTTTATCAACAATAATAAGATATAATAGTATTTGAAAAATTTTTGGAATCACAATTATATATAAATAATAAGCTTTTGCTCAAACATACATTCGGAAAAATGCATTGAATCCGGAATATAAAACATTAGATCATTCTCTAGTTTGTATCCGAAATTCGTAAAATCTAATGTTTTATATTCCGGTTTCAATGCATTTATCCAAATGTATGTTTTGAGCAAAACCTTATTATTTATATATAATTGTGATTACAAAAATTTTTCAAATACCATTATATCTTATTATTGTTGATAAAAATGCATAAATTACTATGATAATAACAAAAAAGTAATTTTAATTACATGTTCCGATTCATACTTAAATTACTTTTGTTAAAAACAAATTGTAGACAATTTAATTATTTATAACATTGCTCTCTTTACCAATCTTGATGTAGTTAATGGTATCTTAGATAAATGATAAATAATGATTCAGGACACAGAGAGGTCGATGCAGCTCATGAGTCAGAGAGAGACGGCGATACTTAAAGGTAGCGACGCATACTTGTGAGCGCGCGAAATTATCAATTAAAAAACAGGTATAAACAATGAAATTTTCTTAAATCTCTATTAAGAATATTATTAACTATTGTATAAAGAATTTAAAAAAATTATTATTTATATTTTATTTTTTTAATATATTTTTCATTGGTCAAAAGTACTCAAATTTGAGATTTTTCGAACCTTTAAAAATTCATATCTCTAAAAATATTAACTTTATCGTGAAAAGTCATAAGACCTTTTTTATTTGTATTTCAATAAAGAATATAAAAAAAATTGTCCCGTTGAAAAATAACAATTTCTTCCAATTGTTTAAATAATTTCGGTTTAAACAATATGGCACTAGGTTGCCCCATGGCAACATGCATTTATATCATCAGTAGGGCAATTCAAAGAGGATCGCATAAAAAAATTGAGGTGGCATAGTTTTCGGTTCTCATGCGCCGATTCCTCCTGGACTAATCATTTAGCAACAGAACGAAAAGATTGTTTCAGAAACAATAAAATATTGCATGGTAAATGAAAATATTTCACATTATACAATTACTGCTAAACGTAGGAGAAATTACGAAACTAATTCCTCAAACAGATCAGGGTATTCAGAAGAACATAGTAATATAATATCCACACCAAATATAAGCAATAGTCAACCAGTGTATCAAAATTACAAAAATAAACCCAATTATTACCCACAAATTCCAACCAACCATCACCAAATAAATACAGTTTGTGAGAATATATTAAAATCTTTCGCTGAAATTTTAAAAAATAATTCTGTTTCGATTCAAAATCAAAATGTCTTTGACGATCTTAAAAAAAAATTAAATCATATTCTTTCCAACGATGAATAAAATTAATGTTGTGCAGTGGAACGCCAGGTCTATTGTACACAATAAAGGCCACTTTGAGAAATATATTTTTGAAAATCATATTAATATAGCACTTTTAAGTGAGACTTGGTTAAAAGGCGACAATAATGTAATTCACTTTACAGATTTCGACATATTTCGGAAAGACAGAGATGATGGCTACGGTGGTGTAGCCATTTTAATAAAAAAAATATTCAAATTATTGACGTTCCTAAATTCTATTAAATACGTTCTGTAGAGTGCGTCGCAGTCTCAGTAAAATTTAAAAATAGGAAAAAACTGAACATATATTCAATATATGCCAAACCTAATCTGAATATTTCAGAAAATGAATGGTAAACTTTTTTTGATAGTCTAAAAAACCCTTTCCAATGGGAGGAGATTTTAATTGCCACCACAGTGCGTGGGGTTGTGACCAGAATGATAGGGCTGGCGATAGCTTGTTGGAAGCTATAGAAGAATCACAATTCAGTTTTCTAAATGATGGAACAGAAACTTTAATAACTGGACCTTACAATAAAAATAAATCCGCGATAGATTTAACAATTTGTTCCAATGATATATCGTCGACATTTGACTGGCAAGTAAAACAAATATCTTTAGGATCTGATCATTTCCCAATTCAAATAACTTTTGAGTTAGTGCCAACAGTTAGTAATAAGGGAAGAGTAAGATGGAACTTAAATCATGCTAACTGGGATACATTTTCTTCTTCATTTGATAACGAAAATGAAGAATTAAATTTTGTGGAAAATGCCTACACTACTTTTATTGAAAAACTAATTAATGTTTGTAATATATCAATTCCGAAGAAGAAAAGGTTAACCAACAGTAAATTTAACAAAAACTGGTGGAATTCAGAGTGTGATCTTGCAATAAAGAACCAGAAAGATGCCTTTCTACTTTATAAACAAAATTCAAATTATGAAAGTTATTTTAATTATCAGAAAGTAGAAGCTCATAAAAAGAAAGTAATTTTAAAAAGTAAAAGAGCCTCTTTGAAAGCATATTGTAATAAGTTAAACAGAAATACACCTATCACTGAGATATGGCAATAAGTTAAAAAAATTCAGAATGTATTAATTCTCCAAAAAATATAGTTGTTAAGACGTATGGTCTGAAAGGTTTCTTGATAAGTTAGCTTCACCCTGGGTTTCAACATATCTATTTGATTACACTGGTAATGTAAATGATGTAAGTTATCTATCAAAAAATTTCGAAATATGGGAATTAGATGTTTGTCTAAAAAATCACAAAAACACAGCCCCAGGGATAGATAGCATACATTATATTTAATGTTATAAGGAGAAAGTTTGTTTGTTTTATTAGTTCTCTTCCTTAAAATACGTGCAACCAAATTATCTGTAGAGATTAGTCCAGCGTCCTGTATGTCAATATCCTCCGGTACGGTAGAAAATGGGATGCTATTTGTAATCCCGTCAAATTTCTTGTATTGTTGTTACCCCAATAAACATATTGCAGCATATTGTTAAACACAGGACAGCAGCTGTTCTGTAGACTCTCGATCCACTTTGTCCACATTTTTGCAATCGAAACAAAGTATAACGGAGACTTTTGGAAGTACAACTTACTATCTTGTAGCAGAGTTATGTAATATTCTAAAGGACTGTAGCCTTCTCCATGGGAATTTCTAATTGGGTAGTTATATATCGTAGCTTCTAATCTGGTAATACCATGCTTCTTGGCCAATGCAAAAGAGAAAGTTTCCTTTAATCTTGCGTCTGGGCAGTTGATGAAATCTATAATATGGTTTCCAATGCTCTTGTTAACTCCAGGACTGATTATTTGACAAATAAATTTGTTGTATATTTTAACCCTTGCGTTATATCCAAGTAAGGCAATCTATGCCAACTGTTTTATCATTGTTTACAATAACGTTGCACCTTTCCTTGTACTCTACTTGGATGCAAATGTTAAAGTTGTTTGTTAAATAATTATCATTTCCTCTTTGTTAAAAAATCCTGCGTTATGTCTAAGCCCATTAGGCAGTAATCTTCCTTCCGGAGTTGCTCCAATAAATTTGGTATTTCTTTAAGTAGCCTGTCGAGTTTAACGTCCGCCAATTCTACTTTGTATGGAATGCACACAGGTTCTTTATGTTTCCTTTTAATAATTTCCAAATCTTCTCCGACTACTTCTCTTGTTCCAATGGCAAGCGGGTTCTTACTTAGTAAGAGGAAAGGCAGCTTAGCTTTAACACCATGTTTTGCAGAAACCAATTCGCCAAACTTTCCACATACGAGGGCGGATTGATAAGTAGAAAAAAAACATTTTTTTTTCAAAAACCATTTATTTCTCAACATAGTCTCCTTTTAGCTCAATACACTTAGTAAGACGATTTTCCAACTTTTTTATACCATCTGAATAATACGATTTTGGGAACCCCTCAAAATACTCATTAGTTTCGGTAATCACTTCTTCGTTTGAGATGAATCTTTTCCCTGTGAGCCATTTTTTCAAGCTTGGAAACAGGAAAAAGTCACTAGGGGCTAAATCTGGACTATAAGGTGGATGATCAACCAATTCGAAGTGGATTTCTCGTAGTTTTAGCATCGTATCTAATGCTGTGTGAACTGGTGCGTTGTCTTGAAGAAAGAGCACTTTTTTCTTGTTTAAATGTGGTCGTTTTTCCTTGATTGCATCAACCAATTGATCCAATAATGCACTCCGTGTGCATCCCAAAATACAGTGGCCATAACCTTGCCAGCCGATTTTGCTGTCTTCGCTTCCTTCGGAGCACTTCCACCAGCTTCCACCCATTGCTTCTATTGATTTTTGGTTTCAGGTGTGTAGTGGTGGACCCACGTTTCATCAACAGTTATTAACCTACGCCAAAAATCAGCAGGATTATGCTTTATCATGTCCAAACACCGCTGTGAAGTGATCTGTCGAACTCGTTCTTGTTCAACACTGAGCAAACGCGGCACCCATCTTGCCGATAGCTTTTTCATATGCAAATGTTCATGCAAAATGTTGAACACACGTTCATATGATATGTTTACCATTTCAGCAATCTCACGTATTTTGACCCGGCGATCATTCATAACGATATCGAGGATTTTCTTCAGTAACCACCTCTTTTGGCCTTCCTGTTGATGGTATTGTTGCAGTGCTTGTTCGGCCCGTTTAAATTCAGCAATCCAATATTTTACCATATAATATGACGGAGCAGATTCGCCGTAATGTTTATCAAGCTTTTCTTTTGTCTCTTTTGCCGTTTTTCCCTTCAAATAATAGTGTTTAATCACTACACGAAATTCACTTTTTTCCATTTTCCAAGAAACACAAAAGTTGATTACTACAAACGACTACAACAAATAAACTAATCGATGAATTTGGCTAAAATTTTAACAGCTGACGTTTGACAGATCGTAATTTCTAAGACAGAAAAAGTTTTTGTGTTTGTGCTGCCATCTAGCGCTAGGTAGCTTCAATATCAAACCGCCCTCGTATATAACTATTAAAAGAACCATACCACATATTTCTTTTTTAACAAGTTTAGAATTTCCATCGCAGTCCTTTAAGCCGCATACCTTTACAAGCATTATGTTGTCACAAAATGGTTCTGTAATTGGTATAAGTCCATCTTCCAGCGGGTGTTCACCTTCCGTGTATTTAATATTTCCAATATCTGTAGCCAGATTGTTACCTTCCAAATTTTCCAACAGGAGCCACAATCTAAATCTCTCATCGGTCGGCTTAACTTATAGACTAGGAGATGGTGACAGAAAATGTTCTCCCATTTTCTCCTGCATGCCTTTTTAGGAATTGATAACTAACCCTAAAACATGAAAGATAGAGGGGTTACGAGCCCTTGCGCGCTTGCACGTCATAAAGAAAACGGCTTCTCTTTGTGTGAAGAATTTTAGTATTTTTCCGTGACATTATATTGCATGCCTTTGTAATATAACGTAGTTGGAACAAATTTAAGCTATAATCATTGATGACATGCAATTCGCAACGGCCGACGGGGCTCAAAGGGTTACGTAGAAATGAAAAAAAATGAACATTTCCGTGTTTACAAATTGCATGCCGTTGTAAAAAATTAGTTTTTTTTATCTCAAAAATACTCTACGAAAATTGGCATGCACCCCTCGTATGACCAAGGGTGGAAAATATTAGGAAAATGTTGTGAAAATTCAATACAACTTTTCCGTGATTTCAAACTACATGCCATTTGAAGAATACTTAATTCTTATAATTTATTGACGTTAGCAAATTGGGCATGCACAAAAGGAAGTATTAAAGTAGGGGCATGCATGACGAAAATTGCAAAAAACGCTGTTTTAATTTTCGCGACTTTATTTTGCATGCCATTCAAAACTTCATTAAAAAACATTATTTTAAGTTGATAAAAAAATGACATGCATATTACACAAGCCTGACATAAAAAAACTTGTGAAAAATAAAATTAAAAAAAGTTTTTTAACGAAAATAAAAATAAGGAACATTTCCCTGTTTTTTTGCATGCCTTTTTGTACCTTGTCTGTAAATATTATTTTAAACTTCAATAACAAATGGCATGCATGTTTATTGATAAAAAATTACTATATGAAAAAAAACGAGTGGTAAAAATAAAAAATGCATTCTTTTCCGGAGGAAATCTGAAAACTTTTTTTTACGAAACTGTACACTTGCATTAATACCTAACTTAAATAAAATATTATTTTCACTATACATTATTCATTATCAACACTTTCAGTATCATTACACACTGATTCGTCTTCCGTAGTTTCTCCAATGTCGGATTCCACAATCACTGTCATCGTCATCAGTTTCGTCCTCCACATCTTCAAAATTAGGTGTTGTTATTAATTCATCATCTGCATCTGTTTCTTCTGGATCTATCAAAATTAAATTAACATTTGATTTTTAAGTATCAATTTGAACAATTTTATCAATGGGGCAAAACGGCATGCAAATTAAAAACACGGAAATGTTTCACGTATTTTATGGAACTGTCATTATTATTTAAAATACGATCGTGTTATTTACCCTTCCAGTGGCGGTGCACTTGTCTAGGAGACCGAAGAACAGAAATATCGCCATGGTTACGAATAGGGAGGGGGCTGCTGGCTATCGCTTCGCGTATTTTAGTTTTCTGAGGCGACAGGCAACCAGTATTCATTTGACTGTGATCGGGTGAACGTATCGTCTGCTGTGCCTGTTTTCGGTCCCAGAATCCTACGCCACCACTCAGCGAAGCCAGTTTTAATTTGTCATTTTTTGATTTCGAGGTAATTTGTTTTATTCTTTCTGTTTTTCATCAATATTAATCGTTGTTTTTTTAACAGAATATATCATGTGCTCCTACGAAAAAGAGCAGGCCCGGCTTTTGCAAATGTTGCAAGAGGTGGAAGCCAACGAAGAAGATGTTGTATTCGACCAATCTGATGATGATGAATCTGTTCACGAAGAACAAGATTTGGAGAGCAGTGATACAGAACAAGATATGTCTGATGCGGAAGATATACCAAATTATAATTCCACCAAATATTTATACATCTCCAAAGATAAAGTTACTCGTTGGGGTAAATTTCCAAAAATTGTGGAAAGAGGTAGAGCTAAGCAGAGAAACATAATAAAACGACTTCCTGGTCTCACACTCGTTACCAAAGCTTCAACTGACCCATTACAAATATGGGAGTATTTTATAAATGATAAATATGATAGTGCTAGGTACAAATAATCATATCGAGTCAATTGCCGATAATTTCTCTCGCAAAAGAAATGCTAATTTGACTAATTCAGTTGAAATTCGTGCTCTGATAGGTCTTCTATATATGGCTGGAATTTACCATACAAATCGTCTGAATACTGAAGATTTGTGGAAAACAGATGGATCTGGAATTGAAATTTTCCTTAAAGAGGTTCAGATTCTTACTCAGTTGCATGATTTGATCTCAAAGAAACACGTGCGGAGCGAAAGGCCGTATATAAACTAGCTCCTATTCGTAGTTTCTTCTATGCCTTTACGTCAAACTGCAAAAATGGTTACCATATGTCTGAATTTGTAACAGTGGACGAAATGCTTCCAGCTTTTAGAGGAAGGTGCAGCTTTCGGTAGTACATACCTTCCAAAACCAATAAGTACGGCATAAAAGTATTCGCCTTATGTGATGCTAGAATATTCTCCACAAGTAATTTGGAAGTATATCTTGGTAAAAATGCTATCGACAAGGATTGTAATTCTAGTAGCGCTGTTGTTCTTAGACTGTTGCATCACATTTTGGGAAGTGGGCGCAATCTTACAATAGATAATTGGTTTACATCGCTATCGCTTATTGAGACATTGACTGTAGATCAAAATATCACAACCATAGGTACAATTAAAAAACATAGAAAAGTACTACCCTTGGAGTTTACCAAACCTGTTCATCGACCAGTAAGTACTAGCTTGTTTGGATTTAGAAAAATTTGCAACCTCGTTTCTCACATTCCAAAAAGGAAAAAAAACGTTCTTCTGTTTCACCATGATGATGAGATTGATAAAGAAACAGGTGATGCCAATAAACCAGTTATCATTACAGACTATAATAGGACGAAAGGAGGAGTAGATGTGGTGGATAAATTATGTGCCAGTTATGATTGCTCCAGAAACACACGTAGATGGCCTACTGTAATATTTTCACTGGCCCTAAATATAGCAGGTATAAACTCTGAGGTGATGTATCATGCGAATAATCCCAATGAAAATATTTTGAGAAGAAATTTCCTGAAAGATATAGCCAATAAACTGATTATGCCTCATTTACACGAACGAGCTCATGTTCATGGACTTCCTAGCAATTTGAAATCTAGATTAGTAGAGATCTGTGGAATTCCTTTAGATGAAAATGACAACTTTCAACAAAAAACTGGAAGATGCAATTTTTGTGGAACGAAGAAGAAGCGGAAAACAAGATTTTCCTGCTGCAAATGTGGAAAATTCATGTGCCTGGAGTACCTCATTGGTATATGTTCAACATGCAATGGAAATCCCCTGGAATAATTTGATTCACAAACTTTTACGGGAGTGACAATATATTTTTTTTTGTATGTTTTGGATTTCATAGTCTTTGTTTTCAATCATTCGTATCATTGTTTAAGTTTCCAAGTTGGTGTTTATTTATAAAATATCATAAATAAAAATAATTAAAAAACAAAAAAAAAGTGTTTCGACTTGTAAATTTGAAAAAATTAATTTCTAATTGTAGTACACTTTCTTGAATGAACCTTTTGTTGAAAGTCATTTAATTTTTTTGAAGAAAATCCCACCCCTCCCCATTCGGTCTGTGAGACCAGGGCAACCGCTGGTGCAACAAGCTTTGGCGCCACCACTGGAAGGTTAATACGCATGCCATTTTCGGTATATACTTAAAATAATATGTTTTTATGAAATACAAAACGGCATGCAAATAAAAAACGCGGAAATGTTTATTAAATTTTTTACAACTTTTGTTATTATTTATACTATAATGATCATGTGCAACATGCTTGCCATTTGTGTTCCAGAATTATTTGGTCATAAAATTAATATTAATCTTTATTAGAAGTAGTTTGAAATCACGGAAAAGTTGTATTGAATTTTCACAACATTTTCCTAATATTTTCCACCCTTGGTCATACGAGGGGTGCATGCCAATTTTCGTGGAGTATTTTTGAGATAAAAAAACTAATTTTTTACAACGGCATGCAATTTGTAAACACGGAAATGTTCTATTTTTTTTCATTTCTACGTAACCCTTTGAGCCCCGTCGGCCGTTGCGAATTGCATGCCATCAATGATTATAGCTTAAATTTGTTCCAACTACGTTATATCACAAAGGCATGCAATATAATGTCACGGAAAAATACTAAAATTCTTCACACAAAGAGAAGCCATTTTCTTTATGACGTGCAAGCGCGCAAGGGCTCGTAACCCCTCTATATTTCATATTTTAGGGTTAGTTCTCAATTCCTAAAAAGGCATGCAGGAGAAAATGGGAGAACATTTTCTGTCACCATCTCCTAGTCTATTACTTACCGTAAAGCTGGAAAACACTAAACATTTTGGAGCTTACCATCTTAACAGTTCCAACGATCGCCGAATACTAAAGCCTTAAAATTTGACCTCCTATATTCATACCATCGTAGAAAGGTGTGGGGAGAAGGGGTGGGGGTCGTGGAAACTGCTTCGTTGAAAGTAAAGTAATGTGGTTTTCTTACCTATATGATAATGTTGGTTGACGACGACACATGGCCTGCAATGTAGGTTAACTGTATTACCGACACGTGGTAATGTAGGCTAACCAATCACTGACGCTGACCAATCACAGACGAGTAGGATGTGGCCTACAAAAAATGGCTAACCAATCAGACACGAAGAGGGCGTGGACTAAAAATGGCTGACCAATCAGAGAGCAGGAAACGAAGACTGGCAGTGGACATCTGACCAATCAGAGAGCAAAATGTGGGCGTGGCTTGCCATAAGAGATGTTAACAAAAAGTTCCCATGCTCAACCGACCCATACTCTACTGATTTTGTATTTCCACTGTTTGTATAATTATTTGATTGTATTAATGACTGATTGAAATAAGAGTTTCCATTCTGCTATCGATAGAAAGTATGCAACGAAGAGGAGAAGTTTGATGATTTTAATTTCCCAACTGATGTGAATACTTATTTGAATACTGTAGATAAATTAGAAAAGAGATTATTTGAATGGTCTCAAACTTGAGTGGATTCGTATTAGTGACATTGCAATTTGCAATAATAAAAAAAATCATTTTCCTCTCTAAGGGCATGGAAACCAATAATGAAGAATCTATTGGATTTGCTGAAACTCCTTCAATCGTGAAGTTTCTTCGTGTGATTCTCACATATACGGAATCATAGATTTTCGATTTGATTTGTCTCGAGTATTTCACTTCGATTAGGGGTTATTGTGTGATTTATGATGTTGTTACTCTGGATGAGAACTATACTTTTTATCTGATACTAGAACACTTGAAATGGGGATACTTTTAATGCCAGAATTGATGATCAATTCATGAGAAATGATTTGGCTAATATTCTGTAACCTGGTGGAAACAAATATTGGTCGGTTAAAATGTTGACTTTTTGGTATATTTTTTGAATTGCTCGATACCACGACCACAATGACTTTCCTATCAAATAGATTTTTTTGGGATTATTCATTCTGTATCATATACATACGAGAATGTCATAGAATACTAGTATAATCAGGTAATAGACGTAAATTATTGCTGATTCACAGATATCCGGCAACAAAAGCTGTAGGCCCCTGTTTACCTAACCTTATGCCTGTTTTTCAACAATATTAGGGGAGACTATGCTTATTCTATATATTGTTGTGAAACATTATGTATCATATGTTAAGTTATACCAACAAGAGAATACAGTGGTTGCTGGATATCGTGTAATACATGTGATTCATGAGTATTACCTAATAACACTAGTATCCTGTAATCCATAATGACATGTATATAAGATATATTATCTACTTGGCATGTTCCTTATATCGTTATATTCAATGGATATTCATTCATTGGATATATTACATCCGCTACCTAGCTTCCGAGACTTCCGCATTATCCATGACCGACATCTTTATTATAGTCATGCTATCTGGGAAGGCCGTTCAAGTTGTAAGTGGTTGTTTATTCATATTTCTAGTTTAGGCTCACGGACCTCATGGGGACACCAATACATCAAAATTCGTTATTTTTTCACATTCACATGCATCATCTAGTATGAATTGTATCAGTTGTGATGATAGATGAAATGAATATATAACAGTTTGTCATAATTCATCCTTTTTCGCATTTTCACTCTATTAAACACACAATCGTGAAAGTCTCAAAATAGCATTATTATTAAATGAAATCTCCCTGTACTACGAAAAGATTTGGAAATTAATTTCTCATGAATTTGTCACACAAGGATGTGATGATAATACCACATAGAATAGATCAGAATAAAATCTTAATTAGAGAGATATGGAGTGATGAAAAGTGAATATTTCTGATGTTGCGCCCATTGAAACATTTCATCGTAATGATCTCTACAACATATTAAGAAATCCAAGAAATTTGATGGAGAGCCATTTTCCCATATAAGGTGTGCGGGGTTCTTTATTTCTACCTTTTTGTGTTACCCACGCAAGCAATGGACAGAATAGCAACTGGGGAATTTCCAATATTTTGCTTTTGATTTTGATTTTGTTTCCTACTTTCTCTTTTACAAATATATCATATATTTTTTATGTTTTGTTGTCTTTTTTATTTTATTTTCGTTCTTTATTTCCACTTAGTCACCTGGCACACCGCCAACAACTGAAGAAATAGCAACATTAGAAGACTCCACTTGGTGGAATAAAAAGCAATCTAGAAAATCTAACAAGAATAGTTCTAATAGTAACAGCTACGCTATAGTCACAGATAAACAGGTGTGTATATAACTTTTTTGAAAAGTTCAAATCTATGTGTAACAAGCGTGGTTATGTTGCCAATTGCTCCTAGAGAGATATGTAACGGGTGGACAAACAAGCGAGGTAAGCGGCTGTATCTCAGAAACTAATGATCGTAGAGAGTTACGGTACAAAATTTTATAGGTAGAGGGAGCAAGGGAAAATGCTGGAAATTATTATCAAGTTTCCAAGATGGCCGCCAGTGGGCGTTCCTACCATCTTGAATTACATAAAGTTACGTTTCTCGCGATTTTCCCCAATGAATGTAACACAAAAGTATTTGAGTTTTAATGTTAACTTAAAGTCGAACGTTTTTTGTGAAACAGATTTTTCTCTATCTTTCGAAATAAAGTGGTGGGGAGTATTTGAATGTTGTTTTAAGTAAATGCATATAACTCCGAAACGGCTTAATGGATTTGGATAAATTTAGTATCATTGAAAAGAGCATTTACTGGGCCTTTAGGTTGACAGTTATGACCTACACGGTCGTCGATAGAGGGTGTTATTCGATGTTATAACCAAAATATTGGATTTTCTCAAAAAATTTAAATGCGATTATATGACTTTTTTAGACTAGAAAATAGACAAATGACCAACCAATAAGCCTGCGCAAAACCGCATCTTAATATCCTTTTCCTAACTCAAATTATTAAAAAAAATACTAAAATATTAAACCAGGAAAATTCATATGAGGAGCTTGCGTTCAAAAGCGGCAATATCCCATTTTTGCCGATATGCTTTTTTGCGATTTTCGGCCAAATTTCACAAGATATATCATCTGGCACGATCATTTGAGTTCAAAACCCTCTGTATGTATTTAAAAAACTCATATAAAGTCGGCCATTGGCATCAAAACTGGTTATATCCTCTTTTTGCGATCAATGGAGGTTATATCCAATAATTCTTTATATTCAGAAATACAGCAACATAGTGGTGCATCTGTAACAATACACTTGGCGATCACCTAGCTTGGACCTCTATTGACGATGTTTTTTACTCACATCAGATAAGTACCTATGCTTTTTATTGTGTCGAGCTGTCTTCGCCTCAGCACTTCTTCACCATTTAAATGCTCTTGAATAAAATGGAATTGGGAAAATAATACTTTTCTGTGATGGCTGTATATGCCAAAATAAAAATTCCTACATAGTTCACGCACTTATGTTTTGGTTTAAAATTAAGCTTCCAGAAGGTCTGTCCGAAATCTCAATCACTTTTCCAGTCCGCGGACAAAGCTTTATGGCTGCTAATCGTTGTTTTGGGAGAGTGGAGAAGTTGGTTAGGAAAAATACTCATATAATTTTTAAAGAGGAATACATGAAATTTTTTTCAAAATACGGGGAATTGAAAATTTTACGAAACGACTGGAAAATGTATGTTATGTTAAAAGAACTAGAGAAAGTGTCCAATAAGGTTAGGGACATTGCTGGAATAAAAATAATTTTTATCACAAAAAATAACAAAAATCATCGAAAGATTGAAGTCAAGATATATGTATTATCATTATGCATCTGAAAATAAATCGCGAAAGATGATGCTAAAGAATTGAAAAGACTATGACAACCTGATTCTTAACATAATAAAGTCCAGAAAATATTTACCAGATAAAATGAAACCTAGTCTTAGGAAGCTTATGAAAGAGCTTTTCGGTGAAAATTGGATGTCACGAGCAGATCTAAAATGTTATAAAAATTTACTTATTTCTGGTAATGCAGATATAGAAACTAGCAACATGGAAGGAGATGACGGCGAACAGGATGTGCCATGTGACTGTTTAGATGAAGAAGCTATTCTTCATATATAAATATTTTATGTTTCTCTTGCTTTTCTTTTATCTTTGTCGAATTTTTATAATAAAAATATGTTTAGTGCTCCCATTTTATAACAAAAATATGTTTCTTAGCGTTTTAATTGAGAGAATTTTTAAAGTTTTGCCATCAAAACAATCTTTATCCAGATTAATTTCCAATTTTTTCATGAACTATTGACATTTGAGACAAAATTTCAAATTGCATCAAACTACTTACATAGAACACTACAATTAAACTTTTTTTGAAATATCTATGTATTAAGGCGAACCAATTAGAAGTTTTTCTCGATTCCTGAATATTTTTTCTAAATGGATATAGCCACTTTTGAACGCAAGCTCCTCATATATCCCCATTTAAAAATGCATCGGTTGCTTTCGAAAAGAAGGCAAGTCATGGATACGGCAATCGCCTAACAAAAATATTGCCAAGTAATGTCAAACTTTTGTCACACGCAGCCTAATATTAGGTTTGTTCTCACAGGAGTCACAAACCATCAGAAACAGTCAGGATTCTGCGCAATACATTTCTCCGCATTCATACATAAGTTTATGATTCTTTGAAAACAGCTGGACGATGTTCACACAGGTTTGACTGGTGGTTTTCTAACTGTCCAACGTCCAGCTATTTTCAAACAATCAGAAACACGTATGTATGAACTCGGAGAAATAGATTGCGCAGAATCCTGACTGTTTCTGATGGTTTGAAACTCGTGTGAGAACAAACCTATTGTTGAATGCGTATAATTTGAGTACTTTTTAATCAAATCGCCTCTCACAAATAATGAAGCTGTTGACATGATTGCGATTTATTTCGAGTGTTTTCAAAATGCAGCCATAGCTGCAAGACAGTACGCGGCACGGTATCCAGATCGCCGTCATTACGGGAGAAGAATATTTCCGCGCTTGGTACAGCGATTACGCGGTACTGGAAGTTTTCGTAGTCCTAAACATCGCAGGCGTCGCAATGGAAGGACCGAAGAAAACATTATTAATGTCTTGGTTTACATAGAATTTGATAGACATGTAGGAACTAGAACATTGTCTTTAGACTTGGGAATAGCACGAACAACTGTTAGAAATATTTTGAAAGATTATAGGCAATTACGGTATCCGCCAAAATAAACAGTACCGAAACAGAGAGTGCTGTGGAGTTGTTTATGTAATATGGATTTGTCATATTTGACTTAATTGTCATTAGTTGATATATTAATAGTACGCTGCAGTTAAATTTGATTTTAAAATGGTTCTAACAATGGAAGAAAAAGTTTTTTTGGTAGAGCATTATTTTCGTTCGTACGGAAAAGGTCGTAATGATGGTCCAAGCTTAGAACAGGTGTCAATAAAATATCAACAAAAATTTAATAAAGCAGCTCCTAGTAAAAGTGTGATGTTAGCCTGTTGTTGGAAAATTTCGTCGCACTGGTAGTGTATTGTGTCAACGTAAAGGTTCTTCAGGTCGTCGAAAAACAGTATGCACTAACGAAAATGAAGGACGTGTTTTTAACCAAGTTGTGCAATCACCTCAAAGAAGTCTTGTAAGAACTGCATGTAAACTCAACATTAGTGAAACGTCTTTACGTCGCATGTTCAAATCAATTGATGGTTATCCATACCGTATTCAATTTGGACAACGACTAAATGCTGCGGACAAACGTGCAAGAGAAATTTACTGTGGTCGCATGTTGAGTTTAATTTACGAAGATCCCGAATTTTTGAAAAACATATGGTTTTCAGACGAGAGTCACGTTCATCTTAGCGGCTATATTAATCGACAAACAACCAGATTCTTTGGATTTGAACGTCCTGATGTCATTGTAGAGAAACCACTCCACAGTCTTCGAGTTACCGTTTGGTGCTCGGTATCTGGTCATGGAATGATTGGTCCTTATTTCGTTGAAGATGATAATCAGAATCCACTTACTGTCAACCAAGAGCGTTATAGAGAGAAAATTATTATACTTTTTGTGAGAGATCTAAATAACTTTTGCCGTGCACGAAATCTACAGTTTCGCACACAATGGTTCCAACAAGATGGTGCAACGAGCCATACAGCTGTGCGCACCTTAGACTTACTCCGTCAGCATTTCGATAATAGAATAATTTCTCGGGGGACAAACTTCGAATATCCTTCTCATTCACCTGATCCGCCGGCGAATATTGCCGAACTACGGGAAAGAATACAAAATATTTTTCGGCAGTTACATCAACCACTTTTTATAAATATGTTTATTGACTTACAAAATCGATATGAAGCTTGTTTGCGTCGAAATGATGAACATTTTGAACACTTACATTACAGAAATTAAAAATTAATTTTTATTTTTCCTTACCACATAGTCTTGCACCAGGCGCTAAATGAACAAGATTTCGGTAATAGATTAAATTATTCTCAATGGATGCTAGGCATGCTTGAGGAAAACTGAAATTTATTTTACGGATATTTTCTGGACCGACGAGGCTACCTTTAGTAGTGATGGTAGAGCAAACCGACATAATATGCATTATTGGTCCGCTGAAAATCCGCATTGGTTAAGAGAAGTGCAGCACCATGGACGCTGGAGCCTAAATGTGTGGTGCGGTATCATTGGGGACAGAATTATCGGACCTTATTTTTTTGATCAAGCTTTAACTGGTAACCGCTTCTTAGAGTTTTGATCAACGACTTGCTAATTTTGTTGGAAGATGTGCTACTCGCAACTAGGAGAACTACGTTTCTGCAATTATTCAATTAATGTTCGAAACCATATTAACGGGACCTTTCGAGAACGCTGGATAGGAAGGGGAAGTCTATTTCCTTGGCCGGCAAGATCTCCTGACTTGACATGTCTTAATTTTTACTTGAGGGGACGCTTAAAAGACATTATTTCCACCAACAACACGAATGGATATGGAAAACAGAATTCGAAAGTCAATTCGTCAACTATCAGTGGCAGAAATCGAGGCTGCGGTTCTTGTCGACTCAAGAAAGACTGGAACAATTTGTGGAATATGACGGAAGGCAATTTGAACACAGAAGGCATTCATTTTTTTCAAAATCGGTCCTTTTCAGGACCACAACTTTATTTAAAAGGAAAATCGCTTCTAAATACGAAAACGCGTGACTTAAAATCACAGCACTAAATAAACTGACATTTCTTGTGAATATTTTCGAGAGGAATTTGTCTTTTATTTCCACGGCCTACTACTTGCCTTCTTATCGAAAGCAGCCGATGCATTTTTAAATGGGGATATATGAATTTTCCTGGTTTAGTTTTTTTTTTAATAATTTGAGTTAGGAAAAAGATATTAAGATGCGGTTTGCGCGGGCTTATTGGTTGGTCATTTGTCTATTTTCTAGTCTAAAAAAAGTCATATCATCGCATTTAAATTTTTTGAGAAAATCCAATATTTTGGTTATAATATTCCATAACGCCCTCTATCGGCGGCCGTGTAGGTCACATCTGTCATGATTACGAGAAACCTAAAAGCCCATTAAATGCTCTTTTCAATGATACTAAATTTATCCAAATCCATTAAGCCGTTTCGGAGTTATATGCATTTATTTAAAACAACATTCAAATACCCCCCACCACTTTATTTCGAAAGATAGAGAAAAATGACTTTAAAGTTAACATTAAAACGCAAATACTTTTTTGTTACATTGATTGGGGAAAATCGCGAGAAACGTAACTTTATGTAATTCAAGATGGTGGAAACGTCCACGGCAGCCATCTTAGAAACCTGAAAATAATTTCCAGCATTTTCCCTTGCCCACTTTACCAAGAATTTTTTTTATCGTAACTCTCTACGATCATTAGTTTCTGAGATACAGCCCCGCTTACCTCGCTTATTTGCCAACCTTGTACAATCCACCTACGCCACACCCTGAATTTTTTCTATGACAAAAGATGTTAATACCTAAATAACGAACCTGTCAGTTCCAGAAACTGAAATCGTCTAGAAAATTTAACATTACCTATACTGCATTTACCGCTTTTCCAAAATTCGAAAACTTTCGAACAACAGGAAATACCAGGTTAGTGTGTATAAAATAATAAATAATAATAATAAAAATAATACTCAACTGGCCATTGACCGAGGTCCTTCAGCCACGGTGGTATAAGTTATTGTGTGAATTACAATGATATTCTTAAAATTTTACAGTTTCAGATTGATTTGGAGAGATGAGGTTCTTGTTTTCCGTTTTCTCACTAAATTTGAAGGACAACTGTGATAGTCTCTCTTCGATGGGTTGCACTCCAGTAACTTCATATAGCAGTTGGTTGGGTGGATTATGGATAGGATTATTCGGATGTTTAATTTTCGTGATAATGCACAAGGCAGTTCTTTCGGCCACCTGGAGATTCTTCAGGGCAGGATTTCTTAGGTTCTGGAATATTATATGTCCATATTTAATTAGTATTTTACATATCATTTTGTAGATTTTAGTTTTTTTGTTTAAGTTTATTCCATGTTCTTTTTTAGATATAGATTTGAAGTGCTTTGCCCTTGATATGGTTTTCTTTTTTATATTTCGTGTGTGTGAGTTGAAGTTTATCTTATTGTCCATAGTGATCCCTAGATATTTTGTACATATTTCTGGATTGAGTTCAAGGTCATATAACCTTGGTGATGGTAATGTAGGTGATGGGGAGTGGAAAAATATTAGCAAATGGATTAGGTTTCAGTCGCCATTTATTGAACCATGATGTTGTTCTGTCTGCTAGCTGTTGTAATCTTTCAACGGTTGTATTTAAACTCCTGCAGTGAGAAACCAAAGCAGTATCATCTGCATATTGTAATATATAGTTATCCGAATCAAAGTATTCTGGGTCTGCGTGGTATATATCTGAACAGTATATGTTGTATAGTAGGGGTGATAATGGAGATCCCTGAGGTACACCTTGCTGTGGGGTAAATTCGTGAGAAGTTTTGTCCTGTACTTTAACTCTCAGTTTTCTTTGGGAGAATCAAGGTAGTCCAACTTGTATATAAGACATTTCGTCCAAACACTATCGAAAGCTTTGTTGTCTAAGCAAATTGCTACTGTTTTGTGTCCATTAAGCTTAGATGCTTCTATGTTGTTGGTGAGTATCGCTAGAGGGTGGGTCATCGAACAATGACTTTTGAATCCAAACTGATAGCCTGGGATACGATTTCCCATTGATTTCACTATTCTGTCCTAGCACAGGTAGCGGCGTAATTGGTCTATAACTTGTAGGTGTAGAGTGATCCATGTTTGGTTTCGGAATAGTAACAATTGTACCCGTTTTACATTCTCTAGGTATGTAGCTGTTTTTCAGACAAAACTGATACATTTGGATGATATATTCGTGGGATCTTATGGTGTATCTGTTTAACCAACGATTTTTTAATGAAATCATGCCCTGGGGTAGTATTTTTACCTTGGTTTATTATACGATTTCATATTCACGTTGACTTGCTGTGGTTGTATATAGTGTATGTTGTACCATTCCGACATAGTTTCATAGTGGTGATCATCGAAATTGTCTTCTTCGTTTTCTCAAAATGTTGAGCAAATATGGTAATTTTCTCCTCCGGCGAGTCGACTGTTTAACCATTTTCTATCAGTGGGTGGCTCTCTTGTGAGTTGTTTTTATATTTCGAAAGTTTCTTAATGTCCTGCCAATACGATTTGCCCTGTCTTATCACTGATCTCCTCACACACAGTCAACCATTTATGTTCTCTGTACTGCTGAATCAGCATCTGTATGTTTTCATTGTATTTATTTAGTTCTCTTTTTAAGGCCGGGTTACCAATATTCCTATATTCCCTATACATTTTTCGTTTGCTTTTAATCAGTTGTATGATGTATGGTGGTAGTTCCTGGGTAAAGTACTGCATTTCTTTTTTGGTGGAATTTTCCAATACAACTTTTGTTAGTTTAGAGTTGAAATTGCTGAGCATTCTTCTGTTTATGCCCTGCTCGTTGTTGTCTATGTACCTCAACATGACTGTTCACTTTCTCTATGTTTGTTTTCCTGAAATTGTATTTCTCAATTTTTATATTTTTAATTGGGGTAGAAGGGTCAATAATGATTCTGAAACCCATGAGCATAGGTCTGGTATATTTACAACACTTTTGATATTTCTTGCTAGATTGGAAGTATAAAAGATCATATCCGGTGTTGAATCTGAATTATGATTCATAAGAAAAGTAGGCGTAGTGTCGTATTTAACAAAGTGGGTATTATTTAGGAAGTAGTTCACTTGACTTTTCTTTGGCTTTGTATTGGCATTGAAGTCTCGCTATTACAATGGTATATTTGTGGAGACTGCTCATCGTAAATATATTTTCCTCTATTCTGGAGTATGGGTGAATGTAAACAAGAAATATATGTAAATAATCATCAAGAAATGGTATTGAAAAATGTATACATTCATTTAGTGGGTTGTTGATATATGGAGCATTGCCTTTTCTCATTCTCAGTTTTGGATCTGTTAGGACTAGAATACTTCCTCTGGCGTGTTTGTGGATTAAGTGGCCGTTTTTCTGAATAATATTTCAGTTTTTGTAAACTATTTTCTTTGGATCTTTCGTTTTGGATTCTACGAATAATGCCATATTGATATCATTGGATCCAATATATTTTTGTATAAGCTTATTCTTCCCGGAATATCCATTTTTTACGAAGTTGTGTCACTAGTTCGTCTCTGTTGGTCACTACTGGGTTGTTCAGTTCATTAACATAGGTATTTATGATGGTATCATGTATGGTTATTGGTTGATGTTTTCTTGATTTTTTTGTTTCTGTTGAGACCTCATGTGATTTTTTGTTGATTGGTTTTATAGAAACATTAGGTACGCCTGGTATTGGTTGTCTTGGTCTAGTGAGGCACTTATATGACCAGGCTTGGTGGTCTTCTGCTCCGCAACTATGGCACTTAGGAGTCAGTGTGGATGTACATTTGCTGGTTGGGTGGGTTACATTACATTTTATGTTTTCCTGTTGCTCTTGATACGATTCTTCTGCAGAATCTGTGATCCATGTTGTTTTTGGTTAGAAATTCGCTGATTGATTTTTCTTCTATTTCGAATTCTACTGATGCAATGACAACAGAGTAGC
This sequence comes from Galeruca laticollis, assembly GCA_963921935.1. Classification (NCBI taxonomy): domain Eukaryota; kingdom Metazoa; phylum Arthropoda; class Insecta; order Coleoptera; family Chrysomelidae; genus Galeruca; species Galeruca laticollis. Next base: position 88,147,051 of record OY998182.1, read on the forward strand.
TGGAGGATTGCTCTGAGGTAGCAGGTACAGTTGAATTTGTCGCCGATTCTTTGAATTGTTTTATTTTTCCGACCTCAACCATTTTGTTCAAAGTTAATATAATAGATTCTTTTGTGGTGTCAGTTTTCAAAAGCAAGCCTTTGCATTGGGGTATATTCTGGCCCAGAAATCAGTGCAATTGATTCGCGTGTAGGCCTCATTTGTGATGTAGAATATGTGTTGGTATTTATTTTGTTGAATGTCCCTCATTATTGGCGAGTAGTGTATATTGGGATTCCTTGTTGGCTGGTTTGTTTTTTGTGGAGATTGTTTTTGTATTGGGTTTGTTATGGCATTTTTTGTGCTAGTATTTGTTGTGTTGGATTTTCCTAGAACGATATCCTTAATTTCTTCTTGAGTCAACTCCTGGGTTCGTTTTCTTTTATGCTTGTTTTTTCTTTTTCCTTGAACTTCCGTCCAGTTTTTCGCTGCGTTCGCAGTATCCATTTCATCATTAGAGCCATCGCTTTCCGACGACATGTTAATGTTTATTCGCACAATTGTCAGTAATAAAGAAAAGTTTTTATATGTCACTTAATATATTTTTATTGTAAGTAGTTTTTGTTTAGGCTAGAGATAACACCGATTTTACTAATTAGCTTTTAATTACGGTACGTCCGCTCTCTATGAAGGTTTAACCGGTACTGCTTCATTTTTAGTAGCAATAAAATTTGAAACTAACACAAGATTGTTCAGGGAATTAACAGAGGAATGTCATAAAATGACATTAAGTTAGGTACCGACTAGATTATGTATGCATTTTTTGTTTTAAATATATTATATATATATATATATATATATATATATATATATATATATATATATATATATATAATACGAAATAGGAATTTTTTTTGAATATGGTAAATTATTAAAATACAGGGTGTTCCATTTAAAATAAGCCCGATATTACACATTGATTGATCTAATAATGAAACTGAAAATCCTGAACACCCTGTAAAGAGATATTTAGTACTCAGTCGTGGAATACATTCAACGAATGTCCAACTACTTGGATGTAATAGAAAATTTGCTAGAATTTGTTATATCAATGAGTTATTAATTTTTTTCGAAATGTTTTCTGTATTTAGGTATTGGGAACCATTATGAAGGAGTATTTTATTTTTTAGGGGCAATCAGAAAATGCAATAAAATATAGGGTGTCCCATAAGAAAATATATAACATTGATACGCCACACTTTATATATTTCAAAATAATTTTAAAATGTAGCCTATATGAATGTACAAACTACTAAAGTGACAAACATTTACATTTTAAAACTTTTACCGTTTCGCTATAAACCTCCATCCCGATGGTCGTGATTCACCCTGTATATAATGCCTTGATTAAATAAGTTTTGTGCCTCTTTACATCAATGGTTGGTGAATTCCTGGTTCAGCTGTCAAACGCCTCTCAAATTACCTGACAGTTCAACCCCCCGAATTTTTATTTATTTATAATGATTTTCTTTACTGTTGGATTTCACTTTTCTCCTTATCTTCAGCACACCATGCAGGCAATAGTCTCACTATGCCTTACATCATGCACAGAAACCCACGGGATGCTACTGTTTAGTTTGAAATTCAACCCTTTCAAGAATGTTCCAAGCTTGATATCAAATTATTAATGTTGACTCGATTCTGTTACCGCCATCTAGCATCTGCCACATGTCTGAACGACGCCCCATGGCCTTAATGTTGATAAAAAGTCTGCACCACTACAGAGGCCCCTAGATTTCATCCCCGACATGATTCAATCTGCCAGGTCAGACATAAAGAAGCCTATGGGTGCTATTCATTATTCAAATCTCATGTATTATCAAGAATGACTTACTAAATTTAATTAACAGCTGTACTAAAAGTTGTTGGTCGGCAGGTAGTTTGGATGTTATATGTCTGAATCAAAATTTACAGAGCACTGTAGATTTGAAGGTGTGCAAGATTTGTCTAATTTGAGTAGATATGCATAGGTATGTGTGATATGTTGGGACTCTCTCGATTTGTTAAGAGCATTCTATCTAAGGTGATTTGTAACATTTCTAAGCAAGATCTTTTATGGAAATATGGATTAGAGTATACTATTTTAATGTTGAAAAATTAGGGTGATGCCCTGTTGGGATGCTGTGTTCTGCTCATCCACAAGATATTTTATTGAAGTTAATGTCACTTTTAAGTTGTGTTACCCTATCCCTAAGAACCCTTACTGTTTGTCCATAATAGACTCTCTCACAATTTACAAATGGAATTTTATATACTACTCCAGCTTTTTTGAGTGTTTCATCTCTTTGTTTAGTTCTAGTGAAGATGTTACCTATTTTAAAATTATATTTGTATGTGAGTTGTAACTATTCTTCGCTTTTAAAAACATAAAAATTTTTTGAAGAAATGTCTTTTATCCAAGGTATTGTGGCATATCTTTTAAAAATAACAGTGTCTTCACCACTAACATGAACGGCACTTGTTGAGTTTGTCTGATCTCTGGGTTCTTGTATTTTGGTATTGAATATCAGTTTTTTGATAAGTTTTGGCGGATATTAATGATTTAAAAACATGTGGTAAAGTAATTTTAGCTAGAAAAGGGTGACACATTTTATATATTATATTTTTCATAGATAGAATCAGGTTTTTATTCTTTCAGTATGTTGAGTTCATTGTTTTTCTGTACCAATCTCGAATAATTACATTTTTCTGTGTTCTGATAAGATTAGTGTCCAGAAAAGGGACGCTTTTGTCTACCCGTTCTTCAATGGTCAACTGATATGAGTTAAAAACATTTAATATAAGTGTTGTGGTACTCCACATATCATCTACATATTTTTTAATGAAAATTTAATTTAGGTATACAAGAATCCAATAGATCATCAATAATATATTGAGCTGCTATGGGGGAGACATCTCCTTCCTGCCAGATATTGAGCTGGTAATGTGATGGTGCTCTATCTTGCTAGAACCATATCCTATTCACTGGAGCTTGAGGGTATTCTGGATTAGGATATAAATTTGCCAAAGTTGGAAGGATATCATTTTGAAGTAGTGCTAAATAATTATCGCCATTCAAATTGCTTTCAATGAAAAAGGGGTCAATGAAATGGTTTCCAACAATCCATTTCCAAACGTTAACCTTTTGAGGGTGTTGCTCGTGTTCTTCTCTCATCCAGTGGGTATTTTCCAGTAGCGGCAATTCTGACGATTAAGTGAGGCAGTGGACTCATCAGAAAACAAAGTGTCTTCTAATTGGATAATATTGGTATCCAATGTGACAAATAAGTTTATGTTTAGTATCTTGTCTACTCGATATATGTGGGTTTTCTCAAGATCACATCTAATTTGATATTATCATAAATATAACCCTGTATTTATATATTTGAATAAATGAAATTATAGTTATTACTAATTGTTAGATGTTGAAATAATTGTTTGAATTTTCAGCAAGTTAGTTCATATTTATATTTTAAATATAATTACTTTTCATTTACCTAATTTATGAATTATTAAAAAATAGGTAAAATAAAATTATATCTTCAACAAAAATGTCGTCTTTTATTATAATACAAGAAATGTCAAAAAAAAAACCTATAACTAATAATTGTACAAGAACATCACATGGCGATCCTGTCACTCAAGAACTAGTTATTGGGAAAATGGGTAGATTTTCAGATGGTTTACTGCAATTATTTAGAAGAAGAACATCGCATTATTTAAGAACCTAGATTTAAAATGTGGCTGGAAATAATCAATCAAAAGAAGAGTATACATGGCTACTGCTATCATCTCTGTTTATTTTGAAAAATAATAATTTCGAAATAGATGTCTGACTGTTCCTCGGTCTTGAAATCATCTAAAAAAATACATTGGCGTAGTACTCATCTATACTATATTATACACATCTCGTATTTTGTGAAATTTTATTTCATAATTATCGACAATTGTGGTTAAATACCTGTTGACAGGTTGGTGGTTCGCACTTGGTAGTAGAAATAGCGCCAGTGAGCGTCCGCTGGTACGCGGGGAGTTGGACTTCCACAAACCAAATAGCGCCGCGGACGGGTGTTGTCTTCAGTTCGGATTGGAGACTCTGAACGAGAGGGTATTACTCCGCCCTGAAGAGATCCAATTAGATGGAAACCGGGCGGCGGATTATGCTTTTCTCTTTGCAATTGCGTGCCATAAGAGATGTCTGTATCGACAAAAAAGTCGATTGACGTCACATTCTTCAAGATGTAATTCAATATTCTTCAAGGCATTAGCCAGCAAACAACGGCGTAATGCCCTCTCGTTCGGAGTCTCTAATCCGAACTGAAGACATCACCAGTCAGCGCTGCTATTTGGTTCGTGGAAGGATCCACTTACCAGAAAGGGGCCATCCGTAAATTACGTTACAAATTACAATTTTTAACCCCCCTCCCCGTTCTTGTCACAGGTGGTCACATTTTTGAAAAATCCAACCCCCAACTCCTTCCTGGTGTGACGTCATATATTTTTCAATTTTATATTCAGAAATAATTAAAATCAATCTGCAGTTTCAAATTTTTATTTTATTTCCATTAAATAATCTTTAATAAAATCAACATAAAGTCAAAAATTTGAGATGATAGACAAAACAAAGGACTAATTAAGAAATAATAAAAAATTCAAAACTTACAGCTTCTGGCCATGGACTTTGGATCTACTCCTTTATACTTATTATTTATTACCGGCATGTTAGGCACTTGATCTTCATTTTGGATGTTAATCTCAAGAACATCCAATGTGTCAATATCTTTTTCTTCCATCCATATAGCATGTCGTCATTCATTAAACAAATAATTTCTCGGGCACGTTTAACCGTAATTCTGAGGACGCATTTTTTCGATAGACAACGTATTGAAGTTTCTGCGCTGGCGCGTGCAGTGACACTTGCCGAAAATCTCATAAACCACCGACGCGTGGAACGGTAGGAAATCGAGCGTACACTCGTAGACGACTTAAACCTACATAAACTAAATATAGATCGAATTAGTAATATTTTTCAAGTTTTTTGTTTAAATATAAATTTATCATTTTAATATTTTAAATTTTGAGCTGTGACGTCACACAATTTTTGATCCCCCTGGCCCTTGTCACAAGATGTCATATTTCGTTGACTCCCTCCTCCCTTAAGGTCTGACGTAATTTATGGATGACGCCTCCACTTCCAATTGGATACCACCACTTCAGAATATTCGACCGTAGTTGTCGAACCAATGGATTAAAATTTCACCAAATATTATGGTATAGATGGCTTTCTACTATCCACCTCTATTGAATTCGGAAGTAATGATCTCAAAATAACAGTGTGACCTTTTCTCGAAGAAGAAAACAACTACTTTCGTGGCTAAAACCACGACGAATATTGAGTTACATCCCCTTCGAAAAACGTCACGTCGATCGATTCTTTTCTCAATAGAGATATCTCTGCTGATTCGCAATTGCAAGAAGATCAAGGTCCTTTGACCGGTTTCGACCTTTTTAGGTCTCCTCTCGTTCGGAGTCTAATCCAAACTGAAGACATCGCCAGTCTATTGGTTCGTGAAAGCAAATTCGAAGGGAATGTAATGCAATATTCGTCGTAGTATTAGACAGGAAAGTAGCTCTTTTCTCCTTCGAAGAACGGTCGGTCTGTTATTTCGAAATCTTGATTTTTGAATTAAATAGAGGTGGACAGTAGAAAGCTATCTATACGATAATAGTCCCCCTTCGTATTTGCCGAAATTTTATTTCATTGGATCGACAACTACGGTCGAATATTCAGAAGTGGTGTTTCGCAATTGGAAGTGGAGATTGCGCCAGTTAGCGCTCTCTGGTAAGTGGATACTTCCACGAACCAAATACCGCTGACTGGTGATGTCTTCAGTTCGGATTAGAGAGACTGAACGACAGGAAATAACGTCGTTCTGAAGAGACATAAAAAGGTCAAACCGGTCAACGGACTATGCTTTCCCCTTGAAATTGTAAATAATCAGATATATAAACTATGCCCTGCTTCATATCGTTGCGAATCAACATAGATGTCTGTATCGACAAAAGGGTCGATCGACGTCACGTTCTTCGAAGGGGACGGCATCTTGACGGTTTTTCTTTAGTACTGTAATGTTTTTCTTATTTATTTAAACGGTAAACGGGTGGGATAAATTTTAAACACACGGTATGGCTACTTATTAATTTATTTAAACACTAAACTATTCACGTGTCATTAATTTATATTAACACTTTACTGTTCGATATTTCGGTGTGTTTTTGTTTATTTCTCGAGATCACTTTATTAACTAAACTAACTCTTCCTGGTCGGTCACATATATTAATGCCTTTTTCACTAGATAATTCTAGATTGCGGCTTACTCAAAAACAATTGGCTTTCTGGCAGTTTCTAGATAAGACTGGTCACAAAAACAATGTTCAGATAAGATAGTCACAATCGTAAAAAATCCCTGCGCGTTCGCCATAATTTTAACTTTCATACCTGGCTTAGACAGAGTCGGATTTAGGGACTATACCAGTGTGCTGTTTCGTAACATTACCCCCTCCTTAAATGGAAGTTCCTCCTGAAACTTGTGTGTAGCCGAGACTGGATGTTTGAATCGGCAACTGGCCCCATTTCTACACTTTCCGATCTTATGGAAATAGCAGGGCACCGTCTTCATGGGATACTGATAACGGGGGTTGTAGCTGCAAATTAATATCTGGACACCGGTATCTTGAAAGATAATCTCTACCATGTACCTGATGATTCGCCAATCCAACTGGTTACTCGCTATCTTAGGCATAGTCAGTTTCTTCACGCTGGATTCCAACACATGGTCTCGTAGGTTTCGAAGTGCTTCCCACACATCGCGGTAGGTAGATCGATCTTGAAATTCATTTTTAATTGCCACGTAGAAGACGTACCGCGAATTATGTTTCAGTGTCTTGCCAGGGGCTGGAATCTGGTCTTCAAGTTTTTCTAATTGCCCGAACTTCTTTCGAAAGACAGTTGCCAACCCTCGTGCGTTCTTGATACGGGCGGGGATGTTGTATGCCAGTGAATAATCTTCCGGGAGAGTGAACAAATCTTGTTGTTGTTCCGAAGTGACTCCATATCTAGCTTTCCCGGTACCTCCATACGCGCCCATAAATTCATCGAAGGTAGGGTCAGACACATCTCGAATAAGGTTTACTCCTTCCTCTAGGTCATGGTCTCCTTCGAATGGCGCTAGTCGGTTTTGGTGAACTACTTTTGGTTTTCCGTTGGGGATCTTGCTTATGCGATATATATCATCATTGATCCTTCTCTTGATTAAGTATGGACCTTACCAGAATTTTTGTGATTTTGGAGAAAATCTTTTTCTCCTCGTCAAGCTTTGTAACCATAATTTGTCCCCTTCTTTAAAACCGCCTTCTGTGGCCAGCGTGTCGTACCGACTTTTCATTCTGTCGCTGGCAACTTGAAGATTAGTTCGAACTAATTTATGAATATCGTCCAGCCTCCTTCTCAATTGGATCACGTAGTCTTAGCTTGCTAGATCTTCTCCAGGCCGACAGCCAAATTCCAGGTCACAAGGAAGCCTCATTTCACGTCCAAACAGGATTTTCGCAGGTGTTTCACCCGTGGACTCATTGACGGCAGTTCGATAAGCCAATGCGAATAGTGAAAGATACTGGTCCCAATCTCTCTGATGGCTGGAAACCACTTTGGACAGGTATTTTCCAATAGTCCTGTTCATTCTCTCGACCATTCCATGTGACTGTGGATGTAATGCTGTGGTCCTGGTCTTCTGGCTGGAATAGATGGCTTTCAAAATTTCTTCCCTGGTCACTGTGGACTTCCAAGGGCACTCCATATCGACTGATAAATTCTTTCACCAATACATCTGCGACAGTTGTGGCCTCTTGGTTCGGAATAGCGTAAATTTCCATCCACTTTGTGAAATAATCCATTACAACCAGTATGTATTTGCTACCATTTTCTGTCGTAGGAAATGATCCAGCGATATCTAAAGCAAACCTCTCGAAAGGGCTTCCAACATTATACTGTTTCATAGGCGCCTTTCTCTTGCGATGTGGTCCATTACTCGTAGCACAAGTCGTACATTTCTTACATCAGTCCTTCACATCGTCGGAGCTGTTCATCCAATAAAACCTTTCACGGACTCGCTGAAGGGTTTTCTTCACTCCCAGATGACCTCCCGATGGACTGTCGTGTAACTTCTTCAGTACCTCAGCTACTCTCGTTCTAGGGATAACTAACTGTCTCCTCATCTCGGAACCATCATCGTTTTCAAGGACTCTTTTCAACAGCCCTTCTTCCAGGACAAGTGAGTCCCACTGAAGCCAATATGCCTTGAGTGTCCGTGAAAATCTTGACACTTTTTGCCAGGTAGGTCGCCGATTTTCTTCCTTCCATTGCCGGATCATCTTCAGGTGAGGATCATTCTCCTGATCTTCTCTGATCCTGGTGGGTGACCATTCCTCGTTGACTACTGTAGTTCTCCTGGATTTTCTCGTCCATCGTTGACATCTTATTCTCGATTTCAAATTTTAGCGACGAAATTTCATTTTCAACGACAGCGGCAATGTCGTTTTTCATTAATAAGATATCGGCAGATATATCGTTCTTCAAAGCAAAAATCTTGTCGTCAATATTAGCAGAAATGTCTTTCTTCATAGCAGAAATCTTCTCGTCCATGTTAGCAGAAATTGACGCGATTAAGGTGGAAGCCTCGTCATTAAATAAAACTGTTTCTGGATCGAAGCCGTCATTTTCCATTGCCACTCACTTTTCTTACCGGACGTTTCCAACTCACGATCTTCCAATTCTGCTTTTAACTTAGTGACTTTCAAGTCCCTTAATCTCTTGGCCATTTTTACGTAGATATTTATTTATATTACCCCACACCTGACACCCATGTAATGTTTTTCTTATTTATTTAAACGGTAAACGGGTGGGATAAATTTTAAACTTAGTGACTTTCAAGTCCCTTAATCTCTTGGCCATTTTTACGTAGATATTTATTTATATTACCCCACACCTGACACCCATGTAATGTTTTTCTTATTTATTTAAACGGTAAACGGGTGGGATAAATATTAAACACACGGTATGGCTACTTATTAATTTATTTAAACACTAAACTAATCGATGAAATAAAACAATATATTTTGTTTAAATATTCATTTATATGAAGATTTAAACAAAATATATTGTTTTATTTCATCGTTCAGTATGGATATTCATCAAGTAAAAGCCTCATCTATTCAATTACTAAACTAATCACTAACACTTAATTTATATATACTCAACTAATCATTTAAATTTAATTTATAGGCACAAACTTAATTATTAATTTATATTAACACTTTACTGTTCGATATTTCGGTGTATTCTTGTTTATTTCTCGAGATCACTTTATCAACTACACTAACTCTTCCTGGTAGGTCTCTTATATTATAATGCCTTTTTCACTAGATAATTCTAGATTGCGGCTTACTCAAAAACAATTGGCTTTCTGGCAGTTTCTAGATAAGATTGGTCACAAAAACAATGCTTAGATAAGATAGTCATAATCGTAAACAATCCCTGCGCGTTCGCCATAGTTTTAACTTTCATACCTGGCTTAGACAGAGTCGGATTTAGGTACTATACAAGTGTGCCGTCTCGTAACAGTACGTTAAGGATTACGTTCAGATGTTCTTGCAAATTAATTAAATAGTGGTTTATTATGATTCTTTTTTTATTTTCTGCACTTTGCGGTGCTTTTTTTATAATTTATAAATTTCTAGGGGGGGCATGTGTCCCCCTGCCCCTCGCTGGGTACGCCCTTGATAGAAACATTCATACACGATGCAGGATATCAACTAGCATCACCTATATCTAATTTAAAAGCCAGCATCCCTGTCGATGAATACTCACACATACTAAGTTTCAGAAGGCAAGCCTACATTATTCCTCCCACGGATAACTTCGAAATTCAAACCTCAATGATAATACCCTTCGATGGCACATCATGCAGAATATTTCTCTCCACAGACAGAATGGAATGCTTCCTTTGCAAACTCATAGGTACCCACACTATACAACCTATAAACATATCCCAACACGCACATGAAAGCAGTTACGCACCCCCACTACATTCCTCAACAAACGTAGCCTCTGATAACGCCCCAACAAGACAAAAAAGACCACGCCCCCCAACAAGTGAATTTAAATCATCAGACCTTCAAACTACCAATCTAATCAATAAAAAACCATCCGATATGCCACCCCCAAATATCAAACCTATCACAAAAAACACAGCTGTACTTTCTGAGAACTCAAAAACCATAATACAAAACTGCTACATAAAAAATGAAAGCTTATGTATTCTGCCCATTAGCGTTTTCTCGCATTTCTTGAAAACTCTTCTGGAAACAGCAACCCTCTTTCTGGAGCAAAACGATTCACAACAAACATTAAACGCCTCTTATACAACATACATCTAGTTTATAAATCTCTGAAGGACATCTACAAAAAAATAGATTCACCAGATTGATGAGAAAACTTAAAAAAGCACTGAAAATTAAACACGATAACATAAAAAGCATAATCTCATTATCCTCTATTGAAATATGTCTGAAACATACTAATCAAATAGCTCCCAAAACTCATTACATTAAACACACTTCCCTTTCACCTTACTACAGTGCAATTGTGATGGATTTTATACTCGCCTAGAACGTTGCAACAACTAATCACTAAAGTTAATATAATCTGTCTCCAAGAAACTAACTTCACCCACTCACATATTAAAGCACTTTCTCAGACCCTCTCAAAGCCAACGGCAGCTCTTCCATCTTCGTCTTAAATGGACTATACTCTGAACGTCTTCGTTTGAACATATATCTCGAAGCCACAGCAGTTAACATATGGTGTCCCAATAAAATAACTCTGCAGCGTATATATTCCGCCCAGGCACAATCTAACTGAAATAGAACTAGGTAACTTATTACGACAGCTACCCAACCTCTTTATCTTAACTGGCGCACACAACACTATCTGGGGTTCCCACAAAACATTCGGACGTGGCAAAATTATAGAAAATTTCCTTAATAACAACAAGGTAACTATTAAATACCGGTTCCAGCACACACTTCTCGGGTACATTCAGTTTAATTGATCTCAGTTTTTGTGATCCGAAATACTATCCCATCCTTACATGGCAAACATTAGATGGCTTATACGATAGCAACACTATCCTATATTCCCAACCTAACAAAATGGAAAATCTCTCAAACAGATTGGCCCCAATTTACTCGCCGTCTGAAACTAAACTTTCCAAATTCTATCCAACAATATTAACGAGATCATTGCAAACTTTAACGGCTGCAAAAGAAACCATAGAACAAATTAACCTTTCCTCAAGTCATAAAAGAATTCCCTGGTAGAGTAGAGAATGCGAAACGGTTGTCCATCAAAGTGAAACAGCCCTAAACAGATGTCGTCGAGCTAAACATATCGAAAATCTAATTAACTTCAAAGAATTTGAAGCCAGAGCTACATTCATAATTAAAATCAGCAAAAAAGCCTCCTGACAAAACTATGTTGCATCATTACTCACAACACAAATGTGGTAAAAAATGAACCAAATACAAGGACATAAAACCCACCAAAATATATCTGCCATACTACACGAAGGTCATATCGGAAAAAAATTCGAAAACAAATTTACAAGATCCACCATTGAACACACATATACATACATTATATCTCGTTCTCCACCAAAAAATGAGGAAGGCGTCACAGGCATTAACTCACCTTTCACCAAAGATGAACTCATAAATACCCTCAAATCATGTAAAAACTTCGCCGCCGGACCTGATCAAATCCCCATTATATTCCACAAAAACCTATCACCCCTATTTATCAAAAAATTATTAGATCTATTCAAGAAAATATGGTTAATTGGTCAATTTCCCAATATTTGGCGTCAGTTCCTTATTAACCTGCACCCTATGTAAATTAATGGAGAAACTATTCAATAACCGACTAACCCGGTACTTTCAAAAACGTTGGATAATTAACGAAGCCCAACCATGTTTTACAAGTAATCCATCTACTATGGATAACCTTGTCCTCTAACACACTGACATAATTGAAGCCCTATCCCGAAAACATGAATAGCAGCCTTTTTCGACATCACAGGCGCATTTGACTATATACCAAATTCTATATTCTTCAAAAACTCAAAGAAAAATGATTGGCAAATAATATCTACTCCTTTATTCAAAATTTTCTTACTTTCCGTAATTTTATAATTACATACGGATGTACCTCCAAATCTTTAGCTTAGAAAAGCGGAATACCTCCAAATGTTTGGCTCAGAAAAGCGGAGTACCTCAAGGCTCTATTCTCAGCAGCACTTTATTTATTTTAGCTATCAATGATATCTCTAATAACTGTCAATAACCAGTAAAACACGCTTTGTATGCGCACGATATAATCATCTGTAGCCACAGTAAAAACACAGAATCAAACTGCGCCATCTTACAAAACAGCAATAAACCATGTTAGCAACTGGTCCTCCAACATCGGACTAACCTTTTCTGCCACTAAATCTTAAATCATCAAGTTTAGTAGGAATAATAATGCACAAATCCCTAATCTAAAACTCAATGGAAACACCCTACTTGTAGTAACTCGCCATAAAATTCTGGGCTTAACGTTTGAGAACAAACTCAACTTCAAACAGTACATCCAAGAAATGAAAGCAAACTGTATCAAAAGCTTAATATACTGAAAATATCCCGTCATCATCGGGGAAGTGACGAAACAGTACTTCTCGAGTGTACAGAGATGTAATCAGATCAAAAGTAGATTACGGAAGCATTATTTATCTCTCCTTTTCAACATCCTATCTAAACAACACCCTAATAACTTCCACAACACAGCTCTTCGCATATACCTAGTCGCCTTTAAATCGTGCCCAACCGACAGCTTATATGCGGAAGCTAACGAACCTCCCCTTCACCTGAGACGTCAATATTTTGACAAATATAGTTCAACATCCGCCAACCCTCACAACCCTAACTTAATCCTAGACGTACATAACGAATAATTAAATCGCCCCTCAAAATCAACACACCATCATTGACACTCTAAAACCTATTCTACATAACATCGACCTCAACCTCACAAAACCTTTCCGTATATCCTCCACTCCTCCATGGAAAAAGTCAATACCAAAGATCGACACCTCATTAAGGCGGCTTTACATCTAACGATTCGTCTAACGACTTGTCTGCAACGACTTGTCTGCAACGACAAGTCGCTACGTTTTATCGGAATTGGAGGCACCTGTTTAGACGCTCCGTCTTGCTGTCCAACTTCTGGCCTGTTTTCACTACACTCGCATATATTTTGTTGTACAGGTCTGGTTAGTACGCTTTTGTGTTGTCCGTTTATGTTATGTGCCTTGCAACAAGCGTGAAAAAGAAACGAAATCCAAGACATAAGTGGTATAGGAAATGGTTAACAATTAACTCATATAGAGTTGTTAAAACAACCAGTGAACCAAATGACTGGAAACATTATTTGCGAATGAGTGATTGAATTATTGGACTTGGTGATTCCTTTGATTTCAAAAATCTATACTTCCACACGACAAATTAAGTGCTACATTACGTTTCCTTGCAACTGGGAGAAACTACAAAGACTTGAGAATGAAAGAGCCGACAACGCCGCTAAGCTGTAAGCTGGCCGCTACAACTAAAATCCACAAAACAAACATACAAATCCATAACGATATAAAATCTCTGTTTAAAAAACATCCGAGAGACTCATGGCAATCATACTGGGACACAACACATTCCGCCCTTCATAAAATCCAGCCTACCATAAAATATCTCCATGCCTTCACACTCCCCAGAAAAGAAAAAGTAATAAGAAGTCTGCGTATTGGACATACACGTTATACCCATGGGTACATGATGACAATAGAAGATAGTCAGTCCCCTGTGCTATTTATGTTCCGTCCACCTAACTGTTAAACACATCCTAATTGAATGTCCACCTAACTGTTAAACACATCCTAGTTGAATATCCCCTCTACCAAATCTACCAGCAGAAACACAATATACTCTTAAAAGAACCACTTAGTTATATCTTAAAATTTAGTGAAGTGGATGGGGTGCTATCCTACCTAAAAGAAACAAATTTAATATTATATTACTGTTTTAAATTAAACTTACTGTTTCTAGTTAATTCCACAATATATTGAAAAGATTTTAAAAATTCTAAGATAATTGACAATTGGGTAAAATTTGAGAAAAAAAACCTACCCGACACCGATTTCGAAAATTCTTTTTTAATTATGTAAGGCACTTACTAACAAACCCATAACACCACAAATTTTAATGCGGAAACACTTAACAAGCGCAGTAGAAGGATTTTCATTTTCGAATTTGTCCCTTTTGGAATGGATATTTTTCATATTTTCTTGTTGTATATATATATATATATATATATATTCTCGAAGTATAATATTTAATTTGTTCTTAATAGATATGTGATAATTGTAGACTGAATCATTACGATAAACACTAGTTTTTTGCTAATCACTGACATTAGCGACGTTGCCAAATTTATGAAGTTATGAAATTACGAAAAATGTAAGTCTCGATTTCGTTTGTATGCAGTTACATCGATATTTTTTGAAGTTAGTTTGCAGAAAAAGCGCGCCGGGTCGACGTTACGCAATTCGCGCGCGCGTATTGCGAAACGTCGACCAGGCGCGCTCGCTTCGCTCGCGATTTCAATCCACATTACTCTGTGATACGGGCTTAAATGAATATACCACATGCGTTATTAGGAATATATGCACAATTTGAAAAAAATTTTTTTATGAACAGCTATCAATAGTTTGCAAAAAAATCGCCGGGTCAACGTTTCGCAATTCTCGCGCGCACGAATTGCGAAACGTTGACCCGGCACATTATTCAGTAATACGGGCTTAACCTATACACATACGTGTATAGGTTATTCATTGATATGTGTTAGGTGTCGGGGAGCGATCTTTAAAACATATGTTTACTGTTTAAGCCATAAAGGTTAGATCATTTACTCATTTACACCTAGATTAATTAATAGGTTTGAGCTGAATAATTTTGTCAGATGAGACCTTTAAAATAAGAAGCAGTAGTTGATATATTCTTCTTTTTTAATTTTTCTATTGTCAACTTTGGCAACGTTGTTAAAAAATTTGACGTAAATATTAGAATTTTCACACTTTTCATATTGAATTTTTACTGTTAATATGTGTTTCCGCGGAGAAATTTTTGGTTTTCCAGGTTAGTTAATTAATGTTTTATACTGTAAAATTTTTTTTTGAAATTCGTGCTACATACAGATTCTCAAATTTTTCCATGAAATATTGTAACTGTCAATTGGCCTCAGTAGTCGAGACACGTTAATTTATTTAAAAAAATATGATTCTTCTTTTCTATATGAAACTTAATGTCAAATTATTATACTATAGGTTATGTTAATAATTTGTTCATAGGACATTCAAGCGATCTGTCACTTAAATGTCTGTGGGACACACAGCAGTAGAGTGCTCAACGATTGTTTAAGACGTATTTCAATCATTTTTATAATATAATACAGATGCAACGGGCAGTTTCAACACTTCCATCGGTGTTCACAAGCACCCATACTTTTAAATCGGATTCGTTCATCCTTTGTGAATGTATTACCTGAAAAAAGAAGCAAACAATAATTTAGCTCATTGTAAATGAAAAATAGCAAGTCAGGTACATAATTGCATGCTACGTGATTAGTTTATTTGCCCTTCCAATAATATAAAAATCGTCTACTCTCTTCACTCCACATTGAGCCACCAATCCTGCCACAAAATAACTTGTATGCATATAAATTTTTAAATTCCTTCAATTGCTCCTTCGTGTAAAAACTCGTTGTTAATACCAGATAACTAACAATATCCATATTACTAACGCTGGGTTAAAACTTAACTCGCTAATATGGACATCATGAGACGTATAGTCCTAATCCGAGCCAGCTGAAAAGATTTCCTAAAAATGTATGCCTTGTAGCTGATTAAACCCCTGCGCCACTAACCTGGCCTTTCTTCTCTCCAGTGAACCAACGGGATTGAGCTTGTTTCTCGTAATCATGCGACTACCAATGACTGTCACATTTTGGATGATCCACAAGTTTCCGGGTATTGTTCTTCAGAATGGACTTAATCTCCTATGGCTTCAAACCAATCTACTGCATCTAGATCTGACATAGCTTGATTCATAGGAACCTCGGAGATGAAAGTTTGCTCCAGCTATTCTAAGTTTCCTTCTTTTGTTCTCTGGGACGATATTTTTTTTGCTGATCTACCTCTCGATCCCGTTCTGATTATTTTTGGTCGACCCGACCTCTAGATATGTTGGCAATTCTGTGGTTTGGCTCTTCTTGTTTGTCTGGGTAATCGTTCGCTTCTGAGGTTTCATCTTCGTCGTTCTCCACAGCGGCCACGAATACGTTAGTGTCATCGAAATCTCTGTTCGCTTGGTTTTCCGAATCGGACTCGCATAGATCTGGTTCGGGCTCATTGACTACTACCAACTCGGAATCTATGTGAGGAACCTAACTCCACTCCATCTAGATGATTCGTGGAAATCTTGCGCCTCTCAGGGAGCTTGTCCTCATTGGCCCGCAGACGTCGGTGTAAATGATGTCCAAGATTTCAATCTTGCGTTCAGACTTCTCAGGAAATGGTGTGCTTGACATCTTCCCCTACACGCCCGAGTTGCATTCCAATTTGTCTACTGGACATTCTATTTGTACGCCAGTCACCAGGTCTTTACGCACAGCATCTGAAATTTGCCTTGCGTTAGCATGACCAAGTCGCCTGTGTAGCAATTGAAATGGAATCTTGGCCGATTTCTGTTGTACTGAAGCTGTCCATGCGCCTTCTTCCAGTAGACTTATGTAGAACAGGTAATCAATTCTGTCACCTATCAGTTCGATATCCTCCTTTTCTATCTTTACACCCTTCTTTGTTATAAGTGTGCCTGTCTTCTTGAATATAACATCATAACCTTTGTCGGTTATCTTCGCAACAGACAAAAGATTTATTCTCACATGAGAAGCATTGGAAAGTGTAACGTTTATCTGAGAAACTGCGTGATCTGCCGTGAATTGCACCGTTTCTATCCCTTCTATATCCGCTGAAGAGTTTGTCCATAGATTCAACGTACCGTACTTCTTTACGTTGATCTAATTAAAATTGTTCAAATCATGGCATAAGTGTTGTAGCACCACTGTGAATACACCAATCTTGATTTTTAGTACACTCTGTGGTAGAATGAAAGCACACGTTACCAGTTTCCGATGATTCGGCACGTCTTTTATTTTTGTTCTTGAACCAATAATTTGCTTCTTTATGTCCAGGCTTCTTGCAAATAAAGCTCTTCGATTTGTCGCTGTCTTTTATAATTTTTACTTGCGTGATTAGGTTTTCTCCACTATGTATTGTTGTGTTTACTGTTCTTGTTCACAAACGTAGCGTTGGACATATTATATACAAGGTTTATCTGAAAACAAGCGCTAAATGAATAATTTTATATGAGTTTTATATATGATATACAGGGTTTGTTTAAAATGAGTCTGTTATCGATTTGACAATTTTCTAAATGAATATTTTAACGATTGACTTGTATTATTGCTATCCAATACACAATTCTGTTTTGATAGCTACGTTCATCAATACACTTATGCTACAAATCTATGTACATGTTTATAAAAATTATGGATATTATTATTTTTTATGAAGCTTAGTATTTATTCCTCTTCTTTATTTATTCATCAAATAATATCATTCTTAATATTTAAATATTTAACGTCAATATGCTTATTTTCCTTAATACAATCGTCTACAAAATGTATTAATGTATTCGCATATACCTAATGACTTTTTAAACTAATTGTGTTTGTGACGAACAGGAAAAAATATCACTTCAATGAAGTGAAGTATTATTTATTATTGTCAATAAACATTTTCAAAACTAAAATAAATGTTGAGGCATTTGAAATTTGCCACTGTAAATAAATGTAAGTTTTAAATTATTGATTCGAAAATATGTGGAGTTTAATAATTAAAAGGAAAAGATAGGACACATTTTGCGTCATGATTGACTAACACGGCAATGGAGTGGTTATTCGATGGTAAAAATGATATGTGTAAATACATAAACCGAATTGGTAGCAATTACGTATTTTTTTTTCGGGCTGAGATGGGAAACTCATGTTCGAATGGGTCCTTCCCAGGACCCAAACAGTGTTGGACTCATCCCTAAGACTATGCTTACCAATCAAACCCACCTCTGTCTGCAACACCCTAAGGAGTATCCCTCTCTGCACCCGCAGGAGTGGCCTAACCCTCGCTTTCACCCCACACCTCCGCACCATTCAGCATACTCTGCTCTATTGTCCTACCAATTACCCTCCTTTTCCACTCTCCCGGCCCTTTCACGTTACAGGTCAATCTTCCCAGCCATGATGCCCTTACTTTCGCCTTCTGTGCCGTCTTAGCCATATGCGTTTTGAAGGATAGTTGGCTATCCAACCACACCCCTAGGTATTTCACCGACTCCTCCATACGAATTCTCCTACCCTTCACCATTTTCCTACCCCCACTTCCCTCGTCTTGCACCGTCCCTTCACTAGCAGCCCCACCGTCTTTTCTTCCGCCACCTCCAGTCCGCACCGCTCAATCTGCTCCACAAGCTTCCTACACATCCTCTCCGCCTCACCCTTTGCCGTACATACCAAACATACGTCATCCGCATACATCGTCATCTCACACTTCTCTTCACATACTATCCCACAAACCTCATCGAAGACACACTCCCAGAGCGTCGGTCCCAGAACCGAGCCCTGATGTACTCCAGCCTCCATCTTATACCTCCTCCCTCTAGAGTCTACTATCACCCGCCCGTCAAATAATCCTCTACTAGACTGACCAACCCCTCCCCCACCAAGCCTCAACACCGCGTAATTACTTGGAAGATAAAATATTAACATACAGCTTTCAACAAATGAATTATCAAAAACTGATGAATTGAACAAAAATTAATTAAGAATGCGTGACAATAATTATATATTTTTTAGTTCAACAAAGTGTTTGTAGAAGATGAAGCTCTTATCAACAAAAAACTACCCAAAGAATTACTCTTACGAATTTTTTCCTACTTAGATGTTGTGTCGTTGTGTAGATGTGCCCAAGTTTCGAAAGCCTGGAATATATTAGCCTTAGATGGTTCGAATTGGCAGAGAATTGATTTGTTCGACTTTCAAAAGGATGTAGAGGTAAATAGGAATAAATTGATCAAATATTTTTTGTATTAAATAAAGTATATCCCATCTAGCAATTCTATATTTTGTGATACATTATTTTTGATATGATTGGACACCAAATTGAAAATTTTAAATTGTACTTATTTCATAAACACCAAGAAACATTTATATTTATTCGAATTCATTATTAAACATGAAATGAACATGAAATGAACATGAAATTAAGGTGTTTTTAAATTTATAAAATACAAATAAAATATTTCTTCAATAAAATAAAACAAAACAAAAAACGCTGAATAATTTTATAAAATAATTTCAAAAATAACGCTAGATTGAAGAAGATTGTAATTTGATATTCATGTGGTTAGTGACGTAATTAATTATTGATATTCAGATGTCAGATCATGATTTTGATAAATGCCAAAGTCGTGCCGAAACATCAAAAATTACAATTTCTTATATTTTCATGGGTTTCGGTCAGAAATAAAAGCACTTGCTTATAGTGGTAACGTTTCGGTCTATTTTATTTAAACCATTTTCAAACATTTCTAAAAATGTTTTGAAAACACAATACATTTATTTAAATACAGATAGTTAATAGTATATTGTTTTATTAGGAGTAAAAGTATAACTTTTTGTGGCGAGTCTGAATGATTGATGGCCGAACGTTAGTGAGGCCGACAATTTCAGACGAGCCACAAAAAGTGCTTTTGCTCCGAATGAAACATGCTATTTTTTCCGCAAACGGCATAGAACTAATTAATATTTAAATAAAAATTCAAAACGATTGCAACGAAGTTGATAAATTCAGAGAATAATAATTATAAAACTGCGCACTACATTTCCGTGGTTACTGGTTTTGTGATTGCCAAGTCAAAAACAAATTTGACAGTTCAATAATATTTTATAATGTCAGAAATATTGTAAGTGATTTAAAGCAACAATTGGACTGTGCATTTTTGGTAAGTACTTGAGCATCAAAATTTCGTTTGTTGTAGTAAAGTGTACTGAAATTTTCTTTTAGATTATATTATGTCGGATTCATAACCCAACTGTACACCGCCCGACGTTGTTGACATTGCTAAGGCAGCTACGAATGATTTAATTCCAACTAAGTCAAGTAGAGTTTGTAATCATGCTTACGAAAGATTTCTCACATGGTGCAATGATAAAAACATTTCACACTATTCGGAAAATGTGCTACTAGCTTATTTTTTTGAAATGACAACTAAATTAAAAATGAAGAGTTCAACAATGTGGTCTCAGTATTCCATGATAAAATCATTACTGAATATTAAACATGGATTAGATATTAGCAAATATATGAAACTACGTGCTTATCTGAAGAAGCAGAATGAAGGGTATACTCCCAAAAAGTCAAAGGTATTCACAAAAGACCAGTTTGAAGATTTTTTAAATAATGCACCTAATGAGCAATATATAGGAATTAAGGTTAGTTATAATATTCTAACCTGCATAAATACAATCAAGTTTTTAAATACATACTACTTTTAGGTTGTTCTAATAATGGGCGTATCTGGAGCATGTAGATGCGATGAAATGGTGAACATGACAATAGACGATATAAAAGAATTAGGATCTGTTATTCATATAAAGATTCCTGATAGTAAATCTAAAAAGCCACGATTATTGGAGAAAAATATATAAATCTTTACAGAAAATATACTTCTTTACGTCCACAAGCTATGGAAAGCCGACGCTTTTTTTTGAAATTTCAAAAGGGAAAATGTTATCGCATGGTCATGGTAATTCATACAATTAGTAACGTATCCAAAACAGTAGCAACTTATTTAAAACTACCGAATTAGATTACACCGGCCATGCGTTAAGAAGAACTTCAGCTACTTTGCTTGCGGATGGAGGAGCTGATATTACTTGTTTGAAACGGCATGGAGGTTGGAGGTCGAGCACTGTCGCTGAAGGATACATTGAAGACTCTTTGTCTAATAAAAAACAAACTGCAGAAAAAATCTTGATGTCGAATTCTTCTTCACTGTACCTGAATGCAGCTTCTCATGAGCGAAATTATGTCGACGTTGATGTAATAGAAACAACAACAAGTAAGCAGTCACGGGAAATTTTGTCGATGAACTCTTTCAACTCTGCACAAAATTCGCTTGAATTGGAAGTGAATAAATCAGGTAGTGCATTAAATATGTGCGGTGCAACCTTAAATAACTGTAATTTTACTATTAATAATTATTATCGTTAATAAAGTTTAAAAGTTCAACTAATAATTATTTTCCCTGTTAAAAATTCTACTTTTTTGTAAGGCCGTCAGCGTACAAAAAAGTACTTTTTTGTCCGCTCACGGCCGTACAAAAAAGTGGCGTCTGTGAAATCATACTTCAACATCATGAATTGATGTTAATAATGTCTACTTTTTTTGACGTTTGCGGAAAAAAGATGTTTCTTTAAAACTCACTTTTTGATTATGCCCCCGTATAGGCTTGTCTACTACTGTACAGTAGTATTTCTTAAGTTAAAAAAAAACAATTAATGTACATAAAAACAAACAATGAATTATGTTAAGAATGATGTATTTACAGAGTGTCCTAATTAAATAAAAATTAGAATTAGAGACCTATTTTTTAATTTTGAATAACTAGGTAAGGTGTAGATATTCGTTTATAACAGTAAGTTCGTATGTATACAACTTAAGTTGTCTATGTCAGTTCTGAAATTGACTGAGTCAGGATTCTTCTTAATATTTATCATTTCTTTTATTAATCTTTTACTATTATTTTTTTCTGTTGTTATTATTTCTACGTTGTTGAAACTAAAAGAGTGATTTTCATCAAGTGAATGTTTTGATAGTGCAGTACATTCATTGTTATTTCGAACTGATTGCTGGTGTTGTTGAATTCTCTTATGTAAATATTGGCTAGTTTGACCAATGTAAGTACCATTGCAATCAGAACAATTTAAATTTAAAATTGCTGATAAACCAAATAACATTACAGGAAATAAACTTTTTTCTAGACTCAAACCAGATAATAAGAACACAATAAACTCAATATATAAAATACATTGTTCTGATTGCAATGGTATTTACATTGGTCAAACTAGCCAATATTTACATAAGAGAATTCAACAACACCAGCAATCAGTTCGAAATAACAATGAATGTACTGCACTATCAAAACATTCACTTGATGAAAATCACTCTTTTAGTTTCAACAACGTAGAAATAATAACTACAGAAAAAAAATAGTAAAAAATTAATAAAAGAAATGATAAATATTAAGAAGAATCCTGACTCAGTCAATTTCAGAACTGACATAGACAACTTAAGTTGTATACATACGAACTTACTATTATAAACGAATATCTACACCTTACCTAGTTATTCAAAATTAAAAAATAGGTCTCTAATTCTAATTTTAATTTAATTAGGACACTCTGTAAATACATTCTAATCATTTTTAACATAGTTTATTGTTTGTTTTTATGTACATTAATTGTCTTTTTTTTTAATTTAAGATATACTACGGAGGCATAATCAAAAAGTAAGTTTTAAAGAAACATCTTTTAACTATATGTATTTAAATACATGTATTGTGTTTTCAAAACATTTTTAGAAAGGTTTGAAAATGGTTTAAATAAAATTAAATAAATACCCATGAAAATATAAGAAATTGAGAATTTACGGTCCCTAAAAATATATATGTTTATCAAAGATTAATTTTATAGAAAACACGTTATTTATTGAAATAAATCTAAAATCAGTTTAAGAATATGTGAAACATAGTTAGTTTCACCATTTATAACTCAAGAACGCCTGGACCGATTTTAATGGTCTCTAGTTTATTGAATTCGTCTCCACCCCGAATAGCAGAATAACTAATAAAATATCGTCAACTTTCACTGCAGAAAAATTATACAAAAAATTAATTTCTAAATAAATTAGGCTTATAACTGCGCCATCTTCCGCAATTGACAGCGCACGTCACGCACGCTTATATCTTATTTGTAATAATTAATGTTCAGTGCAAATCATACTACACGTCATAGAATAGAAATATATGTATATAGAATACTTAAATCGAAATACAAAGTATAGAGAACATATGACAACTGTCAAATCCATTGATCTCAAGCATTCCAGATCATTCGGTCAATCAGTTATCATAGTCATTCAAGCCTGACTTCACAGTATGTATGAGAAACTCAAAACATAGATGCTGTCGGTCAGTATCTAAGTGAAAGTGTAATTTTTTTTGTTTCATGTTGTTGCACAATAGCAATCAAACGTGCATTGGACTTAACATTTAAAGATATGTGCAATGATTCGAGATCTTTTGCAGGATTAATGGTTTGACTCTATGGCGATTTCTGCCAAACACTTTCAGTAATTCCAAATCGATTGCTGCCGATGAAATTAACGCGGAACGTGGGAATTCAAATTGGTAATAAAATATAGGGTGTTCCATTTAAAAAAAAATATAAGTTAATATTGCCACACCTTCCTGGAACATCCTATATAGTCAATATTTTCAGAATATGTATTCGTTCATGATACAACTTTCAACAAATTTTGAAACGTCCGAAACCAGAATTGTGGGACACCTTTTCTTGGGTAATGCACGCAGAGATGAAAAGGGCTACTGAAACGTTGTGGTAACCGCAGACATGTATGTTTTTGGCTCATTAGCCGTCCTCAGTACAGTACAACCAAATTAGGGTGTAAAACTTGGGAGCAAAGATGTTGATCGAAACATGGGAAAACACTAAATAACGGATTTCAACAGGAAAACCATATATGTATATATAAAATGAATAAAAATTTCATAAAATACGAGGTGTGTCTATATGAAAAATGAATTTAGATTTTCTACTACACCTGCTTTTAGTCGAAATTTCAATAATTTCGACGTATTGGCCTGACCGTTCTTCGCTTGTTTGTAACTACACGAGCCAAGTAGAAGTTGTCGGAGAACGGAATCCTCAGTTCGGATTAGAGACTCTGAACTGGAAGGCATTATGGCACTCTTGAAGAGACCCCTCTACGAGCGATAAATCTATCGAGCGCTGCTAAGAAGACGTCAGTAGAAAGTTCGGAAGCAAACTCCAGATGCACAGCCTTAGTCGCGATACAAACAAAAACGCATAGGTAGCCTTTGGTAACGGTGGCTTTACGGAGACGAGAAGCACGTACTTGAAATGGTCCGGCATAATCAACACCTGTATTAAGAAAGGGTCTACCTGGCTGAACTCGACAAGGGGGTAAATCGGCCATGTTTGGCTGAATAGTGGAAGCTCGAAAGCGATGACAAGTGAGACATTGGTGAATCACTTTACGTATAAGCTGACGTAATGAAAGATCAATATTGAACGCGGATTAAAGCTTGATACGTGGTGGGTCCAGCGTGCAAGGCGATTAAATGATAGTGCTCGCATATGAGCGTGGAGAGGTGAGCTGATCGGGGCAATAATATTGGATGTTGTGCATTGTAATTTAGGTGAGAGTTTTTGAGTCTACCGCCCACCCTGAGGACCCCATGGTCATCAACAAAGGGGGTCAATTTGCAAAGAGAATTAACTGTCTTAGTGACTCGTAGTTCCTGCAGAACATCAGCAAAATGTTGTGACTGCGTACTCAAGATGATTGTCGTAATGCATCTTGTAATTCAATAACGCTCAAAGGACCTGCGGAGGGAGGTTTAGAATAATTACGGGATCTACAATTGAAAACAAAACGTCGCATCCAGGCAACAACTCGTTGCATACGTGTAAAGGAAGAGAATCATAGAGAGAATTCTTCAAATGAGGGATCGGGTTGAACAGTGATGAGTGGCTAGGGGACTCGGTTTAAACTCCAATAATGATTCGGAGTTCCGAGTTGGTACTGCGAAAGGGAATAGGTCATTGCTGGTGGTAATCGGTCAATAGCGGTGAACCTCGAGTCCATAAGTGAAATATATTATCTTGAAGAAAATTAGAAGCAGATAACCTACGTGAAGCCATGTCGGCGGGATTGGGGCAACACGAGTTTTGGCCTTCCACAGAAAGGAATGACGCGAGTTAGCGGATTCGAAACATATGTACACTACTGCAGCATAAGCAAGAGACGAGGCATCCGCGAAACCTATCAGGTGTATTTGATCGAAATACCTGTTAGGAATCACGCAACGTGGAAGATTAAACGTGGCGATGCGATCAAGATTATTGATAAGCTGGTTCCAATGTAATACAATTTCACAGGTAACTGGTTAATCCCAATCAAGTTTAGCGAGCCATATCTTCTGGATAATAATTTTAAAGGAGATGACGAGAGGAGATAAAAATCCATTCAGGTCAAAAATTTTAGCTAAAAAGGAAAAGCATGTTACGCTTAGTACAAGCCGCTTGAAAAGGTTGAACTCTGAATACAAAGCAGTCTCGAGATGGTTCCCAATTCAAACCTAAAACTTTTAACGAATTGTCCTCATCATTAAACTGTAGAGGAGCTTCTAAATGGCTAGGAGGCTGAATACAAAGCAGTCTCGAGATGGTTCCCAATTCAAACTTAAAACTTTTAACGAATTGTCCTCATCATTAAACTGTAGAGGAGCTTCTAAATGGCTAGGAGGCAAGTCTGTAAGAAGCTGAGGGTGACTAGATGACCATTTGCGTAGTTCAAACCCTCCAAACGAAAGTAATTGTATTAATTGCATTTGCAAATCCAATGCGGATGCAATGTCGTCCGCACCGGAAATGACATCGTCAACATAAGTCTTGTTTAATAAGGCTTGTGAAGCTAAAGGAAAACGATGTCCTTCATCTTGAACGAGTTGCTTGGAGAACGCACATGGCAAGAATTGGGTTTCCAGAGGATATGCTGCATGTGACGATCTTGTTCATGTACCAGAATTTGTCGATACATTTGTCGAATGTCGCAGCAAAGAGCAATTCGAGAAAGTCGAAAATTGAGTAATATGTTCGATACAGCTCACTGTAACTTGGGACCTTTGGTTAGGCAATCATTGAGGGACAGACCGAAAGAGTCGGGACTAGATGCATTGAAAACTACTCGGATTTTGTTGCCTATACATTAACAATTAATTTTCGGTTTCAATTGTTTAGGTGATTCGATTAGAAAATTCCCTGAAAGTTCATTAACTGCGATGTTTAGTAATTTTTTGCGAGATTCTTTATTTCCCCAATGCATCAACAGCCAATTGTATATTTTGTAACTGCTATATTTATGTTGGCAGGTTGAATTTTTTGCTGAATTTGTTTCTTTCTTATTTCGCTATCTTGCTGCTTTTTAGGTTTAATTACTAGTGGAGGTTCTATGTTTTTATTTTTTAGAACATCGGAATAAGAACCTTTGACGTTTACACTTTCAAAAATTTGTTTATTATTATCTATTTACTTTTTCACCAACCTGTCCTCCATGTATTTCAATAGTTTAACAATATCTAGTTTTTCTTCGAATTCAATTATGCTTTCATCACAAAACCAACAAACATTTGAATTCTCATTGACATATTTCGTCACTGCATCTTTCACCTTTACACATCGTCAGAATGATATATAATATCGAAACAATTGTCAAATTTCTTAGAATTTTCAACATTTTTTTCAATATATTGTGGAATTATCGAGAAGCAGTAAGTTTCGTTTAAAACAGTAATATGAGTAGATTCCACGAAGTAAGGGTCGAGACAGTTAATTTCAAGAATTTAATAATATACTCGAAAACCAGTCTTTATGTTACAAGCAACCCATCATTACTGATTTAGTAGCAGTATAATATGTTGCCTGTCTCTTACCAATCTATTATTTTCTAGTCCCCAAAACATATTGCACAGTTAGTGATGTTTTTCTTTTTTTGTTTTTATATCCTCGGGTAAAGTTAATAAAATATATTTCCTTGAAAAAAAAAATGTCATTAAATACTAAAATCAAACTCTTATGAATTAATTGAAAATTCTAGACTATATTTTGGATAAAAAGAATGACAGTCAGTAAAACTCAAAATCTACTACAGCATATATTGATAAAAGATGAAGGGGCAACTAGTTTCGGCTCACTGAATCATCATCAGGCCTGTAAAAGGTATCAAGACAGAAAACGATAAGACATACACAATATATCAAATTATCGAAAGTATAATAAAAGGAAAGCTGTCACATGTCTGTGGTATCCAGCTTTTCTTTTTATCATACTTTCCATATGGATTGTTGTGTACATTTAAAAAAGTTCGATATATTGTGTATGTCTTATCGACCTTCTACAGGCCTGATGATGGCTCAGTAATCCGAAACTAGTTGCCCTTTCATCTTTTATCAATATATGCTGTAGTAATGATTTTGTGTTTTACTGACTTCTATTTACCTTCAGACTACATTTGTGATATTCTTTTTAATTTAAAAAGAATGAAATAAAAAATATAATAAAAATTTTCAATTGCCTATAAAATAAACAGACCTATTTCTAGTTCAAGTTTGGTTTAATCAATAGAGATATTGCCTTTCAACTTTATTTTTTATTTTTAGGGTCCAATTATAGAAAACATATCTCGTCGTTGTGGTGGGTTTCTTCGCCAGCTATCGCTACGAGGTTGTCAATCAATTGCAGACAACTCTATCAAAACTTTAGCTCAATATTGCAGAAATATTGAAGAATTGAATCTGAATACTTGTAAGAAACTCACAGATGACGCTTGTACTGCTATATCCCGATGGTGTACTAAATTACAAAAACTTAATTTAGACAGTTGTGCAGCTATAACAGATAATTCGCTCAAATCTTTGAGTGATGGCTGCCCTAATTTAACATATGTCAATATAAGTTGGTGTTGCAACATAAGCGATAATGGAGTTGAGGCGTTGGCGAGGGGCTGCCCTAGATTGAAGAATTTTGTATGTAAAGGATGCAAGCATATATCCTCGCGAGCTGTTATTTGTTTAGCGAGGTTTTGTCCTCAATTGGAAGTAGTTAATTTGAAAGGATGTAGTGTGAGTATACTATTCTTTTGGCTTTTAACCGGTTTCCTCATAGATATATAATTACAAGTAGATACAATTATTTACATTGAAAAGCGGTCAAACATTACAAAATACACTTAACGCTTACCTATTTCGTAAATTCGAGAAATAAGAAACGACATTCCTTGTTGGGATGTGTGCCATTGCCAGTTTGCACTTATCGATTTAGTGAAGTTATTTTGATAGGTAAAATTACTAAATGACCCTATTTAGTGGTTAGGATATTTTACATGGATATATACTGCTTAAGTCAATGTATATATTTCTGAACAAAAAAAATGTTTATGTAAAATATTTTTTAAATATATTTAAACATTCCTGTTAAGTAAGTGCGGCAACTTCCCAAGAAAATAAATTTTAAAATGGCCTATTTTCATTCTATAATGATTAATAGTAAAATCCCTCCATTTTGAAGTTGCGACGTTTCCTAAGCGGTTTTGTTGTTGCTAGAAATGTTTTGAGATTATTTTAAAGTTTTTATAATTATATATATATATATATATATATATATATATATATATATATATATATATATCTATATATATATACATATATATAATTTGCGACTATATTTTTTGTTAAAACTATTAAAAATGACGCGAGAGTGTATTTTGTGTAAAAAACTTGATAATGTGGGTGCTGAAGTATCTTTTCATAAGTAAGTATTGATTGCGCGGTGTTGCCATAGCAGTTCATAAGTAAGTATTGATTGCGCGGTGTTGCCATAGCAGTTCAAACATTAGAGTCTCTTTATTTAACCCGTTTACAAAATCTTTTGTTTCTTTCTAAATGTTGGGGACAAAACAAACATAAATTTATGAATGAAATGCTTTATCTACTGTGTATTATATATCTATGGGTTCCCTTCTTTATATTTGTATCACCTATAATTGATAATCTTTCAAAAAATTGAGACTTAACATACTTATCTAAATAGAAACCAAAAAAAAGTAATGTTTCCTCTACTTTACAGAACATAAGTTTTACAACGGATGATAAGCTTCCGGTCAGATATACCACAAATTCAGAATTAATATTTTATTAAGTACAAACCTTCAAAAGATAGTTGTAAGATTGTATCACTGTTACCCCAGAAATTACAATGAAGTATCTTGTATATTGATAGAACGCTTTTTGATGAGAAAATACACCGTTGAAACGAACGCTTGGCTTGATAAGTATCATTTGCACTAGAAAAGTCAACCATTATTGATTGGTTTACTGAATTTAAACAGATATTCTATGAACACCGATAATGCACCACGCTTTGATACGCCGCGAAACGAAAAAAGGACAGAAAACCGTTTTGGTCTGTAATAATTATATATTTTTTTTTTATATATCAATCGCATCAACCACGTAGGGTTATTAGCGAGTTAAAATGATGGAAGTTCACTTATTGTAGCTTGGTTATAGTCACTATATTTTGCTACTTAATTTGTAGTCTTTTAGGTAGTTTAAAAGTTTTTTAGTTTCTTGCTTTTCTTGTAATAGTTTTTTTAGTGATAGGGGTAGTTGATTCTTTTTCCGTTCCTTGTCGTATTTCGCACATTCGATTACCAGGTGTTTCACGGTTAACTCACTGTTACACATTTCGCACATTGGTTTATTTTTTCCTGCTAGTAAGTAGTCGTGTGTGATGCGCGTATGACCGATTCGAATACGAGAAAGGATCACTTGTTCTCTTCTATTTATGTTTTTACAGTTCCAACCGTGAGAATTTGTAGTGACTTCATATGATTTGTGTTGGTTATGTCTTGCTTCTTCCTGCCATTTATCGCAGATTTTGCTCTTGTAGAACGCTTTCAAATCAGTATGTACGGTAAAATCGTTCCTTTCTGATTGTTGATTGGTGAATGCATTTTTTGCTATTTGATCTACTCTCTCATTCCCTTCTATTCCAGTATGGGATGGGACCCACATGAATTTAATATGTATGTTGCTGTTTCTGCAATTATGTAGCTCTTTCTTGATCAGTATGGATATAGGGTGATTAGAGTACAGTTGACGAAGTGCTGTTAATGAACTTTGAGAGTCAGATATTAAAAGGACATTTTTATGCTTGATTTTCTGGATTTTCTTGAGTGCTTCTAAGATGGCGAATAATTCAGCTGAATGAATAGATGTGAAGGGTGGGAGTATGTAGGATTTCGAAAAGTCCTCGGAGTAGAAGGCAGCCCCAATTTCATCTTGGTTTTTTGAAGCATCTGTGTATACCTTATAAATGCTACCGTATTTATTTAAGGCACTTAGGAATTCTTGTTTTATTCTGGCTGTTGGAGTCTCTGATTTATTAAGGTAGGCGAGGCTTAGGTCTAGGATAGGGAGTGTTATTGTCCATGGAGGAGGATAATTTATTGATGGGACGTCATAAATATTTGGGAAATGCGAATTTATTTTGTTTAAATATGTTTTGACTCTGTGATAGAAAGGAGGAGTAGTTGAGCTGGATAAAAATTTGGCTTTAAAACGATCAGATAAGACGTTGTGGGCTACTGGATTTCTTTTGTTTGATATTACAGAGACACCATAAGAGATGCTTAGATATTCTCTTCGGTAAGAAAGCGGTAACTCTCCAGTCTCCCAATGTAAGCTTTGGATAGGACTTGTACGATGGGCACCCAAACAGATGCGAAGAGCTGTGTTTTGTATAACTTCCACTGACTGAAGAAGGCTTTTGTTGGCAGAGTTATAGGCAATCGCTCCGTAGTCAAGTTTTGATCTGATCAATGATTTATAGATGTGCAGTAAACTTGAGTAGTCTGCGCCCCAGTTTTTGAATGCTAGTGATCTGAGTAAATTAATTCCAGGTTGGCATTTTTTCTTCAATGTCAGAATGTGTGATTTCCATGTCAGCTTTTGGTCGAGTATCATTCCTAGAAAACTTATTTCTCTCACATATTCTATTTTCTGTCCATAAAGGTACAAGTTTTCAAGTTGTGGTTGAGTCCTTTTCGAGAAACATAAAGCTTTGGTTTTTGTCATGTTGAAACGCAGTCCACTTGTTTTTGACCAATCCTCTATTGTAGCTATTGTTTGTTCGATGGTTTTATGTATTGTAGTCATATTTTTCCCTCTGCAATAGATAACCAGGTCATCTGCATATAGTCTGCATTTCACGGGTGATTTACAGTTTGCTATAATTGAATTTATTGCTATGAGAAATAATGTCGTGCTGAGATTTGACCCTTGTGGAATGCCATTTTCTTGGGTGTTCAGCTGTGAGTATACGCCATCTACTCGTACTTGGTACTGTCGTTGATCTAGAAAGTTCGACATATATTTCAATATGTTACCCCGTATTGACCAGTCGTAAAGAGTATTTCCAGACTGTATCGTAGACTTTACGAATATCAAAAAATACTCCGATGCAGTGCTGCTTTATTGCAAAGGCTTCATGGATCTCAGATTCTAGATCGATAAGATTGTCTAACGTGGAGCGATTTTTACGGAAACCACACTGTTCGGGTATGATTAGTTTTTCTGATTCTAGGTGCCATAAAAGTCTGTTATTAATTATCTTCTCAAGAACTTTTCCCATGCTACAGGTGAGTGAAATTGGTCTATATGTTTCTGGATCTGATTTCGCACTTGGCTTAGGAATGGGAATTATAATGGAAACTGTCCATGCTCTGGGATATACTTTCTTTGTTAAGATTAGGTTATATATCTTTAGTAAATGTTCTTTGGTTTGTTTACTTAGATTTCTTAGAAAAATGAGTGGAATATTATCAGGACCTGGGCTGGAGTTTTTAGAGTTTTGGAGTGAATTTTCAAGTTCGTCAATGGTTATTGCATAGTTCAAACTGTTCGTTTGCTGGTTATTATTATTATAGTCAATTTCTTGCTGCTCTGCTTTGTTTTTATGATTCAAAAAATCTGGTGTGTAGTTTGAGTTGCTTGAGTTTTTTTGATATTCACTTGATAAGATGTTTGTTATTTCATTTCGGTTTTTATAAATAGTGTTATTTATCTCCAGAAAGTTTATTGTATTGGATTGTTTTGGTTTGGATATCCTTTTGACTTTTTCCCATATAGTGGACATTGGAGTTGAGCTGTTTATTGTTGAAACATACTCTTTCCATGATTCCCGTTTCGCTTTTTTTATTGTGTATCTGGCTTTGGCTCTCAATCGTTTGAATTCAATTGAATTTTGTTCCGTCTTGCTTCTTTTGAATCTGTTAAAAGCTTCTTTCGATTTCTTCACAGCCTCTTTGCAGTCCAAGTTCCACCAGGGAACCGTTTGGTGTTTGTTGTTGTGTTCGTACCGTCCAATATGTTTATCTGCTGATTGCGTTATTAATTCTGTGATAAAGTGTACTTCTTGATCAATATCCGCATCTTCCTTTAACTCGTGGAGATTTTCTTGTATAAATTCTTGGAATTCGTTCCAATTTGCTGATTTTATTTTCCATTTTGTTATTGGGTCCGGTGTATTTTCCGGTTCGCTGCTAATTATTATGGGATAGTGGTCACTATCATATAAATACGTTGATACATCCCAATTAAGTATTTGTGAGAGAGATGGGTGACATATTGTTAGGTCGATTGCTGAATCTTCACCAGTTCTTATGTCATGTCTGGTTTTTTGGCCGTCATTTAGGAGGTTAAGATTGTACTTTTCTAATAGATTTTCAATTTTTTTTCCAAAAGGTGTCTGCTTAGTAGAGCCCCAGATATAGTTGTGGGCATTAAAGTCTCCCACTATTATCTGAGGAGCTGGAATTTGGCTCAGCAGCTCAGTGAGTTCCTCTGTAGTAGGTTCCTGATTTGGGGGAATGTATATGTTACACAATGAAAAGGTCATTGTATCTTTCACTCTAACGGCGACTGCTTCAATAGTAGTTTTTAGATGAATTGATGTTGCATCTATTGTATTTCTAATATATGTTGCTACACCTCCACTGGCTATTCTTGCATTTTCTCGATTTTTGTTTTTGAAATTGGTTTCTTGTAGGCATATTAGCATGGGCTTGTATTTTGAAATTATTAATTGCAAGTTTTCTAGGTGGGTATAGTACCCATTTATATTCCACTGAATTAAGGAAGTGAAGGTAAACAAGATTAATAGGTTTCAATAGAGGTATCTGTGTCCAGTTCTGTTTGGTATTCAGGGTTTATCTGTTTGAGAATTTTATTTTTAATTCGAGTGCATCTCATCTTCATTTTTTTATCCTTTAAATAGGGGTATATTGTGGTAAGTAGGTCTGTGACTTCCGTTATTTCTTCGGTGTACATTTTCACGATACTGAGAGGATCTGTACACCCTTCACAATTTTCAAAAAAATCTATAAGTTCTTCATAGGTTAGAGGATAATTGATATCTGTATTCTTGAAAAGCGCTTTAGTGTGAATTAACATTTCTCCTATTGATTTTTTTGGTTTTTTGTTTTCGGTTTGTTTTATTTTCTTTTCACTATTTGTTGGTTTTACAAATGTGGGTAGGTGTTCAGTTGTTGTTGGTGATGGGGAACGTTCTGTTGATGTTCTTTTATTTTGTGGTTTGGTTGTTTCGATTTCATTTCTGTTGACAGTCGGTGTGTTGTCTTTACTATTTTCGGTGTGTTTAACTACTTGGGTATTCATTGTTTGAGGTTCGGAAATTTGTTCTGAGTTTTGGTTATTTGATTGATCCTGTTGATATTGTGAAATGTTGTTTGTTTCTTCTTCAGTTTGATTGTCGGCTGGATTTTCTGGTGATGATTCTGTTGATGGGTTAAAGTGAGTTGAAGTGATTGCTCTATTTGGGCAGTTTTTTGTTGTATGAGTAGTTTGTTTACATTGTAAGCATTCTTGATTATCAATGGACAAAAATATCCTATATGAGGTTTGTTCATATGTGATTAAAAATGAATCGGGAAGGGACTGGTTATTGAATGGAGATATAAATATTTGTCTTCTAAAACTTAGGATATGTTGAAATGCTGGGTCTGAGATTCCTATTCGCAAGAAAGATAAGGGTGAAAGAGGATTGATCCCTAGATTTTTAAGTTCATATTCAAGGACTGAGTGGGGGATAGAGGGACAAACATTGGATAATATTAATCTTTGACTAGGAGTGACTAGTCGACGTGCCTGTAGTATTTGTTGGTTTATTTGGATTTTACCGTAATTGTTGATGAATGTGTTCACTAAATTTTCATTTGCCAAATAAATACATATTCTGTTGTTTGATAGCTTTGAGCAAAAAATTATGTTATTTGGTTGGATTGTTTGGCATAGTGCCTTTAGGTAGTCTTCTAGCCTAGTGTTTTCGATTGCGTCGAATAGTATAGCTTGATTTCTGGATGGGAAATTGTTTGTTCTGGTTTGTTGGTTTGCTACTGAGGAATATGTTTTGGGTTGTTGGGTTGTGTTATTAGTGGGTGTACACCCTATTTGAGATATGTTGTCATCCATTTTTAAGTATCATTTAGGTTTTCCTTAATACGGATCTGGCGAAGTATTTTCTGTTATTTATATCTGATATTAAATTCAGATTCACTTCTAGTTAATGTGTTGTTTTACTAATGTTTTAATAAAAAGTTAACCTGATATTCTTACTTGCTTGTTTTGGTTCACTTTGAAAATATTCACTAATTACTTTTTAACTACTTAATCGTTTCGGAGCGCACAACTGTACTGTACAAAGGTTTAACACCGAATCCTTATATTTATTTATTAAGTAGTGTTACTTATATTAAGATGTCATTAGAATTAAAACGATACAATTGCCTTGTTCATCTTTTATTTTATGACTGATTACATTCAACTTAAAAACACTTCTTTTGTGTTGAGGTTACGCAATCTGTTATATGACATTGAAGTTATACAGCCAGCTATATTATGACATCTTCCCTTTCCAACAAAACCTCAACACATTGACTCATCAACAATAAAACAGACTTAATTAAAATATTAATGCATAATAAAATCATTATATTTACTAGGCAGTTTAATAGTCCTAGAAGGTCTGACATTTCCTTGACTCTGAGAAGGACTATCTGACATTCTAGAACTGTGATTACTCATATTATGACCTGCATTCTATAAGGTTCTTGACATTGAGATGGACTATCAGACCTTTCAGAACTCGTGATTAGTCCCCTTATTTTCATCCAGCAAATTGTCATTACTGAAACTTGTTTCATGTGAACTATCACCATCTAGCTTACGATTAGTTAATGATTTTCTTAAATGATAGCTGTTTCTTCTGATTTGTCTTGATCCTGTATTTATTATATATGATCGATGACTAGAATGCTTAGCTACTATTACTGCAGGATGCCACTCCATGTCTTTTCTATATACAACATGCTCACCTTTTATAAATTTAACATTGTTTTTTGAGATTTTGTTATAATACTTACTATATTTCTTATTTATTCTTTCAAGTTCTCCTTTGAATTTACTTATTTTAATTTTCTTCCTTTCAATGACAGGTAATTTTGTTTTAAGATTATGTCCAAATAGTAGTTGAGCTGAAGATCTCTTTAAACCTGTAATTGGGGTATTTCTATATTGCATTAGTGCATCTTGTATACTATTACTTTTCTTTAAAATATTCTTTGCAGTTTGTACGAATATTTCAGCCAACCCATTTGATCTCGGATATCGGGGGCTACTTGTTTTGAAATCAAAACCATAAGATTTAGCAAACTGTTGACACTCATATGATGAGTACGGCATATTGTCAGACACTACTATGTCTGGCACCCCATATGCAGCAAATATCTGTATAACTTCAGAGCTTTGTTTATTTTTAAAGGGTATGATTTCCAGCCACTTAGTTAAGTAGTCAACAATAACTAGAGATAACTGTTTCCATTAAACTCTAATATATCAGATGCTACCTTTTGAAAAGGCAGTTCAGGTATTTCATGTGAAATCAATGCCTCTCTTTGGTTTGGGAATGAAAATCTTTCACATATATCACATTTCTTAATTAATTCGTTGATTTCACTCGACATGCCTGGCCAAAAGAAAATCTGATGCGCCCTATCTCTAGTTCGATTAATACCAAAATGTCCTTCATGAGCCAATTCAAGCATTTCCTGCCTTACATTTTTAGGAACTACAATTCTGTCATTACTGTCATTTGCTCACATGAAGGTCATTTTGAAGGTGATAATATACTTTTAGCTGCCCTGAGCATTTTTTAAAATCCCACCCCTGCTGACAAAATTCCATAGACTCATCTAATAAGGTATGTTTTTTAAACTCTTCCTTCTTTTCATTACTCATTCTTAGATGTCTTTCCACTGAGTGTACTAACTCAAGCAATTCAGGACCTGCTTCCAATTTCTCAGCACTGACATTTCTAGACAAAAAGTCTGCAACATGCAAATATTTACCTGGTAAATATTCTATTTTAATATCATACTTTATTAATTTTAACCTTATCCTTTGTAATCTAGGAGAGTGAATGTTAGCAATATGTTTACTCATGATATTGACATTTGGTTTGTGATCTGTAATCATTTTAATGGGACGGCCATATACAAAATAGTGGAATTTTTGAACAGCATATAATATTCCCAACATTTCTTTTTCTATAATTGCATATATTTTTTCAGTTTCTGTTAGACCCCTTAACCCATATGCCACCGGCTTACCTTCTTGCATTAAACAACAGTCAAGACCATTCTGTGAAGTATCAGTGTGAATGACAATTTCTTTTTTTGGGTTAGAGTTCATAAGAGTTGTGTTTTTATTGATTTCTAGCTTAATTGATTGCAATGATTTATCGTGCAAATCTGTCCATTAAAAGAAAATGTCTTTTTTTAATAAATTATACAGTGGGATAGAAATTCCGCTCAAGTTTGGAACACGTTTTCTGATATAATTGACTAAACCAAGTAATTTTTGCAACTCTTTTTTAGACTTTGGTGGTTTCAGGTCATTGATAGCTCTCATTTTATCTGGGTCTACCTGCATACCATCCTTATTAAAAACCAAGTAATTTTTGCAACTCTTTTTTAGACTTTGGTAATTTCAGGTCATTGATAGCTCTCATTTTATCTGGGTCTACCTGCATACCATCCTTATTAAAAATATGCCCTACATATTTTACCACATTTTTCCTTAATTGTAGCTTATCTTTATTGAATTTTATACCAATTTTCCGAGCTCTATTACTGTATTTTTTATATCTTCAAAATGTTTAAAATTACTTTTCTGAAAATATTCCGGAGCCAAGCTAATTCCAAATGGCATTATCAGAAATTTATAATATCCAAATGGAGTTGAGAAGGTTGTTAGTTTAGTAGATTAACTGTTTAATTTAACTTGATAGAATCCATTCTTAAAATCAAGTACAGAAAAATACTGTTTTCCTGACAATTTGCTGGATATTTCGTCCAGGCTGGGAATTTCAAAAAATTTTCTTTTGATACATTTGTTCAATTCCTGAGGATCTAGGCACAAACGTAAACTTTTATTAGGTTTTTCCACAATAACTAGTGAACTAACCCACTCACTAGCACCATCTACTTTAGCAATAATTTTTCTTTTCTCAAGATTATTTAATCTATCCATTAATCTCTCTTTAATAGCGAGAGGCATACGTCTACACGGCATAGCTACAGGAATACTATTTTTATATAACCGATTGGTTTTATTTTTGCACCCCCAAAAGCTTCTAATACTTGCTCACTTTTCACTAATTGCCTTTTTTCACTTTCACTACACATCTTTTCAAATATCTTCTGTGGGATGATATTTACTTCTGATCCAGAATCAATTTTAAATTCAACTAATTTTCCATTTATCTCAACTTTTTCTGACCAAACTGACGGCTCATTTTTTGAAACTTTTCCAACTTTCACCGCACTACACACATACAGGTTTTCATCATCTCTCTCCTCATTTAGTAGTGCAAAACTTTTAACTTGAGAATTCTTTGCTTTGCAGATACTTGAAAAATAATTAGATTTCCCACATTTATAACACATTCTCCCATAAGCAGGACAATCTGCAAATTGATGTAATGAATTGCATTTTGTACAGCATCTTTTGTTCATTTTATGTTTTTCTTCACCACTTGATTTTCTAACTATGTCAACGCATACTTCTGTCTTTTCTTTCCACATTTAATGAATATAAGCATAACAATTTTCATTACCGTCATAAGGAATAATCTATGGCAACAATACAGAGTCCAAAAGCGATAATATGTTGTAATAAAACAAGTGTATTCAGTGTATCACCATTTTCTTTAACAGGATATCATAAAATGAGAAATAAGTCGTTTGCTAATATTTGTTCAACTGTATTCTGGTTTTAAAAATATCTCAATGTAAACCGCCTGTTTCCCACGCTCCTGATAAAACGATTTCGTTTGCATCACTTCATTTTCTATCCACGCGTTAGATTGTAGTGCCCTTAAAAATTTCCTTCTTATTTGTGAGAGAAAACAGTCACATTTAATTTCAACGTAAAACGATAACCTCTCACGACCAAAGGGAAATTTTAATGGTCACATGGCGTTACCAGTGTGTTAGAGAAGGACAATAATGAGACAGAGAATTAAAAGCCAGCGTAGATTATTATACCAGACGATTACGAATCGCGCGTGCGCCTCTTGAAGATGTTTAACTGTACAATCTGGGTATTTCACTAAACGTTTGTTTGCGAATGAGTAACGATCTTTTGCAAATCTTATTAAAATGAGTATGCAAGTACACCTTAAAGTGCAAATTGTAAAATGGTACTACCAGGGTCATTCATATCGAGAAATAGCAGAAAATTTGTTTATGATATCTGGTACCAACATGACGGTTGTGCATCACATAATTATCGACTAGCAATAAATTTTTTTAATACAAAATTTCCCAATCGGATAAT
This sequence comes from Galeruca laticollis, assembly GCA_963921935.1. Lineage (NCBI taxonomy): Eukaryota > Metazoa > Arthropoda > Insecta > Coleoptera > Chrysomelidae > Galeruca > Galeruca laticollis. Next base: position 88,186,243 of record OY998182.1, read on the forward strand.
CTCCACCAATGGTAACATAAGATGGCCTGCGAGATCTCCAGATCTGGCTCCCAACGATTTCTTATTCTGGGGTTATATAAAATCGAGAATTTATGGGTTCCAAGAAAACAGAGCCACTTCTCTAAATGAGCTAAGGGAACAAATTTTACAAATTAGTATCCAAATAACACCTAAAATGCTCATACGTGTTCGTCAAGAATTTTATAACCGTCTCGGTTACTGCTTAGTTCAAAACGAGGGTTTATTCGAACATTTGATTTAAGCTCATTGAAGAATTAAGAAGTTTTATTTTTTAATTTATTACATATCATAATATTACTTTTATTTAAAAATTCTAGGCATTTTCATTAGAATACGATTTTATTTTTATTTTCGTTTTTTTTTTAATTTGTACTGTCTGTGTGTGTGTGTGTTTACACAGAGAGTTCGTTCTCATTTGCATACAAACGATAAATATACCAAAATTTTTTTTACTAACACATTCGAAACACAGCAGATGTTTCGAGACCAATTTCACGTTGCCAAATCTGAAAAAAAGTAAAGGTTTTAACTGCTTTCAAACTGAAAACTAGAACAATTTCCAGCGTTACAATAAAATATTCAACGAATAAATGGAATTAATTATATCTTGATCTGTTACAACCTCTTAAATTATCATAATTAAAATCTTCTTATAACTTGTTCTCGTGTTAGAACAATGTATTTTACAATTAATATAAATATACAATGAAAATTGGCAATACTGTTAGTAGCTACAAAGAATTTGTAAGAGGCCGGCGTTGTGGGTTTTCCACTTATAAGATCCTGTTAGCGAAAAATGAGAATTGAGATATTTGGAAACACATATTATTATTAATACAAATTTTATTTCGCATGTTATGTTATTTATTCCAATACTAACCGAACTAATATAGTGAATTAGATTATTACTGCTGAATTATTTCTTAGTAAATTAATCATGAAGGGATAAACGAAAGTAATGTTGATTTTTTTTATTGTTCATTGCATTAAGCTATCAGTTTAGTACAATCTTATTATTTCTCAATTAATAAACTAAACTATTCACATTACACGTCTGTATTTGCACGTCTCTCGAAAGCGGTGCCTACCAGACATACCTTTACACGTGGGGGGAGTATACTTCCACCACGCCTTTACACATATACAGTAATTGCACGTTTTCCACTTTATGATATCCTGTTAGCGAAAAAGAATTATACACTGAATTTATATGTATTTTCTCTTTCTAACACATTGATGATAAAACATATGTGTCCTCATAATTTTCCTAACACTGTATATAGTGTACGCACGGACGTAAAACTTTCGAAAACTTACTCCACATAAAATTAAAAGTTTGAAACCCATCGTTTTAGAGAAACATATTTGAAACAAGTGCTGTTTCGCACATTTAACCCACCCCTAAAGTCGCATCATTTTATGGAAAAATATTTAAAACAGAAGGTGTGCATATTGGCCCGCCGAATAATGTAATTTATGTACACTTTTTCCGAAAAACAACCCCTAACAGAGATATTAGCAATTTTAATTATCTTTCACTCACCCTCTGTAGAAGAGTTGATCACTTGTTACCAAAAGGTTTTCAACTCTCTAATTTATGCCTAAGAATATATTTACCAAATTTGGCGCCAATTGGTTCAGCGGTTTGGCCGGAAATGGTTACACAAGACAGACCAACGCAATCGCCATAACACTTGATTGGGAGTCCTGATGATTCAAACGCGAATTTCCGCAAAAAAGTGGGGGTCAATTTTAAGGTCAGTAGATGACCCTGCCTTTTACTGCGTAATATTGGTGGTAAAAAATCCTCACGGGAATGAAATTAGGTTCGAAGGTGATTTCCAAAAACAAATGCCTATTTTGAGGCCAAAGATAGATCATTCATCAATAAAAGTATTGAAATTTTGTAGAATGTGTTGAATATAATCGAAATTATTGCGCTTTCTTCGTTAGACTGGGAACTTATTAGCCGTTGTATTATGATAGATATTATATAAAAAACATCTTATATGTGTCACTGTCTACTAAAATCTATTCATTGTTTAAAAATATCCACTATTAAAAAAACAATTTCAAATATATTATAGAATTTTTGAGAGGAAACAACGACCATACTTTGAAATCCATTTCTTTTACTAATTAATGTTTGTAGCATGTATTAACCTCCTGAAGATGTTGTAAATTCACAACAAAATATAGGGATACCTTGAACAAACGAATTTGAATATTAATACAGACCGATTATCCAATACATTTTTTTTCCTATATACATATACAGTGAGCACGTAAAGGTTGGAACAATTTCGTTGAAAGTTTGATTTAGCCATTGGGGAAAAAGCTCAGACAAATCGATTGTATTTATCAGTTATGCATTTTTTGGTGTACTCATATTTTTGCAGACGTGATCGCTGTTCGGGTTATGACGTCATCATAATTTTTTTTAAATGGGAGTACCCATTTTGATAGTACCATCCAAAAGAACGCATTTTTCTGTATACGGACAGCGGCGTGCAAACAATACAGGCAAAAAGGCATTGCCCACCCTAGCAAATTTTAAAATTAATTTATATTATACCATAATTTATTTTTACTACTTCCTTCATTAAATCTTATATCAGCTACTTATATAAATTTATATAATTTATTAATCAAACGTAAACATTTCTGTGGTTTCTCAAATCCAAAATAATGCAATCTTGCTTTTACGCCCACTTCATATTTCCCATGTAGGTGTCCCATAAGAGCGCGTATTAAGGTGGACATGTAGCGATTATATGGAAACAAACAGAAATTTAAAGTCTGCACCTACGGTCGTCAACAGCGTGTATGTATACGTGTGTTTATGTGCGCTGAAAAAGGATGGAGCGACTCGGCGATACTCGAGAATTATTTCGGAGATACTAGGCGGCCTGATCAGTGATCTCGCATCTTTCGCTCAACTAGTAAGTGTCAATATTATTGACGGTATAGTATACAGGGTATACTAATTATTTTCAATAACTTTACAATAGTTTGACTTTAATTTAATAATTTGACCAAGTTAAATAGTGTTATAGTGGAGATTTTAATGATACATTGAATTGTGAAAATGCAGTGTGAATGTGACGAAAGTGAAAATTGTGTACAACGGCTGAAAATAATTTTGTTTAGCTCCAGAACATTTGAAAACAAACATGCCATTATTGCGACTGGTCGGTCAACCCCTGTATTTTATATTGTACAGAAAAAGAAAAACTGTAACAGGTATCTTAGCAATAAATTTTACGAAAACTATTGTTGGCTTACAGATTGTAAACATATAAATAAGATATTGGTCAAGTCTATTATTTTCGAAAGAAAATAATGCGTGGACTAATACCGGCTACGCAGACTTAAATAATTTTACTAATGCTGCAAAAAACATGACCAATGTGAAAATCATTTGAAATCTGCTTTTTCTTTATGCAACTTTGGACAAAATAGGATAGAACTGAGCCTTTCTCGCCCATTTAGAGAGGTAATAGAGCGACATAATTCTAGGGTGGATAGAAATCGTAACCTAATGCGAAGACTTATTGATATAACTTGCTTCTTGGGAAAGCAATAACTACCATTTCGCGGACATATAGAAAACACTGAGTCATCCAACAGAGGCAACTTTATCGAGTGCGTACAACTTTTGGCTAGTTATGATGGGATGCTTGAAAATCATCTAAACGAATCAAATGAAAATGAAAGAAGAAATGTTTTTTCTGGATTTTCCATTCGAATACAAAATGATTTGATACCTGCAATCGATTTTGTACTTAGAGCAAAAATACGGAAAGAGCTGCAGAAAACGGATTTCGTGGCGGTTATGATTGACGAGACACCAGATATAAGCGGTAAAGAGCAACTCTGTGTGATTTTTAGATATTTTACAGAATCGAATGAAATAGTTGATCGTTTTATGGGTTTTATCGACGTAAGTTCAAATCGAACTGCAGACGCGCTAACCAAAATAATTACAGACATTTTAAGTGAATATGAATGTACTTCCAAACTAGTAGCTCAAACTTACGATGGAGCAGCTGTTTTATCATCTAATAAAAATGGGGTTCAACAAAAAGTGCGGGAAATTTGTCCTGACGCGTTATATGTATGGTGTAATGCTCATATTTTAAACTTAGTTCTGTGAAAGAATCGCGGAAACCAAACACTTTATTGGAACAATTAAAAATTTGGGCACATTTCTCCATACCAGTACGAAACGTTCTGAATTCTATAACCGTTTTTGCACTTAAAAGTTACCACGTGTAGTTCAGACTCGATGGGCCTATAACTCCAGAACGGTAAATGTAATTTTTAGTGAACTTTATAATTTAAAAACCATGTTTATTGACATGCTTGAGAATAAAGCAAATTGGGATGGAGAAACTCTTTCGGCAGCTAGAATGTATTTATTTACATTGGAAGATTTTGAATACATATTTTTTGGACATTTTCAATGACATATTTGGCCAGACGGATGTACTATATAATATAATACAGTCAAAACTCTCCGATATTGGTTGTTGTGTTAAAAAAATTGAAAATTTCAAAGTGTTTTTGGACATTTTTTTACGAAATTCGAGGAAATTTATGCAAAAAGTCTAATAGTTTATGGCGAGCCTCAAAGAAAACGAAATATAAGTGACATTACGACGCATTACAGAAGAATTTTTAGAGAAATAGTAGATAACATTAAAAATGAAATTAGTGATCGGTACAGAGAAATTAGACAACTAAATTTTTGTCGCATTCTTGATCCAGACTGTTTTGAAGTGTTTACAAGTAAATTTCCAGAAGAAATATTTAATTAATTAAAAATAGGATATGAAACAAAGTTTGATTTTGACAGATTGAAAAATGAGCTACATTGTTTGTATTCATCACCAGAATTCAAAGGCTTGAATGTCTACGAAATTATACAATTTTGTCATGAAAAAAAATGTGTGAAGGGTTTCCTCAAATAATTAAGTTAGCAACATTAATTGTGACAATACCCGCTAGTTCAGCATCTGCAGAGCGTTCATTCTCTGGACTAAAACGCATTCACACATACCTACGCAATACTCAAGGACAAGAGCGACTTAGCAGTTTGTCAACAATTTCCCTGGAAAAAGAACTATTGCTAGATTTAAAACGTAACTTTACGTTTTATGATGATGTGATAAATGCATTTTTGATTAAACACCGTCGTATTGAACTCATTTATAAAAAATATATATTTTTGGTTTCGGTTTGTGTTTAGTTCTAATAGTATTTATTCGTTTTTGTTGTTACATTTGTTGTGTTTAATTTTTTTTAATAAAATGGCGAACATACTTCCAAAACTTTTTGCCAGCGGCACATTTTTATTTGTTTCGTACCAACTTCCTACCCTACTCCTAATGCCACTGCACGCCGCTGTGTACGTATGTCATATTTTTTATGTTACATAACCGTATGTTAGAGAAATAAAAGATATTTCATTCATAATAATGTAACTTATAAAAATGTAAACCGGGGTAAATAAAACTAGGTAAATATTGAATTTATTGCTGATGTTGAAACTCTTGCTAACATTATTCAAGGTATCATCGTTAATTGAATTAATTTCGGCCCTAACTCTATCTTTTTTAGTTAATCAATATTAGTAGGTCTGTTAACGTAAACTTTTCGTTTAAGGTATCCCCACAAAAAACCTAATGGGGATTGATTAGGAGATCTAGCTGGCCACTCTAAAAATCCTCGTCTACCGATCAGTCTATGCTACCGGGCAATACATTATGGTATCAGCAAGATGGAGCGCCACGGCATTACGGACGACATGTACGTGGATACCTAAATACTATTTTCCCAATAGATGGATTGTCAGGTGAGGCTTTTTAGAGTAGCCAGATCTCCTAATCTATCCCCGTTAGATTTTTTGTGTGTGGGGATTCCTTGAGTGAAAAGTTAACAGATCTAATAATATTGATGAACTGAAAGAGAGAATTTGGATCGAAATTAATTTAATTAAGGCTGATGTCCTTAATAATGTTTTGCAAAAGTTTCAACATCGTCTTGCATATTGTCGAAAAGCAAATTGTTAGTAATTTAAGCATTTAATTTAATAGTTTTCAGGTTTATTCAATCCTGTTTACATTTTTATAAATTACATTATTTTTAAGGAAATAATTTTTATTTCTTGAACATAAGGTTATGTAACATAAAAAAATGTGACATGTGTACACTGACAAATGCGTTCTTTTTGATAGTAATATAAAAATAGGGTAATCCCATTTAAAGAAAATTGATGACGTGATAACTAGAACAGTGATGACGTTATCAAAAATATACACCAAAAAATGCACAACTGAAAAATAAAATCTACGTGTCTCTCCAATGGCCAAATCAAGCTTTTAACGAATTTGAACAAACCTTTACGGGCTATATAGAAAATAGTTCGTTGACGATACCAGTTGGGTCAAACGTTTATTGTGGGGAATGCGGCAATGTGAAGGAAGTAAACTTTTTTCAGTTAATTCTAAGCTTTCGGTCGTTTATTGTAACCATTATCAAAGAAAACTAATTGAGGTTATTCACAATATTTATAAAATCTATTTTGAATGGAGAAAAATTATTGTTTTTGTCAATATGTCAGTGTCAATTTGAAAGTTTTTTATTATGTATATATTTTTTAAAAAAACAATTTTTCTCCATTTAAATCTATTTTATAGATATTGTGAATAGCCTCAATTAGTTTTCTTTTATAATGGTTACAATAATTGACCGAAAGCTTAGATATATAATTTTACTAATTACAAAATAAAAATCTCAATTTTAACTTTTACAATAGATATAAATTATCGTGAATACTTTTAATGGGGTTGCCAGAACTCTCAGAATATATCGAAATTAAGTTTTCCAACTAAAGATCATCATTTCTATTTATTTTGTTGAAATATGTCATCTTTTTACTCCATTGTTTTTCTAGAATGGAAACTCCGCCTTTTGGGTAAAACAATATAAAATATTGGATATTTTTCAGAAGATGTTACCATGATTTTGACACTTCTTACAATTGTGCAAAAAGTGCTGTAATTTCTATAAAGGTCATAGGAATCCTTTTAAACTTGACAGTTTCTAATTTTTGTTAACTAGAAGTAAATAATTTTTTTTAATGTAGAATATAAGAGACGAAGCAGTACAGTCATTAGCAGATAAGTGTCCACGTCTTCATTATTTATGTTTAAGTGGTTGTTCAGCATTAACGGATACATCACTAATATGCCTGGCTACCAATTGTCATCTTCTATCAACGTTAGAAGTTGCAGGCTGTTCATTATTTACTGATGCTGCCTTCCAAGCATTAGCTAGAGTAAGTAAAATTTATAGGAACATTTAGTTAAAATAAGACAATTATATGTATTAACGGTTTTGGCAATTATGGTTCAAGGTACTAGTAAAATTTTGTTGCAGGTACCACTAAACACTCATCTTATTAAATTTTGAATATTGGCCAGTTATTTCTGGATTACTGATACAAAACACACTTCTCAATCTTTTTTTCAACCGAAATTTCTTGAAAAATGTCAATAATAACTAACAATCCAAATTCTGAAGTGTACACACTCTTGTTTTAACAAGGATAAATGAATTTGTAAAGAAGTGTGTAATATTTTATTAAATTCAGCCAAGCGTTTTCGACATTACGTCATCATCAGGGCTTTCGTCAGTCGGTCCAGAGACATATTAAAATTGTCCACATTATTGCGTTTGTCAGTTAACCATGGTAAACAAACAACAAATTACAAACATTTAAACATATAAAATTAAAAATGACACCACACAAACCATATCCACAGTGGCCTTTCCGACCTGATCTTTCAAATTATGTCGAAAGCGCTTGGCTGAATTTAATAAAATATTACACACTTCTTTACAAATTCATTTATCCTTGTTATAATAACTAACCTCCATCATCCAATAGTATTTTTAATTTATTTGCGAAATATTGAGAAGTTTGTCCTATGTAAACAGTATCACAAATATTATAATAAATTAAAAAACAAATCAGATCCTAAATATCAAAATGTAAAACACCTAACTTTCGCATTTTCAAATTATTTTAGTAAATACGAAATTAGAATGTCATAAAGGACATAACACATTCTCAAAATATTTCAACGATTAAAATCAAAAACGCCAAAAAATAAATAAGTAATATTATATATGAAGTAATAATTGTGATGGTATTTATATGGGACAAACGTTTCAATATTTGGGAAATAGATTAAAAAGTTATCAATACGATGGAAGAAATAAAACAGCGTTAACAAACAATGAAATAGTGAAAAAACATACATTTGATTATAAAAACTATCTATAACAGATAAATTTGTTAAAATAGACCAAAACTCAATAATATATATATATATATATATATATATATATATATATATATATATATATATATATATTGAACCAGATATCATAGATAATAAGAGAATTAGTATTATAAAAATATGTTGCTAGTATTAAAATATATGAAAATAATATAATTTAAGAAAACAAGTAAAAAGGAAACACTTTTCTTAATTTAAACAACATATCAAATAAAGATATATTAAATAATAGCTTATAACAATATAATAAATAAAGAATTACCTCAATAATAATACAAAATGCCTAACCAATGTAATGATGTAAATAAAGTTGCCTAAGACGAAGAATAATTTCCATACCATAACCAGCTGTTCACCTAAAAAGATATAATTATATAGTCAAGTCAAGAGAATTTTAGATATAAGTAGTTACATTAGAATACAAATATTGAATAGAATAGAATTCAATAGATTTTCATAGATAAACAAATAATGACATATAGACAAATGATATATGGTAAATAAAATAAACATTGAATCAATAAATAGTAATTTGTTAAAGTTTATTATAAATAATATAATGCAAAGAGTTTAGACAAATAACATAAGAGAATTTATATTTATAATTAATATGAGTGTAACAAGGATATACTATCAATAACAATATTGAATGTTGTACCATGTAAATGTATCTATGTATAACCAATTTTAATTTATTTGTATGATGAAAAAACTCATAGGAACTCTATAAATGAACTAATTATGTAAAAGAGTGTATGTATGAAATTTTTTAATAAGTGATAGAAGTTTCAATTATCTGATTGCAAAAGACAATATCTTATTGGTTATAAAATATGACAGAACAAATTGTGAATCAATAAATAAACTTTGAAATAGTGACCTGAAAAAGAACAAAAGACTGTTTGTTGAAAAAAGTAGAGAATCGAGAGGACGCTTAAAGAGAAGGGAAGCTGGTGTCAAGAAGCGAGGAGTGTGTGTGATGGTGTTCCTGAAATTTCAAGAAATTCCCGGTTTAACACATTTAAACCTATAAAGTACTATTAAATACAATCTTAGTAATACTCACAGTCAATTGTATCAAGTTTTTCGGCAAGAATTTACGAAATTTTAATCAATTTTGGTTTTTTGGAACTTCAGCGGAGTGTAAATATGATCGATCTGAAAAAGAAAGAAACAGACTTTGTATAGTGAATTCATTGCATAAATCGTTAAATTTAATAAAAGGCCGAATTTTCAATAAATTAAAATATTTACTTACGCCATTTTGTAATCGCATAAATCTGGTGATTGAAATTTCATAATGTAATAACTATTTCCATCTGTATATAATTTCTATTTTTCTATCTATGTATATAACAATTTTCTTTCCACAGCAATTTGTATCATATATATATAACTATGATTTATATATAAATTCTTTTATGTGTTTGAACCATTCACTTGTTTGCATCTTCATCAAACTTTGTATAATATGAATAGATGCTTCTTACGTATCAGAATTGTTCGTTTTATGTTAAAGCGCATGACTAGTTTTTCACGCATGCGCATTGATGAAATTATTAAAATAAATAAGTAGATACAATATAACCATTGGCGTCGCATATGATTTTTATCAAATATAAAATATTGCATTGAAAATTAAATCTATTTCAAATAATGTGTTTTCTTTTTATTTAAACAATTACAACAATATAAAATGCCAGGACTCAAAGAGAAAAAGGATTTCATGCTCCCGAATAATCAAATTAAATAAGTTACTAAACAAAATAACAATAACCAACTGAGCTAGCCAAACTAAACAAAAATTCTAAATAATAATCATCTACAAAAATAAGTAAATAAGTAAGTTATTATCATATATAGATCAATATATATATATATATATATTAATACAGTTCTATTATTTCAAATTTTAAAGAATTTCATTCAATTTTTTTATGCAATACTTTTGGCAAACCCTGTATTGTCTATTAAATCAATATGGTTGAAAAACCCGGTTTATGTAAGATCTGGCACATTATTTAATTTCCGATGACATTTACCTGTCACCATTGAAAAAGATATTTAAGGTTAGAGAAAATATAAGTCATGATAGACAAGAAGTAGTAATAAAAGTATTCCAAATCTTTGTTATAAAAGAAAATAACAAGTTTTGTTTTGAAAAAAAGAGGAAAGTTTGTAACCACAGTAGAATGTGGTTATTTATTTGAAAAAAATCAGTAGTTGAATTTTATATCCCGTCGAGACAACATCGTATTTGAGATTTGTCCCAACATTTTGTGAAAATAGTATAATAAGTTAAATAGTATAATTAATAATCATAACTCTACCCATTATAAATTCAGTCTGTGTGTGTGTTTTTTAGAAAATTTAATCGTATTTAAAGAAAAGTGAAAGTTCCAGAATTCTAGATTATATTTAGAATAGTACGAGTTTTTTCCTGTTCCTTAGTATTGGTGAGTCCGCTCCAGTTTATTATTATTTCTCGGAAATATTAGGCCTTTTAACAAAATTAAAATAAATGCATCCAAGTTTTAAGAAATATCAGTTTGAATTCAAATGAAATACCTAATACGTATTGAAAAACTGAACAATTCGAAGAATTTATTTAATTAAAATTTTGGACTGTGATCGTGGTACTTAACATTTATCTGAGTCAAGTGACAATTCGAAATTTTGAACTTTTTGAAAAATTTATAAACTTTGAAATTAGAGATTAGTTGTTTTTAGTGTGTAGGTTGTTCTTAATTTTAATTTCTGTAGGAAAATACGATTTTGTTATTAAATATATAATTGGGAAAAACTAAAATTTGAATTTTGTGATTTACTAATTGAATATAAATTTTGAATCTTAACTTACTGTGGTATTCGTTTATAACATATTTTGATAGAAATTAAAAATTTCTTACTCAATAAAAATTTTAATTTTGGCAGTGACATTTGGATTATTATTGGTGACAGATAATTCATTTAAAAATCGTAAATGTCATAAGGCAATTGAAAAGCCTTTATAATCTAGAACAAACAGTCACACGAGACTATTGTGTAAATAATCAGGAATAAGAGTTAATATTTAATTTGGACAATACTTTAAACTTATAATAAACATTTATTAATATTTTTAATAACGATTTGAACCCACCCTGAGATAAGAGTGATAAAAATTCATTATAAATAAATTCATCTTTTGATATAATTAAAAAAAAAGTTTTATAGCCAGAAATTACTTGACAACAACTGTCAGATTGAAATACATATCATACGGTAATTAAGCTGTGTGTACAATTGTGTCGTTGTAAAGCTGCGTGCACAATTTTGACGCATCTAACGTAAGACGTTTCTTAAGATGTAAAATTTAAATGAATTTTAAAATATTTTAAACAGAGTTGAAATCGGCTTAGTTTTTTTTTAAAACTATAAAATATTTAAAAATTAAACATGTGTAGAATTTTTTACATCTTGAACAGAGGCATAGTATATTTATCTTTTATAAGGAATTCTAACAGAAAAAGATGAGTTTATTAAATTTTAATTTTTTCAACCTTGTATAAAGTCATGTGAGGTTGATACCAATACACTTAGTAGCAAAAGCATCCCATAATTCTAATAGTTGTAATTCGTCTAAAAACAGATATAATCAAATAATTATGATATTACCCTGTATAATGAGAAATAAAACAAATGAAACCAAATGTTTTTTTAAATGATTATTTTTTGACCACTTTTTTTACAAAAGCGATTTCTGTATTATATCTTCATGATAGTAAAATATAGGCTAGTTGATTTTTTACAATAAATTAGTTTCTCTAGTGTGTGTACATCTAAAATGAATCCACACGGAATACAAAATTGAAACTTAATAGAGCAGGAATCTGCTCTGCAGAACATGTACATGCAAGTGATATTGATGACTTAATTTCGTTATACTCCCACATTTGAAAAATTTCAAATCAAAATTAAATTAACTCACGTTTAGTTCATTTTTGCGACTTTTTAAAAAAAAATGGATTAATAATAGATGGTTTTTTTTTATTTTGAAATTTTTTGCGCATCAACCCCTAGGGTTATTAGCGCCCAACAATAAATTTACATTTAAGTCATGTACATAATAGGATTTTCAAACTTTATATAGTAAGTTAACCGCTTTCAGGAAAAGTAACAATTTTTCAACGTCACAGTTTTCTCCGATAATGTCTGTGATATTATTTGGTAAATTATACCGCGATAATTGATGAGCAAAACGGGTACACTCCACTAACACATGCACTACCGACACTGGAACCTGACATGTTTCACATATGGGTGCCGCAGAATGAGACATTAGGTGGCCGTGGGAGAAACGAGTGTGTCCAAGTCGAGTTAATATTATTTGATCTCTTCTTTTGGCTGGAAGGAAATTTCCAGACAGCTACACTTTTTTTCACTATCCTCAATTGTGATTGAGATCTAGACCAGCAGTTTTGCCAGTGACTGATGACTAATTGTTTAAAAAAGTTTTTACAGTCTGTCACTGTAGTTCTTGATACTAAAGTGCAATTTGGATCTTGAGTTGTATTTTTGGCCTCGAGATCTGCCTTTTCGTTTACGATTATTCCTATGTGTGACGGAACCCATAAAAAACGAATATCCTTATGAGCTTCTTGTAGATTGAACAGCTCTCTTCTGATAATTTGTACTAATGGATTCGAGGAGTACATTTGGTGAATGCTCTCAACAGAGCTTAGAGAGTCCGTAATGATCAAAAAATGACTTGGTTCGTGGTTTTTTTGCATATATAAGGGCGTGAAATATTGCGTACAGTTCTCCAGAGTATACACTTGCCATTTCTGGTAGCCTAATTCTAATAACAGCACTGGGAGCGATAATTGAAATTCCTACCCCTTTTCCATTTTCGAGGAATCTGTGTAGATTTGTGTGTATTGACTAAGTCTGGACACTTTTTCATGGAATGCTGTTCTAATCAAGGCTTGATTTGTTTCGTATTTGTTGAAATTTGATAAGGAAGTATCGCAGTACGGAAGTTTCGTTAGCCAGGGAGGAACGGGATTAAGGTTCAGCGGGAAATTTGTAGGAATGGAGGTATCAAATAAGATAAGGGATCTATTTATTCTCTCATATAGAGAGAGATCAATTCGTTTTCTTTTTTTATACTCAGAGTTAAACCGATTTGACAGTGCATTTTGATATACCGGATGATTTAGATTTGAGGAAACTGATGCGGTGTACGCGAGGCTTAGATGATAACGTCGAAGATGGAGGGAAGTTCAGAAGCTTCACATAGCAAACTGTCAATAGGACTCGAGAGCGAAAAGCCCCAAGGAAGATTCGGATTGCAGAGTTTTGAACAGAGTTAAGACGACTTAGGACGTTTTGTTTAGCTGAGTTGTATGCCACACTGCCATAGTCCAGGCGAGACCTTATTAGGGCACGATATAGGCGAAGTAGACAGGCAGAATCAGCTCCCCAATTTTTATCTGATAATGCTCTTAACATATTAATTCCATTGGTAGATTTAGTAATAAGATTATTGATGTGGGACTCCCAGGTCATTTTAGAGTCCAGGATAACTCCTAGAAATGTAAGATTTTCATGATAGTGAAGGTTTTCGTTATATAATTTCAAGTTAGTGTAAACCAGCAAAGGAGTTTTAGAAAACATTAGACATTTTGTTTTCGGGATGGAGAAGGTGAATCCAGTTTCTCTGGACCAATTCTCCAATTGGTGAATTTGCTGCTGTATAGCAGTTTTCATGAAATCTAAGTTTTTGCCTTTGATAGAAATTACTAAGTCATCGGCAAATAGTCTACCTTTCAAAGGATAATTTATATTTGATAACACGCTGTCTATTGCTATTAAAAAAAGGGTTACACTAATGACTGATCCCTGGGGTGTGCCATTCTCCAGGGATTTTAATTGTGACAATTTACTGTTTGCTTGTACACGAAAACAACAAAAGCTAGCATATTTCCATTTATTCTCATCCCAGATAAAGTTCTCAGGATATTATGCCGCCACGCTGAGTCGTAAGCTCGATTAATGTCAAAGAATACGCTGAGAACTTTTTGTTTGTTAAGAAAAGCCTCATGGATATCTGATTCTAGATCAACTATGTTATCTAAAGTTGAGCGTTTTTTCCTGAAACCCGTTTAATGTTTGGATAAGAGAGAATTTTTTTCAAGGAACCACGTTAAGCGATAATTAATAATTTTTTCCAATAACTTACCAATGCTTGATGTGAGAGAAATGGGTCTGTATGATGTGGAAAGGTGCGGAGAGTTATTATTTTTTTAAATTGGAATTATATATGCCTCTTTCCAGGAGTTTGGTAGACTTTGGTTGAGCCAGTAGTAGTTAAAAAATTTTAACAGATAGAGCATAGATTGTTCAGATAAATTCTTTATAAAAATCACTGGTATATTATCTGGACCCGGGCCACTATTTTTGGTGGATTTGAGAGCGTTTTGTAGTTCTTCTAGTGATATTGGCATATTTAGAGGGTCGTTTTGTTGTTCGGTCACAATAATGGGGAATTGTGCTTCTATTTGGATCTTCTTCTGAAGGAACTCTTGACTGTAGTTTGAATGTATCAGCGAGTTATTCAGAGATTTCTTTAGTACAAGTTATAGTCTCAATCTTGAATAGATAAGGAGTTTATGTTGAAATAAGAGTATTTACCAGCAATCCTTCTCATCTTGCTCCAGATTTCCATTGAAGGGGTTGTTACACTAATAGACGAGATGTAGTTTTTCCAAGAGTCTTTTTTGCATTTTTTAATAATGTAACGTGCTCTTGCTCTCAAATTTTTGAAAATTTGTAGGTTTTCAGGAGAATTTTGACGTTTAAGTCTATTAAAAGCATGTTTGCTTTGTTTTATGGCTTCCTTGCAAGTATGGTTCCATCATGGTACTTTTCTGCGTTGTGAGGACATACTAGTGGATTTATCTACAGAGATATTGGCAGCTCTTATGATCAAAGAAGTTAGAATATCTAGCCATTCTGATTGGTTTCTATGCTCGAAATCAGTTTGAACAAGAAAGTTGTCCATTAATTGTTTGTATAGATCCCAGTTTGCAGTTTTTATCTTCCATTTGTTCCTATCAGGGTTATTGATGGAAATGAATGAGCTGTTATGTATTTCTATGGGGTAGTGGTCACTCCCATATAGATCGGGCAAAACATTCCATGTTATGTTAATATTCGAAATTGGATCCGATATGCTTAAATCTATGTGTGAAAAACTAGCGTTTCTGGCATTAAAACGTGTAGGGTGTCCGTTATTTAAAATATTTAGGTTATGCTGTTCGATAACATCCGAAATTAAAGTACCTCTGTTATCATTTGATGGCGAACCCCAAGTTAATGATGTCCATTGAAGTCACCAACAATAATTTGTGGGCAAGGAATAGTTTTAATCTCAGCTTTTCCATAACTTTCACATTTTCCAAAATTAAATATTTTATATGTTTTGGCATCTATAACTTTAACCGTTTTTTAAAATAAATTTGTTTTCACTCAATTGGCTTAGAGAATAATACACTTAGCAGCAAAAGTATCGCACAATTTCAATAAACGCCAAAAAACCAAAATACAAATGTTTTTTTTAATTCTGTATTTTCTTTTGACATCTTCTGGCATGCTAAGAATATGATTCTAATGATATTGTGTGGTATTGTCTCCCATATATCAAGCAGGGTATGCCCGTATCTCATGTGTGTTCTATGGGGTTGATATAAGGCCTTCTAGCTAGCCATGCCATGGTATCAATTCCTACTTGTTCCAAATACTCTTGTACAATTATAGCAATTTGGGGCCGCATTATCCTGCATAAACAGAATATTTTCTCCAGTAAAAGGGATATATGGCATAACGCGATATTCTAAAATTGACTTTGAGCAGTGAGAGTCCTATTTTGAAAAAGTAATAACTCTGTACGTGTCTCCATAGTTTATTCTAGGAAGAATGTTACACTGGGCATATCGCTCTCCTTCACGTTCATATACTCTTACTGGTTGATCATTATTGAACAAAGAAAACCTGGATTCATCAGAGAAGAGAACTCTGGCCCAATCGTCTTCTGCTCAATTTGCATGATCTCGAGCAAACTGTATTCTTCCCCTCCTATGATATGCAGATATTTAACTTGTCAAATCAAATTGTAAATTGTTACCTGTGTCAGGAAACTCGGGGGAAAAGAGGCGCAATCGAAATAGCATCTTGCATTTGCGATTATTTGCTATCCCATCCGATGATCAAAGAAGTTCAAATGATGTCTGACAGATACGGGATAACAAAAAAATCTATTTTTGCTGCTATGTGCCTTCAGTTTACCATAATTTGGTTCAAATTGATCATACGTTTTTTGAGTCTGGCCACACAGAAATGTAGTGCGACTATATACATTTAGAAATTGAACTAAAATCAAAATATATGTACCTGTACATTCTTCTGAAGGCTGGGCTCAAACCATCAGAAGCGCTCGTGTAAAACCACGACCTTTTGAAGTAAAAAATTTAACACATGAAGATTTTTTAGACTTTAAAATCATTTGGCGTACATCATTTAATCTGAGCAAAATTCCCGGTCGTCAAGTTGTTTGGATTCACTATCTCAAGGCTGATCAAACAAAAATACTTTACAAATTTAATTATAACGATGAATTCGAAGAGGCAAGTATTACCAAGTCTAAAGGAAGGCCAAGAAAGGTGCAGTTAGATAAAGCTTACCGTGATGACTTACCAATTAATGGTGTAAAGTTTCAAGATCTACAAAAAATGTGTAGCGATCTGACTATACCACAAATTTATCATCCTCTTCATAATTCACTGAAGGTCAATGATAAGGTCAGAGACAGATTGCCTGAACCTGATGATAATGAAGAATGTGTAAATAGAAATGAAGATGAAGATTGTTAGGTACGCAACATTCAATATTTTCTTATACCTACTAGTTGATAATTATCTGAAATAAGTGTGACTGATTTTTGTTATAGATATTAATATTATCATTATTAAATAATTCAAAATATTTTCTTGTTTACTTTCTTAAACCAATCTTAATAACTATTTTTAACAGTGTACTGCCATAAATATGAATGTTTTTTTATAACCCACGCGTGTATCGTGAATGTGACAAATTCATATTCTTGGCATTGTAATAGAAATGCATAAGCTTTTCTGAATGTAATACATTCGCTGGTTTGGTTTTGTAAAAATAAGGTGGATATCCACGAATGTGAAATTTTCAAAAAATTTGACTAAAAATAATAGGTGGGCTTTAAATTGTTTAATGCCTATGGATACGGCAAAAAACTGATTTTTCACAGCAAACTAAAACATTTAAACGCTTATATTTCAGAATCACGATTTTGCACATTCTTGTTTATTTGGCATTAGACCGACGATATGTGTATGAAGGTCAAAAATCTGTTTGTACATGTGCTGTTCCTAGTCGTAAGGGTAGGAGGTCAGGATTTTCATTTAGATGATTGAATTATCAGAGCGTCAATTACCTGAAAAAGAAAATTATATTTGGCAACTTAACTGGACCCTATTAACAGAATAAACGAGTATTTTAACTGGAAAGGCATATTTGACATCAATATTAATTGAGGACTAGACAAAATCACCGCGAAATTGCTAAAGAACTATATATTTAATTAGAATTTAGAAATGACAACTACTAGAATTGTTAGAAATGTGTAGTATGTGATAATTGTGATATATACAAATTCTGAAATAATATATTTGTTACATACATCATATTATTATGAACTTTATTCATTGAAATACAAATACAATATATAATAATAAAATATAAAATGAATGCATGCATTACAGGTGATGAATAAAGAAATAATCGATAAGTGATCAATCACTTGTTTCGATATTTGCGGAATATAAATATAAAAATAATTTCATGTATATGAACATGCTTAGAATATATAAAAATACACATGAAAATAAAAATGTTATCACAATTATACATTATGCAATATTAAAATTATTGAGCCAAAATAGAAATAGATATATACATATATATAGACATACACACATATATATGCATATATACACATATACATACATACACACATACACACATATATACATGCAAAAGCACATTCTAAAACATATAAAATGCGCATTAAAATGTTAATCACAATATAAAATATTAAAACTAAGACAAATAGCATTAAAAATTGATACAGTAAAAATATAAAGATATAAAACCAGAACAGAGTAAAATCAAGAAACGAGTCAGATGATGAAGAGCGGATCATCTATATTAATGCAGTATGTATGTTGATTATGGTCTCGATTCTATCAGATCGATTATTAATTTTCTGTCGTTACTTAAGATGTAATATTTTAATTTTTTTTTGAAGTTAGCTTTATTTCTTTCAGATCTTATAGTGTTCGGGACATTATTGTATAATGATTTTGTGATATAGGAGTGAGATCTTTGGGATATTGATTTTTTACACGTAGTACTACCGTAATGGGTTTTCGGCGGGTATTATACTCATGAGTGGGTCCTGCTATATCACCAGATAGGTGGAATTTCACATTGGTACAGAAATAGAATAACTGCCTGACATCCATGACTTCTGATTGTTTGTATAGTAGTTCCGAAGAAAACCTTTTTTTCATTATCACTTTCAGAAACCTTTTTTCTATGATACTTCCTTGACTGTTCAATGTAAATATTTGATTAATGTAGAGATTAAACAAAAGAGGGCCTAAAACGGTTCCCTGCGGTACGCCATATTCAATTTTTCTCTGATCGCTCAATGTTTCAGCCACTTTCACCTCTTGAGTTCTGTTGCTGAGGTAATTTCTAAGTAAATTTGCACATTTACCTCTCATTCCTACTCGTTCTAGTGTAATTATGAGCAATCGGTGACTAACAGTATCGAAAGCCTTCGAAAGGTCAATGAAAACACATAGACAAGGATGTCCATCTTCCAACGCGCTATGTATTTTTTCGGTCAAAGCTAATACAGCATCTTCCGTTGAAGTATTTTCCTTGAAACCATATTGTTTATGGGAGATCAAGCCGTATTTTTTTATGAAGGATGTCATTCGGTTCTTCAGAAACATTTAGAAGATCTTCGATAAATGCGTGATAAGGGAAATCGGTCTGTAATTGGTAACTATCGTTTTGTTCCCTCTTTTAAAAATTGGTATTACTATCGATTTTTTGAAACCATCAGGCCAGATTTCCAATTCCAAGCATCCATTTAAAATGTATACTAGGGGATGAACAATATATTGTGCAATAGATTTGATAGTTTCCGCTCTTATCCCGTCCTTACCAACGGCTTTCTTATCTTTCAATTTTCTTATTATGCTCAAAAGTTCAATAGAATTGCTTGGTGCTAGAATCATAGTATTAGGTAGAATATCGTCAATGAATTCGTGATTACTATTTGTTTTGATTTTTTCAGCAAGTGTTTTTCCCATTTCAATGAATCTCAGATTGAATTCATTTGCAATATCTTTGCTATCATGGAGAGGTTCTCTCTTTACGTTTTGGACAGCCGCTATTTTATTATGTTTTGTTTTCGAGTTACTCAATTCCCTTACCTTTTTCCATACCTTTTTTATAAGTAGGTACTCTCTCTCTTGTCTCTTATATTCATGTTAACATGTAGCCTGCTGTAATTAATCTAAATGAGGTCCACGATATCACGATTGGAATAACACAACATAAAAGAATATTGTTTATTCTTTATGATCTTGATTACAGATCCTATCGAATATAAGTATTAAAATTACAAAATAGACCAGGAGGAATCGGCGCATGAGTACCGAAAACTATTCCACCTCAATTTTTTTATGCGATCCTCTTTGAATTGCCCTACTGATGATATAAATGCATGTTGCCATGGGGCAACCTAGTGCCATATTGTTTAAATCGAAATTGTTTAAACAATTGGAAGGAATTGTTATTTTTCAACCGGACAAATTTTTTTTATATTCTTTATTGAAATACAAATAAAAAAGGTCCTATGACTTTTCACGATAAAGTTAATATTTTTAGAGATATGAATTTTTAAAGGTTCGAAAAATCTCAAATTTGAGTACTTTTGACCCATGAAAAATATATTAAAAAAATAAAATAAAATATAAATAACAATTTTTTTAAATTCTTTATACAATAGTTAATAATATTCTTAATAGATTTAAGAAAATTTCATTGTTTATACCTGTTTTTTAATTGTTAATTTCGCGCGCTCACAAGTATGCGTCGCTACCTTTAAGTATCACCGTCTCTCTCTGACTCATGCGCTGCATCGACATCTCTGTGTCCTGAATCATTATTTATCATTTATCTAAGAAACTATTAATGTAATTAAAATTACTTTTTTGTTATTATCATAGTAATTTATGCATTTTTATCAACAATAATAAGATATAATGGTATTTGAAAAATTTTTGGAATCACAATTATATATAAATAATAAGCTTTTGCTCAAAAACATACATTTGGATAAATGCATTGAATCCGGAATATAAAACGGAATATCATTATACGAATTGTTCTTTTAATAATTGTGTGTTCAATAAATAATTTTTTTAGAATTGCAAAAAAAATTCTTACCGTATATCCCTAGATTATTGATAAATAACTCATAATTTTCTGACAACTTCCTCAACCACGTTATTTTAGGTAACAGCCCTGTTTACAAATAACGAGCTTTGGAAAATTGTGATAAAATTATTTCCTTAGTTATCAGTCTCTTTGGGATATTATAGTTGAAAAGAAATTGTAGAGTCCGCCTTTGATACAGTGTCATCATTTATCTAGAAGTCCTGTGTACTGTCTGGCGGGAATTTAATTATTATTTATTTAATCATAATGGATATAATTTTGAGGTTAGACGCAATCACTTATCAACCAGCTTCAAATGACTCATTAGACATGCCGCCCCGTCCGGAAAATTATTATTGCAATAAATCATCTATCTGCATAGTAAGGTGAAATACTATAATATTTACATGTTAATTTTGTTATTTAGAATTGCAGGTATCTGGAGAAAATGGACTTAGACGAATGTGTTCTCATAACAGACGCCACTCTTATTCATTTAGCTATGGGTTGTCCAAGAATTGAATATTTGGTAAGCTTATTTAAAAAAATATTGTAACCTAAACTTACCTTCTCGGCTCAGCTCAGGTAGTGGTATTCGGCCTCAGTTACAGTATTTTTTATTACCTCAACTGGGATAAGGTGAAACAATAAAAAAATTTCAGGAATAATGGATTTATTAATCATGCAAAAATAAATTCACTTTAACTATGTATTCACAATACAATACGAATAAAAATCGGTCTAACAATCAAAATAACCAGCTCAAGATTTTACATAAATATATCGAAAATAAGTTTAAGGACTTATGTTGGAGAGGCTTAGGATGTACAGCTCTCAGCGATATCTTGGAGAAGTGGTAGTTGAGATGGGTGCGCGATGCTATAGAGTTCTTGAAGGTCAAAGTACAGTTCTTGAGGTCCAAGTTCACAAGATCCACGGTACGAGCAGCAGAGTAGCAAAATCGAAATGTCACCACTTGATAGTATATTAAGTACAAAGTGTCAAAAAGGTTACTTTAGTCACGAGTTTTACTAGGCACGAGTGGAGCCAAGCGGAACGAGTTCCTTGTGAAACGAGTGACTAAAGACGGTTTTGACACGAGGTGCTTACTATACTCTTTCTTCGCCCGCGGAAAGGAAAAAATTATATTATATTTGAATTAATATTCATTACATGACGGACGATGGCTGACAGCTGACTGACAAATAAAATGACGCAGAATAACAAAATTATCAAGAAGCATGAAATTTAACATACCAAAGATACACTTGATTTGACGTTTAAAAAACAAAAGATAAACGAGATGTGACTTTTCGCATTTGAAACACTAGTGTTTAAAGAGTCGTTTTGTGCATGTCAAAACCCGTGTTCAAAGTGCGGTTTTAGTAGCGGAAGTAGAAAAAAGAGATTTAACGTTTGACGAAATAATTGCTTTTTAAGCGGAGAATAATCAGGAAAAGAGAGCGTTGAATCGGAATTTGCCGATTTAAATAGACGACTTTCGTTTGTAAAAACAATTCATTCGACTTGTTTTTAAAATAAGGAACTTAATATTTTTTAAGTAGAGATGAAAGTAATTAAAGAATAAATATCGCTACGAAATAACTTCAAAGAAAAATTCTTAACAGTATTTTATGGTAATGCGCGGAATATCCATTTATAGAGTTATAAAAATGAGAAAACACTAAATACATTATAATTCAATTTTTCACTGTGGATAACTCAGACATAAATTGACACCTGGTTGGCATTACAGCATTTATACATGTAACTGAACTCGTCACAATTTAAAAGCTTACTAACAAAATATGAAATATTAATAATAAAATTATCAAAAAAAAATTAATGTGGATAATAAATAAAAAAAACTATAGCTATTTGATTTTCTTTTAGACTTTATCTCACTGTGAATTAATAACTGATGAAGGAATTCGCCATCTGTCCATGTCGCCTTGTGCAGCTGAAAATTTAACAGTTTTAGAATTAGATAATTGTCCCCTCATAACAGATGCTTCTTTGGAACATTTAACTTCTTGCCATAATTTGCAACGAGTAGAATTGTATGATTGTCAACTAATTACTAGGGTTGGAATACGAAGACTTAGAGTAAGTACGTTTAACAGCTTCCATATTTTTAAAGTCTCCTCTACACGTCAGCAGATGTCATCTGCGGATGCGTGCGCCAACGTGTAGGCGGGGGTGTTGATCGTCTGTGGTAGGTATTTAAAGTCGGCAGATGCGTCTGCCACCAATATGTTTGCTGTCGGTGTTTTGGCATACATCAAAGAGTTTTGTCGCGTCCGTCCACACGTCAGCCAACGCATCAGTTTTGGTGCAGTTGAGAATGAGAGTGCACGCGTTCCTCATGTAATTTTTTCTTGTTCATTGAAATGGCTAATGAGGAAACATTTAAGTTAAATAAACAGTAGCGGCAGCTACAATCTCAAAATCCATTTTTTAAATGTCTCGTGCGAGTTGCATCTATTGAGAATTGACTCCGACTGACTACGGACTTTTGGACGGATCGTGATGATATATCTGCTGATGTGTCTGCCGACGTTCGCTGACGCATCTGTCGACGTTGTAGAGGACACTTAAACTTAACTCAAGATAGAAAAACAACATAGTTGATTAATCGAATCTAATTAGGCAAATGTTACTTTTATAGTTGGTATTTATAAAACTATTTCTCTATGAATATACCATAACAATAACTGCGCTGGAGTAAATGAAACATTATCTTGGTCTATCTCTCGCTTCATACAGTTCTTACTGCGAATTCGTTGATCTTGACTGTTTCCCTCCCTAATTTCTTTCGCAGTTTGTCGTTTTCTTTATTATAACTCAGTGTTGTATCGGCGGGGTTCTTATACTTATACTATAAATTAACAGCGTTTGTAGTAACTTTAGAAAGCGTTAGGCATTCTGCAGATATTTCTAGAGTTTGGTTGACCAGTGCTTGAGTTAAGGGTGTTGTATCAAGACTATGAAGATGTTAATTTTTGGTTGATTGGTGCCACGCTATGACTGTCCAGGCATAAACATCCCAATTTTTCTCTTGAATAAACCGTTTATAATAGCAAGCGACATTTTGAGATTACAACTCTGAAGCCTTCGTTTTTGTGTGTTTGGACAAGTTGGTTAGTCAGTTACACATCCTTATTAAGGAAACATAATAGGTACACTCACCGGCAAAATAAACGATCCAAAAAATTGCTGAAATCTGCTCATTAATAAATTTGTTATTTTCTTCTTCTTCTTTTCTAAATCCTTTTGCCCTTTCAGGCGTCGGATGTGGATTCCGTGTCCTGTACCCATTTCTTCCATGCCTTTCTGTCTCTTGCTAGATTTTTCATTTCTGCTATGGTCTTTCCTCTTTCTAAACCTATCTCTTGTATCTGGTCTAACCATTTCCTTCTAGGCCTACCCCTTTGTTTTTTGATCGGCTTTCCAATCTCCATTATTTTCCTAGTTAATCTATTTTGTTCCATTCTTACCATATGACCATACCAGCTAAGTTGTCTCTTTTTTATTTTACCAATTATCGCTTCCTGCTTAGTTGTCTCTCTAATAACGTCATTTCTAATCCTATCCCATTTAGTTTTCCCTGAAATTCTTCTTAGATGCTTCATTTCTATGGCATTTATTTTAGTTTCGTCCTTTTTTCGCACATTCCAATTTTCACTTGCGTATATTATTGTAGGAACTGTTATCATATTATGAATTTTCATTTTTACTTCTAAGTCTATATCTTTATGTCCAAGAATTGTTTTATTTAGAGAGTTATATTTTTGTTGATTTATTTGCTCTGTTTGTTATTTCTGCATCTATTTTTCCATCTGCTGTTACTATACTTCCTAAATATTCAAATGTTGTTACTCTTTCTAGAGTCTGGTTTTTGCATTTAATATCTCTATTATTTTGATCACCTGGTTGTTTTTCATTTATTATCATCACTTTTGTTTTATTTATGTTCACCTCCATATTCATGTTCTCTACTTCTTTAGTCCAAATATTCACTAGTCTTTGCATTTTGTTCTTTGTATTCGCCACTAAAACCACATCATCTGCATATAGTAGACTACTCAGTTTTATTGGTTCTAAATTTCTGTGTCCAATTATAGTATTCAGCTGCTCATACTTTTCTTTGATTCGTTTCACAATCTTATCCATGATTATTATAAACAGTAGTGGGCTTAAACTGTCTCCTTGTTTTATTCCCTTACACATTTTGAATTCTTCAGACCTTTGGCCTGCAATCTGTACCTTGGCTCTAACTGTCTCGTATACACTTTTAATTATATTTATTAAGGTGGGTGGTACTTCCATTTCCTCCAGGGTTCTCCATACTTCTCTTCTATCTACTGTATCAAAGGCTGCTTTTAGATCTATAAATGTAAGGTACATTTCTTCTCCCTCTTCTATTTTTCTTTCGATTATATTCCTTAGTATATAGATATTGTCATTTGTTTGTCTTTCAGGTCTAAAAGCTCCCTGTTCTTCTCCTAATTTTGGTTCTACATATTCTCTTAATCTTTTTTCTATTATTTTTGTGTACACTTTATAGCTAGTTTGGGCCAAACATATTGCTCTGTAATTCTCACATTGTGTCTGTTCTCCCTTTTTATAGATGGGTACTATTAAGTTATTTTCCCATTCCCTTGGAATTTTTTGTTGTACCCAGGCTTCTTTGCATACATTCCATATCCATTCTTTTCCTCTTTCTCCTAATGACTTAATCATCTCTGGCGCTATCTCATCTTCTCCGTTAGCCTTGCCTATTTTGATTTTTTGTATTACTTGATCTATTTCTTCTTTATTTGTTATTTTAAAATCGATTTTATTTTTTTTCCATATTGTAGGTAAATTCATATGAAATATAGCACATGCCTTGAATTTTAAGAAAATTGGGCGAACATAATTTTATACAGGGTGAAACAGTGTTAGAGCTGTTCCACCTTGTAATTTCTTATTTTGTTATCAAGACACATTTTCTTCTCAACTTCTGTTTGTAATAATTACAATAGCTTACTTTTTGTAAAAGTTAGAACGGTTTAAAAAAACCTAACATTTTTCCTACGGTAATAACTATAAGTTTAAGAATTAAACTTGTTTGCATAGAGGTCTATGGTATTACTGTTAACTGTGAAATCTAAAACTTGTCAATTAAATGTTGGAACGTGGTTCTTGTCGAGTAGTAATTTAAAATATGGATTTTTCTGTTATTGACGAAGCGAGAGTATTAGTATTATGTGTCCAGAGTGTTGGGAGTTTCAAGATGTTAAGTTCAAAAGAGCTGTGAAACGGTCTCGTTAATTTGGTGTGTTCACAAGAAGAAATCATTATGGTTGAAAAAAATCTACTAGTGAGTGAGAGAATCGTTTTATAATGCTAAATGTTTTGAGGGATAGAAAAGTGACACAACAATAAGAAATCGGCTTTTTGATATTTAACTGCGTGCCAGCAGAACCTTCAACTGGTCTAGAGTTATTGAGATACCATCGAATTGAACGCCTTAGATTTGCTGGGGAACATGAAAAGTGAGGTAACGAAGAATGGAGCATTATCCTATTCACGGATGCGTCAAGGTTTTCTTTTAGAACACAGGATGGACGTGAAAGAATTTAGCGGAGAGCTGTTGAACGTTTCTTCCAAAACAACTTTTCTCCTAGAGTAAGTTATTGAGGCGATTCGCTAATGGTGTGGAGTGGCGTATGTTTTGAAGCTCGTACGGATTTAGTTATAATGAACAGGGGATTGATATCAGCCGATAGATACATGAGAGAAGATTTCGAGTTACATATTGTTCTCTTTGCACCGTTCATCGGAGGCGATGCTCTAAACACAGACCTAAATCCAATTGAGCATGATTGAGATGCTGTTGGGAGCAAACTACGATCTCGTGTAACACCTCCTGCAAATTTACAGTAGCTGGGCGACGTTCTAATTGGAGAATGGAATCAAATCGACCAGGCTTATATTTGAAACTTAACACGTTCCTTGCCAATGACGTGAATTCGCGTCATTGGCAATGTATCATACACGCCGAGGACGTGAATTGGAGTCATTGTATACGGTACTTCTACGAACTCCAAAGTCAACCGGCGTGGCAAACGTGGATCTAATATTTGTATGGCGTATTCCTAGAACTGCAGGTAACATCGTGGCGGCTTTGTTTTTTCAGTTGAAGTTTTGAAATCTGTGTGTGCACATGGTATTTCTGTGATATAATGGATCGACCTAGTACATCAAAGGATACGTGTGATATAGAGTTTACTGATGAAGAAAGGTCAAAAAGGTATATTTAAAGTAAAAGTACTAATTGAAAATATGAATTTGAATTAATTTAATTCGAAAATTTGAGGTTATGTTTGTTTTTTATTACAGGTGGCAAAAGAAAAAAGTTTATTCTCCAGAGGAGGCAATGGAACTGTTATTTGCGGGTGAATTTGATTCGGATGAAATTCAAAGTGATTTCGAAGATTATTACCACATTGAGGGAGAGTCTTCTGAGACTGAGTCTGATGTGAATGAGAATCCTGATAATCAAAATGCTCATAATCAAAATTCTGAAGAAGTTTGGGAATGGACCGACACCGTTAATTTAAAAGTAATCCACTTTACCGCCACACATATTCCACTAAATATTGAAAAAGTAAATGAACCCTCCGAATATTTTAATTTAATAGCAACAGATCAATTTTTAGATTTGGTAGTTTCGCATACAACTAAATATGCAGAAGAAATATTTCTTGAGGGAGTAAGTGAATATTCAAGAATAACATCATGGAAGGATGTAAGTAACCCAGAGTTTAAATTTTTTTGGGACTTCTATTTCACACACGTACAATAAAACTTAATAGAATTGAGGACTACTGGAAGACTTGTTACCTATTTAATATTCCAGTCTTCAGAACTTTTATGTCGCGCAATAGATACCTGATGTTTACATTTTGCCGATAATCCTCACGGACGGCCTATTCCAATCGATCGTCTCTACAAAATACGACCTGCGATAGATTTTTTTATTAGACGCATGAAAGATATTTATTGCCCTGGAAAAAATTTATCCATAGATGAATCAATGATGCTATGGAGAGGGAGGTTGGCTTTTCGCCAATATATCAAAGATAAACGACATAAATATGTGGTAAAATTCTACATGTTGTGTGAGCCGGAAGGAATTATTCAAAAATTTATCATTTATACTGGTGCCAAAGATCCAGAAATAGGTGGAAAAGGACAATGTTCAAAGGTTGTAATGAAGTTATTAGAGTATAATCTTGAAAAGGGACATGCAATATATTCGGACAATTTTTATACCAGTGTAAATTTAGCTTACAATTTATTGAATAGAGGAACTTACTTGACGGGATTGTTAAGATCTAAAAGACTAAATAATCCTACCGAAATTTTAGAAAAAAAATTGCGCAAAGGAAAATTTGTTGTAAAATATGCAAACGGAGTCAACGTTTTGAAGTGGATGGACAAAAGAAATATATTTATGTTATCTACGGAACACGAGGGAAAACTTATCAATACTCAAAATAGACGGGGACAACATCAAGGGAAACCACAGTGTATTGTTGAATATAATAAATACATGCGTGGTGTTGATAGAAGAGACCAAATGTTCTCATATTATAATTGTGAACGGAAATCAATGAGATGGTACCAGAAGGTAGACATACATATAATGCAAAGCATGCTGATAAACTCTTATTTCTTATACAAAACAAACGTACCGGAAGGAAAACTGTCTTTGTATGAGTTCAGATTAAAAGTGATTGATCACCTTTTCATGAAAAAGACACTAATAACGTCCCCAAAAAAAGAAAAAAAACAGTAGTCATTGTCCACAGAAAATTCAAAAACAGAATAAGGATGGCAATCTTCGTTCAATACGACGAAAATGTAAAATGTGCTATTCTAAGAAAGTAAGAAAAGACACTATGTACTGTTGCCTTGAATGTTAAAATAAACCATCGTTATGCCTTGATTGTTTTTCGATCTACCACAACAGTGTCGAGTAATATAATATAGTTAATATGGTGTTCATTTTATTTTAATTTATTATAATTTTTTTTGTTATATTTTCTTTTGGAATAATATATTAATTTTACTTAATATTGTTCATTTATAACAAATACGTCTCATTCATTATGATTAATCATTCTACTGTTGTCATGGGAAGCACAGATATTTAAGTAGATGTACTTAATACAATAAATATTACTACGCCAATGATGCGAATTCACGTTTTTCATGTCGGTCGCCATGGACGCGAATACACGTCTCGGCAGTTTCCCGCTATCAGATGGCTGGCGCTCGGTAGTAGTATTGTATAGAGGGCAGCAAGGAACGTGTTAATTGAGAGCATGGCGACTAGTAGCAGATGTTATCCGCGCACGTGGGGGAAATACTTTGTATTAAGACTTTTATTAATTTCACTTTGTTTTCACTTCGTTTTTATTATGTTCGGTGTTAACCCATTAAGGACCAAGCATTGAAATAACATAGATTTTTTTATTTAAAACATTCATTTGCCTTAAAAATACATTAAAAAACACCAAATATTTGACAAAATAACAAAGTGACATCTAATTGGTCCACAACAAAATGTTGCGTTTACCCAACTTTGGGCTTAAACGATATCCTATTTATTGTTCGAGTGAAAAGCTTGAAAACAGTTCGTATGGTGGACGTTACACTTTTTACATTTATAAATTGTTGTACTCTTACACCATTAACATCTACTTTTCTTGTTTTGTTCTTCCGCTATCCCGTGTCCCACGCGATCATATCGTATTTCTACGGGCTGAGCATTTCTTGAAGGTTGACCATAATAATAAAGTAGGATCGAAATTCTAACTGCGACATATTTTCTTCATTTGCTAACCTATGTATTTTCCATGCGTTTACAATAACGCTATCTATCAAATTTGTTAAGAGTGGCCACCACCATTTTTTCCTCTTAGTTTAATCCGGTAGTTTGCTATTCCGTTGTCATGCAAATCAACCCCACCCATGTGTTTATTCTACTCTGATATTATTTTGGGCTGCGACACAGGCATGTTTTTATTCTCCTTCCGGTTATATTTTTTGGCATTTACTAATGGCTGTATGGTACCATTGTTACTGGCTACTGTAACAAGAGAATTATCATTCCACTTTACCATCATTACTTCACACCTATCTTCAAAAGCAAAGTCATATGTTCCCCTTTCCGTTTTCTTCATTATAGAATTGGCCTGCAAAGGACACTTGGCGGTACGGTTTTCTCGGATGGTACCAGTTTCAAAAAATCCTTGAGTGTTTAACGACCAAAATAGTTTATAAGAGGAGAAGAAGTTAACAAAATATATACAATGTTCAGATGGATTTCGGACGATCGATAGAAGATCTGTAACCACCTGCTCACCTAAACCTAAGTCAGTACTTTCAACGTTCACACGTTTTCCAGCATAAGGAATACATTTATATAACCGTTTGCACTGCATAAATACTATAGCTTGAATCCAAACCGCACATGTTTACCTTTTATAAACATTTTGCAAGAATGTCTCCCAAAATATGGGACCATTTCCTCATCTATTTAAAGGTTGTGAGAAAATATCCCAAACTGAATATTTTTCTTATTTATAATTTCGAAAATAGGTCTCAGCTTTGAAAATATGTCTTTCTTGTTCAGTTGGCTGTTATAAGACTAATGTAGATTTTGTTTGATTGCCATAAAACTTGTTACGGCTCATACATTTTCTGACTAACGGCAATCCTTTGTCTTCATCTTTGGACCAGTATAGTTTTGTGGCAGGTAATGTATGATATCCCGTTAGAATAAGTATTCCAATAAACTGCTTCAGACTGGAAACGTCTAATTGAAATGTATGGCGATTATTGTCATGTGCGTATTTGACGCGCAGTTCAACAATTTTTATCAATACCTCTATATCAAAATATTGTGAAAACACTTCGTTTGGTGAGTTACCACCTTCTAAATTTTTTATCGCTTTAGTGTGAGCCTCCTCTTTCGAATTTGATAAAGTAGAATATGTTGGCTCAATTTTTTTCCAGTCAGGTATGTTTTCCTTCTGTTTGTTTTTATTTGAAGTTTGTTTTCTCTTTTCACCAGGTGTACTAGTTCCTTGTTCCGAGACTTTTACTTGTTCCTGTTCACTATGTACGTGTATCTCTTATGATCCAGCCACATCATTTACTTCTTTTTCATCCAGGAGTTGATCGTCGTTTATGACTTCCTCATTCGTAATTTCATCAACGTCTGGTGGAATATATACAGCATCTATACTATTTACATTTTGTAGGTCATCATCTTATTCCAATATTGCTAGAAGCTCTGCCCTGCCGTTTGTCTGCCAAAGACGTGCCTAAAAGGAATAATAAAAATAGTAAACATTATAATACGGATATGGTGTGGTGGTTACTTAGTAAGTGCCCCTCGTATAAACTACGTCTTTCATAAAAGTATTATATCTTTGGGAAAGCACTTACCTAGCAACCGATCTTCGGGGGTTGAATAAACGACAACATTTATATAAACTCACTGGGATTTAGTATATTTAACAATTACAATATCTTATACATTTTAGCTTATTCAAAATAATAATAATGAATGAATCATTGGTTAGTTTACACTTTGTTTTTATAGGAAACATGCAAGTCAGCCACCCGTAGGTACGCCCTCCGCGTATGTGACCGCGATGTTTACGTTTAATAGAAACGTGGTTTCTGGGTGTTCGCCTGACCTTAACCAGTTCGATGCCCGCTATTAACATTGTGATTGCCAAGACATGTGAATTATTTATATATAAATCCTTAAGTTCTCCTATGGATATTCTCGATATGCTATCTGCGTAGTTCGCTATACCTTTGACATACTGTATTTCAAAATCATATTCTTCCAAATCAATCAAATTTCACATCTTTCCTAGACAATTTATTTTACTCTTAGTTGATTAAAACTTTTATCGCTGAAAATTTTATCCAAAATTTTCGGATTAGTTTCGTTATTTTCCATAAATGTTGATTTATTCCATCCTGTATGTATTTCTAATTGATTCTTCCTTTCTTCTAGTTCTTTTAAACTGTACACGTTGTCATTAATCATTGATGTATTATCAATTATCTTAGCTTTAGCTCCACTTTCTCTCGCCTGTTTCATGTATCTTATTAACTGTTTTCTCTGTTCCAATATATCTTTTGGGTAATATTTATCAATGTATATCTTTGTTCCTTTTAATTTATTCGTTCCTTTCAAAGTCTCTACTTTCTTATTCACATCTTTCATCATTATTAGTACTGGCCTATTTTTGTTACTGTTTTTATTTCCTATTCTTTTACATTTCAAAATATCTGATTTAACATCTACTGTGTTATTAACCTTTTTCATTACATCTCCTAATTTATTGTCTAGTTGTTCCTCATCTTCTTCGTTTCCTTCTTCTATACCATGTATTATCAAATTCTTCTCTCTAAAATTTTTCTGAGCCTGTATCATGTTTCCTGGCAAAAATTCTGTTTTTTCTTTGAGTTCCTTATTTTCCATCCTTAAATCGTAGTTTTCCTTCTTTAGCTGTGCTATTTGTCTACTCATTTCTTCAATTTTCTCTTCTATCTTGCATATTATTTCGTTATTATTAATTCGATTATTGTTCCTATTGAATTTCCTTTCCTTATTAAAATCTCCGTATCTGCTGTAGTGATTTCCTTGATTAAACTGTCGAAATGTCCTTCCTGAATGATTACCGTTATAAAATCCTCTGTTGTTTCCTCTCCGATGATTATTCCTAAAGTCATGACTTCCTGAAGAAATTCCTGTTAACCTTCAAGTGTAAAACTTGTTGTTGTCCTACTATACCCTCTACTGAAACCAATTTTGATAGTACCTCTTGTGTAGTTTCAAAACTTCCCGCTGCAATTATTGTTTTGGTTGCATCCGTTGTGGCATTCGTAGTTACTGCCTTAATCGTTGCCTCCTTAGTATATTTTTCGGCTACTCGTTCGGGCATCCCTTCCGACACGTATGCTGCCTGTAGTCTCTCTGCTAATTTTTCTACCTCCGTTGCGTACTGTGTTACGTCTTTCCCGTTTTGTCTTACTTCACTAAGTTTCGCTAAGAGAAGGCTTGGATTGTCTCCTCTTATTCCTTATTTTAGTTTATTCTTGATTTCTGTAATAGAGTTTTCCGTCGTGATCAAACTTGTCATACTTGTCGCCATTTTCAAATGTTTGCTTATTGTTTGTAATACGCTAGTATCGATTTCCTCGAATATAGAGGTAGGTATTTCAATAATACAATTTAACGCTTGAAATGTCCTAGCAGTTTTATCTCTAATCCTATCTGAATAATTTTTACAACTCTCTTGTTGTACTAAACTTAAATTCTTCCAATTTTTAGCTATTAACTTAGCAAAATTATTATAAAGAACTATTATACTATTAATTACTTCAATATGTATATCAGGATTTTTAGGAGTTTCCTTTTTCAAAACCCTTTTTCCCTGTTTATTAACTTCTTCCACAATTAATCTTAATTTATCTTCAAAATCTTCCCACGTTATTGACATTTATAAAATTCGTTCATAAGAATAGAATGCATAAGTACTTACAATTATTTTTACACAGTCAGAGTTTCTGATGTCTGCTTCACTGCAATGCCTCGGTTGATGTCCCTTTTCAACGCTCTTCGATGCGTTTTCCACAATGACCAAATAAATTTCAGGATAAAAGCTACTGTTATGATATATAATAGAACCATTATGTGCGTCGCAAAACTGTCTTGCTGTACCATAAAAGTATTATTGACAGTGCCAGTTTCTTTTACCTCTTGTTTATTTGATGAGCCTCCCATAGTTTCTCTTCTCCAGGGTCCCAAATTTAGATACAAAACCATATACTTTCACTTGTCCTCACCATTTGTTTTGCAGGAATGAATATTTACTATTTATTGTCGAATATTACTATTTACCATTTGCTTTTGCAGAAATATTTACCATTTTACCATAACCAATCTACCATTGTAGTGGCGATTACCATTATACCATTAATTTTTCCATTACCATTTTACAATTACTATCTCCATTTAGTTTACAGGATCGCCATGTGGTGGCGATTACCATTATACCATTTGTTTCGCAGGATCGCCATGAGGTGGTTACTTAGTAAGTGCCCCTCGTATAAACTACGTCTACCATAAAAGTATTATATCTTTGGGAAAGCACTTACCTAGCAACCGATCTTCGGGGGTTGAATAAACGACAACATTTATATAAACTTATTCAAAATAATAATAATGAATGCATCATTGGTTAGTTTACACTTTGTTTTTATAGGAAACATGCAAGTCAGTCACCCGTAGGTACGACCTTTCGCGTATATGAACGCGATGTTTACGTTTAATAGAAACGTGGTTTCTGGGTGTTCGCCTGACCTTAATCAGATCGATGCCCGCTATTAACATTGGAAAATATAATCTACAATATTTAATCTTTTCCTATGAAAATATCTTTTTTTCAATACTGTCTTTTTCGGGATCATCACAATGGCAAGAATTATTTATCATTGCCATTTTTTCTAATAAAAATAAATGAGTAATGTATAACCACAGTTCATTATTTGTTAAAATAATATATTTACCTAATCTAATTGTTATAATTACAATGTGTTATAGTCAACTGTTTGTCACAAACTGAGGAAATAATAATCGACAATCGACACGTTCGGGGTTGCAGATAGTAGCTGCGCCCATTATAAACGAATAGTTGTTTCTGAACAGATGTACTTATTCACTAATCCGAACGTTGGGTAAACACAACATTATTGTAATTTATAGATAATAAAAGTGTAATATAATTTGATCCTACTCAAAAGTTTTATGGTAAGAGAAGGTCTGCAACAACTTATTTTAAGAAAACAGATAATAAAAATATTTTTAAAACAATCAAAACAAAATATCGGAAGAAGCCTTATACATTCCTTTGTTTTAATGAAGTTTCAATCAAAACTGCCCCTAATTTTAGGTGAAAAATAATTAAAAATGTAAAATAACTGGTCGTAGTAGTGTTGTTACTACATACCATTATGTGAAAATCTAATTAAAATTGCCATCTGAAAGACAATAGCCTATTAGTAAAATGTTGCGTAGGCGCAACTTTGGGCCTTAATGGGTTAAGTTAAATTTGTAAACTTATTGTTATTATCATATGAAAAATGTAACGTTTTTCTTAAATCCTTGTGTCTTTTACAGAAAGTAGGCTATTGTAATAAATAAAAAATAGTAATTTTAGAGAAACGATGTATCTTGATAACAAAATAAGAAATTACAAGGTGCAACAACTCCACCCCACATGTATAAAATGACGTGCGTTCAATTTTCTTAAAATTCAAAACATGTGTTATATAAATGTACCTACAATAGGAAAAAAATAATCAAATCAAATGTAAAATAACACATTTAGTGAAAAAGTTGTAACAATAGTTAGTGTGTTTAGTGGTTTAAATTTTTAAGCGAAAATAATTTGAGTTAATAAATAAAAACGTTACAATTTCATACAAGAAGATCCCTGTAAATATTGCTCAAGTGAAGTAATAGTTAATACTTTCTCCCATATATTATTTGATTAAATCAACTCTTATAACTTTAGCCAATATAATATTCACAATTAGGCATTTGATCAATTAAGCCTCCTAAAAAGTTGGAACCTTCATAACATTAACCAACAGACGTAATTTAAAAAATTATACCTTTTTGGTGACGGTAATGAAAATATTAAAAACTAATGACCCATATTTTTCAGAGTCACTTACCAAATATAAAAGTTCATGCTTACTTCGCACCAGTTACTCCTCCCCCAATACCTGGTGGTAACCGACCGAGATATTGTAGGTGTTGTGCGATACTGTGAGCTTACTGCCCGATTGGATCCCAAGAAGACAATTCGTCACATGCTTAACACTCTATGTTGATTGAAATTCCTATAGTGCTGGAGATCAAGGCGAATGTAAGGTATTTTCCCACACGTTTTTTATGCTGAAATATAGATTTGAAACCAAAATTGTCAACAAACAGAACGACTTCTATGATAACCGGTGTTCTTAACAGAAATAAGATCTTGTGGTAGGTCGCTATATATGGGACTAGAAATTTATTGTGGGTAAACAAAATATCGAGAACACAACTTACTTGTAGTGATATAATAAAAATTTTTATATTTTTTTGTGTTTAGCATGCAGTTGCGAAATATGCACAATTAACTTTACGTTTCCAAATGGTCAAACTAATCGCAGAAATAGGTTTTTGTTTCCGGCTCGACGTTCTGTCCAATTTATTTAGTGCTACCATCCCCTTTCTTTGTTTGATTTTGAGGTTATTAGTAGTCGAGTGAAGAACCTTCCAAGTAATACTTTAAATCAAACTGGTTATTAAAATTGACAATGACATTAAGAAAACTAAAGATGATGCTGATGATACTAAACTGGTTTTATTGCATTAAAACTACAAACTGCAACACGAAATTTTTATTTATTAGATATATTTATGGTGAATTGTGAACAATTATTCAATACAATTGAACTCTATCCACTTCCCTCCTTTCCAGTAAAATAACAACTTTAGTATCCACACTTGATACTCCGGAAACGCCAGAAAATATTTTATTGCCGATGTTCGACTTATTGGCTAGCGAGTTCTCAATATAGCCCTCCGCGACAGCGGAAGACTTCCATCCTCCATGTTTCTTCAACATTGTTATGTCCCCACCAGAATGCACCAGCAACGTGGCCGAAGTTCTGCGAAAGCAGTGCCCGGTATACTCTTTCGCATGGGATAGTCCCAGAAAAGTAGCAATTTATTCTGGCATTTTACCGAATTTGTGAATGCCAATGAGTTGATGATGTGCTTTACCGTTCGCATACTTATAGAAGACACGCCGATTATTTAAATTCGATGGTCTGGAGGCTGCATATTTTCTGTAAACGCTTAAATATTCTGTTACTACAAAAGATCTTGATCTTTTGGTCTTAGTATTTGGTAGCATAATTAGCAATTTGTCGCCCATATCATTTATATCATCTGTTTTCATTTGCAAAAGCTCATCACATCTATAAGCCCCAGCGACTGCAACAATAAGTATAACCTAAAATATAAATTGAAAAGTAGTTCTTTAATCCATAATAGATCATTTTCAATATATTCCTACCTTCGTACACAAATACAGTTCATCTGGGGCATCTGATAAAAATTTCTCGATTTCTTCTCTTTGAAAAACTCGGGATTTTTTTGCATGGAAACCGTCTGACTGGCATTTCAAAAAAGCCCGTAACTTCAGGTATTTTGCCAAATCAATATTATTTTTTATGTTCAGGGTAGCTTTCAACATCGAATAGGTAGATCATAACGTTGAAGGATTCATTTTCTTTGAAATATCGGAAAAATAAACAATCAGCACATTTTCAGAGAAAGATCCAATATTTTTCTTCTGTCTATATTCCATGAATCTGCTGTATGTGAGTTCATATACAGTTCTTGATTTTTCCGGTAAAAGGTTAAATTCCACATCTCGCGCCTGGTCTCTTATCTCAGGTGGTGTTAATTGCATCAATTCATCCTCGCTTTGCAGTAAATCCATTTCTAACATGACAACTTTTCAAAATTGACAATGACAAAGTAAACAGTAAACAAACATTCAAAAAACGTCATCAGCGGTAAACATAGTAACGCAGGGCCCAGTTACTTTTGATAAAATAATTTAGTTATTTGGATATTGATAATGAAATGCAATTTAAATATGAAAAAGTCGATTTTGCGTGGAATTGGAACAAATTTGAAGAAAAAATTATATGTTTCACACGGCAGAAAAGCAGATTTAATGCCTTGGCTGGTTTCATAGCCTCTCTATGCTCGGCTATGAAACAGCAGCAGCGGCATTAAATCTTGTGCTTTTATGCCTAGTAAAACAAATAACTATTTTATAAGATCGAAATCTGCAAGTTAGTACACGTGACAAGACGCAATATTTCCTTCGCTATATTATCTACGTATTTTGTTTTTTATGTCCCATCCATATTGAAAAGCATCTAATTTGTCTGAAATCTCATTCTGCTCTTCCTTTTCCGGTTTCCACTATTTTTAGAAATACCTGAATTGTTAGAATTATTATTATCAGCGAAAATATCAAAATCTACATTATCATTACATTTACTATTAAGATCATCAGATATACTAATAACGTTATTTTGAAATGGAAAAATTTTTTCATTAACTTCTACATCTCTAGAAATAATGACTCTTTACTTTTCAAAACTCCACAACCTATGTCTGCAGACCCAAAATCATTACACACTTCTCTACTTTAGAATTAAACTTATTACGAAATTCCTTTAAAATGTGGCTTTATGCTAAACAACCAAAAATTTTAAAATTATCATTTGGTTTTTCTCCATGCCACATTTCTACGGGCGTTTTTCTTTGCTCTGCCTCTCTCAACTAGGCTTCTGTTTTTTCTTTGTGCTTTCCCGTTCTGCTCTCTATGGGTGTATGGCATTGTATATTACATTAAAATTATACCCCCTCCCTCTCTTCATCTTTGTGAAAATCGTTAAACAAAATAGATACGTAATTCACTACCATTATCACATTTAATTTTGAAATTCTCTTTAAATGTATCAAAAACTTCATTTTTTGCAACTTATCTCGATCTCTAAATTCACCATGATTGTTCATCTCATTCATATTTTTCAGTCTGGGGATTTTATCCCTGTTCATTCTTTTGAAAAAAAGTTCAGCCGGTGTCTTGACAGTAACTGAATGATGGCTGCTGTTATACATCCTGAGATACTCATTTAGTGTTTTTCTCATGTCTCATTTCTCACTAGAACTAATTTTGAGCACTTTTACCAAATCTATGTTTTGCCGCTCCACTTCTCCACTCATTTGCAGGCAATATTCAGATGGAAGCTCCCGGCATTTCATTAGTGCTGGGGGACTTAGTAAGCCGACGAGGGTACATCCCTTGCAGTTTTTTACCAATAACTCAACGTCTTTATCGATTCTAGGCCACGAAACCTTAGAGCGAAGGCGAATTTTCATGGCCACTGTTCCAGGGTACCCTTCATGAGCAGTAGAACTTCCTTTCAGAGATTTTGTGGAATAACTATCTTATTTCCTCTCAACAGGATATTTTCATAAAAGCACAATTCATCTGAAAATATTTTGGATGACTTGACAGATTCATCCCATTGGTGACTATAAATTCTTAAACTTGATGATTTCCTGTTACGTTTCTGATTCCTTAATTATTTGTTGCATTAGAATTGCACAGGGTCTCACAAGTTCAACTATCTGATGAATAGAATCTTCTGCTGACGGATTTGGCCGATCCGAATATTCACACAGCCTCGATAATGGGAAATATTGGCCTTACCCGGTTTGTATTTTGCGTTATAACAATACGCTTGTAGCCGCTAAA
Organism: Galeruca laticollis; assembly: GCA_963921935.1. Lineage (NCBI taxonomy): Eukaryota > Metazoa > Arthropoda > Insecta > Coleoptera > Chrysomelidae > Galeruca > Galeruca laticollis. The sequence goes on from OY998182.1 coordinate 88,225,706, forward strand.
CCCACCTTTCGACACGAGCACAAGGTTTAGATTTTGGACTGAAAAGAAATTCCAAAGGCTTATGGTCGGTAATTAAATCAAATTCTTTACCAAAAAGAAAAGTGTTCAATTGCCCATACCAGTTTGGCTGAGTGTTCGATTTCCGTATGCAATAATTCTTGGACCTTTACTATCTATCTGTACTAAGACTGCTCCCAGTCGTACGGGACTAGCATCAGCTATTACTTATGACATCGTTTATATCGTAATATCCCAAGGTTTTTATTCTTGATATCATTTCCATTAACTTCCCAAATGCTTAAGTTTGCTCAAGTATTCTTCTACGCTTGCCTTCTTTTCTAATTTCTGTATATGCATTAGAGGTTTTGTCGCCGTGGCTAAATTTGAAATCCATTTGTTTATGTAATTTACCAAACATAAAAAACTTTGTAACTCTTCTGTTGTTTTTGACACTCTAAATTCAGATATGCTGTTCATATATTTAGGGAGCAGTTTTACTCAATTCGGTTTCAATTTATGCCTAAAAATTGTATTGTATGTACTTTGTAAGTACATTTTCCTTCTTTTAACAAAACGTTGTTTTACTTCAACACTTCCTTCACTTTGACATGTCGTAAGTTATGTTCCTCCTCATCACTGCCCCATGTTAATATGTCACTAATTAAATTCGTAGCTCATTCGCAATGTATTAGCATTGGTGCGTCGCATATCCACGCATAAGCGTGCATCACCACTATCCTTAATGATTGGGACTAAAGGGGAAACCCATGATAAAGGTCCCTGCACTTCTTCTATTATGTCTAAATCTAGCAATTCTGTAATTTTCATATTTATCTTTTCTTCTAATGGTATTGTCATCCTTCGGTAGGGTTGCATAACTGATTTTACTGATGGATTAGCAGGAATCTTGATCAAAATGTCTATGAAATCCGGAAAAAGTTGACTTTGATTTTAGTTCAACTTGATTTATGTCCAAGCTCAATTTCAAAACGCTCAATCGCATGTGGTGTCTTTTCCGAGTAGGTTTCGTGATCCATATTCAATAACGTAAACCATAGCCCGTTCCGTTTTCCCATTCGCTTTTATTATTGCTTCCAAGGAACCTTTGATCTGTAAAAGTGTCTTACTTCCATATGCTAATAAAATCTTGTTTGGCTCTTTCACTTGCTTAGAACAAATTATTTTTTTTTCTTTAAATATTCCTAGATTTTATTTGGTATTAGACTTAATTTGCATCCTGAACCAATTAACATTTCTAAATCTACTCCTCCTATCTCATATTTGAGTGTTGAACTTCTTCATTTTCCAGTGAATTTACTGTAGTTTCCGTTCTTTATCACTTGTAATAGTATTCGTCTCGTTTTTGGTTTCCAACTTTTCGTTTCCGTGATGTCGTTCTGCAACATCTTTGGTAGTTGCCCAATTTTCCACTTACATTTTTTGGTGTCTTGTGGGGCATGTAAGGTATTGGAAAACGTGTGTAAAATTTCCACATCTGATACACCTTGATGTCCTTTTGTCTTCATTCGATTATTTTTCTAGTTTAGTCCATCTTGAATTTTCCTTATTTCTACTCATTACCGCTTTCACTTGATTTATCTTTTTTTCTTTTTGTTCGTAGATGTCCAGTTGATATTTTACAATTTCTAATGTATTAGCTGTTGTGACAACTTTGTTTAGTGTAATTACATCATCGATATTTTCAATTTTCTCTCTTAACTTTGATGATAACCATTTTTCTAGAATTTGGACAATAATGTGGTCAGCAGGTTTTTCGAATTTACACTTTGCTGCCTGATCTCTTAGTTTAATCAGAAATTTTTCAAAACTGTTCCCTGCATCTTACTTAATAAGACAGAAAATGTGCCGTGTTCGTACGTCTTCTTTTGTTTGGGGAGGAAGTATACTCATCTAATTTGTTAACAGCTATTCCAAAAATATCAACATTTTCTTCAGGTTCTGCGCTTGCTCGAGGTAAATTATAAAATATCCATATCCACCTAAAACTAGCAATGTAGCTCCCTTTTTAACTGGAATTGAGATATCAGCGGCTTCAACGACCATTTCCATTTTTCCCATCTCAATCTGACTCATACACTATCCCCCTCGAGATCCACTTTCCCAGGTGGAGGTAGTTGATTCGCCATAATTGATCCTATCGGCAACCTCAAAATGCACTCAATTGAATGGGCGTCGAAATAATTTCAATTTAATGAAAAATCTGTACAAAAATAACTCTTATTTAAAAGAAGTCCAAAAGTCCAATTTAATGAACATAAACAAGACGTAAATTTATTCCCAATTTAATAGAAATTCAGTGCGTAATTTTACTTTCAATCGAATGGAATTCCGAAACTTCATCTTTATTTACAATTGAATTGAAAATCCTTTGCTTATTTCCAATTGAATGGTAAACTGTATGAGAAATATATATTTTTACTCATCAGTCACTTTCCTGGCTAATGCCACGCAGAAATGCGTAGCATTGGCTAGGAAAGTAGAAATACCGCAATTTATATATCATATAGACACACCTCGTATCTTAGGAAATTTTATTATATATACATATATATTGAATTTTTCACGTCTTAGACTATTTTATATTTATTTCCTTCAATAAATGTTCTTGATTTTCGGTCTATATTAACCAATAACGTGTTTTTTATAGAAATAATTTTTCGACTCGACTTTATCAAATGTATAATCTGATGGTAAGAACCCTTAATATAAATAATTAATTACGTCGCTCACCACATGAACTTCTTATTGTGATATTATGGCCTGTGTAAGATTTAGTCAAATTATGTCTTCATTTTACTTTCAATAATTATTTTGCATTTATTACTACTTTCAAAAACTAAAAAATATATTAGTATGCAAGATTTTTTATAAAAGATAATTTAGAAAATTAATCAGATATGTTGCGAGATTTGTCATAATATTTATCCTTAAATTAAGACACTTTTTAGTAGTTGTGTTGTCGATATTTGATAATGCTGCAGATTTATAATGTGATCTTTATTATATAAATGTTTTCGGAATTTGTAAAATATTTTTTTGAAATATGTTTATCATTTATATTTTCTCAGTTAACTAATTTAGATTGAATATTTGAAAACAAAAACATTGTTATAATTATTGTAATATCATAATAAACCATTTGTCTTTCATTATATGAGTACACAAGAACAAAAATGAATAACATAGACGCCAAGTTAGCATACTTGACCATGTTTCAATAAATTGAGGTAATTTTCATTTTCAACAAAATTTTATATGTCTTACCTTCCCAGGTGCAGTAAATATGGGGAAGTTATTTTCATTACATCGTTAATTTTTACTAGTTTGCAATGAAAATATAGATAAATTAAGAACTGGCATTGCAGATTTACGAATAAAACTCATAGTGGTTTTTAAATTCATTGGTGCGATCAAGTGTTTTTATCAATTTTCTTAATTTTGATGTATTGAACAGTTGCAACGGCCACTTCGTCGAAGAGCTACTCAAGCGTGGGTTATATACTAGTAGAGACTCAAGGAGTAGGTCTTACCGGTTCTCGGGTAATCCTACTTATTTTTACGTGACGAGATGGAAAAATAAGTGGGCGCCACCCTGAGTCCTACTAGTCTATAAGTTACCTCACATCAACTAATCCCAGTCAACAAAACAAGAAGTTGGAAGGTTATAAAAAAATATAAACAACGTTATTTAAAATTTACAATTAGTTTTATTGAATAACAATTGTATGTTGGATGAAAATTGAAAATTTATTTACAAGTAGTTATGTTATTAAATTTTACAACTTGATTTATTATTTAAAAAAAAACTAGAAACTGAAAGTAAATTGAAATTTCAAAAAAAACAACAGATTCTGAAGGAAATTTAAGTTTAAACATGAATTAAATATTTTACAAAGAAGATATAATATGTGGTACAAACTATTAAGTTAATTAATCGATGAACATTAGTTGGAAATAATCTATAGTTTTTACGATTGTGGACGTTAGTACTTTCCTCGTTTTTTTCTTTTCCAACGATGCTTTTGATGACGTCCAAAGGAATCAGGAACCAATCAGCTGGCTGCGTCAAGTTAAGTCCAGTCGGTTTTGAATAGAGCCGTGGTCCCAGCAGGTAGAATTCAACCGGTGAAAAGGCTTAGGTCGATACGAAGGCTTAGGCCAGTGAAATAATTTTTAAGCCGGTAAGGAAAAGTGCTAGAAAAGACACTTGAATCAGATACAGTTATTGAATTCAGTAAAATGCAGGATATCTGGAGATTGAAATTACAGTAGGTACAAGTAACATACGTACAAAATTATGAAATGATATCAAACAACGTGGTTCATATATCCTGTATTTTACAATATTTTCAGAAAATTCATTCATTTTAGAAACAAAAAGCACAATAAAAATCATAAGAAAAGTTACCATTTCACTTAGTTTTATTTTAATGGTTTTCAACGTAGAATTCCATTGGTATAAAAAAAAATAAAAAACCAGAACACGTGGTTCATGATTCCTGTATCAATATTTTAATAGAGATTTTAGAAATAAAAGCGCAATAACAATCATAAAAAAAGTTACCATTTCACTTAGTTTCAATTTAACATTTCTTTAATGTAAAATTTCATTGTTATAAAAAAAAGATATGAAGAACCAGAACAAAATATATATAACAAAAACGAAATCGACATAATATATCTCTGGTACTGAATGTTTTAAAGAAAAATTAATTTGAAACTATTTTGTACTATGTAAGAAAGAATTAGCGGAAAAATATTATACATTTTAAGCGAAAACCCTTTTTATTCCTATGAATGCACTTCGATACGGTAAGATGACGAACTCAACAATAAGTAGATGAATTAAGGGCCGAACCTCAACGCGCATTGGCTTAAATATCCAAATGAAAACCAACTCTTCCGAAAACTTAAAACTCGACAACTATCGACCAGGAGTATTATTCGATGTTACGAGGGGTAAACGAAATTTACGTTACTTTTTCATCGACGAGAAATATTACGAGTGGTGAACGAAATTCACGTTACACAGTGTCTTGATTGAGGACTTCTGCTAGAACAATTTCGATAATTGGTTATATGTCGTGAAATTGATTTGCAGGAAGAACAGTGTAAAAGAGTTATAAAATTCATAAAATAGCAAGTAAAGCTAACAGTGACACATTTTCTAATCATCTGATTTTACCGAAAAATTTACCTGGACCTTACTAATTGACAAAGACGAGTTTCAGACACAGAGGTTGGGTTAACAACTTCTTTATAAGAAGTAATAAACTACATCTCAAGTGAGTGCTTACTTTAACAATTATTACACACTAAATTTGAGTCTTAGTTAAAATATTTTTTCTTGGAAATTGACACTAAATGGAAGATGCAATTCAGTACAACCTGTGTGTATACTTAGGCTACAGGCAGAGATCAAATGTATGTGGAGTAAAAATAATAATTATTAGTATTATTAATAGTAATTATTGACTTCTATTTTAATTGTTTTAGTTCGAAGGGCTTCATTACTTTTTTGTTGGTTTCTTTAGGTAGGTGATAATTAGAATTCTGAATAGTTTAATGATAATTACATATTTTTATATACCAAATAATGTGTTCACATTCCAATATTAATTTTGAAATTTGCTTTCCATATTTTGCAGTGATTTACAACCTGAAGGGGGACGTTGTTGATTAAAATATTAGGGGTAGAGTTTATTGAAGACTTACTAAAATTGATGACTTTGGATTTTGTTGGGGATAGAGAGAGTCCCAATAATTTTATCTTGTTGGACAAGGAATTTACCGCGGATTGAATTATAGTGGAGGTAGTGGACACTGACTGACCGTGGCATACATCGTGCATCTAATAGGAGCAGAGAAATTAGAACATAGATCATTTGTTACGAGGTTGTAGAGTGTTGGACTGAGCACAAAGCCTTGGGGTAATCCGGCGATTTGATTGAATGTCGAGGAAAGGATACCATTAACAGATACTTTGAAAGATATTAATAATATTAATTATATATATATATATATATATATATATATATATATATATATATATATATATATATATATTGGATATTTTTGTGGGGATGTGGCAATAAGACTCCAGAGTAAATTCTTTCAGATATTTATTCCCGAGCTTTCGAATAATTTTTATTCATTATCAAGGGCTATAAATAATTGGTCAATGTTATCATTTAGTTAGTTTACACCGTGTGGACCAATTTGCTGCGTGGACCAAATCGTGAACTTATTTAGCTTAGAACATAAGTGTTTATACTGACTGTTTTGCTGGATTAAAATAGTCCAGGTGTAATATCAGGGACCTAAATTGACATTTTTATATTAAAATGACATAACCTTAAATCTTTAGGAAATTCGATGGTAGACTTTGAATTTATTTAAAAATGGATACAAAAATAGTTGCAGTAGTAATAGAGTTCCTGAAAAAGAAAAAAATATTCAAAGATTAAAACTAGAGTCATCGAAGTCTCCATATTTAAGAAGCAATTTAGCTTATTTGCTTTTGACTAGCAGTAATTTTGTGGGATTGTTAGACAATCAAAGAATATGGATGAAACCTAGAAGTAGTGAAAATTGGACAATAATGTTAAATTAGTGAAGTACAAATCCACATCTGACCTATTTTTACTCTGTGCTTTTAGCAAACCGTCACTTTGGTCCACGAATACTAATATGCCGTGTTTACACCGTCAAAAATTGAATTTGAACTACCCTAGATGAGATGTATCAAATTCGAGTACCAAATTTTACTCCTTGATTGTTTACACTGAAAGTAAAGTACACGTGACGTCATATAAACCTCGGACTAAAAATTTGGTACGTTCGGTGTAAACGTACCTATTATTAATAATTAAATGAAATAATAAATACTTACATAAAATCTATAGCGAATTTTGGAAAAGTTGTAAATTTTTATAATAAATTCTTTTAAACATAAATCAATGAAAAACTCAAAAAACAATATGACAATAAACAAAATATTTGATCTTGAACTACTATAATTTTTTATCATAAAATTAAAGATTGTTATGAATCTAAAAGATATGCATAGATAACACTAAGGTTATTTAAATCTGTTTTTTTATTTATGACATAATTTTGTTCTGCAATATATGCTGTTTCCAAAAAAGGCGTTTTCTATAATTACTTTCTATTGCTAAAACTTTGGCAGATTGATAATCCATAGAATGGCCTTCATAAAATACGTGTTCTGCTAAAGCACATCTATCAGGATATAATCTACTGTCACTTTTATGAGAGGCGATTCGATTGGTTAGCGATCTTTTGCTGTGACCAATGTATTTCTTATTACAGATATTGCAAGGAATCTCATAAACTATATTAGTTAATTTAGTAGTAGGAGTCTTGTCTTTGATCTTACTGAAAATTGATTTTATTGTAACACATTGCTTATTCGCAATTTTTATATTATGTGGTTTAAATACTCCAGAAATTTTAGGTGTGATAGATTTTATATATGGAAAGTGACAGTAGATTATATCCTGATAGATGTGCTTTAGCGGAACACGTATTTTATGAAGGCCATTCTATGGATTATCAATCTGCCAAAGTTTTAGCAATAGAAAGTAATTATAGAAAACGCTTTTTTTTGGAAACAACATATATTGCAGAACTTAATTATGTCATAAATAAAAAAACAGATTTAAATAACCTTAGTGTTATCTATGCATATCTTTTAGATTATGAAAAAAGAACACAAGATTCATAACAATCTTTAATTTTATGATAAAAAAATAAAAATTATAGTAGTTCAAGATCAAATATTTTGTTTATTGTCATATTGTTCTTTGAGTTTTTCATTGATTTATTATAAAAATTTACAACTTTTCCAAAATTAGCTATAGATTTTATGTAAGTATTTATTATTTCATTTAATTATTAATAATGATAACATTGACCAATTATTTATAGCCCTTGATAATGAATAAAAATTATTCGAAAGCTCGGGAATAAATATCTGAAAGAATTTACTCTGGAGTATATATATATATATATATAAATATATATATATATATATATATATATATATATATATATATATATATATATATATATATATATATATTTCCATTGATATTGTGATGGGATAATTTTTCAAGTATGACATTTGAATGCACCTTCTATATCAAATGTACCAAGTATAGTTTTTTGTTTAGAGCGGTGGAGATATGAGTTTGCAACATTATCAAATTGTCCTTTGTTGACCAGTGCCGCCAAAATCCAGATTGGTCTTCTGATAAAATGTTGTATTTATCTAAATACCATATCAATCTTTTATTGATCATTTTTTCCATGACTTTGCACATTGTACAGGTTAATGAAATGGGCCTATAGGACTTGGGGGAGGTTGTCGGCTGATTAGGTTTTTTCAAGGGAATTAGAATGGATAGTCGCCAGAGGCTTGGAAACATGTTAGAGGTCCAAATTAAGTTGAACAGTTCTATGAGTTTGAGTTGACCTAAGAAATCAAGTTTTTTAAGGAAAATATATGGCAGGTAATCAGGACCAGCAGCGGAGTTTTTGCACGATTTTAGCGCAGTAATAAGTTCCTGGTGAGAGAAAGGTAGGTTGAGTGAGTCTATATCTTGATTTGATGGAATTGGGCATGATAAAGAGGTATTAGTAAAAAGTATTTGCAATGTTTGGGTGTAGCCCACTTCGGAATTTTGCTTCCAAATTTTCAGCAATGATCTTCGCTATTTCATGGTAATTATTTATTACCGTATCATTTGAAACAAGATGGGAAATTCCATTATTGGTTTTGTTACCTTGTATATCTCTGATCTTTTTCCATACTTGACTGGGATTTGTGTTTTTGTTTATTGACGAAACATAGTTTTTCCAGGAGGATTTTTTGCTTTGTTTGATAATGAATTTAGATTTTGATCTGGCTTTTTTGAGATTCATGAGGTTTTCAGAGGTATTGTTTTGTCAGAACAGTTTTAATGCTATGTTTTGTTGTTGTACAGCGTCTTTGCAAGAGGAATTCCATCAAGGAACACTTTTCTTAGGATGGGATATATTAGTTTTAACTACATGTAATTCAGCAGCTGACAAAATAGAATTTGAGAATGTTGCGATATTATCATCAACGCTTTCGGAAAACTTAAGAGAATGTAGGACATCTTCTGTTTGTGATGTAAAACTTTTCCAGTCAGCATTGTTTAGTCCCCAGAAAGTCCTGGTTGAGATTTTTGGGTTTTGAGAGGCAATGGAAGATATAACGATAGGGAAATGATTACTATCATGTAAATCATCAACAGTACGCCAAGTTAATGTGGGAGCTAATTTAGGATCGCATAGACTGAGATCTATGGCGGAGAAAGAACCAGAGGAGAAGTTAAGATGTGTATTGGATCCTGTATTTAGTAGGCAGGCATTTGTACAGTTTATTACATTTTCCACTGTTTTACCCTTACCATATGTTGAGTTGGATCCCCATAAGTTATTATGCGCATTGAAATCACCTACTAGAATGTAGGGATGAGGTAGTTGAAAAATGAGGTTTGCTAGTTCTTCTTCTTTTAGACAATGGTTTGGCGGAATGTATATACTGCACACATTTAATTTATTCGGTAGCCATATAGTTACAGCAACAGCTTCAAGGTCGGTATTAAGGGGAAGAATGGATGAAAATATGTCATTATAAACGAAAATCGAAGTACCGCCACTGGCTCTATTGCAATTATTGCGTATGTAATGGTAGCCTTCAAAGTTTTTTAGGTGGGGAAGTTTCGAAATTGTGGCATTTGTTTCTTGGAGACACAGGATTTGAGTGTTTTCATTGGATATGAGCTGCTGGATTCTTTCCAGGCGGGGAAAAAATCCATCACAATTCCATTGGATTAGCTAGAAGATTATTATTGTATATAGTGATATTGTTAATATGGACTGATGGTTCTAACGAGTTCAGTGCTAATTAAGAGGTGGGATTATTTGACTCTTCGTCAGTTTGGGTTTCTGATGTGTAGCTTGTAACATATGTTCTCCCCCGGCTTGGGATTCTTCCTCAGGTTGTGGTATTCGACTCCAGTTAATGTATTTTTATAGTAATCACTGGGATGGGGTGAACAATCGATATTAAATTGGACGCCACCAGCTTTTTAAGCGATACTTAAATGAAACAAAAAAACTAAAAAGGTTAAAAGCTGGAAAACCTTATATTTACTTTAACTTAACAAAACGAAACACTAAAAATATTTTAACGCGATGGTCCAAGTTAATATAAATTGCTGAAAATCAAATATCAAATGTTCAGCAAATTATATTTATTTATAACTCAATAGATAATTCACATTAACTGCATATCCAAAATAGAAGACGAATACGAACGTCGTTATACAATAAAAATCTCCAATTCTAGATTTCCATGAATTGAGTATAAGACAAAGGACTTATCTTGGTGAGGTTCTGGAATTACTTAGCTCTCAGCTAGGTCCTAGTCGATGGAAATGAGGTCCTGAATCCATCCCGGCCGGTTTTGTGTTGTTCTAAGGGTGGTATTTTCATAGGGCCTACCCAGGGGCTGCAGAGCAGCAAATATGTGAAACCACAACGATGTAAGGTACTAACTTATAAATTTTACTGATAGGAAGAGACTTTTCCAATGTACGATATCGTTTAAATCCACGAAATTGGGAAGAGAAACAAATTTTTTAATTTCGAAACATTAGTACGACGAAATTAAAATACCATAGTCCGATAGAAATCGTAACAGGCGATCGGCTTGTTACAAGCTCTTATCGTCAGACGAATCTTCAGGGTTTAGTTGATGCTTTATTTTTTTCTGTAATCTAGTCAACCGATTTTTAAGAGACCGGTTATGTTGTACGTAAGAGTTAAGTAATTTAGTAGACTTTGTATATTTGCTGTGAAAGAGAGAGCTTCGTTCAATGGATCTGACAAGCCAAATGAGTTTTCTAGGAAGGCGGTGAGTTGTGTTTCAGTCAGTGTTAGGTGAGTAGAATTGTTTTTGCATAGCTCTTGTATAGTAGAGTAAGTAGTGGGTGTGAGTTTAAAGTCCTCTTTTCCGGTCGTTTTAGGTTTTTTCTTATGCTGTTTGATTGCGTTTTGGAGTATTGTGTATAAAGGGGGAACATCTGGTTGTCGGTCGGAGTATCTATCGGTGAGAGCTGAGAGGGAGTTTCGAGGTTGCTATCCGTAGATAGACCTCTCTTTTGTCCTTGAGTTACAGGTAAATTTACTTGTTCGATAAGTGTCAGATTGGGTTAATCATCTTCGACAGGTATACTCTGAGTGTTAGATACAGGAAGATTGTCAGAGTGTGTAGTAGTTGTTTGCACTATTGGAGATGAAGGTGGTGGATTTTGAATTTAGAATTATAATAATGTTGTTTTTGGTTTTTAATTCTCCTCTACTAACGTGCTTTGACAAGACATGTTTACTAACGTTGGACTCCGAGACGGTTTTATTTTAACGGACATTTTTGGCCGCTTAAGTTTATGTATTTATCTGTTTATTTTTTGGACACATTATTGTCTGTCAAACTAAGCATTTTGTGTTTTACAATAATTGGATAAAAAAATGTTTTAAAATAAAAAGTGATACTTTTCAACGTGACATAATTTAAGTACAAAACGAATCAAGGTTTATAATTTTGAAAATTTTTAATAAATTGAAATTGTGAAAACTAAAACCTACCTAAAAAAACAATAAAATAAAATGCATTTTACGCTTCTCTAATATACGCCATAAACTCCGTAATTCTAATCATTATTCAGACTTTTGTAGTCGTGACACACAATCCTTTCCAATGAAACACGGTACTCTAGACGTAGAGGCATATGTCAAAGTTGTACCTTCATCCAAAAAATCTTGTTCAGACTCAGTATCAGTATTTATAGTTTCGATATGATCGTCCTCTAAGCTTTCATCATCGTCATCAAATAATACCTCTTCATATGTTCCTAGTTTCTCGAAAAGTGGTAGGAGCCTTTCTTGTTCAATTTCATATTCTCCTTGAGACATTTTAATATTCCTGAAACTAAAATGTCCAAAAAAACAATTTTATAAAGTACTGTGGATCGTGCAAATCCTAACTTTTCTGCTAACGTTGGTCTTATAGACCGATATTGTTTGTAAGTAAGGTACCTTTCTCTGATGAACGAAACCACGCGCACACCGTATATGGAATTACTACATAGACGCATCACACCGGGATTCAAATCGATCGATTATTATCTACATATTTAGTCTCGATCGGTCTCTGAGACCGGGCGTTAGTAGGGTGGGGTTAATAAATAAGCAATTGTTTCTTATATATACTCACTTTATACCAGCATCAGTTATTACTTCATCATTTTCAAATCAAAATATTCTGAAAATAGTACACTGTATCGAGTTTTACCAAGATTACTTGGAGCTAAAGTATCATGACCTCTTTTTAATGTATTAGTCAGTAAAGTTCGACTATTTTGTTTTTCACAGTGTACACCATTATAAGTAACTCACGTTGTCTAACAAACAGTACACATAGGTGGTAATAATGAGAACTTTATTATATCAACTAACCTAGTTTCCCGTAATTAATATAGTTGAATAATAAGACCTCTAGAATATATATTTCATTAATGATATTTAAACAATGGCTTATACAAAGGGGTAGACTAATAATTTTTCATTATGGTGATTTCGTGTGATTAAACTATTAGGTATCATAGACATTATCAAAAAATTGAAATCTGGAGTATCTGATTTACCAATAATCTATTAATACTCAACACAGTTTTCTTATAAACTACCTACATTATAAAGATTGATGCACGTCATAAATTGTTTCTTTAAATATAATTCAAGAAAGGATATTATTATATTAAAAGGTATACATTTTTAAATATAATTAAGTATGATAATTAATTATAATCTGATACCTTTCAACATAATAAATCTCCTTTCTTGAATTTGGATTTAAAGATAAAACATTTATGACAGTCTTTACAATGTATGAAGTATTTTCGTTTGATGATAATTTTATTTACGAAAATTAAAAGAGCTGGTCTTAATGATATTTACGGTGATAACATGAATTTGAACCAAAATATACATAAATTTATTGAAACATGTTCACACATGAGATATTGTTTTTTAATTGCAAACTATTGATTGAAATAATGCAATTAATGTTTCTTTGATCATCGTAGTTCGCCACCATCCAGCCTCTTTCTTTTCAAACAATAACCAAAGAAAATTGATGAGCTACTCTCAAAAGAGGGAGAAGCATGCCAGCTTCTGGCATCCTGAGTTACAGTTACAAACCATATTTGACATTATTGTTTTTATTATAAAAGTTAACCAGACGACCACCAACAAAGTTCTTCAATTAAACATAAAAAGTTATGTATCACACTAAGCAGTTTATATCATTTATGTTTCTATTAAAAACTCTTAAAATGCCGAGATTGAAAAATAACCTCTCAATATTATATTTGGTTGAATCAAATTCAAATGTATATTATTTTCGTCAAAACTGTTTGGAATTAGTAAATTTTGTATTCTGTGATATGTATTGAAAGGCTTTTACCTTTTATTTTAATTAGGGTGTATTAATCCCAATATGAATATACTAGGTTCACGGGTTGAACCGCTTTGGAAATTTGTGATTTCTCGACGTTTCGGCTTGCACTTTGAAGCCATTATTAAGAGGGGGGAGGAGTTAGTTCCAATAGAAACGATAATTTTTCAAACTGAGGAAGCTATCTCTCACCTTCCTTCCAATCAAGCCGAAATTATTAGACAAGTAGTAGTAGCACAGGTCCTCTGAACATCAAAACCTCATTCTTCAAATCTGACAATCAAAGAAAAGCAGATTCTCAAAGATATTCATAACAGCCCAAATATTGTGGACCTCCCAGCTAATAGAAACTATCGTTTTCCAAACTGAGGAAGCTATTTATTACCTCCCTTCCAATCAAGCCGAAATTACTAGACAAGTAGTAGTAGCCCAGGTCCTCCCAACATCAAAACCTCCTCCTTCAAACCTGACAATCAAAGAAATGCTGGTTCTCAAAGATATTCATAACAACCCAAATATTGGGGTCTCCATAGGCAACGCTACGGTCATCCTCAATACCTCTTATCTGAGTAAAATTAATAATCTTCTCAACATCTCCGACAGAATCGACCCTATCACATCGTGACAAGAACTTGCATCTATAAGTCCCAATTTCCTTCTGACATAAAAGCTAAGCTCATCCCATGAGAAAAATCATTATATATTCCTCGAATACAGTGCTTCAAAAAATCCACAAACCCGATCTCCCACTACGACCCATGGTCAGTGAATTTAACTGCCCCACCGAACTCATGGCTAAACATCTAGCTGAAACCCTTCAACCAATTGCTGAGCAGTTCCAATCTATGTTAAAACTTCTCGCCATTTCAACATCCATATCAATCAAACTTTGTCTATCTTAGATACTCATCTCTACCATTCCTTGACGTCATGCTTAAAAAACTTTCACCACATAGTTTCTCACAATCCATATATCGCAAATCCATTCACACTAACCGTTTTCTCAATGTCTATTCCCAGCACCATCCTGCCCAACTTAACTCCGTCATCAATACACTCGTATCCCGATTCATCTCTCTGTCTGACGAATCCAATCGACTTTCAGAAATATATTTTTTAAAACTAACTTTGATTCAAAATGATTACAACGAATTGCTAATTAACAGGAGCATTCTGAAATTTTCAACTCCCACTCCAACATTGACTTAGATAGTAATTAAAAATATCTCTTCATTACATTAAAGGCGTGACAGATAGAATCTGCAAAAGCTTCAAACCCCACGGTATTCGAACAATCTTCAAACCTCAAAAAGAAAATCTCCCACTTCATGAGATCAGTCAAGGATAAAATTCCCAATGAACAGTATGCGGTATTTAAAATCCCATGCTTAAATTATCTCCGGTCCTACATAGGTCAGACCAAACGACGTATCTCCGTTAGGGCAAAAGAACACCTCTTACCTCCTTCCAGCATGGCCTGCGCTAAAAATAACAATATCCACCCTAAAACATCCCGGGATAACGAACTTCCTATATCTGTTGCAACTCCCGTCAGTAACACGTACCGAGCGCGCCAAAAAGACAAAACCCGCCAATAGGTCCCCGATAAATACAAGGTCTAGACACCTAATTTATAAGTCAGCTTCACGCCAGTAGTGAGAGTCTTAGTGTTTACGGTGTTTTAAATAGTAAGATTTTTTATTTTATTATTTCCTTTTTCGGTGAAATTCCAAGGAGTAGGCAGATTGAGGCCTTGGAATCAGCCAAAGGGGGTATATCGTTGAGTAGAGTAGGCATATTGAGACTACGGAATCGAATCACTACCTAAATTAATGAACGACCCCCCCCCCATTCCGCCCCTGTTTTGATAATATCTTCAAAGTGGAAGCCGAAACGTTGAGAAATCACAAATTTCTAATGTGGCTCAACCCGTGAACCTAGTTCATTTCTTCATATATATATATTTTATATATAGTATATACAGTATATGTAGTAATTTTAGGTTATTTTATATGTTGATATTAAATTTAATTTTCTTTTTGCTATGTGTTTAATTTGAAAACCTTTTTCTATTTTTCTAAACCTATATATAATAAGATTGGCGTGTTTTTTATGAGATTAATTGTGATAGTACACCAAAGGTTGTTTGACAGTGACTTTATACAAGGCAGTGGCGGCAATTTGGTATAAGTTCCGCCATTAAACAGGTTAATTTTGGTAATGTTTCTAATAATATTTCAAAGATAATATCTTTAGCAACAAATACAACAATTTCTTTTAAAACAGAAGGTAATGTTAAATGTAAAAACTATATAGGTCAAACTCTTCGAAATTTTGAAATTGGACACAATGAACAGTTACGAGTATACAGATGAAAACATTAATTAACACAGAACTAGAAGTAGTACATATTTGTGACAAGAAACAAGAACTAGATTTCCTTGAAGAATTCGACATTAGAAGTCACTGAAGAGATCCACAATATGAAGTCGCCAATGACAGTAGTCAAAACAATAGGAATGTGGTGACCAGATAAAAGAAGATGTAGTAGTAGTGCTTACAAATTAAAGAAATGAAAAGAAGATAAGAAAAAATAAGTAGAAGAAAGGAACATATTCAATAAAAGTCCAAGAATTGTTGCTTTCTAACTCAAGACTTCAATTCATTTTGAAAACTAACAAAAGTAAAAAAAATATAATAGGTGCTTATGCCTATTATCAATAACAATAATTGCAAGTTAAACGCAATTATGCTCAAAAAAAATGTAAAGAAAATGCAGTAAGCAATTATAATAGGAGCTCATTCCTATTTACAAAAATTAAACGATATCAGTTATTGTTACCGTAATGAGATTTGAAAATAACCAAAAGATTAAATTAGAGGGGTAGACTCTACAAAAATATGAGACGCTAAACGCTCAAAAAAATTAATCAGAGGAATAACCTCCACTTAGAATATGAAATGCTAAACGCTTTAGCAAAATATTCAAGAAAAAAAATTAGAGAGGTAGCCTCTAATAAAATATGAAATGATAACATCTCAACGATATGACAAGAGAATAACTATATTCTTCGTCTAGAAAAAAGAATCACTAAATGTGATAAAGGGTGGTTAAGATCTCAGGTACACTAACCTCAAAAGAAAAAACTAAAGTAACCAAAAAGATATAAGGAAGAAGTATTAGGTGAGCAAGACCAACTCAGAGTTATAGATGGATGAGAGCATCAATCATGCAGGAAAAACCTTGCGAGAAATGTTAATCGCGTCGTGGTTATTTATTCCCCACAATCAACTTCGCATCTCTACAACTACCGAAGTGTAGACATGATCGTCTAACAACTACATTCCTTGCAAATGGAAACAAAAGAATTAACAAAATCAAAAGAGAAAAGGAAATAAAAAATAAAAAACGAAGAAATTTTGAGCAAGCTCGCGTAATTAACAAACCCAGCGTTATGTAGAAACGCCACAACTAAAATGGAAATTTCCAAAGAAAATTCCTTAGAGAAAAAATGACTGGATCTCTAGATTTATAACACCGTGATGCAATGGCCATGCGACACATCCTTCCAGTGCGATAACATGACAAGTCATCAAACCACCCTTTCGGAAAAACGGCGTCCCGTAGGTACGATACGTTATGGAATTATGGCACACCATGACACACCTCTGAAATTCAGTTTTCCGCTTAAAGATGTCACAAGACTAGCATCACGCCTGTCACATAACTAGTCCTTAACAAAAAAACAAAATCACGGAAATCTTTTTTAACAGGAAAGCGAAAACCTCCAAAAATTCCGTCATGGGAATGCTATTGCGAGATATTGTTTTTAAAAAAGTACACGGTAAGGGATAGAAATCTACTAAGAAAAAAAATTTTAACGTGACCAAAAATGTGTGTGTGTATTTAAAATACATTATATAACTATACGGAAAAATAAAAAGAAAAAAGCAACAAGGCATGGCCTTTCCCCCCCTTTCCTACTCTTGGAAAGTTTGGAGAGAAGAAACCCACCTAGACAGAACCAATTGCTAAACATTTAGCGATAACACACATAGAATACCCAAAATCCAAAATAGAAAGTTATATAGAACTTAAATCGGGAACACTTTCGCCATGAAAGTACGAAATTATAAACTATGGTATTGCAAACCACATAGAAAGTCGTACAAAAAAAAATAGTTTTGTCAACAACGGAAAGAGAAAACAAAAGTATGCCGCAAAAAAAATACTATCAGTATGTATCAGTACACCAAAATGATCCATACATTGTCATGTAACAAAAAGAGCGTGTTTTACTCGTATCAACATACAGGGGCGATAAAAATCAAGCGTATACTGAGAACGAAAACGCTACCAAGCAAAAATATATGTTCTCAGTACACAAAACAAAAGAGATAGGGGACTACTCAAAATTAACTGAATTCAAAATTTGCCCAAAGCAAGAAATTTTAGAAAATATTTCAGTATAAAGGTTGTTCCAAACTAAACTGATTTCTAAAGGTGCATAATGCAAAAAAATCTCAGAAAATTTGAAACATTAGCGGGACAAATTTTTGGCGTTTTTTCAAAAACCCAAAAATAAAAAAAAGATACGATAAAAAACAAACATAATACATCAAATGTATTATACACAACATAATAGCAAGGATCCCAAAATAATGTACTCTAGATACAACATCAAGAGAAAACATAAGGCATACAAAAAATAAAGATATTAGTGCTTTTGCACAACGGTAAAGATAAATACAAAAGATAGTGTATAGAGGTACTATGACATATACGATAGTAGAGAAGCAAATTCTACTAAATAAAGACACAAAATGCCTTTGTGACCTAACACAATTGTTGACAATAACAAGTACAAAATACTTAAGAGATATTTTGATATTATATCAAAATTAAGATAAAAAAAATAGTCACGTCAAGAAATTTTAATCCAAAAATTTAATATAGAAAAACGGGATAAATCACCAAACTAATCAGAATCACTTTCTGATCTGATTCGCAAATTATAACCATGGCCAGATAAATTCGTATCAACAGAATGTTGATCGGAAAACTCATCATCAGGAAGATTTTCATCTACGTCAATAAACTGATTTTTTAAATCTGTAACATGCCAATT